>OY282495.1:36022705-37222705 GCA_958295605.1 Ajuga chamaepitys
TTGTTGATCGGAGAAGTTAATTGGGTTCAAATACAAGCCTTAATGATTCGTGAAGTCGAACGGAGTCCAATAGTTGGTGCTTGTTGATCCGAGAAGGTGAATTGGGTCACGTTGTGCGTACTTGGTGACTTTATAAAACAAAGGAATCAAGTTATGGATACTTGTTGATCCGAGAAGCCCAATTGAGTCAAATGGAAGACTTGTTGATCCGAGGAGTCAATTGGTTTCAAATACAAGCCTTAATGATTCGTGAAGTCGAACGGAGTCAAATTGTTGGTTCTTGTTGATCCGAGAAGGAGAATTTGGTCACATTGTGCGTACATGGTGACTTGGTAAAACAAACGGATCAAGTTATGGATACTTGTTAATTCGAGGAGCCGAATTGAGTCAATTGAAAGACTTGTTGATCCGAGAATTCAATTGGGGTCAAATACAAGCCTTAATGATTTATGAAGTCGAACGGAGTCAAATAGTTGGTGCTTGTTGATCCGAGAAGGCGAATTGGGTCACATTGTGTGTACTTGGTGACTTTATAAAACAAACGAATCAAGTTATGGATACTTGTTGATCCGAGAAGCCCAATTGAGTTAAATGGAAGACTTGTTGATCCGAGAAGTCAATTGGGTTCAAATACAAGCCTTAATGATTCGTGAAGTCGAACGGAGTCAAATATTTGGTGCTTTTTGTTCCGAGAAGGCGAATTGGGTCACATTGTGCGTACTTGGTGACTTGGTAAAACAAACGGATCAAGTTATGGATACTTGTTGATCCGAGGAGCCGAATTGGGTTACATTGTGCGTACTTGGTGACTTTATAAAACAAACGAATCAAGTTATGGATACTTGTTGATCCGAGAAGCCCAATTAAGTCAAATGGAAGACTTGTTGATCCGAGAAGTCAATTGGGTTCAAATACAAGCCTTAATTATTCGTGAAGTCGAACGTAGTCAAATAGTTGGTGCTTGTTGATCTGAGAAGGCAAATTGGGTCACATTTTGCGTATTTGGTGACTTGGTATAACAAACGGATCAAGTTATGGATACTTGTTGATCCGAGAAGCCGAATTGGGTCAATTGAAATACTTGTTGATCCGAGAAGTCAATTGGGTTCAAATACAAGCCTTAATGATTCGTGAAGTCGAACGAAGTCAATTAGTTGGTGCCTGTTGATCCGAGAAGGCGAATTAGGTCACATTGTGCGTACTTGGTGACTTGGTAAAAGAAATGGATCAAGTTATGGATAATTGTTGATCCGAGAAGCCGAATTGGGTCAATTGAAAGACTTGTTAATTCGAGATGTCAATTGGGTTCAAATACAAGCCTTAATGATTTATGAAGTCGAACGGAATCAAATAGTTGGTGCTTGTTGATCCGAGAAGGCGAATTGGGTCACATTGTGCGTACTTGGTGACTTTATAAAACAAACGAATCAAGTTATAGATACTTGTTGATCCGAGAAGCCCAATTAAGTCAAATGGAAGACTTGTTGATCCGAGAAGCCGAATTGGGTCAATTGTAATACTTGTTGATCCGAGAAGCCGAATTGGGACAATTGAAATACTTGTTGATCCGAGAAGTCAATTGGGTTCAAATACAAGCCTTAATGATTCGTGAAGTCGAACGAAGTCAAATAGTTGGTGCTTGTTGATCCGAGAAGGCGAATTGGGTCACATAGTACGTACTTGGTGACTTGGTATAACAAACGGATCAAGTTATGGATACTTGTTGATCCAAGAAGCCGAATTGGGTCAATTGAAAGACTTGTTGATTCGAGAAGTCAATTGGGCTCAAATACAAGCCTTAATGATTCGTGATGTTGAACGAAGTCAATTAGTTGGTGCTCATTGATCCGAGAAGGCGAATTGGGTCACATTGTGCGTATTTGGTGACTTGGTGAAAGAAATGGATCAAGTTGTGGATACTTGTTGATCCGAGAAGCCGAATTGGGTCAATTTAATGACTTGTTGTTCCGAGAAGTCAATTGGATTCAAATAAAAGCCTTAATGATTCGTGAAGTCGAACGGAGTCAATTAGTTGGTGCTTATTGATCCGAGAAGGCGAATTGGGTCACATTGTGCGTACTTGGTGACTTGGTAAAAGAAATGGATCAAGTTGTGGATACTTGTTGATCCGAGAAGCCGAATTGGGTCAATTTAATGACTTGTTGTTCCGAGAAGTCAATTGGGTTCAAATAAAAGCCTTACGGAGTCAAATAGTTGGTGCTTGTTGATCCGAGAAGGCGAATTGGGTCACATTGTGCGTACTTGGTGACTTTATAAAACAAAGGAATCAAGTTATGGATACTTGTTGATCTGAGAAGCCCAATTGAGTCAAATGGAAGACTTGTTGATCCGAGAAGTCAATTGGGTTCAAATACAAGCCTTAATGATTCGTGAAGTCGAACGGAGTCAAATTGTTGGTACTTGTTGATCCGAGAAGGCGAATTGGGTCACATTGTGCGTACTTGGTGACTTTATAAAACAAACGAATCAAGTTATGGATACTTGTTGACCCGAGAAGCCCAATTAAGTCAAATGGAAGACTTGTTGATCGGAGAAGTCAATTGGGTTCAAATACAAGCCTTAATGATTCGTGAAGTCGAACGGAGTCCAATAGTTGGTGCTTGTTGATCCGAGAAGGTGAATTGGGTCACGTTGTGCGTACTTGGTGACTTTATAAAACAAAGGAATCAAGTTATGGATACTTGTTGATCCGAGAAGCCCAATTGAGTCAAATGGAAGACTTGTTGATCCGAGGAGTCAATTGGGTTCAAATACAAGCCTTAATGATTCGTGAAGTCGAACGGAGTCAAATTGTTGGTTCTTGTTGATCCGAGAAGGAGAATTTGGTCACATTGTGCGTACATGGTGACTTGGTAAAACAAACGGATCAAGTTATGGATACTTGTTAATCCGAGGAGCCGAATTGAGTCAATTGAAAGACTTGTTGATCCGAGAATTCAATTGGGGTCAAATACAAGCCTTAATGATTTATGAAGTCGAACGGAGTCAAATAGTTGGTGCTTGTTGATCCGAGAAGGCGAATTGGGTCACATTGTGTGTACTTGGTGACTTTATAAAACAAACGAATCAAGTTATGGATACTTGTTGATCCGAGAAGCCCAATTGAGTTAAATGGAAGACTTGTTGATCCGAGAAGTCAATTGGGTTCAAATACAAGCCTTAATGATTCGTGAAGTCGAACGCAGTCAAATATTTGGTGCTTTTTGTTCCGAGAAGGCGAATTGGGTCACATTGTGCGTACTTGGTGACTTGGTAAAACAAACGGATCAAGTTATGGATACTTGTTGATCCGAGGAGCCGAATTGGGTCAATTGAATGACTTGTTGTTCCGAGAAGTCAATTGGGTTCAAATACAAGCCTCAATGATTCGTGAAGTTGAACGAAGTCAAATAGTTGGTGCTTGTTGATGCGAGAAGGCGAATTGGGTCACATTGTGCGTACTTGGTGACTTGGTAAAAGAAATGGATCAAGTTGTGGATACTTGTTGATCCGAGAAGCCGAATTGGGTCAATTTAATGACTTGTTGTTCCGAGAAGTCAATTGGGTTCAAATAAAAGCCTTACGGAGTCAAATAGTTGGTGCTTGTTGATCCGAGAAGGCGAATTGGGTCACATTGTTCGTACTTGGTGACTTTATAAAACAAAGGAATCAAGTTATGGATACTTGTTGATCTGAGAAGCCCAATTGAGTCAAATGGAAGACTTGTTGATCCGAGAAGTCAATTGGGTTCAAATACAAGCCTTAATGATTCGTGAAGTCGAACGGAGTCAAATTGTTGGTACTTGTTGATCCGAGAAGGCGAATTGGGTCACATTGTGCGTACTTGGTGACTTTATAAAACAAACGAATCAAGTTATGGATACTTGTTGATCCGAGAAGCCCAATTAAGTCAAATGGAAGACTTGTTGATCGGAGAAGTCAATTGGGTTCAAATACAAGCCTTAATGATTCGTGAAGTCGAACGGAGTCCAATAGTTGGTGCTTGTTGATCCGAGAAGGTGAATTGGGTCACGTTGTGCGTACTTGGTGACTTTATAAAACAAAGGAATCAAGTTATGGATACTTGTTGATCCGAGAAGCCCAATTGAGTCAAATGGAAGACTTGTTGATCCGAGGAGTCAATTGGGTTCAAATACAAGCCTTAATGATTCGTGAAGTCGAACGGAGTCAAATTGTTGGTTCTTGTTGATCCGAGAAGGAGAATTTGGTCACATTGTGCGTACATGGTGACTTGGTAAAACAAACGGATCAAGTTCTTGTTTATCCGAGGAGCCGAATTGAGTCAATTGAAAGACTTGTTGATCCGAGAATTCAATTGGGGTCAAATACAAGCCTTAATGATTTATGAAGTCGAACGGAGTCAAATAGTTGGTGCTTGTTGATCCGAGAAGGCGAATTGGGTCACATTGTGTGTACTTGGTGACTTTATAAAACAAACGAATCAAGTTATGGATACTTGTTGATCCGAGAAGCCCAATTGAGTTAAATGGAAGACTTGTTGATCCGAGAAGTCAATTGGGTTCAAATACAAGCCTTAATGATTCGTGAAGTCGAACGGAGTCAAATATTTGGTGCTTTTTGTTCCGAGAAGGCGAATTGGGTCACATTGTGCGTACTTGGTGACTTGGTAAAACAAACGGATCAAGTTATGGATACTTGTTGATCCGAGGAGCCGAATTGGGTCAATTGAATGACTTGTTGTTCCGAGAAGTCAATTGGGTTCAAATACAAGCCTTAATGATTCGTGAAGTTGAACGAAGTCAAATAGTTGGTGCTTGTTGATCCGAGAAGGCGAATTGGGTCACATTGTGCGTACTTGGTGACTTTATAAAACAAACGAATCAAGTTATGGATACTTGTTGATCCGAGAAGCCCAATTAAGTCAAAAGGAAGACTTGTTGATCCGAGAAGTCAATTGGGTTCAAATACAAGCCTTCAATGATTCGTGAAGTCGAACGGAGTCAATTAGTTGGTGCTTGTTGATCCGCGAAGGTGAATTGGGTCACATTGTGCGTACTTGGTGACTTTATAAAACAAACGAATCATGTTATGGATACTTGTTGGTCCGAGAAGCCCAATTAAGTCAAATGGAAGACTTGTTGATCCGAGAAGTCAATTAGGTTCAAATACAAGCCTTAATGATTCGTGAAGTCGAACGGAGTCAAATAGTTGGTGCTTGTTGATCCGAGAAGGTGAATTTGGTCACATTGTGCGTACTTGGTGACTTGGTAAAACACACGGATCAAGTTATGGATACTTGTTGATCCGAGAAGCCGAATTAGGTCAATTGAAAGACTTGTTGATTCGAGACGTCAATTGGGTTCAAATACAAGCCTTAATGATTCGTGAAGTCGAACGAAGTCAATTAGTTGGTGCTTGTTGATCCGAGAAGGTGAATTGGGTCACATTGTGCGTACTTGGTGACTTTATAAAACAAACGAATCAAGTTATGGATACTTGTTGATCCGAGAAGCCCAATTAAGTCAAAAGGAAGACTTGTTGATCCGAGAAGTCAATTGGGTTCAAATACAAGCCTTTAATGATTCGTGAAGTCGAACGGAGTCAATTAGTTGGTGCTTGTTGATCCGCGAAGGCGAATTGGGTCACATTGTGCGTACTTGGTGACTTTATAAAACAAAGGAATCAAGTTATGGATACTTGTTGATCCGAGAAGCCCAATTGAGTCAAAATGGAAGACTTGTTGATCCGAGAAGTCAATTGGGTTCAAGTACAAGCCTTAATGATTCGTGAAGTCGAACGGAGTCAAATTGTTGGTTCTTGTTGATCCGAGAAGGAGAATTTGGTCACAATTTGCGTACTTGGTGACTTGGTAAAACAAACGGATCAAGTTATGGATACATGTTAATCCGAGGAGCCGAATTGGGTCAATTGAAAGACTTGTTAATTCGAGAAGTCAATTGGGTTCAAATACAAGCCTTAATGATTTATGAAGTCGAACGGAGTCAAATAGTTGGTGCTTGTTGATCCGAGAAGGCGAATTGGGTCACATTGTGCGTACTTGGTGACTTGATAAAACAAACGAATCAAGTTATAGATACTTGTTGATCCGAGAAGCCTAATTAAGTCAAATGGAAGACTTGTTGATCCGAGAAGCCGAATTGGGTCAATTGTAATACTTGTTGATCCGAGAAGCCGAATTGGGACAATTGAAATACTTGTTGATCCGAGAAGTCAATTGGGTTCAAATACAAGCCTTAATGATTCGTGAGGTCGAACGAAGTCAAATAGATGGTGCTTGTTGATCCGAGAAGGCGAATTGGGTCACATAGTGCGTACTTGGTGACTTGGTATAACAAACGGATCAAGTTATGGATACTTGTTGATCCGAGAAGCCGAATTGTGTCAATTGAAAAACTTGTTGATTCGAGAAGTCAATTGGGTTCAAATACAAGCCTTAATGATTCGTGAAGTCGAACGAAGTCAATTAGTTGGTGCTTATTGATCCGAGAAGGCGAATTGGGTCACATTGTGCGTACTTGGTGACTTGGTAAAAGAAATGGATCAAGTTGTGGATACTTGTTGATCCGAGAAGCCGAATTGGGTCAATTTAATGACTTGTTGTTCCGAGAAGTCAATTGGGTTCAAATAAAAGCCTTAATGATTCGTGAAGTCGAACGGAGTCAAATAGTTGGTGCTTGTTGATCCGAGAAGGCGAATTGTGTCACATTGTGCGTACTTGGTGACTTTATAAAACAAAGGAATCAAGTTATGGATACATGTTGATCTGAGAAGCCCAATTGAGTCAAATGGAAGACTTGTTGATCCGAGAAGTCAATTGGGTTCAAATACAAGCCTTAATGATTCGTGAAATCGAACGGAGTCAAATTGTTGGTACTTGTTGATCCGAGAAGGCGAATTGGGTCACATTGTGCGTACTTGGTGACTTTATAAAACAAACGAATCAAGTTATGGATACTTGTTGGTCCGAGAAGCCCAATTAAGTCAAATGGAAGACTTGTTGATCGGAGAAGTCAATTGGGTTCAAATACAAGCCTTAATGATTCGTAAAGTCGAACGGAGTCCAATAGTTGGTGCTTGTTGATCCGAGAAGGCGAATTGGGTCACATTGTGCGTACTTGGTGACTTTATAAAACAAACGAAACATGTTATGGATACTTGTTGGTCCGAGAAGCCCAATTAAGTCAAATGGAAGACTTGTTGATCCGAGAAGTCAATTAGGTTCAAATACAAGCCTTAATGATTCGTGAAGTCGAACGGAGTCAAATAGTTGGTGCTTGTTGATCCGAGAAGGCGAATTGGGTCACGTTGTGCGTACTTGGTGACTTTATAAAACAAAGGAATCAAGTTATGGATACTTGTTGATCCGAGAAGCCCAATTGAGTCAAATGGAAGACTTGTTGATCCGAGAAGTCAATTGGGTTCAAATACAAGCCTTAATGATTCGTGAGGTCGAACGGAGTCAAATTGTTGGTTCTTGTTGATCCGAGAAGGAGAATTTGGTCACATTGTGCGTACATGGTGACTTGGTAAAACAAACGGATCAAGTTATGGATACTTGTTAATCCGAGGAGCCGAATTGGGTCAATTGAAAGACTTGTTGATCCGAGATGTCAATTGGGGTCAAATACAAGCCTTAATGATTTATGAAGTCGAACGGAGTCAAATTGTTGGTTCTTGTTGATCCGAGAAGGCAAATTGGGTCACATTGTGCGAACTTGGTGACTTTATAAAACAAACGAATCAAGTTATGGATACTTGTTGATCCGAGAAGCCCAATTGAGTCAAATGGAAGACTTGTTGATCCGAGAAGTCAATTGGGTTCAAATACAAGCCTTAATGATTCGTGAAGTCGAACGGAGTAAAATATTTGGTGTTTTTTGTTCCGAGAAGGCGAATTGGGTCACATTGTGCGTACTTGGTGACTTGGTAAAACAAACGGATCAAGTTATGGATACTTGTTGATCCGAGGAGCCGAATTGGGTCAATTGAATGACTTGTTGTTCCGAGAAGTCAAATGGGTTCAAATACAAGCCTTAATGATTCGTGAAGTTGAACGAAGTCAAATAGTTGGTGCTTGTTGATCCGAGAAGGCGAATTGGGTCATATTGTGCGTACTTGGTGACTTTATAAAACAAACGAATCAAGTTATAGATACTTGTTGATCCGAGAAGCCCAATTAAGTCAAATGGAAGGCTTGTTGATCCGAGAAGCCGAATTGGGACAATTGAAATACTTGTTGATCCGAGAAGTCAATTGGGTTCAAATACAAGCCTTAATGATTCGTGAAGTCGAACGAAGTCAAATAGTTGGTGCTTGTTGATCCGAGAAGGCGAATTGGGTCACATTGTACGTACTTGGTGACTTGGTAAAACAAACGGATCAAGTTATGGATACTTGTTGATCCGAGGAGCCGAATTGGGTCAATTGAAAGACTTGTTGATCCGAGAAGTCAATTGGGGTCAAATACAAGCCTTAATGATTTATGAAGTCGAACGGAGTCAAATTGTTGGTTCTTGTTGATCCGAGAAGGCATATTGGGTCACATTGTGCGTACTTGGTGACTTTATAAAACAAAGGAATCAAGTTATGGATACTTGTTGATCCGAGAAGCCCAATTGAGTCAAATGGAAGACTTGTTGATCCGAGAAGTCAATTGGGTTCAAATACAAGCCTTAATGATTCGTGAAGTCGAACGGAGTCAATTATTTTGTGCTTGTTGTTCCGAGAAGGCGAATTGGGTCACATTGTGCGTACTTGGTGACTTGGTAAAACAAACGGATCAAGTTATGGATACTTGTTGATCCGAGGAGCCGAATTGGGTCAATTGAATGACTTGTTGTTCCGAGAAGTCAATTGGGTTCAAATACAAGCCTTAATGATTCGTGAAGTTGAACGAAGTCAAATAGTTGGTGCTTGTTGATCCGAGAAGGCGAATTGGGTCACATTGTGCGTACTTGGTGACTTTATAAAACAAACGAATCAAGTTATGGATACTTGTTGATCCGAGAAGCCCAATTAAGTCAAAAGGAAGACTTGTTGATCCGAGAAGTCAATTGGGTTCAAATACAAGCCTTTAATATTCGTGAAGTCGAACGGAGTCAATTAGTTGGTGCTTGTTGATCCGCGAAGGCGAACTGGGTCACATTGTGCGTACTTGGTGACTTTATAAAACAAACGAATCATGTTATGGATACTTGTTGGTCCGAGAAGCCCAATTAAGTCAAATGGAAGACTTGTTGATCCGAGAAGTCAATTAGGTTCAAATACAAGCTGTTGTAAGTTGGTTCAGAAAACTCACAAGAACACTATAACTACCCAAGACTCACATACACACTCAACTATGATGAAATGAATTCAAAATCAATGAAAAGTAAAGAACAAGAAGAATTACGTGGTTCGGATTCAATGAGAATCCTACATCCACGGCATCGAACTCTCACACCTTTATTGATTCCAAGAAGAACACGTACAAGAGGTTCAAACAAGATCAAAACCAGAAAAGAAAACTATCCAAGCTACAATGCATTTTCTTCTCTTTGAATCTCACCCTCTCATTCTTCTCTCTATGTCAAATTCTGTGTTATGAGCTACATGATTCACGGTTTTTCCACTTATACCAAGTAACCGTCATCCACCTAACCAATCAAGGCCCTTGACAACCGCCATATACTCCCAAAATAGCTTAACAGAAACAGAAACGGTTATATGCAATTCTCGGCCACTAATAACCGTTATTGAACCGAACAGGGCTCAACCAACTCGGCCAGAGCCGGCTTGAGAACTGAGTCATAATTCGGCCAGTAATGGACCGAACACTGCATGATAATTTCTTCTTGTGTTAAACCTGATTTAAATGACTTCCAATGATCCTTTGATTGAGATTTAACCATATTAAGCTCCTTCTAACTGATGCTTAATAACTTCAAATGATTATTTGAGCTTAACTCTTCACAATTCTCCACCTTAAGCTCAAACTCATCATTTCAAACCAGTCACTGACTTTCCTCAGTAGTCCTCCTCTGATCTTGCTCCTCAACATAACTTCTCATATTGATAAGATCCAAGCATAACTGAAACTTTGTTGCTGGAAGAGATTTAGTGAAACAGTCTGCAGGATTTACATCAGTGGATATCTTCTTAACATGTATCAATCCTTTGCTCACTAAGTCTCTTACATAATGTAGTCTGACATCAATATGCTTTGTCTTCTCATGATGACTCTGATGCTTGGCTAAATGTATTGCACTTTGACTATCACAACAGATAGTCACTTGATGTTGGAATACACCAAATTCTTTCACAATTCCCTTTAACCATACTGCTTCTTTGATTGCCTCTGTTAGTGCCACATACTCTGACTCAGTAGTTGACAGAGCTACTACTGACTGATGATATGCTTTCCAACTGATAGCTGTGCCAAATAAGGTAAAAACATACCCAGTGATAGACTTCCTTGTGTCAATATTAGCTGCATAATCAGCATCAACATATCCTGTTAATGCATTGTCCAAGCTGTCTTGCTTCTGAAACTTCAACCCCTTATCAGTTGTGCCTCGAACATACCTCAATACCCATTTCATAGCCTCCCAGTGTTGTGCTCCTGGATTCCCCATATATCTGCTTACTATGCTCATGGAATGAGCTAGGTCTGGTCTGCAACAGACCATAGTATACATCACACTGCCCACTGCACTTGCATATGGAACTCTTCTCATATATCCTTCTTCCTGATTTGACTTAGGGCATTGCTCAAGAGATAATCTGATATGCTGTCCCAGGGGTGTAGAAACACTCTTGCACTGATGCATATTATATCTCTCTAAGACTTTAACTAAGTAATCCTGTTGAGATAGGAATACTTCATTTCTACTCCTGTTTCTTAGAATATCTATTCCAAGGATTTTCCTTGCCTCTCCAAGATCCTTCATTTCAAATTCAGTCTTCAGTAACTCCTTTACTTCAATTATACCAGCTTGAGTATCACAAGCAATCAACATGTCATCCACATAAAGGAGTAAAAATATCCTTGATGACTGTGAGTTGGTCTTGAGATATACACAACTATCATACTTGCTTCTCTTGAAACCAATTCTCAACATGAACTCATCAAACCTCATGTACCATTGTCTAGGACTCTGTTTGAGTCCATATAAAGACTTTTCCAGCAGACAGGCTTTCTTGTCTGGTTCTGGGACATGAACTCCTTCTGGAATTTTCATATAGATTTCTTCATCAAGCTTTCCATGAAGAAAGGCTGTAGTCACATCCATCTGGTGTAGATAAAGGTTATACTGAGCTACCAAAGCAAGTAAGATTCTTATTGAGCAGTGTTTCACAACAGGTGAGAATATCTCTGTATAATCTGTCCCTTCTTTCTGAGTGAATCCTTTTGCAACTAATCTGGCCTTATATCTGAGCTTTGCTGGTTTTGAGGACTCTATTTTCTTTTTAAAGATCCATTTGCAACCCACACGTTTCTGTGATTTTGGTTTATCTACTACTTTCCAGGTGGAGTTCTTTTCCAAGGACAACAGCTCTTCTTGTATTGCCACTGTCCACTTATCACTTTCAGTGCTCCTCATTGCTTCTTGATAAGATTCTGGTTCAGAGCTTTCAACTTCTAGAGCAGTATATAAAGCATAAGACACTATATCAGCTTGTCCATATCTTTGAGGTGCATGTATTTGCCTTCTCTGTCTATCTCTCACTAGCTGGTATGATCTTATTGTATCAGCTTCTTCATCCTCTAGAGTGTCACCTTCTGTATTTACATCAGGTTCCAGTTGTGGTTTTGTATTATCAAGCTCCACCTCAAGCTGAGCTTGATAGGAATTTGAGCTGTTGGTCTCTTTGTTGTTCTCCTTCAGAAGTGGCATCTTTGACTCTTCAAATATGACATCTCTACTGATCAAGCACTTCTGATTCCCTGGTTCAATACACCATAGTTTAAACCCTTTCACTCCTTGAGGGTATCCCAGGAAGATACACTTTAGAGCTCTTGGCTCTAATTTGTCTTGTTTTGTGTGTGCATAGGCTAGGCAACAAAACACCTTCAACTCTGAATAACTAGCTGGTTTCCCACTCCACATTTCTTCAGGGGTTTTGAAAGACAGAGCAGTGGAGGGGGATCTGTTTATTAAAAAAGCAGCAGTTGTGACAGCTTCCCCCCAGAAGCTTTTGCTTACTCCAGCACTGATCATCATACACCTTACTCTTTCTAGGAGAGTCCTGTTCATCCTTTCCACCAACCCATTTTGCTGAGGAGTACCTGCAACCGTTTTATGTCTCTTGATACCCTTTCCTCTGCAAAACTCATTAAACTCTTCAGAAACAAACTCTAGACCATTGTCTGTTCTGAGGTGTTTTATTTGTTTCCCAGTCTGATTTTCCACCTCAATGACCCAGTCTTTGAACTTCTGTAGAGTGTCACCTTTGGTTTTCAGAATGTATACCCAGACTTTCCTTGAGTAGTCATCTATGATTGACAGAAAATATCTTCCTCCACTGAGTGTTTGCACCTTGGATGGACCCCAGAGATCTGCATGTATGTAGTCCAGCTTGTCATTTGTTGTGTGTTCTGACTTGTTGAACTTCAGTCTCTTTGCTTTGCCATATACACATGACTCACATAAGTCCATGTGAGTGATTTTATCCCCACATAGTAGATTCTGTTTACTCAGCTCTTCCAGGCCCTTTTCACTTATGTGAGCTAGTCTTTTGTGCCAAAGAAGAGTATTATCTCTTTCTTTTGCCATGGACACTTCTCCCAGGACTGTATTTCCCTGAAGGAAGTACAGTTCATTTCTTTTCACAGCTTTGATCACTTCCAATGACCCCTTTGACACTGTTAGAACTCCACCTTCAGATTGGAACTTATATCCTAATGAGTCTAACATTCCAAGGGATATAAGATTCCTCTTGAGTTTAGGTACAAACCTCACATGTTCCAAGATTCTAACAGCTCCATCAAACATCTTGATCATAACTGATCCAATTCCTTTTACCCTGCATTCAACATCATTTCCTAACAGCACAGATCCTCCATCTATATACTTTATAGTTTTGAACCACTCTTTAATAGGACAGATGTGAAAAGAACATCCTGAATCTAGCACCCATTCAGAAGATACAGGGTTTGAGGAGATAGTTAATACCTCTGCATAATCTGTATCACCTTTGGCTTCAGTCATGTCTGCAGTGGGTTTGGCCGGTTGATGTTTCTGATGTTGATTCTGAGGTTTCTTGGGTTGATTCTTTGCCTTAGTGGGGCAATCTTTTGCCAGGTGACCCACATTGTGACATTTAAAACACTTTCTGGTTTCTTTGTCAGTTTCCTGAGATTGTGCTCCTTTCTTCCAATTCTGCTGGTTCTTCTGATTGGCTTGTTTCTTGTGGAATGCCTTCTTGATAATCAGTCCTTCAGCTTGCCTTTCACTTTGATGATTATCAACTCCTTTTTGCAGCTCTTTGGATCTTAGAGCTCCTTCTACTTCCAGCAAAGTCAGTCTAGTTTTACTCCCAAATAGGAGAGCATCCTTCAGGTTTTCATATGACTTGGGCAAAGAACTCAATAGGATCAGGGCCTTGTCTTCATCTTCCATATTGACTTCAATGTTTTCCAAATCATCCAGGATTTTCTTGAATTCATCTATCTGATCTGTGATAGACTTTTCTTCAAACATCTTGTAAGCAAACAACTTCTGCTTCATGTAAAGTCTGTTTGCTACAGATTTCACCATATAAACTTGATCCAATTTCTCCCAAACACCTTTTGCAGTAGTTTCTTTGGATACTTCCCTTAAGGCCTTATCTCCAAGGCTTAAGATAATGGTGCTGTGTGCTCTTTCCAGCACGGATTGCTTCTCTTCAGGTTTCATTGCAATAGGAAGATCATTTTCTCCCTTTAGAGCAACTGCAAGGCCCTGTTGCACCAAGAGTGCCTTCATCTTGACTTTCCATAATCCAAAATCTGAATTCCCGTTGAATTTCTCCACATCAAATCGAGCTGTAGTCATGGCGTTTCCCACAGACGGCGCCACTTGTTGTAAGTTGGTTCAGAAAGCTCACAAGAACACTATAACTACCCAAGACTCACATACACACTCAACTATGATGAAATGAATTCAAAATCAATGAAAAGTAAAGAACAAGAAGAATTACGTGGTTCGGATTCAATGAGAATCCTACATCCACGGCATCGAACTCTCACACCTTTATTGATTCCAAGAAGAACACGTACAAGAGGTTCAAACAAGATCAAAACCAGAAAAGAAAACTAGCCAAGCTACAATGCATTTTCTTCTCTTTGAATCTCACCCTCTCATTCTTCTCTCTATGTCAAATTCTGTGTTATGAGCTACATGATTCACGGTTTTTCCACTTATACCAAGTAACCGTCATCCACCTAACCAATCAAGGCCCTTGACAACCGCCATATACTCCCAAAACAGCTTAACAGAAACAGAAACGGTTATATGCAATTCTCGGCCACTAATAACCGTTATTGAACCGAACAGGGCTCAACCAACTCGGCCAGAGCCGGCTTGAGAACTGAGTCATAATTCGGCCAGTAATGGACCGAACACTGCATGATAACTTTTTCTTGTGTTAAACCTGATTTAAATGACTTCCAATGATCCTTTGATTGAGATTTAACCATATTAAGCTCCTTCTAACTGATGCTTAATAACTTCAAATGATTATTTGAGCTTAACTCTTCACACAAGCCTTAATGATTCGTGAAGTCGAACGGAGTTAAATAGTTGGTTCTTGTTGATCCGAGAAGGTGAATTGGGTCACATTGTGCGTACTTGGTGACTTGGTAAAACATACGGATCAAGTTATGGATACTTGTTGATCCGAGAAGCCGAATTAGGTCAATTAAAAGACTTGTTGATTCGAGAAGTCAATTGGGTTCAAATACAAGCCTTAATGATTCGTGAAGTCGAACGAAGTCAATTAGTTGGTGTTTGTTGATCCGAGAAGGCGAATTGGGTCACATTGTGCGTACTTGGTGACTTGGTAAAACAAACGGATCAAGTTATGGATACTTGTTGATCCGAGAAGCCCAATTAAGTCAAAAGGAAGACTTGTTGATCCGAGAAGTCAATTGGGTTCAAATACAAGCCTTTAATGATTCGTGAAGTCGAACGGAGTCAATTAGTTGGTGCTTGTTGATCCGCGAAGGCGAATTGGGTCACATTGTGCGTACTTGGGGACTTTATAAAACAAACGAATCAAGTTATGGATACTTGTTGATCCGAGAAGCCCAATTAAGTCAAATGGAAGACTTGTTGATCCGAGAAGTCAATTGGGTTCAAATACAAGCCTTAATGATTCGTGAAGTCGAACGTAGTCAAATAGTTGGTGCTTGTTGATCCGAGAAGGCGAATTGGGTCACATTGTGCGTATTTGGTGACTTGGTATAACAAACGGATCAAGTTATGGATACTTGTTGATCCGAGAAGCCGAATTGGGTCAATTGAAATACTTGTTGATCCGAGAAGTCAATTGGGTTCAAATACAAGCCTTAATGATTCGTGAAGTCGAACGAAGTCAATTAGTTGGTGTTTGTTGATCCGAGAAGGCGAATTGGGTCACATTGTGCGTACTTGGTGACTTGGTAAAACAAACGGATCAAGTTATGGATACTTGTTGATCCGAGGAGCCGAATTGGGTCAATTGAATGAATTGTTGTTCCGTGAAGTCAATTGGGTTCAAATACAAGCCTTAATGATTTGTGAAGTCGAACGAAGTCAAATAGTTGGTGCTTGTTGATCCGAGAAGGCGAATTGGGTCACATTGTGCGTACTTGGTGACTTTATAAAACAAACGAATCAAGTTATAGATACTTGTTGATCCGAGAAGCCCAATTAAGTCAAATGGAAGACTTGTTGATCCGAGAAGTCAATTGGGTTCAAATGCAAGCCTTAATGATTCGTGAAGTCGAACGGAGTCCAATAGTTGGTGCTTGTTGATCCGAGAAGGCGAATTGGGTCACATTGTGCGTACTTGGTGACTTTATAAAACAAAGGAATCAAGTTATGGATACTTGTTGATCCGAGAAGCCCAATTGAGTCAAATGGAAGACTTGTTGATCCGAGAAGTCAATTGGGTTCAAATACAAGCCTTAATGATTCGTGAAGTCGAACGGAGTCAAATTGTTGGTTCTTGTTGATCCGAGAAGGAGAATTTGGTCACATTGTGCGTACTTGGTGACTTGGTAAAACAAACGGATCAAGTTATGGATACTTGTTGATCCGAGGAGCCGAATTGGGTCAATTGAATGACTTGTTGTGCCGAGAAGTCAATTGGGTTGAAATACAAGCCTTAATGATTCGTGAGGTTGAACGAAGTCAAATAGTTGGTGCTTGTTGATCCGAGAAGGCGAATTGGGTCACATTGTGCGTACTTGGTGACTTTATAAAACAAACGAATCAAGTTATGGATACTTGTTGATCCGAGAAGCCCAATTAAGTCAAAAGGAAGACTTGTTGATCCGAGAAGTCAATTGGGTTCAAATACAAGCCTTTAATATTCGTGAAGTCGAACGGAGTCAATTAGTTGGTGCTTGTTGATCCGCGAAGGCGAATTGGGTCACATTGTGCGTACTTGGTGACTTTATAAAACAAACGAATCATGTTATGGATACTTGTTGGTCCGAGAAGCCCAATTAAGTCAAATGGAAGACTTGTTGATCCGAGAAGTCAATTAGGTTCAAATACAAGCCTTAATGATTCGTGAAGTCGAACGGAGTCAAATAGTTGGTTCTTGTTGATCCGAGAAGGTGAACTGGGTCACATTGTGCGTACTTGGTGACTTGGTAAAACATACGGATCAAGTTATGGATACTTGTTGATCCGAGAAGCCAAATTAGGTCAATTGAAAGACTTGTTGATTCGAGAAGTCAATTGGGTTCAAATACAAGCCTTAATGATTCGTGAAGTCGAACGAAGTCAATTAGTTGGTGTTTGTTGATCCGAGAAGGCGAATTGGGTCACATTGTGCGTACTTGGTGACTTGGTAAAACAAACGGATCAAGTTATGGATACTTGTTGATCCGAGAAGCCCAATTAAGTCAAAAGGAAGACTTGTTGATCCGAGAAGTCAATTGGGTTCAAATACAAGCCTTTAATGATCCGTGAAGTCGAACGGAGTCAATTAGTTGGTGCTTGTTGATCCGCGAAGGCGAATTGGGTCACATTGTGCGTACTTGGTGACTTTATAAAACAAACGAATCAAGTTATGGATACTTGTTGATCCGAGAAGCCCAATTAAGTCAAATGGAAGACTTGTTGATCCGAGAAGTCAATTGGGTTCAAATACAAGCCTTAATGATTCGTGAAGTCGAACGTAGTCAAATAGTTGGTGCTTGTTGATCCGAGAAGGTGAATTGGGTCACATTGTGCGTATTTGGTGACTTGGTATAACAAACGGATCAAGTTATGGATAATTGTTGATCCGAGAAGCCGAATTGGGTCAATTGAAATACTTGTTGATCCGAGAAGTCAATTGGGTTCAAATACAAGCCTTAATGATTCGTGAAGTCGAACGAAGTCAATTAGTTGGTGTTTGTTGATCCGAGAAGGCGAATTGGGTCACATTGTGCGTACTTGGTGACTTGGTAAAACAAACGGATCAAGTTATGGATACTTGTTGATCCGAGGAGCCGAATTGGGTCAATTGAATGAATTGTTGTTCCGTGAAGTCAATTGGGTTCAAATACAAGCCTTAATGATTTGTGAAGTCGAACGAAGTCAAATAGTTGGTGCTTGTTGATCCGAGAAGGCGAATTGGGTCACATTGTGCGTACTTGGTGACTTTATAAAACAAACGAATCAAGTTATAGATACTTGTCGATCCGAGAAGCCCAATTAAGTCAAATGGAAGACTTGTTGATCCGAGAAGTCAATTGGGTTCAAATACAAGCCTTAATGATTCGTGAAGTCGAACGGAGTCCAATAGTTGGTGCTTGTTGATCCGAGAACGCGAATTGGGTCACATTGTGCGTACTTGGTGACTTTATAAAACAAAGGAATCAAGTTATGGATACTTGTTGATCCGAGAAGCCCAATTGAGTCAAATGGAAGACTTGTTGATCTGAGAAGTCAATTGGGTTCAAATACAAGCCTTAATGATTCGTGAAGTCGAACGGAGTCAAATTGTTGGTTCTTGTTGATCCGAGAAGGAGAATTTGGTCACATTGTGCGTACTTGGTGACTTGGTAAAACAAACGGATCAAGTTATGGATACTTGTTGATCCGAGGAGCCGAATTGGGTCAATTGAAAGACTTGTTGATCCGAGAAGTCAATTGGGTTCAAATACAAGCCTTAATGATTTATGAAGTCGAACGGAGTCAAATTGTTGGTTCTTGTTGATCCGAGAAGGCAAATTGGGTCACATTGTGCGTACTTGGTGACTTTATAAAACAAAGGAATCAAGTTATGGATACTTGTTGATCCGAGAACCCCAATTGAGTCAAATGGAAGACTTGTTGATCCGAAAAGTCAATTGGGTTCAAATACAAGCCTTAATGATTCGTGAAGTCGAACGGAGTAAAATATTTGGTGCTTGTTGTTCCGAGAAGGCGAATTGGGTCACATTGTGCG
This sequence comes from Ajuga chamaepitys, assembly GCA_958295605.1. Lineage (NCBI taxonomy): Eukaryota > Viridiplantae > Streptophyta > Magnoliopsida > Lamiales > Lamiaceae > Ajuga > Ajuga chamaepitys. The sequence continues at coordinate 36,041,318 of OY282495.1, forward strand.
TACTTGGTGACTTGGTAAAACAAACGGATCAAGTTATGGATACTTGTTTATCCGAGAAGCCCAATTAAGTCAAAAGGAAGACTTGTTGATCCGAGAAGTCAATTGGGTTCAAATACAATCCTTTAATGATTCGTGAAGTTGAACGGAGTCAATTAGTTAGTGCTTGTTGATCCGCGAAGGCGAATTGGGTCACATTGTGCGTACTTGGTGACTTTATAAAACAAACGAATCATGTTATGGATACTTGTTGGTCCGAGAAGCCCAATTAAGTCAAATGGAAGACTTGTTGATCCGAGAAGCCGAATTGGGTCAATTGTAATACTTGTTGATCCGAGAAGCCGAATTGGGACAATTGAAATACTTGTTGATCCGAGAAGTCAATTGGGTTCAAATACAAGCCTTAATGATTCGTGAAGTCGAACGAAGTCAAATAGTTGGTGCTTGTTGATCCGAGAAGGCGAATTGGGTCACATAGTGCGTACTTGGTGACTTGGTATAACAAACGGATCAAGTTATGGATACTTGTTGATCCGAGAAGCCGAATTGGGTCAATTGAAATACTTGTTGATCCGAGAAGTCAATTGGGTTCAAATATAAGCCTTAATGATTCGTGAAGTCGAACGAAGTCAATTAGTTGGTGTTTGTTGATCCGAGAAGGCGAATTGGGTCACATTGTGCGTACTTGGTGACTTGGTAAAACAAACGGATCAAGTCATGGATACTTGTTGATCCGAGGAGCCGAATTGGGTCAATTGAATGAATTGTTGTTCCGTGAAGTCAATTGGGTTCAAATACAAGCCTTAATGATTTGTAAAGTCGAACGAAGTCAAATAGTTGGTGCTTGTTGATCCGAGAAGGCGAATTGGGTCACATTGTGCGTACTTGGTGACTTTATAAAACAAACGAATCAAGTTATAGATACTTGTTGATCCGAGAAGCCCAATTAAGTCAAATGGAAGACTTGTTGATCCGAGAAGCCGAATTGGGTCAATTGTAATACTTGTTGATCCGAGAAGCCGAATTGGGACAATTGAAATACTTGTTGATCCGAGAAGTTAATTGGGTTCAAATACAAGCCTTAATGGTTCGTGAAGTCGAACGAAGTCAAATAGTTGGTGCTTGTTGATCCGAGAAGGCGAATTGGGTCACATAGTGCGTACTTGGTGACTTGGTATAACAAACGGATCAAGTTATGGATACTTGTTGATCCGAGAAGCCGAATTGGGTCAATTGAAAGACTTGTTGATTCGAGAAGTCAATTGGGTTCAAATACAAGCCTTAATGATTCGTGAAGTCGAACGAAGTCAATTAGTTGGTGCTTATTGATCCGAGAAGGCGAATTGGGTCACATTGTGCGTACTTGGTGACTTGGTAAAAGAAATGGATCAAGTTGTGGATACTTGTTGATCCGAGAAGCCGAATTGGGTCAATTGAATGACTTGTTGTTCCGAGAAGTTAATTGGGTTCAAATAAAAGCCTTAATGATTCGTGAAGTCGAACGGAGTCAAATAGTTGGTGCTGGTTGATCCGAGAAGGCGAATTGGGTCACATTGTGCGTACTTGGTGACTTTATAAAACAAAGGAATCAAGTTATGTATACTTGTTGATCTGAGAAGCCCAATTGAGTCAAATGGAAGACTTGTTGATCCGAGAAGTCAATTGGGTTCAAATACAAGCCTTAATGATTCGTGAAGTCGAACGGAGTCAAATTGTTGGTACTTGTTGATCCGAGAAGGCGAATTGGGTCACATTGTGCGTACTTGGTGACTTTATAAAACAAAAGAATCAAGTTATGGATACTTGTTGATCCGAGAAGCCCAATTAAGTCAAATGGAAGACTTGTTGATCCGAGAAGTCAATTGGGTTCAAATACAAGCCTTAATGATTCGTGAAGTCGAACGGAGTCCAATTGTTGGTACTTGTTGATCCGAGAAGGCGAATTGGGTCACATTGTGCGTACTTGGTGACTTTATAAAACAAAAGAATCAAGTTATGGATACTTGTTGATCCGAGAAGCCCAATTAAGTCAAATGGAAGACTTGTTGATCCGAGAAGTCAATTGGGTTCAAATACAAGCCTTAATGATTCGTGAAGTCGAACGGAGTCAAATTGTTGGTTCTTGTTGATCCGAGAAGTAGAATTTGGTCACATTGTGCGTACTTGGTGACTTGGTAAAACAAACGGATCAAGTTATGGATACTTGTTGATCCGAGGAGCCGAATTGGGTCAATTGAAAGACTTGTTGATCCGAGAAGTCAATTGGGTTCAAATACAAGCCTTAATGATTTATGAAGTCGAACGGAGTCAAATTGTTGGTTCTTGTTGATCCGAGAAGGCAAATTGGGTCACATTGTGCGTACTTGGTGACTTTATAAAACAAAGGAATCAAGTTATGGATACTTGTTGATCCGAGAACCCCAATTGAGTCAAATGGAAGACTTGTTGATCCGAGAAGTCAATTGGGTTCAAATACAAGCCTTAATGATTCGTGAAGTCGAACGGAGTAAAATATTTGGTGCTTGTTGTTCCGAGAAGGCGAATTGGGTCACATTGTGCGTACTTGGTGACTTGGTAAAACAAACGGATCAAGTTATGGATACTTGTTTATCCGAGGAGCCGAATTGGGTCAATTGAATGACTTGTTGTTCCGAGAAGTCAATTGGGTTCAAATACAAGCCTTAATGATTCGTGAAGTTGAACGAAGTCAAATAGTTGGTGCTTGTTGATCCGAGAAGGCGAATTGGGTCACATTGTGCGTACTTGGTGACTTTATAAAACAAACGAATCAAGTTATGGATACTTGTTGATCCGAGAAGCCCAATTAAGTCAAAAGGAAGACTTGTTGATCCGAGAAGTCAATTGGGTTCAAATACAAGCCTTTAATGATTCGTGAAGTTGAACGGAGTCAATTAGTTAGTGCTTGTTGATCCGCGAAGGCGAATTGGGTCACATTGTGCGTACTTGGTGACTTTATAAAACAAACGAATCATGTTATGGATACTTGTTGGTCCGAGAAGCCCAATTAAGTCAAATGGAAGACTTGTTGATCCGAGAAGCCGAATTGGGTCAATTGTAATACTTGTTGATCCGAGAAGCCGAATTGGGACAATTGAAATACTTGTTGATCCGAGAAGTCAATTGGGTTCAAATACAAGCCTTAATGATTCGTGAAGTGGAACGAAGTCAAATAGTTGGTGCTTGTTGATCCGAGAAGGCGAATTGGGTCACATAGTGCGTACTTGGTGACTTGGTATAACAAACGGATCAAGTTATGGATACTTGTTGATCCGAGAAGCCGAATTGGGTCAATTGAAATACTTGTTGATCCGAGAAGTCAATTGGGTTCAAATATAAGCCTTAATGATTCGTGAAGTCGAACGAAGTCAATTAGTTGGTGTTTGTTGATCCGAGAAGGCGAATTGGGTCACATTGTGCGTACTTGGTGACTTGGTAAAACAAACGGATCAAGTCATGGATACTTGTTGATCCGAGGAGCCGAATTGGGTCAATTGAATGAATTGTTGTTCCGTGAAGTCAATTGGGTTCAAATACAAGCCTTAATGATTTGTAAAGTCGAACGAAGTCAAATAGTTGGTGCTTGTTGATCCGAGAAGGCGAATTGGGTCACATTGTGCGTACTTGGTGACTTTATAAAACAAACGAATCAAGTTATAGATACTTGTTGATCCGAGAAGCCCAATTAAGTCTAATGGAAGACTTGTTGATCCGAGAAGCCGAATTGGGTCAATTGTAATACTTGTTGATCCGAGAAGCCGAATTGGGACAATTGAAATACTTGTTGATCCGAGAAGTTAATTGGGTTCAAATACAAGCCTTAATGGTTCGTGAAGTCGAACGAAGTCAAATAGTTGGTGCTTGTTGATCCGAGAAGGCGAATTGGGTCACATAGTGCGTACTTGGTGACTTGGTATAACAAACGGATCAAGATATGGATACTTGTTGATCCGAGAAGCCGAATTGGGTCAATTGAAAGACTTGTTGATTCGAGAAGTCAATTGGGTTCAAATACAAGCCTTAATGATTCGTGAAGTCGAACGAAGTCAATTAGTTGGTGCTTATTGATCCGAGAAGGCGAATTGGGTCACATTGTGCGTACTTGGTGACTTGGTAAAAGAAATGGATCAAGTTGTGGATACTTGTTGATCCGAGAAGCCGAATTGGGTCAATTGAATGACTTGTTGTTCCGAGAAGTCAATTGGGTTCAAATAAAAGCCTTAATGATTCGTGAAGTCGAACGGAGTCAAATAGTTGGTGCTTGTTGATCCGAGAAGGCGAATTGGGTCACATTGTGCGTACTTGGTGACTTTATAAAACAAAGGAATCAAGTTATGTATACTTGTTGATCTGAGAAGCCCAATTGAGTCAAATGGAAGACTTGTTGATCCGAGAAGTCAATTGGGTTCAAATACAAGCCTTAATGATTCGTGAAGTCGAACGGAGTCAAATTGTTGGTACTTGTTGATCCGAGAAGGCGAATTGGGTCACATTGTGCGTACTTGGTGACTTTATAAAACAAAAGAATCAAGTTATGGATACTTGTTGATCCGAGAAGCCCAATTAAGTCAAATGGAAGACTTGTTGATCCGAGAAGTCAATTGGGTTCAAATACAAGCCTTAATGATTCGTGAAGTCGAACGGAGTCCAATTGTTGGTACTTGTTGATCCGAGAAGGCGAATTGGGTCACATTGTGCGTACTTGGTGACTTTATAAAACAAAAGAATCAAGTTATGGATACTTGTTGATCCGAGAAGCCCAATTAAGTCAAATGGAAGACTTGTTGATCCGAGAAGTCAATTGGGTTCAAATACAAGCCTTAATGATTCGTGAAGTCGAACGGAGTCAAATTGTTGGTTCTTGTTGATCCGAGAAGTAGAATTTGGTCACATTGTGCGTACTTGGTGACTTGGTAAAACAAACGGATCAAGTTATGGATACTTGTTGATCCGAGGAGCCGAATTGGGTCAATTGAAAGACTTGTTGATCCGAGAAGTCAATTGGGGTCAAATACAAGCCTTAATGATTTATGAAGTCGAACGGAGTCAAATTGTTGGTTCTTGTTGATCCGAGAAGGCAAATTGGGTCACATTGTGCGTACTTGGTGACTTTATAAAACAAACGAATCAAGTTATGGATACTTGTTGATCCGAGAAGCCCAATTGAGTCAAATGGAAGACTTGTTGATCCGAGAAGTCAATTGGGTTCAAATACAAGCCTTAATGATTCGTGAAGTCGAACGGAGTCAAATATTTGGTGCTTGTTGTTCCGAGAAGGTGAATTGGGTCACATTGTGCGTATTTGGTGACTTGGTAAAACAAACGGATCAAGTTATGGATACTTGTTTATCCGAGGAGCCGAATTGGGTCAATTGAATGACTTGTTGTTCCGAGAAGTCAACTGGGTTCAAATACAAGCCTTAATGATTCGTGAAGTTGAACGAAGTCAAATAGTTGGTGCTTGTTGATCCGAGAAGGCGAATTGGGTCACATTGTGCGTACTTGGTGACTTTATAAAACAAACGAATCAAGTTATGGATACTTGTTGATCCGAGAAGCCCAATTAAGTCAAATGGAAGACTTGTTGATCCGAGAAGCCGAATTGGGTCAATTGTAATACTTGTTGATCCGAGAAGCCGAATTGGGACAATTGAAATACTTGTTGATCCGAGAAGTCAATTGGGTTCAAATACAAGCCTTAATGATTCGTGAAGTGGAACGAAGTCAAATAGTTGGTGCTTGTTGATCCGAGAAGGCGAATTGGGTCACATAGTGCGTACTTGGTGACTTGGTATAACAAACGGATCAAGTTATGGATACTTGTTGATCCGAGAAGCCGAATTGGGTCAATTGAAATACTTGTTGATCCGAGAAGTCAATTGGGTTCAAATATAAGCCTTAATGATTCGTGAAGTCGAACGAAGTCAATTAGTTGGTGTTTGTTGATCCGAGAAGGCGAATTGGGTCACATTGTGCGTACTTGGTGACTTGGTAAAACAAACGGATCAAGTCATGGATACTTGTTGATCCGAGGAGCCGAATTGGGTCAATTGAATGAATTGTTGTTCCGTGAAGTCAATTGGGTTCAAATACAAGCCTTAATGATTTGTAAAGTCGAACGAAGTCAAATAGTTGGTGCTTGTTGATCCGAGAAGGCGAATTGGGTCACATTGTGCGTACTTGGTGACTTTATAAAACAAACGAATCAAGTTATAGATACTTGTTGATCCGAGAAGCCCAATTAAGTCAAATGGAAGACTTGTTGATCCGAGAAGCCGAATTGGGTCAATTGTAATACTTGTTGATCCGAGAAGCCGAATTGGGACAATTGAAATACTTGTTGATCCGAGAAGTTAATTGGGTTCAAATACAAGCCTTAATGGTTCGTGAAGTCGAACGAAGTCAAATAGTTGGTGCTTGTTGATCCGAGAAGGCGAATTGGGTCACATAGTGCGTACTTGGTGACTTGGTATAACAAACGGATCAAGTTATGGATACTTGTTGATCCGAGAAGCCGAATTGGGTCAATTGAAAGACTTGTTGATTCGAGAAGTCAATTGGGTTCAAATACAAGCCTTAATGATTCGTGAAGTCGAACGAAGTCAATTAGTTGGTGCTTATTGATCCGAGAAGGCGAATTGGGTCACATTGTGCGTACTTGGTGACTTGGTAAAAGAAATGGATCAAGTTGTGGATACTTGTTGATCCGAGAAGCCGAATTGGGTCAATTGAATGACTTGTTGTTCCGAGAAGTCAATTGGGTTCAAATAAAAGCCTTAATGATTCGTGAAGTCGAACGGAGTCAAATAGTTGGTGCTTGTTGATCCGAGAAGGCGAATTGGGTCACATTGTGCGTACTTGGTGACTTTATAAAACAAAGGAATCAAGTTATGTATACTTGTTGATCTGAGAAGCCCAATTGAGTCAAATGGAAGACTTGTTGATCCGAGAAGTCAATTGGGTTCAAATACAAGCCTTAATGATTCGTGAAGTCGAACGGAGTCAAATTGTTGGTACTTGTTGATCCGAGAAGGCGAATTGGGTCACATTGTGCGTACTTGGTGACTTTATAAAACAAAAGAATCAAGTTATGGATACTTGTTGATCCGAGAAGCCCAATTAAGTCAAATGGAAGACTTGTTGATCCGAGAAGTCAATTGGGTTCAAATACAAGCCTTAATGATTCGTGAAGTCGAACGGAGTCCAATTGTTGGTACTTGTTGATCCGAGAAGGCGAATTGGGTCACATTGTGCGTACTTGGTGACTTTATAAAACAAAAGAATCAAGTTATGGATACTTGTTGATCCGAGAAGCCCAATTAAGTCAAATGGAAGACTTGTTGATCCGAGAAGTCAATTGGGTTCAAATACAAGCCTTAATGATTCGTGAAGTCGAACGGAGTCAAATTGTTGGTACTTGTTGATCCGAGAAGGCGAATTGGGTCACATTGTGCGTACTTGGTGACTTTATAAAACAAAAGAATCAAGTTATGGATACTTGTTGATCCGAGAAGCCCAATTAAGTCAAATGGAAGACTTGTTGATCCGAGAAGTCAATTGGGTTCAAATACAAGCCTTAATGATTCGTGAAGTCGAACGGAGTCCAATTGTTGGTACTTGTTGATCCGAGAAGGCGAATTGGGTCACATTGTGCGTACTTGGTGACTTTATAAAACAAAAGAATCAAGTTATGGATACTTGTTGATCCGAGAAGCCCAATTAAGTCAAATGGAAGACTTGTTGATCCGAGAAGTCAATTGGGTTCAAATACAAGCCTTAATGATTCGTGAAGTCGAACGGAGTCAAATTGTTGGTTCTTGTTGATCCGAGAAGTAGAATTTGGTCACATTGTGCGTACTTGGTGACTTGGTAAAACAAACGGATCAAGTTATGGATACTTGTTGATCCGAGGAGCCGAATTGGGTCAATTGAAAGACTTGTTGATCCGAGAAGTCAATTGGGGTCAAATACAAGCCTTAATGATTTATGAAGTCGAACGGAGTCAAATTGTTGGTTCTTGTTGATCCGAGAAGGCAAATTGGGTCACATTGTGCGTACTTGGTGACTTTATAAAACAAACGAATCAAGTTATGGATACTTGTTGATCCGAGAAGCCCAATTGAGTCAAATGGAAGACTTGTTGATCCGAGAAGTCAATTGGGTTCAAATACAAGCCTTAATGATTCGTGAAGTCGAACGGAGTCAAATATTTGGTGCTTGTTGTTCCGAGAAGGTGAATTGGGTCACATTGTGCGTACTTGGTGACTTGGTAAAACAAACGGATCAAGTTATGGATACTTGTTTATCCGAGGAGCCGAATTGGGTCAATTGAATGACTTGTTGTTCCGAGAAGTCAACTGGGTTCAAATACAAGCCTTAATGATTCGTGAAGTTGAACGAAGTCAAATAGTTGGTGCTTGTTGATCCGAGAAGGCGAATTGGGTCACATTGTGCGTACTTGGTGACTTTATAAAACAAACGAATCAAGTTATGGATACTTGTTGATCCGAGAAGCCCAATTAAGTCAAAAGGAAGACTTGTTGATCCGAGAAGTCAATTGGGTTCAAATACAAGCCTTTAATGATTCGTGAAGTCGAACGGAGTCAATTAGTTAGTGCTTGTTGATCCGCGAAGGCGAATTGGGTCACATTGTGCGTACTTGGTGACTTTATAAAACAAACGAATCATGTTATGGATACTTGTTGGTCCGAGAAGCCCAATTAAGTCAAATGGAAGACTTGTTGATCCAAGAAGCCGAATTGGGTCAATTGTAATACTTGTTGATCCGAGAAGCCGAATTGGGACAATTGAAATACTTGTTGATCCGAGAAGTCAATTGGGTTCAAATACAAGCCTTAATGATTCGTGAAGTCGAACGAAGTCAAATAGTTGGTGCTTGTTGATCCGAGAAGGCGAATTGGGTCACATAGTGCGTACTTGGTGACTTGGTATAACAAACGGATCAAGTTATGGATACTTGTTGATCCGAGAAGCCGAATTGGGTCAATTGAAAGACTTGTTGATTCGAGAAGTCAATTGGGTTCAAATACAAGCCTTAATGATTCGTGAAGTGGAACGAAGTCAAATAGTTGGTGCTTGTTGATCCGAGAAGGCGAATTGGGTCACATAGTGCGTACTTGGTGACTTGGTATAACAAACGGATCAAGTTATGGATACTTGTTGATCCGAGAAGCCGAATTGGGTCAATTGAAATACTTGTTGATCCGAGAAGTCAATTGGGTTCAAATATAAGCCTTAATGATTCGTGAAGTCGAACGAAGTCAATTAGTTGGTGTTTGTTGATCCGAGAAGGCGAATTGGGTCACATTGTGCGTACTTGGTGACTTGGTAAAACAAACGGATCAAGTCATGGATACTTGTTGATCCGAGGAGCCGAATTTGGTCAATTGAATGAATTGTTGTTCCGTGAAGTCAATTGGGTTCAAATACAAGCCTTAATGATTTGTAAAGTCGAACGAAGTCAAATAGTTGGTGCTTGTTGATCCGAGAAGGCGAATTGGGTCACATTGTGCGTACTTGGTGACTTTATAAAACAAACGAATCAAGTTATAGATACTTGTTGATCCGAGAAGCCCAATTAAGTCAAATGGAAGACTTGTTGATCCGAGAAGCCGAATTGGGTCAATTGTAATACTTGTTGATCCGAGAAGCCGAATTGGGACAATTGAAATACTTGTTGATCCGAGAAGTTAATTGGGTTCAAATACAAGCCTTAATGGTTCGTGAAGTCGAACGAAGTCAAATAGTTGGTGCTTGTTGATCCGAGAAGGCGAATTGGGTCACATAGTGCGTACTTGGTGACTTGGTATAACAAACGGATCAAGTTATGGATACTTGTTGATCCGAGAAGCCGAATTGGGTCAATTGAAAGACTTGTTGATTCGAGAAGTCAATTGGGTTCAAATACAAGCCTTAATGATTCGTGAAGTCGAACGAAGTCAATTAGTTGGTGCTTATTGATCCGAGAAGGCGAATTGGGTCACATTGTGCGTACTTGGTGACTTGGTAAAAGAAATGGATCAAGTTGTGGATACTTGTTGATCCGAGAAGCCGAATTGGGTCAATTGAATGACTTGTTGTTCCGAGAAGTCAATTGGGTTCAAATAAAAGCCTTAATGATTCGTGAAGTCGAACGGAGTCAAATAGTTGGTGCTTGTTGATCCGAGAAGGCGAATTGGGTCACATTGTGCGTACTTGGTGACTTTATAAAACAAAGGAATCAAGTTATGTATACTTGTTGATCTGAGAAGCCCAATTGAGTCAAATGGAAGACTTGTTGATCCGAGAAGTCAATTGGGTTCAAATACAAGCCTTAATGATTCGTGAAGTCGAACGGAGTCAAATTGTTGGTACTTGTTGATCCGAGAAGGCGAATTGGGTCACATTGTGCGTACTTGGTGACTTTATAAAACAAAAGAATCAAGTTATGGATACTTGTTGATCCGAGAAGCCCAATTAAGTCAAATGGAAGACTTGTTGATCCGAGAAGTCAATTGGGTTCAAATACAAGCCTTAATGATTCGTGAAGTCGAACGGAGTCCAATTGTTGGTACTTGTTGATCCGAGAAGGCGAATTGGGTCACATTGTGCGTACTTGGTGACTTTATAAAACAAAAGAATCAAGTTATGGATACTTGTTGATCCGAGAAGCCCAATTAAGTCAAATGGAAGACTTGTTGATCCGAGAAGTCAATTGGGTTCAAATACAAGCCTTAATGATTCGTGAAGTCGAACGGAGTCAAATTGTTGGTTCTTGTTGATCCGAGAAGTAGAATTTGGTCACATTGTGCGTACTTGGTGACTTGGTAAAACAAACGGATCAAGTTATGGATACTTGTTGATCCGAGGAGCCGAATTGGGTCAATTGAAAGACTTGTTGATCCGAGAAGTCAATTGGGGTCAAATACAAGCCTTAATGATTTATGAAGTCGAACGGAGTCAAATTGTTGGTTCTTGTTGATCCGAGAAGGCAAATTGGGTCACATTGTGCGTACTTGGTGACTTTATAAAACAAACGAATCAAGTTATGGATACTTGTTGATCCGAGAAGCCCAATTGAGTCAAATGGAAGACTTGTTGATCCGAGAAGTCAATTGGGTTCAAATACAAGCCTTAATGATTCGTGAAGTCGAACGGAGTCAAATATTTGGTGCTTGTTGTTCCGAGAAGGTGAATTGGGTCACATTGTGCGTACTTGGTGACTTGGTAAAACAAACGGATCAAGTTATGGATACTTGTTTATCCGAGGAGCCGAATTGGGTCAATTGAATGACTTGTTGTTCCGAGAAGTCAACTGGGTTCAAATACAAGCCTTAATGATTCGTGAAGTTGAACGAAGTCAAATAGTTGGTGCTTGTTGATCCGAGAAGGCGAATTGGGTCACATTGTGCGTACTTGGTGACTTTATAAAACAAACGAATCAAGTTATGGGTACTTGTTGATCCGAGAAGCCCAATTAAGTCAAAAGGAAGACTTGTTGATCCGAGAAGTCAATTGGGTTCAAATACAAGCCTTTAATGATTCGTGAAGTCGAACGGAGTCAATTAGTTAGTGCTTGTTGATCCGCGAAGGCGAATTGGGTCACATTGTGCGTACTTGGTGACTTTATAAAACAAACGAATCATGTTATGGATACTTGTTGGTCCGAGAAGCCCAATTAAGTCAAATGGAAGACTTGTTGATCCAAGAAGCCGAATTGGGTCAATTGTAATACTTGTTGATCCGAGAAGCCGAATTGGGACAATTGAAATACTTGTTGATCCGAGAAGTCAATTGGGTTCAAATACAAGCCTTAATGATTCGTGAAGTCGAACGAAGTCAAATAGTTGGTGCTTGTTGATCCGAGAAGGCGAATTGGGTCACATAGTGCGTACTTGGTGACTTGGTATAACAAACGGATCAAGTTATGGATACTTGTTGATCCGAGAAGCCGAATTGGGTCAATTGAAAGACTTGTTGATTCGAGAAGTCAATTGGGTTCAAATACAAGCCTTAATGATTCGTGAAGTCGAACGAAGTCAATTAGTTGGTGCTTATTGATCCGAGAAGGCGAATTGGGTCACATTGTGCGTAATTGGTGACTTGGTAAAAGAAATGGATCAAGTTGTGGATACTTGTTGATCCGAGAAGCCGAATTGGGTCAATTGAATGACTTGTTGTTCCGAGAAGTCAATTGGGTTCAAATAAAAGCCTTAATGATTCGTGAAGTCGAACGGAGTCAAATAGTTGGTGCTTGTTGATCCGAGAAGGCGAATTGGGTCACATTGTGCATACTTGGTGACTTTATAAAACAAAGGAATCAAGTTATGGATACTTGTTGATCCGAGAAGCCCAATTAAGTCAAATGGAAGACTTGTTGATCCGATAAGTCAATTGGGTTCAAATACAAGCCTTAATGATTCGTGAAGTCGAACAGAGTCCAATAGTTGGTGCTTGTTGATCCGAGAAGGCGAATTGGGTCACATTGTGCGTACTTGGTGACTTTATAAAACAAAGGAATCAAGTTATGGATACTTGTTGATCCGAGAAGCCCAATTGAGTCAAATGGAAGACTTGTTGATCCGAGAAGTCAATTGGGTTCAAATACAAGCCTTAATGATTCGTGAAGTCGAACGGAGTCAAATTGTTGGTTCTTGTTGATCCGAGAAGGAGAATTTGGTCACATTGTGCGTACTTGGTGACTTGGTAAAACAAACGGATCAAGTTATGGATACTTGTTGATCCGAGGAGCCGAATTGGGTCAATTGAAAGACTTGTTGATCCGAGAAGTCAATTGGGGTCAAATACAAGCCTTAATGATTTATGAAGTCGAACGGAGTCAAATTGTTGGTTCTTGTTGATCCGAGAAGGCAAATTGGGTCACATTGTGCGTACTTGGTGACTTTATAAAACAAACGAATTAAGTTATGGATACTTGTTGATCCGAGAAGCCCAATTGAGTCAAATGGAAGACTTGTTGATCTGAGAAGTCAATTGGGTTCAAATACAAGCCTTAATGATTCGTGAAGTCGAACGGAGTCAAATATTTGGTGCTTGTTGTTCCGAGAAGGCGAATTGGGTCACATTGTGCGTACTTGGTGACTTGGTAAAACAAACGGATCAAGTTATGGATACTTGTTTATCCGAGGAGCCGAATTGGGCCAATTGAATGACTTGTTGTTCCGAGAAGTCAATTGGGTTCAAATACAAGCCTTAATGATTCGTGAAGTTGAACGAAGTCAAATAGTTGGTGCTTGTTGATCCGAGAAGGCGAATTGGGTGACATTGTGCGTACTTGGTGACTTTATAAAACAAACGAATCAAGTTATGGATACTTCTTGATCCGAAAAGCCCAATTAAGTCAAAAGGAAGACATGTTGATCCGAGAAGTCAATAGGGTTCAAATACAAGCCTTTAATGATTCGTGAAGTCGAACGGAGTCAATTAGTTAGTGCTTGTTGATCCGCGAAGGCGAATTGGGTCACATTGTGCGTACTTGGTGACTTTATAAAACAAACGAATCATGTTATGGATACTTGTTGGTCCGAGAAGCCCAATTAAGTCAAATGAAAGACTTGTTGATCCGAGAAGCCGAATTGGGTCAATTGTAATACTTGTTGATCCGAGAAGCCGAATTGGGACAATTGAAATACTTGTTGATCCGAGAAGTCAATTGGGTTCAAATACAAGCCTTAATGATTCATGAAGTCGAACGAAGTCAAATAGTTGGTGCTTGTTGATCCGAGAAGGCGAATTGGGTCACATAGTGCGTACTTGGTGACTTGGTATAACAAACGGATCAAGTTATGGATACTTGTTGATCCGAGAAGCCGAATTGGGTCAATTGAAATACTTGTTAATCCGAGAAGTCAATTGGGTTCAAATACAAGCCTTAATGATTCGTGAAGTCGAACGAAGTCAATTAGTTGGTGTTTGTTGATCCGAGAAGGCGAATTGGGTCACATTGTGCGTACTTGGTGACTTGGTAAAACAAACGGATCAAGTTATGGATACTTGTTGATCCGAGGAGCCGAATTGGGTCAATTGAATGAATTGTTGTTCCGTGAAGTCAATTGGGTTCAAATACAAGCCTTAATGATTCGTGAAGTCGAACGGAGTCAAATATTTGGTGCTTGTTGTTCCGAGAAGGCGAATTGGGTCACATTGTGCGTACTTGGTGACTTGGTAAAACAAACGGATCAAGTTATGGATACTTGTTTATCCGAGGAGCCGAATTGGGTCAATTGAATGACTTGTTGTTCCGAGAAGTCAATTGGGTTCAAATACAAGCCTTAATGATTCGTGAAGTTGAACGAAGTCAAATAGTTGGTGCTTGTTGATCCGAGAAGGCGAATTGGGTCACATTGTGCGTACTTGGTGACTTTATAAGACAAACGAATCAAGTTATGGATACTTGTTGATCCGAGAAACCCAATTAAGTCAAAAGGAAGACTTGTTGATCCGAGAAGTCAATTGGGTTCAAATACAAGCCTTTAATGATTCGTGAAGTCGAACGGAGTCAATTAGTTAGTGCTTGTTGATCCGCGAAGGCGAATTGGGTCACATTGTGCGTACTCGGTGACTTTATAAAACAAACGAATAATGTTATGGATACTTGTTGGTCCGAGAAGCCCAATTAAGTCAAATGGAAGACTTGTTGATCCGAGAAGCCGAATTGGGTCATTTGTAATACTTGTTGATCCGAGAAGCCGAATTGGGACAATTGAAATACTTGTTGATCCGAGAAGTCAATTGGGTTCAAATACAAGCCTTAATGATTCGTGAAGTCGAACGAAGTCAAATAGTTGGTGCTTATTGATCCGAGAAGGCGAATTGGGTCACATAGTGCGTACTTGGTGACTTGGTAAAACATACGGATCAAGTTATGGATACTTGTTGATCCGAGAAGCCGAATTAGGTCAATTGAAAGACTTGTTGATTCGAAAAGTCAATTGGGTTCAAATACAAGGTTTAATGATTCGTGAAGTCGAACGAAGTCAATTAGTTGGTGTTTGTTGATCCGAGAAGGCGAATTGGGTCACATTGTGCGTACTTGGTGACTTGGTAAAACAAACGGATCAAGTTATGGATACTTGTTGATCCGAGAAGCCCAATTAAGTCAAAAGGAAGACTTGTTGATCCGAGAAGTCAATTGGGTTCAAATACAAGCCTTTAATGATTCGTGAAGTCGAACGGAGTCAATTAGTTGGTGCTTGTTGATCCACGAAGGCGAATTGGGTCACATTGTGCGTACTTGGGGACTTTATAAAACAAACGAATCAAGTTATGGATACTTGTTGATCCGAGAAGCCCAATTAAGTCAAATGGAAGACTTGTTGATCCGAGAAGTCAATTGGGTTCAAATACAAGCCTTAATGATTCGTGAAGTCGAACGGAGTCAATTAGTTGGTGTTTGTTGATCCGAGAAGGCGAATTGGGTCACATTGTGCGTACTTGGTGACTTGGTAAAAGAAATGGATCAAGTTATGGATACTTGTTGATCCGAGGAGCCGAATTGGGTCAATTGAATGACTTGTTGTTCCAAGAAGTCAATTGGGTTCAAATAAAAGCCTTAATGATTCGTGAAGTCGAACGGAGTCAAATTGTTGGTGCTTGTTGATCCGAGAAGGCGAATTGGGTCACATTGTGCGTACTTGGTGACTTTATAAAACAAAGGAATCAAGTTATGGATACTTGTTGATCTGAGAAGCCCAATTGAGTCAAATGGAAGACTTGTTATCCGAGAAGTCAATAGGGTTCAAATACAAGCCTTAATGATTCGTGAAGTCGAACGGAGTCAAATTGTTGGTACTTGTTGATCCGAGAAGGCGAATTGGGTCACATTGTGCGTACTTGGTGACTTTGTAAAACAAAAGAATCAAGTTATGGATACTTGTTGATCCGAGAAGCCCAATTAAGTCAAACCGAAGACTTGTTGATCCGAGAAGTCAATTGGGTTCAAATACAAGCCTTAATGATTCGTGAAGTCGAACGGAGTCCAATAGTTGGTGCTTGTTGATCCGAGAAGGCGAATTGGGTCACATTGTGCGTACTTGGTGACTTTATAAAACAAAGGAATCAAGTTATGGATACTTGTTGATCCGAGAAGCCCAATTGAGTCAAATGGAAGACTTGTTGATCCGAGAAGTCAATTGGGTTCAAATACAAGCCTTAATGATTCGTGAAGTCGAACGGAGTCAAATTGTTGGTTCTTGTTGGTCCGAGAAGGAGAATTTGGTCACATTGTGCGTACTTGGTGACTTGGTAAAACAAACGGATCAAGTTATGGATACATGTTGATCCGAGGAGCCGAATTGGGTCAATTGAAAGACTTGTTGATCCGAGAAGTCAATTGGGGTCAAATACAAGCCTTAATGATTTATGAAGTCGAACGGAGTCAAATTGTTGGTTCTTGTTGATCCGAGAAGGCAAATTGGGTCACATTGTGCGTACTTGGTGACTTTATTAAACAAACGAATCAAGTTATGGATACTTGTTGATCCGAGAAGCCCAATTGAGTCAAATGGAAGACTTGTTGATCCGAGAAGTCAATTGGGTTCAAATACAAGCCTTAATGATTCGTGAAGTCGAACGGAGTCAAATATTTGGTGCTTGTTGAGAGAAGGTGAATTGGGTCACATTGTGCGTACTTGGTGACTTGGTAAAACAAACGGATCAAGTTATGGATACTTGTTTATCCGAGGAGCCGAATTGGGTCAATTGAATGACTTGTTGTTCCGAGAAGTCAATTGGGTTCAAATACAAGCCTTAATGATTCGTGAAGTTGAACGAAGTCAAATAGTTGGTGCTTGTTAATCCGAGAAGGCGAACTGGGTCACATTGTGCGTACTTGGTGACTTTATAAAACAAACGAATCAAGTTATGGATACTTGTTGATCCGAGGAGTCGAATTGGGTCAATTGAATGAATTGTTGTTCCGTGAAGTCAATTGGGTTCAAATACAAGCCTTAATGATTCGTGAAGTCGAACGGAGTCAAATATTTGGTGCTTGTTGTTCCGAGAAGGCGAATTGGGTCACATTGTGCGTACTTGGTGACTTGGTAAAACAAACGGATCAAGTTATGGATACTTGTTTATTCGAGGAGCCGAATTGGGTCAATTGAATGACTTGTTGTTCCGAGAAGTCAATTGGGTTCAAATACAAGTCTTAATGATTCGTGAAGTTGAACGAAGTCAAATAGTTGGTGCTTGTTGATCCGAGAAGGCGAATTGGATCACATTGTGCGTACTTGGTGACTTTATAAAACAAACGAATCAAGTTATGGATACTTGTTGATCCGAGAAGCCCAATTGAGTCAAAAGGAAGACTTGTTGATCCGAGAAGTCAATTGGGTTCAAATACAAGCCTTTAATGATTCGTGAAGTCGAACGGAGTCAATTAGTTAGTGCTTGTTGATCCGCGAAGGCGAATTGGGTCACATTGTGCGTACTCGGTGACTTTATAAAACAAACGAATAATGTTATGGATACTTGTTGGTCCGAGAAGCCCAATTAAGTCAAATGGAAGACTTGTTGATCCGAGAAGCCGAATTGGGTCAATTGTAATACTTGTTGATCCGAGAAGCCGAATTGGGACAATTGAAATACTTGTTGATCCGAGAAGTCAATTGGGTTCAAATACAAGCCTTAATGATTCGTGAAGTCGAACGAAGTCAAATAGTTGGTGCTTAGTGATCCGAGAAGGCGAATTGGGTCACATAGTGCGTACTTGGTGACTTGGTAAAACATACGGATCAAATTATGGATACTTGTTGATCCGAGAAGCCGAATTAGGTCAATTGAAAGACTTGTTGATTCGAGAAGTCAATTGGGTTCAAATACAAGGTTTAATGATTCGTGAAGTCGAACGGAGTCAATTAGTTGGTGCTTGTTGATCCACGAAGGCGAATTGGGTCACATTGTGCGTACTTGGGGACTTTATAAAACAAACGAATCAAGTTATGGATACTTGTTGATCCAAGAAGCCCAATTAAGTCAAATGGAAGACTTGTTGATCCGAGAAGTCAATTGGGTTCAAATACAAGCCTTAATGATTCGTGAAGCCGAACGAATTCAAATAGTTGGTGCTTGTTGATCCGAGAAGGCGAATTGGGTCACATAGTGCGTACTTGGTGACTTGGTATAACAAACGGATCAAGTTATGGATACTTGTTGATCCGAGAAGCCGAATTGGGTCAATTGAAACACTTGTTGATTCGAGAAGTCAATTGGGTTCAAATACAAGCCTTAATGATTCGTGAAGTCGAACGGAGTCAATTAGTTGGTGTTTGTTGATCCGAGAAGGCGAATTGGGTCACATTGTGCGTACTTGGTGACTTGGTAAAAGAAATGGATCAAGTTATGGATACTTGTTGATCCGAGGAGCCGAATTGGGTCAATTGAATGACTTGTTGTTCCAAGAAGTCAATTGGGTTCAAATAAAAGCCTTAATGATTCGTGAAGTCGAACGGAGTCAAATTGTTGGTGCTTGTTGATCCGAGAAGGCGAATTGGGTCACATTGTGCGTACTTGGTGACTTTATAAAACAAAGGAATCAAGTTATGGATACTTGTTGATCTGAGAAGCCCAATTGAGTCAAATGGAAGACTTGTTATCCGAGAAGTCAATAGGGTTCAAATACAAGCCTTAATGATTCGTGAAGTCGAACGGAGTCAAATTGTTGGTACTTGTTGATCCGAGAAGGCGAATTGGGTCACATTGTGCGTACTTGGTGACTTTGTAAAACAAAAGAATCAAGTTATGGATACTTGTTGATCCGAGAAGCCCAATTAAGTCAAACCGAAGACTTGTTGATCCGAGAAGTCAATTGGGTTCAAATACAAGCCTTAATGATTCGTGAAGTCGAACGGAGTCCAATAGTTGGTGCTTGTTGATCCGAGAAGGCGAATTGGGTCACATTGTGCGTACTTGGTGACTTTATAAAACAAAGGAATCAAGTTATGGATACTTGTTGATCCGAGAAGCCCAATTGAGTCAAATGGAAGACTTGTTGATCCGAGAAGTCAATTGGGTTCAAATACAAGCCTTAATGATTCGTGAAGTCGAACGGAGTCAAATTGTTGGTTCTTGTTGGTCCGAGAAGGAGAATTTGGTCACATTGTGCGTACTTGGTGACTTGGTAAAACAAACGGATCAAGTTATGGATACATGTTGATCCGAGGAGCCGAATTGGGTCAATTGAAAGACTTGTTGATCCGAGAAGTCAATTGGGGTCAAATACAAGCCTTAATGATTTATGAAGTCGAACGGAGTCAAATTGTTGGTTCTTGTTGATCCGAGAAGGCAAATTGGGTCACATTGTGCGTACTTGGTGACTTTATTAAACAAACGAATCAAGTTATGGATACTTGTTGATCCGAGAAGCCCAATTGAGTCAAATGGAAGACTTGTTGATCCGAGAAGTCAATTGGGTTCAAATACAAGCCTTAATGATTCGTGAAGTCGAACGGAGTCAAATATTTGGTGCTTGTTGAGAGAAGGTGAATTGGGTCACATTGTGCGTACTTGGTGACTTGGTAAAACAAACGGATCAAGTTATGGATACTTGTTTATCCGAGGAGCCGAATTGGGTCAATTGAATGACTTGTTGTTCCGAGAAGTCAATTGGGTTCAAATACAAGCCTTAATGATTCGTGAAGTTGAACGAAGTCAAATAGTTGGTGCTTGTTAATCCGAGAAGGCGAACTGGGTCACATTGTGCGTACTTGGTGACTTTATAAAACAAACGAATCAAGTTATGGATACTTGTTGATCCGAGGAGTCGAATTGGGTCAATTGAATGAATTGTTGTTCCGTGAAGTCAATTGGGTTCAAATACAAGCCTTAATGATTCGTGAAGTCGAACGGAGTCAAATATTTGGTGCTTGTTGTTCCGAGAAGGCGAATTGGGTCACATTGTGCGTACTTGGTGACTTGGTAAAACAAACGGATCAAGTTATGGATACTTGTTTATTCGAGGAGCCGAATTGGGTCAATTGAATGACTTGTTGTTCCGAGAAGTCAATTGGGTTCAAATACAAGTCTTAATGATTCGTGAAGTTGAACGAAGTCAAATAGTTGGTGCTTGTTGATCCGAGAAGGCGAATTGGATCACATTGTGCGTACTTGGTGACTTTATAAAACAAACGAATCAAGTTATGGATACTTGTTGATCCGAGAAGCCCAATTGAGTCAAAAGGAAGACTTGTTGATCCGAGAAGTCAATTGGGTTCAAATACAAGCCTTTAATGATTCGTGAAGTCGAACGGAGTCAATTAGTTAGTGCTTGTTGATCCGCGAAGGCGAATTGGGTCACATTGTGCGTACTCGGTGACTTTATAAAACAAACGAATAATGTTATGGATACTTGTTGGTCCGAGAAGCCCAATTAAGTCAAATGGAAGACTTGTTGATCCGAGAAGCCGAATTGGGTCAATTGTAATACTTGTTGATCCGAGAAGCCGAATTGGGACAATTGAAATACTTGTTGATCCGAGAAGTCAATTGGGTTCAAATACAAGCCTTAATGATTCGTGAAGTCGAACGAAGTCAAATAGTTGGTGCTTAGTGATCCGAGAAGGCGAATTGGGTCACATAGTGCGTACTTGGTGACTTGGTAAAACATACGGATCAAATTATGGATACTTGTTGATCCGAGAAGCCGAATTAGGTCAATTGAAAGACTTGTTGATTCGAGAAGTCAATTGGGTTCAAATACAAGGTTTAATGATTCGTGAAGTCGAACGGAGTCAATTAGTTGGTGCTTGTTGATCCACGAAGGCGAATTGGGTCACATTGTGCGTACTTGGGGACTTTATAAAACAAACGAATCAAGTTATGGATACTTGTTGATCCAAGAAGCCCAATTAAGTCAAATGGAAGACTTGTTGATCCGAGAAGTCAATTGGGTTCAAATACAAGCCTTAATGATTCGTGAAGTCGAACGTAGTCAAATAGCTGGTGCTTGTTGATCCGAGAAGGCGAATTGGGTCACATTGTGCGTATTTGGTGACTTGGTATAACAAACGGATCAAGTTATGGATACTTGTTGATCCGAGAAGCCGAATTGGGTCAATTGAAATACTTGTTGATCCGAGAAGTCAATTGGGTTCAAATAGAAGCCTTAATGATTCGTGAAGTCGAACGAAGTCAATTAGTTGGTGTTTGTTGATCCGAGAAGGCGAATTGGGTCACATTGTGCGTACTTGGTGACTTGGTAAAACAAACGGATCAAGTTATGGATACTTGTTGATCCGAGGAGCCGAATTGGGTCAATTGAATGAATTGTTGTTCCGTGAAGTCAATTGGGTTCAAATACAAGCCTTAATGATTTGTGAAGTCGAACGAAGTCAAATAGTTGGTGCTTGTTGATCCGAGAAGGCGAATTGGGTCACATTGTGCGTACTTGGTGACTTTATAAAACAAACGAATCAAGTTATAGATACTTGTTGATCCGAGAAGCCCAATTAAGTCAAATGGAAGACTTGTTGATCCGAGAAGCCGAATTGGGTCAATTGTAATACTTGTTGATCCGAGAAGCCGAATTGGGACAATTGAAATACTTGTTGATCCGAGATGTTAATTGGGTTCAAATACAAGCCTTAATGATTCGTGAAGCCGAACGAATTCAAATAGTTGGTGCTTGTTGATCCGAGAAGGCGAATTGGGTCACATAGTGCGTACTTGGTGACTTGGTATAACAAACGGATCAAGTTATGGATACTTGTTGATCCGAGAAGCCGAATTGGGTCAATTGAAACACTTGTTGATTCGAGAAGTCAATTGGGTTCAAATACAAGCCTTAATGATTCGTGAAGTCGAACGAAGTCAATTAGTTGGTGCTTATTGATCCGAGAAGGCGAATTGGGTCACATTGTGCGTACTTGGTGACTTGGTAAAAGAAATGGATCAAGTTGTGGATACTTGTTGATCCGAGAAGCCGAATTGGGTCAATTGAATGACTTGTTGTTCCAAGAAGTCAATTGGGTTCAAATAAAAGCCTTAATGATTCGTGAAGTCGAACGGAGTCAAATAGTTGGTGCTTGTTGATCCGAGAAGGCGAATTGGGTCACATTGTGCGTACTTGGTGACTTTATAAAACAAAGGAATCAAGTTATGGATACTTGTTGATCTGAGAAGCCCAATTGAGTCAAATGGAAGACTTGTTGATCCGAGAAGTCAATAGGGTTCAAATACAAGCCTTAATGATTCGTGAAGTCGAACGGAGTCAAATTGTTGGTACTTGTTGATCCGAGAAGGCGAATTGGGTCACATTGTGCGTACTTGGTGACTTTGTAAAACAAAAGAATCAAGTTATGGATACTTGTTGATCCGAGAAGCCCAATTAAGTCAAATGGAAGACTTGTTGATCCGAGAAGTCAATTGGGTTCAAATACAAGCCTTAATGATTCGTGAAGTCGAACGGAGTCCAATAGTTGGTGCTTGTTGATCCGAGAAGGCGAATTGGGTCACATTGTGCGTACTTGGTGACTTTATAAAACAAAGGAATCAAGTTATGGATACTTGTTGATCCGAGAAGCCCAATTGAGTCAAATGGAAGACTTGTTGATCCGAGAAGTCAATTGGGTTCAAATACAAGCCTTAATGATTCGTGAAGTCGAACGGAGTCAAATTGTTGGTTCTTGTTGGTCCGAGAAGGAGAATTTGGTCACATTGTGCGTACTTGGTGACTTGGTAAAACAAACGGATCAAGTTATGGATACTTGTTGATCCGAGGAGCCGAATTGGGTCAATTGAAAGACTTGTTGATCCGAGAAGTCAATTGGGGTCAAATACAAGCCTTAATGATTTATGAAGTCGAACGGAGTCAAATTGTTGGTTCTTGTTGATCCGAGAAGGCAAATTGGGTCACATTGTGCGTACTTGGTGACTTTATAAAACAAACGAATCAAGTTATGGATACTTGTTGATCCGAGAAGCCCAATTGAGTCAAATGGAAGACTTTTTGATCCGAGAAGTCAATTGGGTTCAAATACAAGCCTTAATGATTCGTGAAGTCGAACGGAGTCAAATATTTGGTGCTTGTTGTTCCGAGAAGGCGAATTGGGTCACATTGTGCGTACTTGGTGACTTTATAAAACAAAGGAATCAAGTTATGGATACTTGTTGATCCGAGAAGCCCAATTGAGTCAAATGGAAGACTTGTTGATCCGAGAAGTCAATTGGGTTCAAATACAAGCCTTAATGATTCGTGAAGTCGAACGGAGTCAAATTGTTGGTTCTTGTTGGTCCGAGAAGGAGAATTTGGTCACATTGTGCGTACTTGGTGACTTGGTAAAACAAACGGATCAAGTTATGGATACTTGTTGATCCGAGGAGCCGAATTGGGTCAATTGAAAGACTTGTTGATCCGAGAAGTCAATTGGGGTCAAATACAAGCCTTAATGATTTATGAAGTCGAACGGAGTCAAATTGTTGGTTCTTGTTGATCCGAGAAGGCAAATTGGGTCACATTGTGCGTACTTGGTGACTTTATAAAACAAACGAATCAAGTTATGGATACTTGTTGATCCGAGAAGCCCAATTGAGTCAAATGGAAGACTTTTTGATCCGAGAAGTCAATTGGGTTCAAATACAAGCCTTAATGATTCGTGAAGTCGAACGGAGTCAAATATTTGGTGCTTGTTGTTCCGAGAAGGCGAATTGGGTCACATTGTGCGTACTTGGTGACTTGGTAAAACAAACGGATCAAGTTATGGATACTTGTTTATCCGAGGAGCCGAATTGGGTCAATTGAATGACTTGTTGTTCCGAGAAGTCAATTGGGTTCAAATACAAGCCTTAATGATTCGTGAAGTTGAACGAAGTCAAATAGTTGGTGCTTGTTAATCCGAGAAGGCGAACTGGGTCACATTGTGCGTACTTGGTGACTTTATAAAACAAACGAATCAAGTTATGGATACTTGTTGATCCGAGGAGCCGAATTGGGTCAATTGAATGAATTGTTGTTCCGTGAAGTCAATTGGGTTCAAATACAAGCCTTAATGATTCGTGAAGTTGAACGGAGTCAAATATTTGGTGCTTGTAGTTCCGAGAAGGCGAATTGGGTCACATTGTGCGTACTTGGTGACTTGGTAAAACAAACGGATCAAGTTATGGATACTTGTTTATCCGAGGAGCCGAATTGGGTCAATTGAATGACTTGTTGTTCCGAGAAGTCAATTGGGTTCAAATACAAGCCTTAATGATTCGTGAAGTTGAACGAAGTCAAATAGTTAGTGCTTGTTGATCCGAGAAGGCGAATTGGGTCACATTGTGCGTACTTGGTGACTTTATAAAACAAACGAATCAAGTTATGGATACTTGTTGATCCGAGAAGCCCAATTGAGTCAAAAGGAAGACTTGTTGATCCGAGAAGTCAATTGGGTTCAAATACAAGCCTTTAATGATTCGTGAAGTCGAACGGAGTCAATTAGTTAGTGCTTGTTGATCCGCGAAGGCGAATTGGGTCACATTGTGCGTACTCGGTGACTTTATAAAACAAACGAATAATGTTATGGATACTTGTTGGTCCGAGAAGCCCAATTAAGTCAAATGGAAGACTTGTTGATCCGAGAAGCCGAATTGGGTCAATTGTAATACTTGTTGATCCGAGAAGCCGAATTGGGACAATTGAAATACTTGTTGATCCGAGAAGTCAATTGGGTTCAAATACAAGCCTTAATGATTCGTGAAGTCGAACGAAGTCAAATAGTTGGTGCTTAGTGATCCGAGAAGGCGAATTGGGTCACATAGTGCGTACTTGGTGACTTGGTAAAACATACGGATCAAATTATGGATACTTGTTGATCCGAGAAGCCGAATTAGGTCAATTGAAAGACTTGTTGATTCGAGAAGTCAATTGGGTTCAAATACAAGGTTTAATGATTCGTGAAGTCGAACGAAGTCAATTAGTTGGTGTTTGTTGATCCGAGAAGGCGAATTGGGTCACATTGTGCGTACTTGGTGACTTGGTAAAACAAACGGATCAAGTTATGGATACTTGTTGATCCGAGAATCCCAATTAAGTCAAAAGGAAGACTTGTTGATCCAAGAAGTCAATTGGGTTCAAATACAAGCCTTTAATGATTCGTGAAGTCGAACGGAGTCAATTAGTTGGTGCTTGTTGATCCACGAAGGCGAATTGGGTCACATTGTGCGTACTTGGGGACTTTATAAAACAAACGAATCAAGTTATGGATACTTGTTGATCCGAGAAGCCCAATTAAGTCAAATGGAAGACTTGTTGATCCGAGAAGTCAATTGGGTTCAAATACAAGCCTTAATGATTCGTGAAGTCGAACGTAGTCAAATAGCTGGTGCTTGTTGATCCGAGAAGGCGAATTGGGTCACATTGTGCGTATTTGGTGACTTGGTATAACAAACGGATCAAGTTATGGATACTTGTTGATCCGAGAAGCCGAATTGGGTCAATTGAAATACTTGTTGATCCGAGAAGTCAATTGGGTTCAAATAGAAGCCTTAATGATTCGTGAAGTCGAACGAAGTCAATTAGTTGGTATTTGTTGATCCGAGAAGGCGAATTGGGTCACATTGTGCGTACTTGGTGACTTGGTAAAACAAACGGATCAAGTTATGGATACTTGTTGATCCGAGGAGCCGAATTGGGTCAATTGAATGAATTGTTGTTCCGTGAAGTCAATTGGGTTCAAATACAAGCCTTAATGATTTGTGAAGTCGAACGAAGTCAAATAGTTGGTGCTTGTTGATCCGAGAAGGCGAATTGGGTCACATTGTGCGTACTTGGTGACTTTATAAAACAAACGAATCAAGTTATAGATACTTGTTGATCCGAGAAGCCCAATTAAGTCAAATGGAAGACTTGTTGATCCGAGAAGCCGAATTGGGTCAATTGTAATACTTGTTGATCCGAGAAGCCGAATTGGGACAATTGAAATACTTGTTGATCCGAGAAGTTAATTGGGTTCAAATACAAGCCTTAATGATTCGTGAAGCCGAACGAATTCAAATAGTTGGTGCTTGTTGATCCGAGAAGGCGAATTGGGTCACATAGTGCGTACTTGGTGACTTGGTATAACAAACTGATCAAGTTATGGATACTTGTTGATCCGAGAAGCCGAATTGGGTCAATTGAAACACTTGTTGATTCGAGAAGTCAATTGGGTTCAAATACAAGCCTTAATGATTCGTGAAGTCGAACGAAGTCAATTAGTTGGTGCTTATTGATCCGAGAAGGCGAATTGGGTCACATTGTGCGTACTTGGTGACTTGGTAAAAGAAATGGATCAAGTTGTGGATACTTGTTGATCCGAGAAGCCGAATTGGGTCAATTGAATGACTTGTTGTTCCAAGAAGTCAATTGGGTTCAAATAAAAGCCTTAATGATTCGTGAAGTCGAACGGAGTCAAATAGTTGGTGCTTGTTGATCCGAGAAGGCGAATTGGGTCACATTGTGCGTACTTGGTGACTTTATAAAACAAAGGAATCAAGTTATGGATACTTGTTGATCTGAGAAGTCCAATTGAGTCAAATGGAAGACTTGTTGATCCGAGAAGTCAATAGGGTTCAAATACAAGCCTTAATGATTCGTGAAGTCGAACGGAGTCAAATTGTTGGTACTTGTTGATCCAAGAAGGCGAATTGGGTCACATTGTGCGTACTTGGTGACTTTGTAAAACAAAAGAATCAAGTTATGGATACTTGTTGATCCGAGAAGCCCAATTAAGTCAAATGGAAGACTTGTTGATCCGAGAAGTCAATTGGGTTCAAATACAAGCCTTAATGATTCGTGAAGTCGAACGGAGTCCAATAGTTGGTGCTTGTTGATCCGAGAAGGCGAATTGGGTCACATTGTGCGTACTTGGTGACTTTATAAAACAAAGGAATCAAGTTATGGATACTTGTTGATCCGAGAAGCCCAATTGAGTCAAATGGAAGACTTGTTGATCCGAGAAGTCAATTGGGTTCAAATACAAGCCTTAATGATTCGTGAAGTCGAACGGAGTCCAATAGTTGGTGCTTGTTGATCCGAGAAGGCGAATTGGGTCACATTGTGCGTACTTGGTGACTTTATAAAACAAAGGAATCAAGTTATGGATACTTGTTGATCCGAGAAGCCCAATTGAGTCAAATGGAAGACTTGTTGATCCGAGAAGTCAATTGGGTTCAAATACAAGCCTTAATGATTCGTGAAGTCGAACGGAGTCAAATTGTTGGTTCTTGTTGGTCCGAGAAGGAGAATTTGGTCACATTGTGCGTACTTGGTGACTTGGTAAAACAAACGGATCAAGTTATGGATACTTGTTGATCCGAGGAGCCGAATTGGGTCAATTGAAAGACTTGTTGATCCGAGAAGTCAATTGGGGTCAAATACAAGCCTTAATGATTTATGAAGTCGAACGGAGTCAAATTGTTGGCTCTTGTTGATCCGAGAAGGCAAATTGGATCACATTGTGCGTACTTGGTGACTTTATAAAACAAACGAATCAAGTTATGGATACTTGTTGATCCGAGAAGCCCAATTGAGTCAAATGGAAGACTTTTTTATCCGAGAAGTCAATTGGGTTCAAATACAAGCCTTAATGATTCGTGAAGTCAATTGGGTCAATTGTAATACTTGTTGATCCGAGAAGCCGAATTGGGACAATTGAAATACTTGTTGATCCGAGAAGTTAATTGGGTTCAAATACAAGCCTTAATGATTCGTGAAGCTGAACGAATTCAAATAGTTGGTGCTTGTTGATCCGAGAAGGCGAATTGGGTCACATAGTGCGTACTTGGTGACTTGGTATAACAAACGGATCAAGTTATGGATACTTGTTGATCCGAGAAGCCGAATTGGGTCAATTGAAACACTTGTTGATTCGAGAAGTCAATTGGGTTCAAATACAAGCCTTAATGATTCGTGAAGTCGAACGAAGTCAATTAGTTGGTGCTTATTGATCCGAGAAGGCGAATTGGGTCACATTGTGCGTACTTGGTGACTTGGTAAATGAAATGGATCAAGTTGTGGATACTTGTTGATCCGAGAAGCCGAATTGGGTCAATTGAATGACTTGTTGTTCCAAGAAGTCAATTGGGTTCAAATAAAAGCCTTAATGATTCGTGAAGTCGAACGGAGTCAAATAGTTGGTGCTTGTTGATCCGAGAAGGCGAATTGGGTCACATTGTGCGTACTTGGTGACTTTATAAAACAAAGGAATCAAGTTATGGATACTTGTTGATCTGAGAAGCCCAATTGAGTCAAATGGAAGACTTGTTGATCCGAGAAGTCAATAGGGTTCAAATACAAGCCTTAATGATTCGTGAAGTCGAACGGAGTCAAATTGTTGGTACTTGTTGATCCGAGAAGGCGAATTGGGTCACATTGTGCGTACTTGGTGACTTTGTAAAACAAAAGAATCAAGTTATGGATACTTGTTGATCCGAGAAGCCCAATTAAGTCAAATGGAAGACTTGTTGATCCGAGAAGTCAATTGGGTTCAAATACAAGCCTTAATGATTCGTGAAGTCGAACGGAGTCCAATAGTTGGTGCTTGTTGATCCGAGAAGGCGAATTGGGTCACATTGTGCGTACTTGGTGACTTTATAAAACAAAGGAATCAAGTTATGGATACTTGTTGATCCGAGAAGCCCAATTGAGTCAAATGGAAGACTTGTTGATCCGAGAAGTCAATTGGGTTCAAATACAAGCCTTAATGATTCGTGAAGTCGAACGGAGTCCAATAGTTGGTGCTTGTTGATCCGAGAAGGCGAATTGGGTCACATTGTGCGTACTTGGTGACTTTATAAAACAAAGGAATCAAGTTATGGATACTTGTTGATCCGAGAAGCCCAATTGAGTCAAATGGAAGACTTGTTGATCCGAGAAGTCAATTGGGTTCAAATACAAGCCTTAATGATTCGTGAAGTCGAACGGAGTCAAATTGTTGGTTCTTGTTGGTCCGAGAAGGAGAATTTGGTCACATTGTGCGTACTTGGTGACTTGGTAAAACAAACGGATCAAGTTATGGATACTTGTTGATCCGAGGAGCCGAATTGGGTCAATTGAAAGACTTGTTGATCCGAGAAGTCAATTGGGGTCAAATACAAGCCTTAATGATTTATGAAGTCGAACGGAGTCAAATTGTTGGTTCTTGTTGATCCGAGAAGGCAAATTGGGTCACATTGTGCGTACTTGGTGACTTTATAAAACAAACGAATCAAGTTATGGATACTTGTTGATCCGAGAAGCCCAATTGAGTCAAATGGAAGACTTTTTGATCCGAGAAGTCAATTGGGTTCAAATACAAGCCTTAATGATTCGTGAAGTCGAACGGAGTCAAATATTTGGTGCTTGTTGTTCCGAGAAGGCGAATTGGGTCACATTGTGCGTACTTGGTGACTTGGTAAAACAAACGGATCAAGTTATGGATACTTGTTTATCCGAGGAGCCGAATTGGGTCAATTGAATGACTTGTTGTTCCGAGAAGTCAATTGGGTTCAAATACAAGCCTTAATGATTCGTGAAGTTGAACGAAGTCAAATAGTTGGTGCTTGTTAATCCGAGAAGGCGAACTGGGTCACATTGTGCGTACTTGGTGACTTTATAAAACAAACGAATCAAGTTATGGATACTTGTTGATCCGAGGAGCCGAATTGGGTCAATTGAATGAATTGTTGTTCCGTGAAGTCAATTGGGTTCAAATACAAGCCTTAATGATTCGTGAAGTCGAACGGAGTCAAATATTTTGTGCTTGTTGTTCCGAGAAGGCGAATTGGGTCACATTGTGCGTACTTGGTGACTTGGTAAAACAAACGGATCAAGTTATGGATACTTGTTTATCCGAGGAGCCGAATTGGGTCAATTGAATGACTTGTTGTTCCGAGAAGTCAATTGGGTTCAAATACAAGCCTTAATGATTCGTGAAGTTGAACGAAGTCAAATAGTTGGTGCTTGTTGATCCGAGAAGGCGAATTGGGTCACATTGTGCGTACTTGGTGACTTTATAAAACAAACGAATCAAGTTATGGATACTTGTTGATCCGAGAAGCCCAATTGAGTCAAAAGGAAGACTTGTTCATCCGAGAAGTCAATTGGGTTCAAATACAAGCCTTTAATGATTCGTGAAGTCGAACGGAGTCAATTAGTTAGTGCTTGTTGATCCGCGAAGGCGAATTGGGTCACATTGTGCGTACTCGGTGACTTTATAAAACAAACGAATAATGTTATGGATACTTGTTGGTCCGAGAAGCCCAATTAAGTCAAATGGAAGACTTGTTGATCCGAGAAGCCGAATTGGGTCAATTGTAATACTTGTTGATCCGAGAAGCCGAATTGGGACAATTGAAATACTTGTTGATCCGAGAAGTCAATTGGGTTCAAATACAAGCCTTAATGATTCGTGAAGTCGAACGAAGTCAAATAGTTGGTGCTTAGTGATCCGAGAAGGCGAATTGGGTCACATAGTGCGTACTTGGTGACTTGGTAAAACATACGGATCAAATTATGGATACTTGTTGATCCGAGAAGCCGAATTAGGTCAATTGAAAGACTTGTTGATTCGAGAAGTCAATTGGGTTCAAATACAAGGTTTAATGATTCGTGAAGTCGAACGAAGTCAATTAGTTGGTGTTTGTTGATCCGAGAAGGCGAATTGGGTCACATTGTGCGTACTTGGTGACTTGGTAAAACAAACGGATCAAGTTATGGATACTTGTTGATCCGAGAATCCCAATTAAGTCAAAAGGAAGACTTGTTGATCCAAGAAGTCAATTGGGTTCAAATACAAGCCTTTAATGATTCGTGAAGTCGAACGGAGTCAATTAGTTGGTGCTTGTTGATCCACGAAGGCGAATTGGGTCACATTGTGCGTACTTGGGGACTTTATAAAACAAACGAATCAAGTTATGGATACTTGTTGATCCGAGAAGCCCAATTAAGTCAAATGGAAGACTTGTTGATCCGAGAAGTCAATTGGGTTCAAATACAAGCCTTAATGATTCGTGAAGTCGAACGTAGTCAAATAGCTGGTGCTTGTTGATCCGAGAAGGCGAATTGGGTCACATTGTGCGTATTTGGTGACTTGGTATAACAAACGGATCAAGTTATGGATACTTGTTGATCCGAGAAGCCGAATTGGGTCAATTGAAATACTTGTTGATCCGAGAAGTCAATTGGGTTCAAATAGAAGCCTTAATGATTCGTGAAGAAGAACGAAGTCAATTAGTTGGTATTTGTTGATCCGAGAAGGCGAATTGGGTCACATTGTGCGTACTTGGTGACTTGGTAAAACAAACGGATCAAGTTATGGATACTTGTTGATCCGAGGAGCCGAATTGGGTCAATTGAATGAATTGTTGTTCCGTGAAGTCAATTGGGTTCAAATACAAGCCTTAATGATTTGTGAAGTCGAACGAAGTCAAATAGTTGGTGCTTGTTGATCCGAGAAGGCTAATTGGGTCACATTGTGCGTACTTGGTGACTTTATAAAACAAACGAATCAAGTTATAGATACTTGTTGATCCGAGAAGCCCAATTAAGTCAAATGGAAGACTTGTTGATCCGAGAAGCCGAATTGGGTCAATTGTAATACTTGTTGATCCGAGAAGCCGAATTGGGACAATTGAAATACTTGTTGATCCGAGAAGTTAATTGGGTTCAAATACAAGCCTTAATGATTCGTGAAGCCGAACGAATTCAAATAGTTGGTGCTTGTTGATCCGAGAAGGCGAATTGGGTCACATAGTGCGTACTTGGTGACTTGGTATAACAAACGGATCAAGTTATGGATACTTGTTGATCCGAGAAGCCGAATTGGGTCAATTGAAACACTTGTTGATTCGAGAAGTCAATTGGGTTCAAATACAAGCCTTAATGATTCGTGAAGTCGAACGAAGTCAATTAGTTGGTGCTTATTGATCCGAGAAGGCGAATTGGGTCACATTGTGCGTACTTGGTGACTTGGTAAAAGAAATGGATCATGTTGTGGATACTTGTTGATCCGAGAAGCCGAATTGGGTCAATTGAATGACTTGTTGTTCCAAGAAGTCAATTGGGTTCAAATAAAAGCCTTAATGATTCGTGAAGTCGAACGGAGTCAAATAGTTGGTGCTTGTTGATCCGAGAAGGCGAATTGGGTCACATTGTGCGTACTTGGTGACTTTATAAAACAAAGGAATCAAGTTATGGATACTTGTTGATCTGAGAAGTCCAATTGAGTCAAATGGAAGACTTGTTGATCCGAGAAGTCAATAGGGTTCAAATACAAGCCTTAATGATTCGTGAAGTCGAACGGAGTCAAATTGTTGGTACTTGTTGATCCAAGAAGGCGAATTGGGTCACATTGTGCGTACTTGGTGACTTTGTAAAACAAAAGAATCAAGTTATGGATACTTGTTGATCCGAGAAGCCCAATTAAGTCAAATGGAAGACTTGTTGATCCGAGAAGTCAATTGGGTTCAAATACAAGCCTTAATGATTCGTGAAGTCGAACGGAGTCCAATAGTTGGTGCTTGTTGATCCGAGAAGGCGAATTGGGTCACATTGTGCGTACTTGGTGACTTTATAAAACAAAGGAATCAAGTTATGGATACTTGTTGATCCGAGAAGCCCAATTGAGTCAAATGGAAGACTTGTTGATCCGAGAAGTCAATTGGGTTCAAATACAAGCCTTAATGATTCGTGAAGTCGAACGGAGTCCAATAGTTGGTGCTTGTTGATCCGAGAAGGCGAATTGGGTCACATTGTGCGTACTTGGTGACTTTATAAAACAAAGGAATCAAGTTATGGATACTTGTTGATCCGAGAAGCCCAATTGAGTCAAATGGAAGACTTGTTGATCCGAGAAGTCAATTGGGTTCAAATACAAGCCTTAATGATTCGTGAAGTCGAACGGAGTCAAATTGTTGGTTCTTGTTGGTCCGAGAAGGAGAATTTGGTCACATTGTGCGTACTTGGTGACTTGGTAAAACAAACGGATCAAGTTATGGATACTTGTTGATCCGAGGAGCCGAATTGGGTCAATTGAAAGACTTGTTGATCCGAGAAGTCAATTGGGGTCAAATACAAGCCTTAATGATTTATGAAGTCGAACGGAGTCAAATTGTTGGTTCTTGTTGATCCGAGAAGGCAAATTGGATCACATTGTGCGTACTTGGTGACTTTATAAAACAAACGAATCAAGTTATGGATACTTGTTGATCCGAGAAGCCCAATTGAGTCAAATGGAAGACTTTTTGATCCGAGAAGTCAATTGGGTTCAAATACAAGCCTTAATGATTCGTGAAGTCAATTGGGTCAATTGTAATACTTGTTGATCCGAGAAGCCGAATTGGGACAATTGAAATACTTGTTGATCCGAGAAGTTAATTGGGTTCAAATACAAGCCTTAATGATTCGTGAAGCCGAACGAATTCAAATAGTTGGTGCTTGTTGATCCGAGAAGGCGAATTGGGTCACATAGTGCGTACTTGGTGACTTGGTATAACAAACGGATCAAGTTATGGATACTTGTTGATCCGAGAAGCCGAATTGGGTCAATTGAAACACTTGTTGATTCGAGAAGTCAATTGGGTTCAAATACAAGCCTTAATGATTCGTGAAGTCGAACGAAGTCAATTAGTTGGTGCTTATTGATCCGAGAAGGCGAATTGGGTCACATTGTGCGTACTTGGTGACTTGGTAAATGAAATGGATCAAGTTGTGGATACTTGTTGATCCGAGAAGCCGAATTGGGTCAATTGAATGACTTGTTGTTCCAAGAAGTCAATTGGGTTCAAATAAAAGCCTTAATGATTCGTGAAGTCGAACGGAGTCAAATAGTTGGTGCTTGTTGATCCGAGAAGGCGAATTGGGTCACATTGTGCGTACTTGGTGACTTTATAAAACAAAGGAATCAAGTTATGGATACTTGTTGATCTGAGAAGCCCAATTGAGTCAAATGGAAGACTTGTTGATCCGAGAAGTCAATAGGGTTCAAATACAAGCCTTAATGATTCGTGAAGTCGAACGGAGTCAAATTGTTGGTACTTGTTGATCCGAGAAGGCGAATTGGGTCACATTGTGCGTACTTGGTGACTTTGTAAAACAAAAGAATCAAGTTATGGATACTTGTTGATCCGAGAAGCCCAATTAAGTCAAATGGAAGACTTGTTGATCCGAGAAGTCAATTGGGTTCAAATACAAGCCTTAATGATTCGTGAAGTCGAACGGAGTCCAATAGTTGGTGCTTGTTGATCCGAGAAGGCGAATTGGGTCACATTGTGCGTACTTGGTGACTTTATAAAACAAAGGAATCAAGTTATGGATACTTGTTGATCCGAGAAGCCCAATTGAGTCAAATGGAAGACTTGTTGATCCGAGAAGTCAATTGGGTTCAAATACAAGCCTTAATGATTCGTGAAGTCGAACGGAGTCCAATAGTTGGTGCTTGTTGATCCGAGAAGGCGAATTGGGTCACATTGTGCGTACTTGGTGACTTTATAAAACAAAGGAATCAAGTTATGGATACTTGTTGATCCGAGAAGCCCAATTGAGTCAAATGGAAGACTTGTTGATCCGAGAAGTCAATTGGGTTCAAATACAAGCCTTAATGATTCGTGAAGTCGAACGGAGTCAAATTGTTGGTTCTTGTTGGTCCGAGAAGGAGAATTTGGTCACATTGTGCGTACTTGGTGACTTGGTAAAACAAACGGATCAAGTTATGGATACTTGTTGATCCGAGGAGCCGAATTGGGTCAATTGAAAGACTTGTTGATCCGAGAAGTCAATTGGGGTCAAATACAAGCCTTAATGATTTATGAAGTCGAACGGAGTCAAATTGTTGGTTCTTGTTGATCCGAGAAGGCAAATTGGGTCACATTGTGCGTACTTGGTGACTTTATAAAACAAACGAATCAAGTTATGGATACTTGTTGATCCGAGAAGCCCAATTGAGTCAAATGGAAGACTTTTTGATCCGAGAAGTCAATTGGGTTCAAATACAAGCCTTAATGATTCGTGAAGTCGAACGGAGTCAAATATTTGGTGCTTGTTGTTCCGAGAAGGCGAATTGGGTCACATTGTGCGTACTTGGTGACTTGGTAAAACAAACGGATCAAGTTATGGATACTTGTTTATCCGAGGAGCCGAATTGGGTCAATTGAATGACTTGTTGTTCCGAGAAGTCAATTGGGTTCAAATACAAGCCTTAATGATTCGTGAAGTTGAACGAAGTCAAATAGTTGGTGCTTGTTAATCCGAGAAGGCGAACTGGGTCACATTGTGCGTACTTGGTGACTTTATAAAACAAACGAATCAAGTTATGGATACTTGTTGATCCGAGGAGCCGAATTGGGTCAATTGAATGAATTGTTGTTCCGTGAAGTCAATTGGGTTCAAATACAAGCCTTAATGATTCGTGAAGTCGAACGGAGTCAAATATTTTGTGCTTGTTGTTCCGAGAAGGCGAATTGGGTCACATTGTGCGTACTTGGTGACTTGGTAAAACAAACGGATCAAGTTATGGATACTTGTTTATCCGAGGAGCCGAATTGGGTCAATTGAATGACTTGTTGTTCCGAGAAGTCAATTGGGTTCAAATACAAGCCTTAATGATTCGTGAAGTTGAACGAAGTCAAATAGTTGGTGCTTGTTGATCCGAGAAGGCGAATTGGGTCACATTGTGCGTACTTGGTGACTTTATAAAACAAACGAATCAAGTTATGGATACTTGTTGATCCGAGAAGCCCAATTAAGTCAAAAGGAAGACTTGTTGATCCGAGAAGTCAATTGGGTTCAAATACAAGCCTTTAATGATTCGTGAAGTCGAACGGAGTCAATTAGTTAGTGCTTGTTGATCCGCGAAGGCGAATTGGGTCACATTGTGCGTACTCGGAGACTTTATAAAACAAACGAATAATGTTATGGATACTTGTTGGTCCGAGAAGCCCAATTAAGTCAAATGGAAGACTTGTTGATCCGAGAAGCCGAATTGGGTCAATTGTAATACTTGTTGATCCGAGAAGCCGAATTGGGACAATTGAAATACTTGTTGATCCGAGAAGTCAATTGGGTTCAAATACAAGCCTTAATGATTCGTGAAGTCGAACGAAGTCAAATAGTTGGTGCTTAGTGATCCGAGAAGGCGAATTGGGTCACATAGTGCGTACTTGGTGACTTGGTAAAACATACGGATCAAATTATGGATACTTGTTGATCCGAGAAGCCGAATTAGGTCAATTGAAAGACTTGTTGATTCGAGAAGTCAATTGGGTTCAAATACAAGGTTTAATGATTCGTGAAGTCGAACGAAGTCAATTAGTTGGTGTTTGTTGATCCGAGAAGGCGAATTGGGTCACATTGTGCGTACTTGGTGACTTGGTAAAACAAACGGATCAAGTTATGGATACTTGTTGATCCGAGAAGCCCAGTTAAGTCAAAAGGAAGACTTGTTGATCCGAGAAGTCAATTGGGTTCAAATACAAGCCTTTAATGATTCGTGAAGTCGAACGGAGTCAATTAGTTGGTGCTTGTTGATCCACGAAGGCGAATTGGGTCACATTGTGCGTACTTGGGGACTTTATAAAACAAACGAATCAAGTTATGGATACTTGTTGATCCGAGAAGCCCAATTAAGTCAAATGGAAGACTTGTTGATCCGAGAAGTCAATTGGGTTCAAATACAAGCCTTAATGATTCGTGAAGTCGAACGTAGTCAAATAGCTGGTGCTTGTTGATCCGAGAAGGCGAATTGGGTCACATTGTGCGTATTTGGTGACTTGGTATAACAAACGGATCAAGTTATGGATACTTGTTGATCCGAGAAGCCGAATTAGGTCAATTGAAATACTTGTTGATCCGAGAAGTCAATTGGGTTCAAATAGAAGCCTTAATGATTCGTGAAGTCGAATGAAGTGAATTAGTTGGTGTTTGTTGATCCGAGAAGGCGAATTGGGTCACATTGTGCGTACTTGGTGACTTGGTAAAACAAACGAATCAAGTTATGGATACTTGTTGATCCGAGGAGCCGAATTGGGTCAATTGAATGAATTGTTGTTCCGTGAAGTCAATTGGGTTCAAATACAAGCCTTAATGATTTGTGAAGTCGAACGAAGTCAAATAGTTGGTGCTTGTTGATCCGAGAAGGCGAATTGGGTCACATTGTGCGTACTTGGTGACTTTATAAAACAAACGAATCAAGTTATAGATACTTGTTGATCCGAGAAGCCCAATTAAGTCAAATGGAAGACTTGTTGATCCGAGAAGCCGAATTGGGTCAATTGTAATACTTGTTGATCCGAGAAGCCGAATTGGGACAATTGAAATACTTGTTGATCCGAGAAGTTAATTGGGTTCAAATACAAGCCTTAATGATTCGTGAAGCCGAACGAATTCAAATAGTTGGTGCTTGTTGATCCGAGAAGGCGAATTGGGTCACATAGTGCGTACTTGGTGACTTGGTATAACAAACGGATCAAGTTATGGATACTTGTTGATCCGAGAAGCCGAATTGGGTCAATTGAAACACTTGTTGATTCGAGAAGTCAATTGGGTTCAAATACAAGCCTTAATGATTCGTGAAGTCGAACGAAGTCAATTAGTTGGAGCTTATTGATCCGAGAAGGCGAATTGGGTCACATTGTGCGTACTTGGTGACTTGGTAAAAGAAATGGATCAAGTTGTGGATACTTGTTGATCCGAGAAGCCGAATTGGGTCAATTGAATGACTTGTTGTTCCAAGAAGTCAATTGGGTTCAAATAAAAGCCTTAATGATTCGTGAAGTCGAACGGAGTCAAATAGTTGGTGCTTGTTGATCCGAGAAGGCGAATTGGGTCACATTGTGCGTACTTGGTGACTTTATAAAACAAAGGAATCAAGTTATGGATACTTGTTGATCTGAGAAGCCCAATTGAGTCAAATGGAAGACTTGTTGATCCGAGAAGTCAATAGGGTTCAAATACAAGCCTTAATAATTCGTGAAGTCGAACGGAGTCAAATTGTTGGTACTTGTTGATCCGAGAAGGCGAATTGGGTCACATTGTGCGTACTTGGTGACTTTGTAAAACAAAAGAATCAAGTTATGGATACTTGTTGATCCGAGAAGCCCAATTAAGTCAAATGGAAGACTTGTTGATCCGAGAAGTCAATTGGGTTCAAATACAAACCTTAATGATTCGTGAAGTCGAACGGAGTCCAATAGTTGGTGCTTGTTGATCCGAGAAGGCGAATTGGGTCACATTGTGCGTACTTGGTGACTTTATAAAACAAAGGAATCAAGTTATGGATACTTGTTGATCTGAGAAGCCCAATTGAGTCAAATGGAAGACTTGTTGATCCGAGAAGTCAATAGGGTTCAAATACAAGCCTTAAGGATTCGTGAAGTCGAACGGAGTCAAATTGTTGGTACTTGTTTATCCGAGAAGGCGAATTGGGTCACATTGTGCGTACTTGGTGACTTTGTAAAACAAAAGAATCAAATTATGGATACTTGTTGATCCGAGAAGCCCAATTAAGTCAAACGGAAGACTTGTTGATCCGAGAAGTCAATTGGGTTCAAATACAAGCCTTAATGATTCGTGAAGTCGAACGGAGTCCAATAGTTGGTGCTTGTTGATCCGAGAAGGCGAATTGGGTCACATTGTGCGTACTTGGTGACTTTATAAAACAAAGGAATCAAGTTATGGATACTTGTTGATCCGAGAAGCCCAATTGAGTCAAATGGAAGACTTGTTGATCCGAGAAGTCAATTGGGTTCAAATACAAGCCTTAATGATTCGTGAAGTCGAACGGAGTCAAATTGTTGGTTCTTGTTGGTCCGAGAAGGAGAATTTGGTCACATTGTGCGTACTTGGTGACTTGGTAAAACAAACGGATCAAGTTATGGATACTTGTTGATCCGAGGAGCCGAATTGGGTCAATTGAAAGACTTGTTGATCCGAGAAGTCAATTGGGGTCAAATACAAGCCTTAATGATTTATGAAGTCGAACGGAGTCAAATTGTTGGTTCTTGTTGATCCGAGAAGGCAAATTGGGTCACATTGTGCGTACTTGGTGACTTTATAAAACAAACGAATCAAGTTATGGATACTTGTTGATCCGAGAAGCCCAATTGAGTCAAATGGAAGACTTGTTGATCCGAGAAGTCCATTGGGTTCAAATACAAGCCTTAATGATTCGTGAAGTCGAACGGAGTCAAATATTTGGTGCTTGTTGTTCCGAGAAGGTGAATTGGGTCACATTGTGCGTACTTGGTGACTTGGTAAAACAAACGGATCAAGTTATGGATACTTGTTTATCCGAGGAGCCGAATTGGGTCAATTGAATGACTTGTTGTTCCGAGAAGTCAATTGGGTTCAAATACAAGCCTTAATGATTCGTGAAGTTGAACGAAGTCAAATAGTTGGTGCTTGTTAATCCGAGAAGGCGAACTGGGTCACATTGTGCGTACTTGGTGACTTTATAAAACAAACGAATCAAGTTATGGATACTTGTTGATCCGAGGAGTCGAATTGGGTCAATTGAATGAATTGTTGTTCCGTGAAGTCAATTGGGTTCAAATACAAGCCTTAATGATTCGTGAAGTCGAACGGAGTCAAATATTTGGTGCTTGTTGTTCCGAGAAGGCGAATTGGGTCACATTGTGCGTACTTGGTGACTTGGTAAAACAAACGGATCAAGTTATGGATACTTGTTTATCCGAGGAGCCGAATTGGGTCAATTGAATGACTTGTTGTTCCGAGAAGTCAATTGGGTTCAAATACAAGCCTTAATGATTCGTGAAGTTGAACGAAGTCAAATAGTTGGTGCTTGTTGATCCGAGAAGGCGAATTGGGTCACATTGTGCGTACTTGGTGACTTTATAAAACAAACGAATCAAGTTATGGATACTTGTTGATCCGAGAAGCCCAATTGAGTCAAAAGGAAGACTTGTTGATCCGAGAAGTCAATTGGGTACAAATACAAGCCTTTAATGATTCGTGAAGTCGAACGGAGTCAATTAGTTAGTGCTTGTTGATCCGCGAAGGCGAATTGGGTCACATTGTGCGTACTCGGTGACTTTATAAAACAAACGAATAATGTTATGGATACTTGTTGGTCCGAGAAGCCCAATTAAGTCAAATGGAAGACTTGTTGATCCGAGAAGCCGAATTGGGTCAATTGTAATACTTGTTGATCCGAGAAGCCGAATTGGGACAATTGAAATACTTGTTGATCCGAGAAGTCAATTGGGTTCAAATACAAGCCTTAATGATTCGTGAAGTCGAACGAAGTCAAATAGTTGGTGCTTAGTGATCCGAGAAGGCGAATTGGGTCACATAGTGCGTACTTGGTGACTTGGTAAAACATACGGATCAAATTATGGATACATGTTGATCCGAGAAGCCGAATTAGGTCAATTGAAAGACTTGTTGATTCGAGAAGTCAATTGGGTTCAAATACAAGGTTTAATGATTCGTGAAGTCGAACGAAGTCAATTAGTTGGTGTTTGTTGATCCGAGAAGGCGAATTGGGTCACATTGTGCGTACTTGGTGACTTGGTAAAACAAACGGATCAAGTTATGGATACTTGTTGATCCGAGAAGCCCAATTAAGTCAAAAGGAAGACTTGTTGATCCGAGAAGTCAATTGGGTTCAAATACAAGCCTTTAATGATTCGTGAAGTCGAACGGAGTCAATTAGTTGGTGCTTGTTGATCCACGAAGGCGAATTGGGTCACATTGTGCGTACTTGGGGACTTTATAAAACAAATGAATCAAGTTATGGATACTTGTTGATCCGAGAAGCCCAATTAAGTCAAATGGAAGACTTGTTGATCCGAGAAGTCAATTGGGTTCAAATACAAGCCTTAATGATTCGTGAAGTCGAACGTAGTCAAATAGCTGGTGCTTGTTGATCCGAGAAGGCGAATTGGGTCACATTGTGCGTATTTGGTGACTTGGTATAACAAACGGATCAAGTTATGGATACTTGTTGATCCGAGAAGCCGAATTGGGTCAATTGAAATACTTGTTGATCCGAGAAGTCAATTGGGTTCAAATAGAAGCCTTAATGATTCGTGAAGTCGAACGAAGTCAATTAGTTGGTGTTTGTTGATCCGAGAAGGCGAATTGGGTCACATTGTGCGTACTTGGTGACTTGGTAAAACAAACGGATCAAGTTATGGATACTTGTTGATCCGAGGAGCCGAATTGGGTCAATTGAATGAATTGTTGTTCCGTGAAGTCAATTGGGTTCAAATACAAGCCTTAATGATTTGTGAAGTCGAACGAAGTCAAATAGTTGGTGCTTGTTGATCCGAGAAGGCGAATTGGGTCACATTGTGCGTACTTGGTGACTTTATAAAACAAACGAATCAAGTTATAGATACTTGTTGATCCGAGAAGCCCAATTAAGTCAAATGGAAGACTTGTTGATCCGAGAAGCCGAATTGGGTCAATTGTAATACTTGTTGATCCGAGAAGCAGAATTGGGACAATTGAAATACTTGTTGATCCGAGAAGTTAATTGGGTTCAAATACAAGCCTTAATGATTCGTGAAGCCGAACGAATTCAAATAGTTGGTGCTTGTTGATCCGAGAAGGCGAATTGGGTCACATAGTGCGTACTTGGTGACTTGGTATAACAAACGGATCAAGTTATGGATACTTGTTGATCCGAGAAGCCGAATTGGGTCAATTGAAACACTTGTTGATTCGAGAAGTCAATTGGGTTCAAATACAAGCCTTAATGATTCGTGAAGTCGAACGAAGTCAATTAGTTGGTGCTTATTGATCCGAGAAGGCGAATTGGGTCACATTGTGCGTACTTGGTGACTTGGTAAAAGAAATGGATCAAGTTGTGGATACTTGTTGATCCGAGAAGCCGAATTGGGTCAATTGAATGACTTGTTGTTCCAAGAAGTCAATTGGGTTCAAATAAAAGCCTTAATGATTCGTGAAGTCGAACGGAGTCAAATAGTTGGTGCTTGTTGATCCGAGAAGGCGAATTGGGTCACATTGTGCGTACTTGGTGACTTTATAAAACAAAGGAATCAAGTTATGGATACTTGTTGATCTGAGAAGCCCAATTGAGTCAAATGGAAGACTTGTTGATCCGAGAAGTCAATAGGGTTCAAATACAAGCCTTAATGATTCGTGAAGTCGAACGGAGTCAAATTGTTGGTACTTGTTGATCCGAGAAGGCGAATTGGGTCACATTGTGCGTACTTGGTGACTTTGTAAAACAAAAGAATCAAGTTATGGATACTTGTTGATCCGAGAAGCCCAATTAAGTCAAATGGAAGACTTGTTGATCCGAGAAGTCAATTGGGTTCAAATACAAGCCTTAATGATTCGTGAAGTCGAACGGAGTCCAATAGTTGGTGCTTGTTGATCCGAGAAGGCGAATTGGGTCACATTGTGCGTACTTGGTGACTTTATAAAACAAAGGAATCAAGTTATGGATACTTGTTGATCCGAGAAGCCCAATTGAGTCAAATGGAAGACTTGTTGATCCGAGAAGTCAATTGGGTTCAAATACAAGCCTTAATGATTCGTGAAGTCGAACGGAGTCAAATTGTTGGTTCTTGTTGGTCCGAGAAGGAGAATTTGGTCACATTGTGCGTACTTGGTGACTTGGTAAAACAAACGGATCAAGTTATGGATACTTGTTGATCCGAGGAGCCGAATTGGGTCAATTGAAAGACTTGTTGATCCGAGAAGTCAATTGGGGTCAAATACAAGACTTAATGATTTATGAAGTCGAACGGAGTCAAATTGTTGGTTCTTGTTGATCCGAGAAGGCAAATTGGGTCACATTGTGCGTACTTGGTGACTTTATAAAACAAACGAATCAAGTTATGGATACTTGTTGATCCGAGAAGCCCAATTGAGTCAAATGGAAGACTTTTTGATCCGAGAAGTCAATTGGGTTCAAATACAAGCCTTAATGATTCGTGAAGTCGAACGGAGTCAAATATTTGGTGCTTGTTGTTCCGAGAAGGCGAATTGGGTCACATTGTGCGTACTTGGTGACTTGGTAAAACAAACGGATCAAGTTATGGATACTTGTTTATCCGAGGAGCCGAATTGGGTCAATTGAATGACTTGTTGTTCCGAGAAGTCAATTGGGTTCAAATACAAGCCTTAATGATTCGTGAAGTTGAACGAAGTCAAATAGTTGGTGCTTGTTAATCCGAGAAGGCGAACTGGGTCACATTGTGCGTACTTGGTGACTTTATAAAACAAACGAATCAAGTTATGGATACTTGTTGATCCGAGGAGCCGAATTGGGTCAATTGAATGAATTGTTGTTCCGTGAAGTCAATTGGGTTCAAATACAAGCCTTAATGATTCGTGAAGTTGAACGGAGTCAAATATTTGGTGCTTGTTGTTCCGAGAAGGCGAATTGGGTCACATAGTGCGTACTTGGTGACTTGGTAAAACATACGGATCAAATTATGGATACATGTTGATCCGAGAAGCCGAATTAGGTCAATTGAAAGACTTGTTGATTCGAGAAGTCAATTGGGTTCAAATACAAGGTTTAATGATTCGTGAAGTCGAACGAAGTCAATTAGTTGGTGTTTGTTGATCCGAGAAGGCGAATTGGGTCACATTGTGCGTACTTGGTGACTTGGTAAAACAAACGGATCAAGTTATGGATACTTGTTGATCCGAGAAGCCCAATTAAGTCAAAAGGAAGACTTGTTGATCCGAGAAGTCAATTGGGTTCAAATACAAGCCTTTAATGATTCGTGAAGTCGAACGGAGTCAATTAGTTGGTGCTTGTTGATCCACGAAGGCGAATTGGGTCACATTGTGCGTACTTGGGGACTTTATAAAACAAATGAATCAAGTTATGGATACTTGTTGATCCGAGAAGCCCAATTAAGTCAAATGGAAGACTTGTTGATCCGAGAAGTCAATTGGGTTCAAATACAAGCCTTAATGATTCGTGAAGTCGAACGTAGTCAAATAGCTGGTGCTTGTTGATCCGAGAAGGCGAATTGGGTCACATTGTGCGTATTTGGTGACTTGGTATAACAAACGGATCAAGTTATGGATACTTGTTGATCCGAGAAGCCGAATTGGGTCAATTGAAATACTTGTTGATCCGAGAAGTCAATTGGGTTCAAATAGAAGCCTTAATGATTCGTGAAGTCGAACGAAGTCAATTAGTTGGTGTTTGTTGATCCGAGAAGGCGAATTGGGTCACATTGTGCGTACTTGGTGACTTGGTAAAACAAACGGATCAAGTTATGGATACTTGTTGATCCGAGGAGCCGAATTGGGTCAATTGAATGAATTGTTGTTCCGTGAAGTCAATTGGGTTCAAATACAAGCCTTAATGATTTGTGAAGTCGAACGAAGTCAAATAGTTGGTGCTTGTTGATCCGAGAAGGCGAATTGGGTCACATTGTGCGTACTTGGTGACTTTATAAAACAAACGAATCAAGTTATAGATACTTGTTGATCCGAGAAGCCCAATTAAGTCAAATGGAAGACTTGTTGATCCGAGAAGCCGAATTGGGTCAATTGTAATACTTGTTGATCCGAGAAGCAGAATTGGGACAATTGAAATACTTGTTGATCCGAGAAGTTAATTGGGTTCAAATACAAGCCTTAATGATTCGTGAAGCCGAACGAATTCAAATAGTTGGTGCTTGTTGATCCGAGAAGGCGAATTGGGTCACATAGTGCGTACTTGGTGACTTGGTATAACAAACGGATCAAGTTATGGATACTTGTTGATCCGAGAAGCCGAATTGGGTCAATTGAAACACTTGTTGATTCGAGAAGTC
Source organism: Ajuga chamaepitys (assembly GCA_958295605.1). Classification (NCBI taxonomy): domain Eukaryota; kingdom Viridiplantae; phylum Streptophyta; class Magnoliopsida; order Lamiales; family Lamiaceae; genus Ajuga; species Ajuga chamaepitys. The sequence goes on from OY282495.1 coordinate 36,086,054, forward strand.
AATTGGGTTCAAATACAAGCCTTAATGATTCGTGAAGTCGAACGAAGTCAATTAGTTGGTGCTTATTGATCCGAGAAGGCGAATTGGGTCACATTGTGCGTACTTGGTGACTTGGTAAAAGAAATGGATCAAGTTGTGGATACTTGTTGATCCGAGAAGCCGAATTGGGTCAATTGAATGACTTGTTGTTCCAAGAAGTCAATTGGGTTCAAATAAAAGCCTTAATGATTCGTGAAGTCGAACGGAGTCAAATAGTTGGTGCTTGTTGATCCGAGAAGGCGAATTGGGTCACATTGTGCGTACTTGGTGACTTTATAAAACAAAGGAATCAAGTTATGGATACTTGTTGATCTGAGAAGCCCAATTGAGTCAAATGGAAGACTTGTTGATCCGAGAAGTCAATAGGGTTCAAATACAAGCCTTAATGATTCGTGAAGTCGAACGGAGTCAAATTGTTGGTACTTGTTGATCCGAGAAGGCGAATTGGGTCACATTGTGCGTACTTGGTGACTTTGTAAAACAAAAGAATCAAGTTATGGATACTTGTTGATCCGAGAAGCCCAATTAAGTCAAATGGAAGACTTGTTGATCCGAGAAGTCAATTGGGTTCAAATACAAGCCTTAATGATTCGTGAAGTCGAACGGAGTCCAATAGTTGGTGCTTGTTGATCCGAGAAGGCGAATTGGGTCACATTGTGCGTACTTGGTGACTTTATAAAACAAAGGAATCAAGTTATGGATACTTGTTGATCCGAGAAGCCCAATTGAGTCAAATGGAAGACTTGTTGATCCGAGAAGTCAATTGGGTTCAAATACAAGCCTTAATGATTCGTGAAGTCGAACGGAGTCAAATTGTTGGTTCTTGTTGGTCCGAGAAGGAGAATTTGGTCACATTGTGCGTACTTGGTGACTTGGTAAAACAAACGGATCAAGTTATGGATACTTGTTGATCCGAGGAGCCGAATTGGGTCAATTGAAAGACTTGTTGATCCGAGAAGTCAATTGGGGTCAAATACAAGACTTAATGATTTATGAAGTCGAACGGAGTCAAATTGTTGGTTCTTGTTGATCCGAGAAGGCAAATTGGGTCACATTGTGCGTACTTGGTGACTTTATAAAACAAACGAATCAAGTTATGGATACTTGTTGATCCGAGAAGCCCAATTGAGTCAAATGGAAGACTTTTTGATCCGAGAAGTCAATTGGGTTCAAATACAAGCCTTAATGATTCGTGAAGTCGAACGGAGTCAAATATTTGGTGCTTGTTGTTCCGAGAAGGCGAATTGGGTCACATTGTGCGTACTTGGTGACTTGGTAAAACAAACGGATCAAGTTATGGATACTTGTTTATCCGAGGAGCCGAATTGGGTCAATTGAATGACTTGTTGTTCCGAGAAGTCAATTGGGTTCAAATACAAGCCTTAATGATTCGTGAAGTTGAACGAAGTCAAATAGTTGGTGCTTGTTAATCCGAGAAGGCGAACTGGGTCACATTGTGCGTACTTGGTGACTTTATAAAACAAACGAATCAAGTTATGGATACTTGTTGATCCGAGGAGCCGAATTGGGTCAATTGAATGAATTGTTGTTCCGTGAAGTCAATTGGGTTCAAATACAAGCCTTAATGATTCGTGAAGTTGAACGGAGTCAAATATTTGGTGCTTGTTGTTCCGAGAAGGCGAATTGGGTCACATTGTGCGTACTTGGTGACTTGGTAAAACAAACGGATCAAGTTATGGATACTTGTTTATCCGAGGAGCCGAATTGGGTCAATTGAATGACTTGTTGTTCCGAGAAGTCAATTGGGTTCAAATACAAGCCTTAATGATTCGTGAAGTTGAACGAAGTCAAATAGTTGGTGCTTGTTGATCCGAGAAGGCGAATTGGGTCACATTGTGCGTACTTGGTGACTTTATAAAACAAACGAATCAAGTTATGGATACTTGTTGATCCGAGAAGCCCAATTAAGTCAAAAGGAAGACTTGTTGATCCGAGAAGTCAATTGGGTTCAAATACAAGCCTTTAATGATTCGTGAAGTCGAACGGAGTCAATTAGTTAGTGCTTGTTGATCCGCAAAGGCGAATTGGGTCACATTGTGCGTACTCGGAGACTTTATAAAACAAACGAATAATGTTATGGATACTTGTTGGTCCGAGAAGCCCAATTAAGTCAAATGGAAGACTTGTTGATCCGAGAAGCCGAATTGGGTCAATTGTAATACTTGTTGATCCGAGAAGCCGAATTGGGACAATTGAAATACTTGTTGATCCGAGAAGTCAATTGGGTTCAAATACAAGCCTTAATCATTCGTGAAGTCGAACGAAGTCAAATAGTTGGTGCTTAGTGATCCGAGAAGGCGAATTGGGTCACATAGTGCGTACTTGGTGACTTGGTAAAACATACAGATCAAATTATGGATACTTGTTGATCCGAGAAGCCGAATTAGGTCAATTGAAAGACTTGTTGATTCGAGAAGTCAATTGGGTTCAAATACAAGGTTTAATGATTCGTGAAGTCGAACGAAGTCAATTAGTTGGTGTTTGTTGATCCGAGAAGGCGAATTGGGTCACATTGTGCGTACTTGGTGACTTGGTAAAACAAACGGATCAAGTTATGGATACTTGTTGATCCGAGAAGCCCAATTAAGTCAAAAGGAAGACTTGTTGATCCGAGAAGTCAATTGGGTTCAAATACAAGCCTTTAATGATTCGTGAAGTCGAACGGAGTCAATTAGTTGGTGCTTGTTGATCCACGAAGGCGAATTGGGTCACATTGTGCGTACTTGGGGACTTTATAAAACAAACGAATCAAGTTATGGATACTTGTTGATCCGAGAAGCCCAATTAAGTCAAATGGAAGACTTGTTGATCCGAGAAGTCAATTGGGTTCAAATACAAGCCTTAATGATTCGTGAAGTCGAACGTAGTCAAATAGCTGGTGCTTGTTGATCCGAGAAGGCGAATTGGGTCACATTGTGCGTATTTGGTGACTTGGTATAACAAACGGATCAAGTTATGGATACTTGTTGATCCGAGAAGCCGAATTGGGTCAATTGAAATACTTGTTGATCCGAGAAGTCAATTGGGTTCAAATAGAAGCCTTAATGATTCGTGAAGTCGAACGAAGTCAATTAGTTGGTGTTTGTTGATCCGAGAAGGCGAATTGGGTCACATTGTGCGTACTTGGTGACTTGGTAAAACAAACGAATCAAGTTATGGATACTTGTTGATCCGAGGAGCCGAATTGGGTCAATTGAATGAATTGTTGTTCCGTGAAGTCAATTGGGTTCAAATACAAGCCTTAATGATTTGTGAAGTCGAACGAAGTCAAATAGTTGGTGCTTGTTGATCCGAGAAGGCGAATTGGGTCACATTGTGCGTACTTGGTGACTTTATAAAACAAACGAATCAAGTTATAGATACTTGTTGATCCGAGAAGCCCAATTAAGTCAAATGGAAGACTTGTTGATCCGAGAAGCCGAATTGGGTCAATTGTAATACTTGTTGATCCGAGAAGCCGAATTGGGACAATTGAAATACTTGTTGATCCGAGAAGTTAATTGGGTTCAAATACAAGCCTTAATGATTCGTGAAGCCGAACGAATTCAAATAGTTGGTTCTTGTTGATCCGAGAAGGCGAATTGGGTCACATAGTGCGTACTTGGTGACTTGGTATAACAAACGGATTTAGTTATGGATACTTGTTGATCCGAGAAGCCGAATTGGGTCAATTGAAACACTTGTTGATTCGAGAAGTCAATTGGGTTCAAATACAAGCCTTAATGATTCGTGAAGTCGAACGAAGTCAATTAGTTGGTGCTTATTGATCCGAGAAGGCGAATTGGGTCACATTGTGCGTACTTGGTGACTTGGTAAAAGAAATGGATCAAGTTGTGGATACTTGTTGATCCGAGAAGCCGAATTGGGTCAATTGAATGACTTGTTGTTCCAAGAAGTCAATTGGGTTCAAATAAAAGCCTTAATGATTCGTGAAGTCGAACGGAGTCAAATAGTTGGTGCTTGTTGATCCGAGAAGGCGAATTGGGTCACATTGTGCGTACTTGGTGACTTTATAAAACAAAGGAATCAAGTTATGGATACTTGTTGATCTGAGAAGCCCAATTGAGTCAAATGGAAGACTTGTTGATCCGAGAAGTCAATAGGGTTCAAATACAAGCCTTAATGATTCGTGAAGTCGAACGGAGTCAAATTATTGGTACTTGTTGATCCGAGAAGGCGAATTGGGTCACATTGTGCGTACTTGGTGACTTTGTAAAACAAAAGAATCAAGTTATGGATACTTGTTGATCCGAGAAGCCCAATTAAGTCAAATGGAAGACTTGTTGATCCGAGAAGTCAATTGGGTTCAAATACAAACCTTAATGATTCGTGAAGTCGAACGGAGTCCAATAGTTGGTGCTTGTTGATCCGAGAAGGCGAATTGGGTCACATTGTGCGTACTTGGTGACTTTATAAAACAAAGGAATCAAGTTATGGATACTTGTTGATCCGAGAAGCCCAATTGAGTCAAATGGAAGACTTGTTGATCCGAGAAGTCAATTGGGTTCAAATACAAGCCTTAATGATTCGTGAAGTCGAACGGAGTCAAATTGTTGGTTCTTGTTGGTCCGAGAAGGAGAATTTGGTCACATTGTGCGTACTTGGTGACTTGGTAAAACAAACGGATCAAGTTATGGATACTTGTTGATCCGAGGAGCCGAATTGGGTCAATTGAAAGACTTGTTGATCCGAGAAGTCAATTGGGGTCAAATACAAGCCTTAATGATTTATGAAGTCGAACGGAGTCAAATTGTTGGTTCTTGTTGATCCGAGAAGGCAAATTGGGTCACATTGTGCGTACTTGGTGACTTTATAAAACAAACGAATCAAGTTATGGATACTTGTTGATCCGAGAAGCCCAATTGAGTCAAGTGGAAGACTTGTTGATCCAAGAAGTCAATTGTGTTCAAATACAAGCCTTAATGATTCGTGAAGTCGAACGGAGTCAAATATTTGGTGCTTGTTGTTCCGAGAAGGCGAATTGGGTCACATTGTGCGTACTTGGTGACTTGGTAAAACAAACGGATCAAGTTATGGATACTTGTTTATCCGAGGAGCCGAATTGGGTCAATTGAAAGACTTGTTGATCCGAGAAGTCAATTGGGGTCAAATACAAGCCTTAATGATTTATGAAGTCGAACGGAGTCAAATTGTTGGTTCTTGTTGATCCGAGAAGGCAAATTGGGTCACATTGTGCGTACTTGGTGACTTTATAAAACAAACGAATCAAGTTATGGATACTTGTTGATCCGAGAAGCCCAATTGAGTCAAATGGAAGACTTGTTGATCCGAGAAGTCAATTGGGTTCAAATACAAGCCTTAATGATTCGTGAAGTCGAACGGAGTCAAATATTTGGTGCTTGTTGTTCCGAGAAGGCGAATTGGGTCACATTGTGCGTACTTGGTGACTTGGTAAAACAAACGGATCAAGTTATGGATACTTCTTTATCCGAGGAGCCGAATTGGGTCAATTGAATGACTTGTTGTTCCGAGAAGTCAATTGGGTTCAAATACAAGCCTTAATGATTCGTGAAGTTGAACGAAGTCAAATAGTTGGTGCTTGTTAATCCGAGAAGGCGAACTGGGTCACATTGTGCGTACTTGGTGACTTTATAAAACAAACGAATCAAGTTATGGATACTTGTTGATCTGAGAAGCCCAATTAAGTCAACAGGAAGACTTGTTGATACGAGAAGTCAATTGGGTTCAAATACAAGCCTTTAATGATTCGTGAAGTCGAACGGAGTCAATTAGTTGGTGCTTGTTGATCCGCGAAGGCGAATTGGGTCACATTGTGCGTACTTGGTGACTTAATAAAATAAACGAATCATGTTATGGATACTTGTTGGTCCGAGAAGCCCAATTAAGTCAAATGGAAGACTTGTTGATCCGAGAAGTCAATTAGGTTCAAATACAAGCCTTAATGATTCGTGAAGTCGAACGAAGTCAAATAGTTGGTGCTTGTTGATCCGAGAAGGTGAATTGGGTCACATTGTGCGTACTTAGTGACTTGGTAAAACATACGGATCAAGTTATGGATACTTGTTGATCCGAGAAGCCGAATTAGGTCAATTGAAAGACTTGTTGATTCGAGAAGTCAATTGGGTTCAAATACAAGCCTTAATGATTCGTGAAGTCGAACGAAGTCAATTAGTTGGTGCTTGTTGATCCGAGAAGGCGAATTGTGTCACATTGTGCGTACTTGGTGACTTTATAAAACAAACGAATCAAGTTATGGATACTTGTTGATCCGAGAAGCCCAATTAAGTCAAAAGGAAGACTTGTTGATCCGAGAAGTCAATTGGGTTCAAATACAAGCCTTTAATGATTCGTGAAGTCGAACGGAGTCAATTAGTTGGTGCTTGTTGATCCGCGAAGGCGAATTGGGTCACATTGTGCGTACTTGGTGACTTTATAAAACAAATGAATCAAGTTATGGATACTTGTTGATCCGAGAAGCCCAATTAAGTCAAATGAAAGACTTGTTGATCCAAGAAGTCAATTGGGTTCAAATACAAGCCTTAATGATTCGTGAAGTCGAACGTACTCAAATAGTTGATGCTTGTTGATCCGAGAAGGCGAATTGGGTCACATTGTGCGTATTTGGTGACTTGGTATAACAAACGGATCAAGTTATGGATACTTGTTGATCCGAGAAGCCGAATTGGGTCAATTGAAATACTTGTTGATCCGAGAAGTCAATTGGGTTCAAATACAAGCCTTAATGATTCGTGAAGTCGAACGGAGTCAAATAGTTGGTGCTTGTTGATCCGAGAAGGCGAATTGGGTCACATTGTGCGTACTTGGTGACTTGGTAAAATAAACGGATCAAGTTATGGATACTTGTTGATCCGAGGAGCCGAATTGGGTCAATTGAATGAGGAGTTGTTCCGTGAAGTCAATTGGGTTCAAATACAAGCCTTAATGATTTGTGAAGTCGAACGAAGTCAAATAGTTGGTGCTTGTTGATCCGAGAAGGCGAATTGGGTCTCATTGTGCGTACTTGGTGACTTTATAAAACAAACGAATCAAGTTATAGAAACTTGTTGATCCGAGAAGCCCAATTAAGTCAAATGGAAGACTTGTTGATCCGAGAAGCCGAATTGGGTCAATTGTAATACTTGTTGATCCGAGAAGCCGAATTGGGTCAATTGAAATACTTGTTGATCCGAGAAGTCAATTGGGTTCAAATACAAGCCCTAATGATTCGTGAAGTCGAACGAAGTCAAATAGTTGGTGCTTGTTGATCCGAGAAGGCGAATTGGGTCACATAGTGCGTACTTGGTGACTTGGTATAACAAACGGATTTAGTTATGGATACTTGTTGATCCGAGAAGCCGAATTGGGTCAATTGAAACACTTGTTGATTCGAGAAGTCAATTGGGTTCAAATACAAGCCTTAATGATTCGTGAAGTCGAACGAAGTCAATTAGTTGGTGCTTATTGATCCGAGAAGGCGAATTGGGTCACATTGTGCGTACTTGGTGACTTGGTAAAAGAAATGGATCAAGTTGTGGATACTTGTTGATCCGAGAAGCCGAATTGGGTCAATTGAATGACTTGTTGTTCCAAGAAGTCAATTGGGTTCAAATAAAAGCCTTAATGATTCGTGAAGTCGAACGGAGTCAAATAGTTGGTGCTTGTTGATCCGAGAAGGCGAATTGGGTCACATTGTGCGTACTTGGTGACTTTATAAAACAAAGGAATCAAGTTATGGATACTTGTTGATCTGAGAAGCCCAATTGAGTCAAATGGAAGACTTGTTGATCCGAGAAGTCAATAGGGTTCAAATACAAGCCTTAATGATTCGTGAAGTCGAACGGAGTCAAATTATTGGTACTTGTTGATCCGAGAAGGCGAATTGGGTCACATTGTGCGTACTTGGTGACTTTGTAAAACAAAAGAATCAAGTTATGGATACTTGTTGATCCGAGAAGCCCAATTAAGTCAAATGGAAGACTTGTTGATCCGAGAAGTCAATTGGGTTCAAATACAAACCTTAATGATTCGTGAAGTCGAACGGAGTCCAATAGTTGGTGCTTGTTGATCCGAGAAGGCGAATTGGGTCACATTGTGCGTACTTGGTGACTTTATAAAACAAAGGAATCAAGTTATGGATACTTGTTGATCCGAGAAGCCCAATTGAGTCAAATGGAAGACTTGTTGATCCGAGAAGTCAATTGGGTTCAAATACAAGCCTTAATGATTCGTGAAGTCGAACGGAGTCAAATTGTTGGTTCTTGTTGGTCCGAGAAGGAGAATTTGGTCACATTGTGCGTACTTGGTGACTTGGTAAAACAAACGGATCAAGTTATGGATACTTGTTGATCCGAGGAGCCGAATTGGGTCAATTGAAAGACTTGTTGATCCGAGAAGTCAATTGGGGTCAAATACAAGCCTTAATGATTTATGAAGTCGAACGGAGTCAAATTGTTGGTTCTTGTTGATCCGAGAAGGCAAATTGGGTCACATTGTGCGTACTTGGTGACTTTATAAAACAAACGAATCAAGTTATGGATACTTGTTGATCCGAGAAGCCCAATTGAGTCAAGTGGAAGACTTGTTGATCCAAGAAGTCAATTGTGTTCAAATACAAGCCTTAATGATTCGTGAAGTCGAACGGAGTCAAATATTTGGTGCTTGTTGTTCCGAGAAGGCGAATTGGGTCACATTGTGCGTACTTGGTGACTTGGTAAAACAAACGGATCAAGTTATGGATACTTGTTTATCCGAGGAGCCGAATTGGGTCAATTGAAAGACTTGTTGATCCGAGAAGTCAATTGGGGTCAAATACAAGCCTTAATGATTTATGAAGTCGAACGGAGTCAAATTGTTGGTTCTTGTTGATCCGAGAAGGCAAATTGGGTCACATTGTGCGTACTTGGTGACTTTATAAAACAAACGAATCAAGTTATGGATACTTGTTGATCCGAGAAGCCCAATTGAGTCAAATGGAAGACTTGTTGATCCGAGAAGTCAATTGGGTTCAAATACAAGCCTTAATGATTCGTGAAGTCGAACGGAGTCAAATATTTGGTGCTTGTTGTTCCGAGAAGGCGAATTGGGTCACATTGTGCGTACTTGGTGACTTGGTAAAACAAACGGATCAAGTTATGGATACTTGTTTATCCGAGGAGCCGAATTGGGTCAATTGAATGACTTGTTGTTCCGAGAAGTCAATTGGGTTCAAATACAAGCCTTAATGATTCGTGAAGTTGAACGAAGTCAAATAGTTGGTGCTTGTTAATCCGAGAAGGCGAACTGGGTCACATTGTGCGTACTTGGTGACTTTATAAAACAAACGAATCAAGTTATGGATACTTGTTGATCTGAGAAGCCCAATTAAGTCAACAGGAAGACTTGTTGATACGAGAAGTCAATTGGGTTCAAATACAAGCCTTTAATGATTCGTGAAGTCGAACGGAGTCAATTAGTTGGTGCTTGTTGATCCGCGAAGGCGAATTGGGTCACATTGTGCGTACTTGGTGACTTAATAAAATAAACGAATCATGTTATGGATACTTGTTGGTCCGAGAAGCCCAATTAAGTCAAATGGAAGACTTGTTGATCCGAGAAGTCAATTAGGTTCAAATACAAGCCTTAATGATTCGTGAAGTCGAACGAAGTCAAATAGTTGGTGCTTGTTGATCCGAGAAGGTGAATTGGGTCACATTGTGCGTACTTAGTGACTTGGTAAAACATACGGATCAAGTTATGGATACTTGTTGATCCGAGAAGCCGAATTAGGTCAATTGAAAGACTTGTTGATTCGAGAAGTCAATTGGGTTCAAATACAAGCCTTAATGATTCGTGAAGTCGAACGAAGTCAATTAGTTGGTGCTTGTTGATCCGAGAAGGCGAATTGTGTCACATTGTGCGTACTTGGTGACTTTATAAAACAAACGAATCAAGTTATGGATACTTGTTGATCCGAGAAGCCCAATTAAGTCAAAAGGAAGACTTGTTGATCCGAGAAGTCAATTGGGTTCAAATACAAGCCTTTAATGATTCGTGAAGTCGAACGGAGTCAATTAGTTGGTGCTTGTTGATCCGCGAAGGCGAATTGGGTCACATTGTGCGTACTTGGTGACTTTATAAAACAAATGAATCAAGTTATGGATACTTGTTGATCCGAGAAGCCCAATTAAGTCAAATGAAAGACTTGTTGATCCAAGAAGTCAATTGGGTTCAAATACAAGCCTTAATGATTCGTGAAGTCGAACGTACTCAAATAGTTGATGCTTGTTGATCCGAGAAGGCGAATTGGGTCACATTGTGCGTATTTGGTGACTTGGTATAACAAACGGATCAAGTTATGGATACTTGTTGATCCGAGAAGCCGAATTGGGTCAATTGAAATACTTGTTGATCCGAGAAGTCAATTGGGTTCAAATACAAGCCTTAATGATTCGTGAAGTCGAACGGAGTCAAATAGTTGGTGCTTGTTGATCCGAGAAGGCGAATTGGGTCACATTGTGCGTACTTGGTGACTTGGTAAAATAAACGGATCAAGTTATGGATACTTGTTGATCCGAGGAGCCGAATTGGGTCAATTGAATGAGGAGTTGTTCCGTGAAGTCAATTGGGTTCAAATACAAGCCTTAATGATTTGTGAAGTCGAACGAAGTCAAATAGTTGGTGCTTGTTGATCCGAGAAGGCGAATTGGGTCTCATTGTGCGTACTTGGTGACTTTATAAAACAAACGAATCAAGTTATAGAAACTTGTTGATCCGAGAAGCCCAATTAAGTCAAATGGAAGACTTGTTGATCCGAGAAGCCGAATTGGGTCAATTGTAATACTTGTTGATCCGAGAAGCCGAATTGGGTCAATTGAAATACTTGTTGATCCGAGAAGTCAATTGGGTTCAAATACAAGCCCTAATGATTCGTGAAGTCGAACGAAGTCAAATAGTTGGTGCTTGTTGATCCGAGAAGGCGAATTGGGTCACATAGTGCGTACTTGGTGACTTGGTATAACAAACGGATCAAGTTATGGATACTTGTTGATCCGAGAAGCCGAATTGGGTCAATTGAAAGACTTGTTGATTCGAGAAGTCAATTGGGTTCAAAATACAAGCCTTAATGATTCGTGAAGTCGAACGGAGTCAAATAGTTGGTGCTTGTTGATCCGAGAAGGCGAATTGGGTCACATTGTGCGTACTTGGTGACTTGGTAAAATAAACGGATCAAGTTATGGATACTTGTTGATCCGAGGAGCCGAATTGGGTCAATTGAATGAGTTGTTGTTCCGTGAAGTCAATTGGGTTCAAATACAAGCCTTAATGATTTGTGAAGTCGAACGAAGTCAAATAGTTGGTGCTTGTTGATCCGAGAAGGCGAATTGGGTCTCATTGTGCGTACTTGGTGACTTTATAAAACAAACGAATCAAGTTATAGAAACTTGTTGATCCGAGAAGCCCAATTAAGTCAAATGGAAGACTTGTTGATCCGAGAAGCCGAATTGGGTCAATTGTAATACTTGTTGATCCGAGAAGCCGAATTGGGTCAATTGAAATACTTGTTGATCCGAGAAGTCAATTGGGTTCAAATACAAGCCCTAATGATTCGTGAAGTCGAACGAAGTCAAATAGTTGGTGCTTGTTGATCCGAGAAGGCGAATTGGGTCTCATAGTGCGTACTTGGTGACTTGGTATAACAAACGGATCAAGTTATGGATACTTGTTGATCCGAGAAGCCGAATTGGGTCAATTGAAAGACTTGTTGATTCGAGAAGTCAATTGGGTTCAAATACAAGCCTTAATGATTCGTGAAGTCGAACGAAGTCAATTAGTTGGTGCTTGTTGACCCGAGAAGGCGAATTGGGTCACATTGTGCGTACTTGGTGACTTTATAAAACAAACGAATCAAGTTATGGATACTTGTTGATCCGAGAAGCCCAATTAAGTCAAAAGGAAGACTTGTTGATCCGAGAAGTCAATTGGGTTCAAATACAAGCCTTTAATGATTCGTGAAGTCGAACGGAGTCATTTAGTTGGTGCTTGTTGATCCGCGAAGGCGAATTGGATCACATTGTGCATACTTGGTGACTTTATAAAACAAACGAATCAAGTTATGGATACTTGTTGATCCGAGAAGCCCAATTAAGTCAAATGGAAGACTTGTTGATACGAGAAGTCAATTGGGTTCAAGTACAAGCCTTAATGATTCGTGAAGTCGAACGTAGTCAAATAGTTGGTGCTTGTTGATCCGAGAAGGCGAATTGGGTCACATTGTGCGTATTTGGTGACTTGGTATAACAAACGGATCAAGTTATGGATACTTGTTGATCCGAGAAGCTGAATTGGGTCAATTGAAATACTTGTTGATCCGAGAAGTCAATTGGGTTCAAATACAAGCCTTAATGATTCGTGAAGTCGAACGGAGTCAAATAGTTGGTGCTTGTTAATCCGAGAAGGCGAACTGGGTCACATTGTGCGTACTTGGTGACTTTATAAAACAAACGAATCAAGTTATGGATACTTGTTGATCTGAGAAGCCCAATTAAGTCAACAGGAAAACTTGTTGATACGAGAAGTCAATTGGGTTCAAATACAAGCCTTTAATGATTCGTGAAGTCGAACGGAGTCAATTAGTTGGTGCTTGTTGATCCGCGAAGGCGAATTGGGTCACATTGTGCGTACTTGGTGACTTAATAAAACAAACGAATCATGTTATGGATACTTGTTGGTCCGAGAAGCCCAATTAAGTCAAATGGAAGACTTGTTGATCCGAGAAGTCAATTAGGTTCAAATACAAGCCTTAATGATTCGTGAAGTCGAACGAAGTCAAATAGTTGGTGCTTGTTGATCCGAGAAGGTGAATTGGGTCACATTGTGCGTACTTAGTGACTTGGTAAAACATACGGATCAAGTTATGGATACTTGTTGATCCGAGAAGCCGAATTAGGTCAATTGAAAGACTTGTTGATTCGAGAAGTCAATTGGGTTCAAATACAAGTCTTAATGATTCGTGAAGTCGAACGTAGTCAATTAGTTGGTGCTTGTTGATCCGAGAAGGCGATTTGTGTCACATTGTGCGTACTTGGTGACTTTATAAAACAAACGAATCAAGTTATGGATACTTGTTGATCCGAGAAGCCCAATTAAGTCAAAAGGAAGACTTGTTGATCCGAGAAGTCAATTGGGTTCAAATACAAGCCTTTAATGATTCGTGAAGTCGAACGGAGTCAATTAGTTGGTGCTTGTTGATCCGCGAAGGCGAATTGGGTCACATTGTGCGTACTTGGTGACTTTATAAAACAAATGAATCAAGTTATGGATACTTGTTGATCCGAGAAGCCCAATTAAGTCAAATGAAAGACTTGTTGATCCAAGAAGTCAATTGGGTTCAAATACAAGCCTTAATGATTCGTGAAGTCGAACGTACTCAAATAGTTGATGCTTGTTGATCCGAGAAGGCGAATTGGGTCACATTGTGCGTATTTGGTGACTTGGTATAACAAACGGATCAAGTTATGGATACTTGTTGATCCGAGAAGCCGAATTGGGTCAATTGAAATACTTGTTGATCCGAGAAGTCAATTGGGTTCAAATACAAGCCTTAATGATTCGTGAAGTCGAACGGAGTCAAATAGTTGGTGCTTGTTGATCCGAGAAGGCGAATTGGGTCACATTGTGCGTACTTGGTGACTTGGTAAAACAAACGGATCAAGTTATGGATACTTGTTGATCCGAGGAGCCGAATTGGGTCAATTGAATGAGTTGTTGTTCCGTGAAGTCAATTGGGTTCAAATACAAGCCCTAATGATTTATGAAGTCGAACGAAGTCAAATAGTTTGTGCTTGTTGATCCGAGAAGGCGAATTGGGTCACATTGTGCGTACTTGGTGACTTTATAAAACAAACGAATCAAGTTATAGATACTTGTTGATCCGAGAAGCCCAATTAAGTCAAATGGAAGACTTGTTGATCCGAGAAGCCGAATTGGGTCAATTGTAATACTTGTTGATCCGAGAAGCCGAATTGGGTCAATTGAAATACTTGTTGATCCGAGAAGTCAATTGGGTTCAAATACAAGCCCTAATGATTCGTGAAGTCGAACGAAGTCAAATAGTTGGTGCTTGTTGATCCGAGAAGGCGAATTGGGTCACATAGTGCGTACTTGGTGACTTGGTATAACAAACGGATCAAGTTATTGATACTTGTTGATCCGAGAAGCCGAATTGGGTCAATTGAAAGACTTGTTGATTCGAGAAGTCAATTGGGTTCAAATACAAGCCTTAATGATTCGTGAAGTCGAACGAAGTCAATTAGTTGGTGCTTGTTGATCCGAGAAGGCGAATTGTGTCACATTGTGCGTACTTGGTGACTTTATAAAACAAACGAATCAAATTATGGATACTTGTTGATCCGAGAAGCCCAATTGAGTCAAATGGAAGACTTGTTGATCCGAGAAGTCAATTGGGTTCAAATACAAGCCTTAATGATTCGTGAAGTCGAACGGAGTCAAATATTTGGTGCTTGTTGTTCCGAGAAGGCGAATTGGGTCACATTGTGCGTACTTGGTGACTTGGTAAAACAAACGGATCAAGTTATGGATACTTGTTTATCCGAGGAGCCGAATTGGGTCAATTGAATGACTTGTTGTTCCGAGAAGTCAATTGGGTTCAAATACAAGCCTTAATGATTCGTGAAGTTGAACGAAGTCAAATAGTTGGTGCTTGTTAATCCGAGAAGGCGAACTGGGTCACATTGTGCGTACTTGGTGACTTTATAAAACAAACGAATCAAGTTATGGATACTTGTTGATCTGAGAAGCCCAATTAAGTCAAAAGGAAGACTTGTTGATACGAGAAGTCAATTGGGTTCAAATACAAGCCTTTAATGATTCGTGAAGTCGAACGGAGTCAATTAGTTGGTGCTTGTTGATCCGCGAAGGCGAATTGGGTCACATTGTGCGTACTTGGTGACTTAATAAAACAAACGAATCATGTTATGGATACTTGTTGGTCCGAGAAGCCCAATTAAGTCAAATGGAAGACTTGTTGATCCGAGAAGTCAATTAGGTTCAAATACAAGCCTTAATGATTCGTGAAGTCGAACAAAGTCAAATAGTTGGTGCTTGTTGATCCGAGAAGGTGAATTGGGTCACATTGTGCGTACTTAGTGACTTGGTAAAACATACGGATCAAGTTATGGATACTTGTTGATCCGAGAAGCCGAATTAGGTCAATTGAAAGACTTGTTGATTCGAGAAGTCATTTGGGTTCAAATACAAGCCTTAATGATTCGTGAAGTCGAACGAAGTCAATTAGTTGGTGCTTGTTGATCCGAGAAGGCGAATTGTGTCACATTGTGCGTACTTGGTGACTTTATAAAACAAACGAATCAAGTTATGGATACTTGTTGATCCGAGAAGCCCAATTAAGTCAAAAGGAGGACTTGTTGATCCGAGAAGTCAATTGGGTTCAAATACAAGCCTTTAATGATTCGTGAAGTCGAACGGAGTCAATTAGTTGGTGCTTGTTGATCCGCGAAGGCGAATTGGGTCACATTGTGCGTACTTGGTGACTTTATAAAACAAATGAATCAAGTTATGGATACTTGTTGATCCGAGAAGCCCAATTAAGTCAAATGAAAGACTTGTTGATCCAAGAAGTCAATTGGGTTCAAATACAAGCCTTAATGATTCGTGAAGTCGAACGTACTCAAATAGTTGATGCTTGTTGATCCGAGAAGGCGAATTGGGTCACATTGTGCGTATTTGGTGACTTGGTATAACAAACGGATCAAGTTATGGATACTTGTTGATCCGAGAAGCCGAATTGGGTCAATTGAAATACTTGTTGATCCGAGAAGTCAATTGGGTTCAAATACAAGCCTTAATGATTCGTGAAGTCGAACGGAGTCAAATAGTTGGTGCTTGTTGATCCGAGAAGGCGAATTGGGTCACATTGTGCGTACTTGGTGACTTGGTAAAATAAATGGATCAAGTTATGGATACTTGTTGATCCGAGGAGCCGAATTGGGTCAATTGAATGAGTTGTTGTTCCGTGAAGTCAATTGGGTTCAAATACAAGCCTTAATGATTTGTGAAGTCGAACGAAGTCAAATAGTTGGTGCTTGTTGATCCGAGAAGGCGAATTGGGTCACATTGTGCGTACTTGGTGACTTTATAAAACAAACGAATCAAGTTATAGAAACTTGTTGATCCGAGAAGCCCAATTAAGTCAAATGGAAGACTTGTTGATCCGAGAAGCCGAATTGGGTCAATTGTAATACTTGTTGATCCGAGAAGCCGAATTGGGTCAATTGAAATACTTGTTGATCCGAGAAGTCAATTGGGTTCAAATACAAGCCCTAATGATTCGTGAAGTCGAACGAAGTCAAATAGTTGGTGCTTGTTGATCCGAGAAGGCGAATTGGGTCACATAGTGCGTACTTGGTGACTTGGTATAACAAACGGATCAAGTTATGGATACTTGTTGATCCGAGAAGCCGAATTGGGTCAATTGAAAGACTTGTTGATTCGAGAAGTCAATTGGGTTCAAATACAAGCCTTAATGATTCGTGAAGTCGAACGAAGTCAATTAGTTGGTGCTTGTTGACCCGAGAAGGCGAATTGGGTCACATTGTGCGTACTTGGTGACTTTATAAAACAAACGAATCAAGTTATGGATACTTGTTGATCCGAGAAGCCCAATTAAGTCAAAAGGAAGACTTGTTGATCCGAGAAGTCAATTGGGTTCAAATACAAGCCTTTAATGATTCGTGAAGTCGAACGGAGTCATTTAGTTGGTGCTTGTTGATCCGCGAAGGCGAATTGGATCACATTGTGCATACTTGGTGACTTTATAAAACAAACGAATCAAGTTATGGATACTTGTTGATCCGAGAAGCCCAATTAAGTCAAATGGAAGACTTGTTGATCCGAGAAGTCAATTGGGTTCAAATACAAGCCTTAATGATTCGTGAAGTCGAACGTAGTCAAATAGTTGGTGCTTGTTGATCCGAGAAGGCGAATTGGGTCACATTGTGCGTATTTGGTGACTTGGTATAACAAACGGATCAAGTTATGGATACTTGTTGATCCGAGAAGCCGAATTGGGTCAATTGAAATACTTGTTGATCCGAGAAGTCAATTGGGTTCAAATACAAGCCTTAATGATTCGTGAAGTCGAATGGAGTCAAATAGTTGGTGCTTGTTGATCCGAGAAGGCGAATTGGGTCACATTGTGCGTACTTGGTGACTTGGTAAAACAAACGGATCAAGTTATGGATACTTGTTGATCCGAGGAGCCGAATTGGGTCAATTGAATGAGTTGTTGTTCCGTGAAGTCAATTGGGTTCAAATACAAGCCCTAATGATTTATGAAGTCGAACGAAGTCAAATAGTTTGTGCTTGTTGATCCGAGAAGGCGAATTGGGTCACATTGTGCGTACTTGGTGACTTTATAAAACAAACGAATCAAGTTATAGATACTTGTTGATCCGAGAAGCCCAATTAAGTCAAATGGAAGACTTGTTGATCCGAGAAGCCGAATTGGGTCAATTGTAATACTTGTTGATCCGAGAAGCCGAATTGGGTCAATTGAAATACTTATTGATCCGAGAAGTCAATTGGGTTCAAATACAAGCCCTAATGATTCGTGAAGTCGAACGAAGTCAAATAGTTGGTGCTTGTTGATCCGAGAAGGCGAATTGGGTCACATAGTGCGTACTTGGTGACTTGGTATAACAAACGGATCAAGTTATGGATACTTGTTGATCCGAGAAGCCGAATTGGGTCAATTGAAAGACTTGTTGATTTTAGAAGTCAATTGGGTTCAAATACAAGCCTTAATGATTCGTGAAGTCGAACGAAGTCAATTAGTTGGTGCTTGTCGATCCGAGAAGGCGAATTAGGTCACATTGTGCGTACTTGGTGACTTGGTAAAAGAAATGGATAAAGTTATGGATAATTATTGATCCGAGAAGCCGAATTGGGTCAATTAAAAGACTTGTTAATCCGAGAAGTCAATTGGGTTCAAATACAAGCCTTAATGATTCGTGAAGTCGAACGGAGTCAAATAGTTGGTGCTTGTTGATCCGAGAAGGCGAATTGGGTCACATTGTGCGTACTTGGTGACTTGGTAAAACAAACGGATCAAGTTATGGATACTTGTTGATCCGAGGAGCCGAATTGGGTCAATTGAATGAGTTGTTGTTCCGTGAAGTCAATTGGGTTCAAATACAAGCCTTAATGATTTGTGAAGTCGAACGAAGTCAAATAGTTTGTGCTTGTTGATCCGAGAAGGCGAATTGGGTCACATTGTGCGTACTTGGTGACTTTATATAACAAACGAATCAAGTTATAGATACCTGTTGATCCGAGAAGCCCAATTAAGTCAAATGGAAGACTTGTTGATCCGAGAAGCCGAATTGGGTCAATTGTAATACTTGTTGATCCGAGAAGCCGAATTGGGTCAATTGAAATACTTGTTGATCCGAGAAGTCAATTGGGTTCAAAAACAAGCCCTAATGATTCGTGAAGTCGAACGAAGTCAAATAGTTGGTGCTTGTTGATCCGAGAAGGCGAATTGGGTCACATAGTGCGTACTTGGTGACTTGGTATAACAAACGGATCAAGTTATGGATACTTGTTGATCCGAGAAGCCGAATTGGGTCAATTGAAAGACTTGTTGATTCGAGAAGTCAATTGGGTTCAAATACAAGCCTTAATGATTCGTGAAGTCGAACGAAGTCAATTAGTTGGTGCTTGTTGACCCGAGAAGGCGAATTGGGTCACATTGTGCGTACTTGGTGACTTTATAAAACAAACGAATCAAGTTATGGATACTTGTTGATCCGAGAAGCGCAATTAAGACAAAAGGAAGACTTGTTGATCCGAGAAGTCAATTGGGTTCAAATACAAGCCTTTAATGATTCGTGAAGTCGAACGGAGTCAATTGGTTGGTGCTTGTTGATCCGCGAAGGTGAATTGGATCACATTGTGCATACTTGGTGACTTTATAAAACAAACGAATCAAGTTATGGATACTTGTTGATCCGAGAAGTCAATTGGGTTCAAATACAAGCCTTAATGATTCGTGAAGTCGAACGTAGTCAAATAGTTGGTGCTTGTTGATCCGAGAAGGCGAATTGGGTCACATTGTGCGTATTTGGTGACTTGGTATAACAAACGGATCAAGTTATGGATACTTGTTGATCCGAGAAGCCGAATTGGTTCAATTGAAATACTTGTTGATCCGAGAAGTCAATTGGGTTCAAATACAAGCCTTAATGATTCGTGAAGTCGAACGGAGTCAAATAGTTGGTGCTTGTTGATCCGAGAAGGCGAATTGGGTCACATTGTGCGTACTTGGTGACTTGGTAAAACAAACGGATCAAGTTATGGATACTTGTTGATCCGAGGAGCCGAATTGGGTCAATTGAATGAGTTGTTGTTCCGTGAAGTCAATTGGGTTCAAATACAAGCCTTAATGATTTATGAAGTCGAACGAAGTCAAATAGTTTGTGCTTGTTGATCCGAGAAGGCGAATTGGGTCACATTGTGCGTACTTGGTGACTTTATAAAACAAACGAATCAAGTTATAGATACTTGTTGATCCGAGAAGCCCAATTAAGTCAAATGGAAGACTTGTTGATCCGAGAAGCCGAATTGGGTCAATTGTAATACTTGTTGATCCGAGAAGCCGAATTGGGTCAATTGAAATACTTGTTGATCCGAGAAGTCAATTGGGTTCAAATACAAGCCCTAATGATTCGTGAAGTCGAACGAAGTCAAATAGTTGGTGCTTGTTGATCCGAGAAGGCGAATTGGGTCACATAGTGCGTACTTGGTGACTTGGTATAACAAACGGATCAAGTTATGGATACTTGTTGATCCGAGAAGCCGAATTGGGTCAATTGAAAGACTTGTTGATTCGAGAAGTCAATTGGGTTCAAATACAAGCCTTAATGATTCGTGAAGTCGAACGAAGTCAATTAGTTGGTGCTTGTTGACCCGAGAAGGCGAATTGGGTCACATTGTGCGTACTTGGTGACTTTATAAAACAAACGAATCAAGTTATGGATACTTGTTGATCCGAGAAGCCCAATTAAGTCAAAAGGAAGACTTGTTGATCCGAGAAGTCAATTGGGTTCAAATACAAGCCTTTAATGATTCGTGAAGTCGAACGGAGTCATTTAGTTGGTGCTTGTTGATCCGCGAAGGCGAATTGGATCACATTGTGCATACTTGGTGACTTTATAAAACAAACGAATCAAGTTATGGATACTTGTTGATCCGAGAAGCCCAATTAAGTCAAATGGAAGACTTGTTGATCCGAGAAGTCAATTGGGTTCAAATACAAGCCTTAATGATTCGTGAAGTCGAACGTAGTCAAATAGTTGGTGCTTGTTGATCCGAGAAGGCGAATTGGGTCACATTGTGCGTATTGGGTGACTTGGTATAACAAACGGATCAAGTTATGGATACTTGTTGATCCGAGAAGCCGAATTGGGTCAATTGAAAGACTTGTTGATTCGAGAAGTCAATTGGGTTCAAATACAAGCCTTAATGATTCGTGAAGTCGAATGAAGTCAATTAGTTGGTGCTTGTTGACCCGAGAAGGCGAATTGGGTCACATTGTGCATACTTGGTGACTTTATAAAACAAACGAATCAAGTTATGGATACTTGTTGATCCGAGAAGCCCAATTAAGTCAAAAGGAAGACTTGTTGATCCGAGAAGTCAATTGGGTTCAAATACAAGCCTTTAATGATTCGTGAAGTCGAACGGAGTCATTTAGTTGGTGCTTGTTGATCCGCGAAGGCGAATTGGATCACATTGTGCATACTTGGTGACTTTATAAAACAAACGAATCAAGTTATGGATACTTGTTGATCCGAGAAGCCCAATTAAGTCAAATGGAAGACTTGTTGATCCGAGAAGTCAATTGGGTTCAAATACAAGCCTTAATGATTCGTGAAGTTGAACGTAGTCAAATAGTTGGTGCTTGTTGATCCGAGAAGGCGAATTGGGTCACATTGTGCGTATTTGGTGACTTGGTATAACAAACGGATCAAGTTATGGATACTTGTTGATCCGAGAAGCCGAATTGGGTCAATTGAAATACTTGTTGATCCGAGAAGTCAATTGGGTTCAAATACAAGCCTTAATGATTCGTGAAGTCGAACGGAGTCAAATAGTTGGTGCTTGTTGATCCGAGAAGGCGAATTGGGTCACATTGTGCGTACTTGGTGACTTGGTAAAACAAACGGATCAAGTTATGGATACTTGTTGATCCGAGGAGCCGAATTGGGTCAATTGAATGAGTTGTTGTTCCGTGAAGTCAATTGGGTTCAAATACAAGCCTTAATGATTTATGAAGTCGAACGAAGTCAAATAGTTTGTGCTTGTTGATCCGAGAAGGCGAATTGGGTCACATTGTGCGTACTTGGTGACTTTATAAAACAAACGAATCAAGTTATAGATACTTGTTGATCCGAGAAGCCCAATTAAGTCAAATGGAAGACTTGTTGATCCGAGAAGCCGAATTGGGTCAATTGTAATACTTGTTGATCCGAGAAGCCGAATTGGGTCAATTGAAATACTTGTTGATCCGAGAAGTCAATTGGGTTCAAATACAAGCCCTAATGATTCGTGAAGTCGAACGAAGTCAAATAGTTGGTGCTTGTTGATCCGAGAAGGCGAATTGGGTCACATAGTGCGTACTTGGTGACTTGGTATAACAAACGGATCAAGTTATGGATACTTGTTGATCCGAGAAGCCGAATTGGGTCAATTGAAAGACTTGTTGATTCGAGAAGTCAATTGGGTTCAAATACAAGCCTTAATGATTCGTGAAGTCG
Source organism: Ajuga chamaepitys (assembly GCA_958295605.1). Taxonomy (NCBI): domain Eukaryota; kingdom Viridiplantae; phylum Streptophyta; class Magnoliopsida; order Lamiales; family Lamiaceae; genus Ajuga; species Ajuga chamaepitys. Next base: position 36,107,929 of record OY282495.1, read on the forward strand.
AACGAAGTCAATTAGTTGGTGCTTGTTGACCCGAGAAGGCGAATTGGGTCACATTGTGCGTACTTGGTGACTTTATAAAACAAACGAATCAAGTTATGGATACTTGTTGATCCGAGAAGCCCAATTAAGTCAAAAGGAAGACTTGTTGATCCGAGAAGTCAATTGGGTTCAAATACAAGCCTTTAATGATTCGTGAAGTCGAACGGAGTCATTTAGTTGGTGCTTGTTGATCCGCGAAGGCGAATTGGATCACATTGTGCATACTTGGTGACTTTATAAAACAAACGAATCAAGTTATGGATACTTGTTGATCCGAGAAGCCCAATTAAGTCAAATGGAAGACTTGTTGATCCGAGAAGTCAATTGGGTTCAAATACAAGCCTTAATGATTCGTGAAGTCGAACGTAGTCAAATAGTTGGTGCTTGTTGATCCGAGAAGGCGAATTGGGTCACATTGTGCGTATTTGGTGACTTGGTATAACAAACGGATCAAGTTATGGATACTTGTTGATCCGAGAAGCCGAATTGGGTCAATTGAAAGACTTGTTGATTCGAGAAGTCAATTGGGTTCAAATACAAGCCTTAATGATTCGTGAAGTCGAACGAAGTCAATTAGTTGGTGCTTGTTGACCCGAGAAGGCGAATTGGGTCACATTGTGCATACTTGGTGACTTTATAAAACAAACGAATCAAGTTATGGATACTTGTTGATCCGAGAAGCCCAATTAAGTCAAAAGGAAGACTTGTTGATCCGAGAAGTCAATTGGGTTCAAATACAAGCCTTTAATGATTCGTGAAGTCGAACGGAGTCATTTAGTTGGTGCTTGTTGATCCGCGAAGGCGAATTGGATCACATTGTGCATACTTGGTGACTTTATAAAACAAACGAATCAAGTTATGGATACTTGTTGATCCGAGAAGCCCAATTAAGTCAAATGGAAGACTTGTTGATCCGAGAAGTCAATTGGGTTCAAATACAAGCCTTAATGATTCGTGAAGTCGAACGTAGTCAAATAGTTGGTGCTTGTTGATCCGAGAAGGCGAATTGGGTCACATTGTGCGTATTTGGTGACTTGGTATAACAAACGGATCAAGTTATGGATACTTGTTGATCCGAGAAGCCGAATTGGGTCAATTGAAATACTTGTTGATCCGAGAAGTCAATTGGGTTCAAATACAAGCCTTAATGATTCGTGAAGTCGAACGGAGTCAAATAGTTGGTGCTTGTTGATCCGAGAAGGCGAATTGGGTCACATTGTGCGTACTTGGTGACTTGGTAAAACAAACGGATCAAGTTATGGATACTTGTTGATCCGAGGAGCCGAATTGGGTCAATTGAATGAGTTGTTGTTCCGTGAAGTCAATTGGGTTCAAATACAAGCCTTAATGATTTATGAAGTCGAACGAAGTCAAATAGTTTGTGCTTGTTGATCCGAGAAGGCGAATTGGGTCACATTGTGCGTACTTGGTGACTTTATAAAACAAACGAATCAAGTTATAGATACTTGTTGATCCGAGAAGCCCAATTAAGTCAAATGGAAGACTTGTTGATCCGAGAAGCCGAATTGGGTCAATTGTAATACTTGTTGATCCGAGAAGCCGAATTGGGTCAATTGAAATACTTGTTGATCCGAGAAGTCAATTGGGTTCAAATACAAGCCCTAATGATTCGTGAAGTCGAACGAAGTCAAATAGTTGGTGCTTGTTGATCCGAGAAGGCGAATTGGGTCACATAGTGCGTACTTGGTGACTTGGTATAACAAACGGATCAAGTTATGGATACTTGTTGATCCGAGAAGCCGAATTGGGTCAATTGAAAGACTTGTTGATTCGAGAAGTCAATTGGGTTCAAATACAAGCCTTAATGATTCGTGAAGTCGAACGAAGTCAATTAGTTGGTGCTTGTTGACCCGAGAAGGCGAATTGGGTCACATTGTGCGTACTTGGTGACTTTATAAAACAAACGAATCAAGTTATGGATACTTGTTGATCCGAGAAGCCCAATTAAGTCAAAAGGAAGACTTGTTGATCCGAGAAGTCAATTGGGTTCAAATACAAGCCTTTAATGATTCGTGAAGTCGAACGGAGTCATTTAGTTGGTGCTTGTTGATCCGCGAAGGCGAATTGGATCACATTGTGCATACTTGGTGACTTTATAAAACAAACGAATCAAGTTATGGATACTTGTTGATCCGAGAAGCCCAATTAAGTCAAATGGAAGACTTGTTGATCCGAGAAGTCAATTGGGTTCAAATACAAGCCTTAATGATTCGTGAAGTCGAACGTAGTCAAATAGTTGGTGCTTGTTGATCCGAGAAGGCGAATTGGGTCACATTGTGCGTATTTGGTGACTTGGTATAACAAACGGATCAAGTTATGGATACTTGTTGATCCGAGAAGCCGAATTGGGTCAATTGAAAGACTTGTTGATTCGAGAAGTCAATTGGGTTCAAATACAAGCCTTAATGATTCGTGAAGTCGAACGAAGTCAATTAGTTGGTGCTTGTTGACCCGAGAAGGCGAATTGGGTCACATTGTGCATACTTGGTGACTTTATAAAACAAACGAATCAAGTTATGGATACTTGTTGATCCGAGAAGCCCAATTAAGTCAAAAGGAAGACTTGTTGATCCGAGAAGTCAATTGGGTTCAAATACAAGCCTTTAATGATTCGTGAAGTCGAACGGAGTCATTTAGTTGGTGCTTGTTGATCCGCGAAGGCGAATTGGATCACATTGTGCATACTTGGTGACTTTATAAAACAAACGAATCAAGTTATGGATACTTGTTGATCCGAGAAGCCCAATTAAGTCAAATGGAAGACTTGTTGATCCGAGAAGTCAATTGGGTTCAAATACAAGCCTTAATGATTCGTGAAGTCGAACGTAGTCAAATAGTTGGTGCTTGTTGATCCGAGAAGGCGAATTGGGTCACATTGTGCGTATTTGGTGACTTGGTATAACAAACGGATCAAGTTATGGATACTTGTTGATCCGAGAAGCCGAATTGGGTCAATTGAAATACTTGTTGATCCGAGAAGTCAATTGGGTTCAAATACAAGCCTTAATGATTCGTGAAGTCGAACGGAGTCAAATAGTTGGTGCTTGTTGATCCGAGAAGGCGAATTGGGTCACATTGTGCGTACTTGGTGACTTGGTAAAACAAACGGATCAAGTTATGGATACTTGTTGATCCGAGGAGCCGAATTGGGTCAATTGAATGAGTTGTTGTTCCGTGAAGTCAATTGGGTTCAAATACAAGCCTTAATGATTTATGAAGTCGAACGAAGTCGAATAGTTTGTGCTTGTTGATCCGAGAAGGCGAATTGGGTCACATTGTGCGTACTTGGTGACTTTATAAAACAAACGAATCAAGTTATAGATACTTGTTGATCCGAGAAGCCCAATTAAGTCAAATGGAAGACTTGTTGATCCGAGAAGCCGAATTGGGTCAATTGTAATACTTGTTGATCCGAGAAGCCGAATTGGGTCAATTGAAATACTTGTTGATCCGAGAAGTCAATTGGGTTCAAATACAAGCCCTAATGATTCGTGAAGTCGAACGAAGTCAAATAGTTGGTGCTTGTTGATCCGAGAAGGCGAATTGGGTCACATAGTGCGTACTTGGTGACTTGGTATAACAAACGGATCAAGTTATGGATACTTGTTGATCCGAGAAGCCGAATTGGGTCAATTGAAAGACTTGTTGATTCGAGAAGTCAATTGGGTTCAAATACAAGCCTTAATGATTCGTGAAGTCGAACGAAGTCAATTAGTTGGTGCTTGTTGACCCGAGAAGGCGAATTGGGTCACATTGTGCGTACTTGGTGACTTTATAAAACAAACGAATCAAGTTATGGATACTTGTTGATCCGAGAAGCCCAATTAAGTCAAAAGGAAGACTTGTTGATCCGAGAAGTCAATTGGGTTCAAATACAAGCCTTTAATGATTCGTGAAGTCGAACGGAGTCATTTAGTTGGTGCTTGTTGATCCGCGAAGGCGAATTGGATCACATTGTGCATACTTGGTGACTTTATAAAACAAACGAATCAAGTTATGGATACTTGTTGATCCGAGAAGCCCAATTAAGTCAAATGGAAGACTTGTTGATCCGAGAAGTCAATTGGGTTCAAATACAAGCCTTAATGATTCGTGAAGTCGAACGTAGTCAAATAGTTGGTGCTTGTTGATCCGAGAAGGCGAATTGGGTCACATTGTGCGTATTTGGTGACTTGGTATAACAAACGGATCAAGTTATGGATACTTGTTGATCCGAGAAGCCGAATTGGGTCAATTGAAATACTTGTTGATCCGAGAAGTCAATTGGGTTCAAATACAAGCCTTAATGATTCGTGAAGTCGAACGGAGTCAAATAGTTGGTGCTTGTTGATCCGAGAAGGCGAATTGGGTCACATTGTGCGTACTTGGTGACTTGGTAAAATAAACGGATCAAGTTATGGATACTTGTTGATCCGAGGAGCCGAATTGGGTCAATTGAATGAGTTGTTGTTCCGTGAAGTCAATTGGGTTCAAATACAAGCCTTAATGATTTGTGAAGTCGAACGAAGTCAAATAGTTGGTGCTTGTTGATCCGAGAAGGCGAATTGGGTCACATTGTGCGTACTTTGTGACTTTATAAAACAAACGAATCAAGTTATAGAAACTTGTTGATCCGAGAAGCCCAATTAAGTCAAATGGAAGACTTGTTGATCAGAGAAGCCGAATTGGGTCAATTATAATACTTGTTGATCCGAGAAGCCGAATTGGGTCAATTGAAATACTTGTTGATCCGAGAAGTCAATTGGGTTCAAATACAAGCCTTAATGATTCGTGAAGTCGAACGAAGTCAAATAGTTGGTGCTTGTTGATCCGAGAAGGCGAATTGGGTCACATAGTGCGTACTTGGTGACTTGGTATAACAAACGGATCAAGTTATGGATACTTGTTGATCCGAGAAGCCGAATTGGGTCAATTGAAAGACTTGTTGATTTTAGAAGTCAATTGGGTTCAAATACAAGCCTTAATGATTCGTGAAGTCGAACGAAGTCAATTAGTTGGTGCTTGTCGATCCGAGAAGGCGAATTAGGTCACATTGTGCGTACTTGGTGACTTGGTAAAAGAAATGGATAAAGTTAAGGATAATTATTGATCCGAGAAGCCGAATTGGGTCAATTAAAAGACTTGTTAATCCGAGAAGTCAATTGGGTTCAAATACAAGCCTTAATGATTCGTGAAGTCGAACGGAGTCAAATAGTTGGTGCTTGTTGATCCGAGAAGGCGAATTGGGTCACATTGTGCGTACTTGGTGACTTGGTAAAACAAACGGATCAAGTTATGGATACTTGTTGATCCGAGGAGCCGAATTGGGTCAATTGAATGAGTTGTTGTTCCGTGAAGTCAATTGGGTTCAAATACAAGCCTTAATGATTTGTGAAGTCGAACGAAGTCAAATAGTTTGTGCTTGTTGATCCGAGAAGGCGAATTGGGTCACATTGTGCGTACTTGGTGACTTTATATAACAAACGAATCAAGTTATAGATACCTGTTGATCCGAGAAGCCCAATTAAGTCAAATGGAAGACTTGTTGATCCGAGAAGCCGAATTGGGTCAATTGTAATACTTGTTGATCCGAGAAGCCGAATTGGGTCAATTGAAATACTTGTTGATCCGAGAAGTCAATTGGGTTAAAAAACAAGCCCTAATGATTCGTGAAGTCGAACGAAGTCAAATAGTTGGTGCTTGTTGATCCGAGAAGGCGAATTGGGTCACATAGTGCGTACTTGGTGACTTGGTATAACAAACGGATCAAGTTATGGATACTTGTTGATCCGAGAAGCCGAATTGGGTCAATTGAAAGACTTGTTGATTCGAGAAGTCAATTGGGTTCAAATACAAGCCTTAATGATTCGTGAAGTCGAACGAAGTCAATTAGTTGGTGCTTGTTGACCCGAGAAGGCGAATTGGGTCACATTGTGCGTACTTGGTGACTTTATAAAACAAACGAATCAAGTTATGGATACTTGTTGATCCGAGAAGCGCAATTAAGACAAAAGGAAGACTTGTTGATCCGAGAAGTCAATTGGGTTCAAATACAAGCCTTTAATGATTCGTGAAGTCGAACGGAGTCAATTGGTTGGTGCTTGTTGATCCGCGAAGGTGAATTGGATCACATTGTGCATACTTGGTGACTTTATAAAACAAACGAATCAAGTTATGGATACTTGTTGATCCGAGAAGCCCAATTAAGTCAAATGGAAGACTTGTTGATCCGAGAAGTCAATTGGGTTCAAATACAAGCCTTAATGATTCGTGAAGTCGAACGTAGTCAAATAGTTGGTGCTTGTTGATCCGAGAAGGCGAATTGGGTCACATTGTGCGTATTTGGTGACTTGGTATAACAAACGGATCAAGTTATGGATACTTGTTGATCCGAGAAGCCGAATTGGGTCAATTGAAATACTTGTTGATCCGAGAAGTCAATTGGGTTCAAATACAAGCCTTAATGATTCGTGAAGTCGAACGGAGTCAAATAGTTGGTGCTTGTTGATCCGAGAAGGCGAATTGGGTCACATGTGCGTACTTGGTGACTTGGTAAAACAAACGGATCAAGTTATGGATACTTGTTGATCCGAGGAGCCGAATTGGGTCAATTGAATGAGTTGTTGTTCCGTGAAGTCAATTGGGTTCAAATACAAGCCTTAATGATTTATGAAGTCGAACGAAGTCAAATAGTTTGTGCTTGTTGATTCGAGAAGGCGAATTGGGTCACATTGTGCGTACTTGGTGACTTTATAAAACAAACGAATCAAGTTATAGATACTTGTTGATCCGAGAAGCCCAATTAAGTCAAATGGAAGACTTGTTGATCCGAGAAGCCGAATTGGGTCAATTGTAATACTTGTTGATCCGAGAAGCCGAATTGGGTCAATTGAAATACTTGTTGATCCGAGAAGTCAATTGGGTTCAAATACAAGCCCTAATGATCCGTGAAGTCGAACGAAGTCAAATAGTTGGTGCTTGTTGATCCGAGAAGGCGAATTGGGTCACATAGTGCGTACTTGATGACTTGGTATAACAAACGGATCAAGTTATGGATACTTGTTGATCCGAGAAGCCGAATTGGGTCAATTGAAAGACTTGTTGATTCGAGAAGTCAATTGGGTTCAAATACAAGCCTTAATGATTCGTGAAGTCGAACGAAGTCAATTAGTTGGTGCTTGTTGACCCGAGAAGGCGAATTGGGTCACATTGTGCGTACTTGGTGACTTTATAAAACAAACGAATCAAGTTATGGATACTTGTTGATCCGAGAAGCCCAATTAAGTCAAAAGGAAGACTTGTTGATCCGAGAAGTCAATTGGGTTCAAATACAAGCCTTTAATGATTCGTGAAGTCGAACGGAGTCATTTAGTTGGTGCTTGTTGATCCGCGAAGGCGAATTGGATCACATTGTGCATACTTGGTGACTTTATAAAACAAACGAATCAAGTTATGGATACTTGTTGATCCGAGAAGCCCAATTAAGTCAAATGGAAGACTTGTTGATCCGAGAAGTCAATTGGGTTCAAATACAAGCCTTAATGATTCGTGAAGTCGAACGTAGTCAAATAGTTGGTGCTTGTTGATCCGAGAAGGCGAATTGGGTCACATTGTGCGTATTTGGTGACTTGGTATAACAAACGGATCAAGTTATGGATACTTGTTGATCCGAGAAGCCGAATTGGGTCAATTGAAATACTTGTTGATCCGAGAAGTCAATTGGGTTCAAATACAAGCCTTAATGATTCGTGAAGTCGAACGTAGTCAAATAGTTGGTGCTTGTTGATCCGAGAAGGCGAATTGGGTCACATTGTGCGTACTTGGTGACTTGGTAAAATAAACGGATCAAGTTATGGATACTTGTTGATCCGAGGAGCCGAATTGGGTCAATTGAATGAGTTGTTGTTCCGTGAAGTCAATTGGGTTCAAATACAAGCCTTAATGATTTGTGAAGTCGAACGAAGTCAAATAGTTGGTGCTTGTTGATCCGAGAAGGCGAATTGGGTCACATTGTGCGTACTTGGTGACTTTATAAAACAAACGAATCAAGTTATAGAAACTTGTTGATCCGAGAAGCCCAATTAAGTCAAATGGAAGACTTGTTGATCAGAGAAGCCGAATTGGGTCAATTATAATACTTGTTGATCCGAGAAGCCGAATTGGGTCAATTGAAATACTTGTTGATCCGAGAAGTCAATTGGGTTCAAATACAAGCCTTAATGATTCGTGAAGTCGAACGAAGTCAAATAGTTGGTGCTTGTTGATCCGAGAAGGCGAATTGGGTCACATAGTGCGTACTTGGTGACTTGGTATAACAAACGGATCAAGTTATGGATACTTGTTGATCCGAGAAGCCGAATTGGGTCAATTGAAAGACTTGTTGATTCGAGAAGTCAATTGGGTTCAAATACAAGCCTTAATGATTCGTGAAGTCGAACGAAGTCAATTAGTTGGTGCTTGTTGACCCGAGAAGGCGAATTGGGTCACATTGTGCGTACTTGGTGACTTTATAAAACAAACGAATCAAGTTATGGATACTTGTTGATCCGAGAAGCCCAATTAAGTCAAAAGGAAGACTTGTTGATCCGAGAAGTCAATTGGGTTCAAATACAAGCCTTTAATGATTCGTGAAGTCGAACGGAGTCATTTAGTTGGTGCTTGTTGATCCGCGAAGGCGAATTGGATCACATTGTGCATACTTGGTGACTTTATAAAACAAACGAATCAAGTTATGGATACTTGTTGATCCGAGAAGCCCAATTAAGTCAAATGGAAGACTTGTTGATCCGAGAAGTCAATTGGGTTCAAATACAAGCCTTAATGATTCGTGAAGTCGAACGTAGTCAAATAGTTGGTGCTTGTTGATCCGAGAAGGCGAATTGGGTCACATTGTGCGTATTTGGTGACTTGGTATAACAAACGGATCAAGTTATGGATACTTGTTGATCCGAGAAGCCGAATTGGGTCAATTGAAATACTTGTTGATCCAAGAAGTCAATTGGGTTCAAATACAAGCCTTAATGATTCGTGAAGTCGAACGGAGTCAAATAGTTGGTGCTTGTTGATCCGAGAAGGCGAATTGGGTCACATTGTGCGTACTTGGTGACTTGGTAAAATAAATGGATCAAGTTATGGATACTTGTTGATCCGAGGAGCCGAATTGGGTCAATTGAATGAGTTGTTGTTCCGTGAAGTCAATTGGGTTCAAATACAAGCCTTAATGATTTGTGAAGTCGAACGAAGTCAAATAGTTGGTGCTTGTTGATCCGAGAAGGCGAATTGGGTCACATTGTGCGTACTTGGTGACTTTATAAAACAAACGAATCAAGTTATAGAAACTTGTTGATCCGAGAAGCCCAATTAAGTCAAATGGAAGACTTGTTGATCAGAGAAGCCGAATTGGGTCAATTATAATACTTGTTGATCCGAGAAGCCGAATTGGGTCAATTGAAATACTTGTTGATCCGAGAAGTCAATTGGGTTCAAATACAAGCCTTAATGATTCGTGAAGTCGAACGAAGTCAAATAGTTGGTGCTTGTTGATCCGAGAAGGCGAATTGGGTCACATAGTGCGTACTTGGTGACTTGGTATAACAAACGGATCAAGTTATGGATACGTGTTGATCCGAGAAGCCGAATTGGGTCAATTGAAAGACTTGTTGATTCTAGAAGTCAATTGGGTTCAAATACAAGCCTTAATGATTCGTGAAGTCGAACGAAGTCAATTAGTTGGTGCTTGTTGATCCGAGAAGGCGAATTGGGTCACATTGTGCGTACTTGGTGACTTGGTAAAAGAAATGGATCAAGTTGTGGATAATTGTTGATCCGAGAAGCCGAATTGGGTCAATTGAATGACTTGTTGTTCTGAGAAGTCAATTGGGTTCAAATACAAGCCTTAATGATTCGTGAAGTCGAACGGAGTCAAATAGTTGGTGCTTGTTGATCCGAGAAGCCGAATTGGGTCACATTGTGCGTACTTGGTGACTTGGTAAAACATACGGATCAAGTTATGGATACTTGTTGATCCGAGAAGCCGAATTAGGTAAATTGAAAGACTTGTTGATTCGAGAAGGCGAATTGGGTCACATTGTGCGTACTTGGTGACTTGGTAAAAGAAATGGATCAAGTTGTGGATACTTGTTGATCCGAGAAGCCGAATTGGGTCAATTGAATGACTTGTTGTTCCGAGAAGTCAATTGGGTTCAAATACAAGCCTTAATGATTCGTGAAGTCGAACGGAGTCAATTAGTTGGTGCTTGTTGATCCGCAAAGGCGAATTGGGTCACATTGTGCGTACTTGGTGACTTTATAAAACAAACAAATCATGTTATGGATACTTGTTGGTCCGAGAAGCTCAATTAAGTCAAATGGAAGACTTGTTGATCCGAGAAGTCAATTAGGTTCAAATACAAGCCTTAATGATTCGTGAAGTCGAACGAAGTCAAATAGTTGGTGCTTGTTGATCCGAGAAGGTGAATTGGGTCACATTGTGCGTACTTAGTGAGTTGGTAAAACATACGGATCAAGTTATGGATACTTGTTGATCCGAGAAGCCGAATTAGGTCAATTGAAAGACTTGTTGATTCGAGAAGTCAATTGGGTTCAAATACAAGCCTTAATGATTCGTGAAGTCGAACGAAGTCAATTAGTTAGTGCTTGTTGATCCGCGAAGGCGAATTGGGTCACATTGTGCGTACTTGGTGACTTTATAAAATAAACGAATCATGTTATGGATACTTGTTGGTCCGAGAAGCCCAATTAAGTCAAATGGAAGACTTGTTGATCCGAGAAGCCGAATTGGGTCAATTGTAATACTTGTTGATCCGAGAAGCCGAATTGGGACAATTTAAATACTTGTTGATCCGAGAAGTCAATTGGGTTCAAATACAAGCCTTAATGATTCGTGAAGTCGAACGAAGTCAAATAGTTGGTGCTTGTTGATCCGAGAAGGCGAATTGGGTCACATAGTGCGTACTTGGTGACTTGGTATAACAAACGGATCAAGTTATGGATACTTGTTGATCCGAGAAGCCGAATTGGGTCAATTGAAAGACTTGTTGATTCGAGAAGTCAATTGGGTTCAAATACAAGCCTTAATGATTCGTGAAGTCGAACGAAGTCAATTAGTTGGTGCTTATTGATCCGAGAAGGCGAATTGGGTCACATTGTGCGTACTTGGTGACTTGGTAAAAGAAATGGATCAAGTTGTGGATACTTGTTGATCCGAGAAGCCGAATTGGGTCAATTGAATGACTTGTTGTTCCGAGAAGTCAATTGGGTTCAAATAAAAGCCTTAATGATTCGTGAAGTCGAACGGAGTCAAATAGTTGGTGCTTGTTGATCCGAGAAGGCGAATTGGGTCACATTGTGCGTATTTGGTGACTTTATAAAACAAAGGAATCAAGTTATGGATACTTGTTGATCTGAGAAGCCCAATTGAGTCAAATGGAAGACTTGTTGATCCGAGAAGTCAATTGGGTTCAAATACAAGCCTTAATGATTCGTGAAGTCGAACGGAGTCAAATTGTTGGTACTTGTTGATCCGAGAAGGCGAATTGGGTCACATTGTGCGTACTTGGTGACTTTATAAAACAAAAGAATTAAGTTATGGATACTTGTTGATCCGAGAAGTCCAATTAAGTCAAATGGAAGACTTGTTGATCCGAGAAGTCAATTGGGTTCAAATACAAGCCTTAATGATTCGTGAAGTCGAACAGAGTCCAATAGCTGGTGCTTGTTGATCCGAGAAGGCGAATTGGGTCACATTGTGCGTACTTGGTGACTTTATAAAACAAAGGAATCAAGTTATGGATACTTGTTGATCCGAGAAGCCCAATTGAGTCAAATGGAAGACTTGTTGATCCGAGAAGTCAATTGGGTTCAAATACAAGCCTTAATGATTCGTGAAGTCGAACGGAGTCAAATTGTTGGTTCTTGTTGATCCGAGAAGGAGAATTTGGTCACATTGTGCGTACTTGGTGACTTGGTAAAACAAACGGATCAAGTTATGGATGCTTGTTGATCCGAGGAGCCGAATTGGGTCAATTGAAAGACTTGTTGATTCGAGAAGTCAATTGGGGTCAAATACAAGCCTTAATGATTTATGAAGTCGAACGGAGTCAAATTGTTGGTTCTTGTTGATCCGAGAAGGCAAATTGGGTCACATTGTGCGTACTTGGTGACTTTATAAAACAAACGAATCAAGTTATGGATACTTGTTGATCCGAGAAGCCCAATTGAGTCAAATGGAAGACTTGTTGATCCGAGAAGTCAATTGGGTTCAAATACAAGCCTTAATGATTCGTGAAGTCGAACGGAGTCAAATATTTGGTGCTTGTTGTTTCGAGAAGGCGAATTGGGTCACATTGTGCGTACTTGGTGACTTGGTAAAACAAACGGATCAAGTTATGGATACTTGTTTATCCGAGGAGCCGAATTGGGTCAATTGAATGACTTGTTGTTCCGAGAAGTCAATTGGGTTCAAATACAAGCCTTAATGATTCGTGAAGTTGAACGAAGTCAAATAGTTGGTGCTTGTTGATCCGAGAAGGCGAATTGGGTCACATTGTGCGTACTTGGTGACTTTATAAAACAAACGAATCAAGTTATGGATACTTGTTGATCCGAGAAGCCCAATTAAGTCAAAAGGAAGACTTGTTGATCCGAGAAGTCAATTGGGTTCAAATACAAGCCTTTAATGATTCGTGAAGTCGAACGGAGTCAATTAGTTAGTGCTTGTTGATCCGCGAAGGCGAATTGGGTCACATTGTGCGTACTTGGTGACTTTATAAAACAAACGAATCATGTTATGGATACTTGTTGGTCCGAGAAGCCCAATTAAGTCAAATGAAAGACTTGTTGATCCGAGAAGCCGAATTGGGTCAATTGTAATACTTGTTGATCCGAGAAGCCGAATTGGGACAATTGAAATACTTGTTGATCCGAGAAGTCAATTGGGTTCAAATACAAGCCTTAATGATTCGTGAAGTCGAACGAAGTCAAATAGTTGGTGCTTGTTGATCCGAGAAGGCGAATTGGGTCACATAGTGCGTACTTGGTGACTTGGTATAACAAACGGATCAAGTTATGGATACTTGTTGATCCGAGAAGCCGAATTGGGTCAATTGAAATACTTGTTGATCCGAGAAGTCAATTGGGTTCAAATACAAACCTTAATGATTCGTGAAGTCGAACGAAGTCAATTAGTTGGTGTTTGTTGATCCGAGAAGGCGAATTGGGTCACATTGTGCGTACTTGGTGACTTGGTAAAACAAAGGGATCAAGTTATGGATACTTGTTGATCCGAGGAGCCGAATTGGGTTAATTGAATGAATTGTTGTTCTGTGAAGTCAATTGGGTTCAAATACAAGCCTTAATGATTCGTGAAGTCGAACGGAGTCAAATATTTGGTGCTTGTTGTTCCGAGAAGGCGAATTGGGTCACATTGTGCGTACTTGGTGACTTGGTAAAACAAACGGATCAAGTTATGGATACTTGTTTATCCGAGGAGCCGAATTGGGTCAATTGAATGACTTGTTGTTCCGAGAAGTCAATTGGGTTCAAATACAAGCCTTAATGATTCGTGAAGTTGAACGAAGTCAAATAGTTGGTGCTTGTTGATCCGAGAAGGCGAATTGGGTCACATTGTGCGTACTTGGTGACTTTATAAAACAAACGAATCAAGTTATGTATACTTGTTGATCCGAGAAGCCCAATTAAGTCAAAAGGAAGACTTGTTGATCCGAGAAGTCAATTGGGTTCAAATACAAGCCTTTAATGATTCGTGAAGTCGAACGGAGTCAATTAGTTAGTGCTTGTTGATCCGCGAAGGCGAATTGGGTCACATTGTGCGTACTTGGTGACTTTATAAAACAAACGAATCATGTTATGGATACTTGTTGGTCCGAGAAGCCCAATTAAGTCAAATGGAAGACTTGTTGATCCGAGAAGCCGAATTGGGTCAATTGTAATACTTGTTGATCCGAGAAGCCGAATTGGGACAATTGAAATACTTGTTGATCCGAGAAGTCAATTGGGTTCAAATACAAGCCTTAATGATTCGTGAAGTCGAACGAAGTCAAATAGTTGGTGCTTGTTGATCCGAGAAGGCGAATTGGGTCACATAGTGCGTACTTGGTGACTTGGTATAACAAACGGATCAAGTTATGGATACTTGTTGATCCGAGAAGCCGAATTGGGACAATTGAAATACTTGTTGATCCGAGAAGTCAATTGGGTTCAAATACAAGCCTTAATGATTCGTGAAGTCGAACGAAGTCAAATAGTTGGTGCTTGTTGATCCGAGAAGGCGAATTGGGTCACATAGTGCGTACTTGGTGACTTGGTAAAACATACGGATCAAGTTATGGATACTTGTTGATCCGAGAAGCCGAATTAGGTCAATTGAAAGACTTGTTGATTCGAGAAGTCAATTGGGTTCAAATACAAGGTTTAATGATTCGTGAAGTCGAACGAAGTCAATTAGTTGGTGTTTGTTGATCCGAGAAGGCGAATTGGGTCACATTGTGCGTACTTGGTGACTTGGTAAAACAAACGGATCAAGTTATGGATACTTGTTGATCCGAGAAGCCCAATTAAGTCAAAAGGAAGACTTGTTGATCCGAGAAGTCAATTGGGTTCAAATACAAGCCTTTAATGATTCGTGAAGTCGAACGGAGTCAATTAGTTGGTGCTTGTTGATCCACGAAGGCGAATTGGGTCACATTGTGCGTACTTGGGGACTTTATAAAACAAACGAATCAAGTTATGGATACTTGTTGATCCGAGAAGCCCAATTAAGTCAAATGGAAGACTTGTTGATCCGAGAAGTCAATTGGGTTCAAATACAAGCCTTAATGATTCGTGAAGTCGAACGTAGTCAAATAGTTCGTGTTTGTTGATCCGAGAAGGCGAATTGGGTCACATTGTGCGTACTTGGTGACTTGGTATAACAAACGGATCAAGTTATGGATACTTGTTGATCCGAGAAGCCGAATTGGGTCAATTGAAATACTTGTTGATCCGAGAAGTCAATTGGGTTCAAATAGAAGCCTTAATGATTCGTGAAGTCGAACGAAGTCAATTAGTTGGTGTTTGTTGATCCGAGAAGGCGAATTGGGTCACATTGTGCGTACTTGGTGACTTGGTAAAACAAAGAGATCAAGTTATGGATACTTGTTGATCCGAGGAGCCGAATTGGGTCAATTGAATGAATTGTTGTTCCGTGAAGTCAATTGGGTTCAAATACAAGCCTTAATGATTTGTGAAGTCGAACGAAGTCAAATAGCTGGTGCTTGTTGATCCGAGAAGGCGAATTGGGTCACATTGTGCGTACTTGGTGACTTTATAAAACAAACGAATCAAGTTATAGATACTTGTTGATCCGAGAAGCCCAATTAAGTCAAATGGAAGACTTGTTGATCCGAGAAGTCAATTGGGTTCAAATACAAGCCTTAATGATTCGTTAAGTCGAACGGAGTCAAATTGTTGGTACTTGTTGATCCGAGAAGGCGAATTGGGTCACATTGTGCGTACTTGGTGACTTTGTAAAACAAAAGAATCAAGTTATGGATACTTGTTGATCCGAGAAGCCTAATTAAGTCAAATGGAAGACTTGTTGATCCGAGAAGTCAATTGGGTTCAAATACAAGCCTTAATGATTCGTGAAGTCGAACGGAGTCCAATAGTTGGTGCTTGTTGATCCGAGAAGGCGAATTGGGTCACATTGTGCGTACTTGGTGACTTTATAAAACAAAGGAATCAAGTTATGGATACTTGTTGATCCGAGAAGCCCAATTGAGTCAAATGGAAGACTTGTTGATCCGAGAAGTCAATTGGGTTCAAATACAAGCCTTAATGATTCGTGAAGTCGAACGGAGTCAAATTGTTGGTTCTTGTTGGTCCGAGAAGGAGAATTTGGTCACATTGTGCGTACTTGGTGACTTGGTAAAACAAACGGATCAAGTTATGGATACTTGTTGATCCGAGGAGCCGAATTGGGTCAATTGAAAGACTTGTTGATCCGAGAAGTCAATTGGGGTCAAATACAAGCCTTAATGATTTATGAAGTCGAACGGAGTCAAATTGTTGGTTCTTGTTGTTCCGAGAAGGCAAATTGGGTCACATTGTGCGTACTTGGTGACTTTATAAAACAAACGAATCAAGTTATGGATACTTGTTGATCCGAGAAGCCCAATTGAGTCAAATGGAAGACTTGTTGATCCGAGAAGTCAATTGGGTTCAAATACAAGCCTTAATGATTCGTGAAGTCGAACGGAGTCAAATATTTGGTGCTTGTTGTTCCGAGAAGGCGAATTGGGTCACATTGTGCGTACTTGGTGACTTGGTAAAACAAACGGATCAAGTTATGGATACTTGTTTATCCGAGGAGCCGAATTGGGTCAATTGAATGACTTGTTGTTCCGAGAAGTCAATTGGGTTCAAATACAAGCCTTAATGATTCGTGAAGTTGAACGAAGTCAAATAGTTGGTGCTTGTTAATCCGAGAAGGCGAACTGGGTCACATTGTGCGTACTTGGTGACTTTATAAAACAAACGAATCAAGTTATGGATACTTGTTGATCCGAGAAGTCAATTGGGTTCAAATACAAGCCTTTAATGATTCGTGAAGTCGAACGGAGTCAATTAGTTGGTGCTTGTTGATCCGCGAAGGCGAATTGGGTCACATTGTGCGTACTTGGTGACTTAATAAAACAAACGAATCATGTTATGGATACTTGTTGGTCCGAGAAGCCCAATTAAGTCAAATGGAAGACTTGTTGATCCGAGAAGTCAATTAGGTTCAAATACAAGCCTTAATGATTCGTGAAGTCGAACGAAGTAAAATAGTTGGTGCTTGTTGATCCGAGAAGGTGAATTGGGTCACATTGTGCGTACTTAGTGACTTGGTAAAACATACGGATCAAGTTATGGATACTTGTTGATCCGAGAAGCCGAATTAGGTCAATTGAAAGACTTGTTGATTCGAGAAGTCAATTGGGTTCAAATACAAGCCTTAATGATTCGTGAAGTCGAACGAAGTCAATTAGTTGGTGCTTGTTGATCCGAGAAGGCGAATTGGGTCACATTGTGCGTACTTGGTGACTTTATAAAACAAACGAATCAAGTTATGGATACTTGTTGATCCGAGAAGCCCAATTAAGTTAAAAGGAAGACTTGTTGATCCGAGAAGTCAATTGGGTTCAAATAAAAGCCTTTAATGATTCGTGAAGGCGAACGGAGTCAATTAGTTGGTGCTTGTTGATCCGCGAAGGCGAATTGGGTCACATTGTGCGTACTTGGTGACTTTATAAAACAAATGAATCAAGTTATGGATACTTGTTGATCCGAGAAGCCCAATTAAGTCAAATGAAAGACTTGTTGATCCGAGAAGTCAATTGGGTTCAAATACAAGCCTTAATGATTCGTGAAGTCGAACGTACTCAAATAGTTGATGCTTGTTGATCCGAGAAGGCGAATTGGGTCACATTGTGCGTATTTGGTGACTTGGTATAACAAACGGATCAAGTTATGGATACTTGTTGATCCGAGAAGCCGAATTGGGTCAATTGAAATACTTGTTGATCCGAGAAGTCAATTGGGTTCAAATACAAGCCTTAATGATTCGTGAAGTCGAACGAAGTCAATTAGTTGGTGCTTGTCGATCCGAGAAGGCGAATTAGGGCACATTGTGCGTACTTGGTGACTTGGTAAAAGAAATGGATAAAGTTATGGATAATTGTTGATCCGAGAAGCCGAATTGGGTCAGTTAAAAGACTTGTTAATCCGAGAAGTCAATTGGGTTCAAATACAAGCCTTAATGATTCGTGAAGTCGAACGGAGTCAAATAGTTGGTGCTTGTTGATCGGAGAAGGCGAATTGGGTCACATTGTGCGTACTTGGTGACTTGGTAAAACAAACGGATCAAGTTATGGATACTTGTTGATCCGAGGAGCCGAATTGGGTCAATTGAATGAGTTGTTGTTCCGTGAAGTCAATTGGGTTCAAATACAAGCCTTAATGATTTGTGAAGTCGAACGAAGTCAAATAGTTTGGGCTTGTTGATCCGAGAAGGCGAATTGGGTCACATTGTGCGTACTTGGTGACTTTATAAAACAAACGAATCAAGTTATAGATACTTGTTGATCCGAGAAGCCCAATTAAGTCAAATGGAAGACTTGTTGATCCGAGAAGCCGAATTGGGTCAATTGTAATACTTGTTGATCCGAGAAGCCGAATTGGGTCAATTGAAATACTTGTTGATCCGAGAAGTCAATTGGGTTCAAATACAAGCCCTAATGAATCGTGAAGTCGAACGAAGTCAAATAGTTGGTGCTTGTTGATCCGAGAAGGCGAATTGGGTCACATAGTGCGTACTTGGTGACTTGGTATAACAAACGGATCAAGTTATGGATACTTGTTGATCCGAGAAGCCGAATTGGGTCAATTGAAAGACTTGTTGATTCGAGAAGTCAATTGGGTTCAAATACAAGCCTTAATGATTCGTGAAGTCGAACGAAGTCAATTAGTTGGTGCTTGTTGACCCGAGAAGGCGAATTGGGTCACATTGTGCGTACTTGGTGACTTTATAAAACAAACGAATCAAGTTATGGATACTTGTTGATCCGAGAAGCCCAATTAAGTCAAAAGGAAGACTTGTTGATCCGAGAAGTCAATTGGGTTCAAATACAAGCCTTTAATGATTCGTGAAGTCGAACGGA
The DNA here is from genome assembly GCA_958295605.1 of Ajuga chamaepitys. Lineage (NCBI taxonomy): Eukaryota > Viridiplantae > Streptophyta > Magnoliopsida > Lamiales > Lamiaceae > Ajuga > Ajuga chamaepitys. Next base: position 36,126,687 of record OY282495.1, read on the forward strand.
GTCAATTAGTTGGTGCTTGTTGATCCGCGAAGGCGAATTGGATCACATTGTGCATACTTGGTGACTTTATAAAACAAACGAATCAAGTTATGGATACTTGTTGATCCGAGAAGCCCAATTAAGTCAAATGGAAGACTTGTTGATCCGAGAAGTCAATTGGGTTCAAATACAAGCCTTAATGATTCGTGAAGTCGAACGAAGTCAATTAGTTGGTGCTTGTTGACCCGAGAAGGCGAATTGGGTCACATTGTGCGTACTTGGTGACTTTATAAAACAAACGAATCAAGTTATGGATACTTGTTGATCTGAGAAGCCCAATTAAGTCAAAAGGAAGACTTGTTGATCCGAGAAGTCAATTGGGTTCAAATACAAGCCTTTAATGATTCGTGAAGTCGAACGGAGTCAATTAGTTGGTGCTTCTTGATCCGCGAAGGCGAATTGGATCACATTGTGCATACTTGGTGACTTCATAAAACAAACGAATCAAGTTATGGATACTTGTTGATCCGAGAAGCCCAATTAAGTCAAATGGAAGACTTGTTGATCCGAGAAGTCAATTGGGTTCAAATACAAGCCTTAATGATTCGTGAAGTCGAACGTAGTCAAATAGTTGGTGCTTGTTGATCCGAGAAGGCGAATTGGGTCACATTGTGCGTATTTGGTGACTTGGTATAACAAACGGATCAAGTTATGGATACTTGTTGATCCGAGAAGCCGAATTGGGTCAATTGAAATACTTGTTGGTCCGAGAAGTCAATTGGGTTCAAATACAAGCCTTAATGATTCGTGAAGTCGAACGGAGTCAAATAGTTGGTGCTTGTTGATCCGAGAAGGCGAATTGGGTCACATTGTGCGTACTTGGTGACTTGGTAAAACAAACGGATCAAGTTATGGATACTTGTTGATCCGAGGAGCCGAATTGGGTCAATTGAATGAGTTGTTGTTCCGTGAAGTCAATTGGGTTCAAATACAAGCCTTAATGATTCGTGAAGTTGAACGAAGTCAATTAGTTGGTGCTTGTTGATCCGAGAAGGCGAATTGGGTCACATTGTGCGTACTTGGTGACTTGGTAAAAGAAATGGATCAAGTTGTGGATAATTGTTGATCCGAGAAGCCGAATTGGGTCAATTGAATGACTTGTTGTTCTGAGAAGTCAATTGGGTTCAAATACAAGCCTTAATGATTCGTGAAGTCGAACGGAGTCAAATAGTTGGTGCTTGCTGATCCGAGAAGCCGAATTGGGTCACATTGTGCGTACTTGGTGACTTGGTAAAACATACGGATCAAGTTATGGATACTTGTTGATCCGAGAAGCCGAATTAGGTCAATTGAAAGACTTGTTGATTCGAGAAGGCGAATTGGGTCACATTGTGCGTACTTGGTGACTTGGTAAAAGAAATGGATCAAGTTGTGGATACTTGTTGATCCGAGAAGCCGAATTGGGTCAATTGAATGACTTGTTGTTCCGAGAAGTCAATTGGGTTCAAATACAAGCCTTAATGATTCGTGAAGTCGAACGGAGTCAATTAGTTGGTGCTTGTTGATCCGCAAAGGCGAATTGGGTCACATTGTGCGTACTTGGTGACTTTATAAAACAAACGAATCATGTTATGGATACTTGTTGGTCCGAGAAGCCCAATTAAGTCAAATGGAAGACTTGTTGATCCGAGAAGTCAATTAGGTTCAAATACAAGCCTTAATGATTCGTGAAGTCGAACGAAGTCAAATAGTTGGTGCTTGTTGATCCGAGAAGGTGAATTGGGTCACATTGTGCCTACTTAGTGAGTTGGTAAAACATACGGATCAAGTTATGGATACTTGTTGATCCGAGAAGCCGAATTAGGTCAATTGAAAGACTTGTTGATTCGAGAAGTCAATTGGGTTCAAATACAAGCCTTAATGATTCGTGAAGTCGAACGAAGTCAATTAGTTGGTGCTTGTTGATCCGAGAAGGCGAATTGGGTCACATTGTGCGTACTTGGTGACTTTATAAAACAAACGAATCAAGTTATGGATACTTGTTGATCCGAGAAGCCCAATTAAGTCAAAAGGAAGACTTGTTGATCCGAGAAGTCAATTGGGTTCAAATACAAGCCTTTAATGATTCGTGAAGTCGAACGGAGTCAATTAGTTGGTGCTTGTTGATCCGCGAAGGCGAATTGGGTCACATTGTGCGTACTTGGTGACTTTATAAAACAAACGAATCAAGTTATGGATACTTGTTGATCCGAGAAGCCCAATTAAGTCAAATGGAAGACTTGTTGATCCGAGAAGTCAATTGGGTTCAAATACAAGCCTTAATGATTCGTGAAGTCGAACGAAGTCAAATAGTTGGTGCTTGTTGATCCGAGAAGGCGAATTGGGTCACATAGTGCGTACTTGGTGACTTGGTATAACAAACGGATCAAGTTATGGATACTTGTTGATCCGAGAAGCCGAATTAGGTCAATTGAAAGACTTGTTGGTTCGAGAAGTCAATTGGGTTCAAATACAAGCCTTAATGATTCGTGAAGTCAAACGAAGTCAATTAGTTGGTGCTTGTTGATCCGAGAAGGCGAATTGGGTCAATTGAATGACTTGTTGTTCTGAGAAGTCAATTGGGTTCAAATACAAGCCTTAATGATTCGTGAAGTCGAACGGAGTCAAATAGTTGGTGCTTGTTGAACCGAGAAGCCGAATTGGGTCAATTGAATGACTTGTTGTTCTGAGAAGTCAATTGGGTTCAAATACAAGCCTTAATGATTCGTGAAGTCGAACGGAGTCAAATAGTTGGTGCTTGTTGATCCGAGAAGCCGAATTGGGTCACATTGTGCGTACTTGGTGACTTGGTAAAACATACGGATCAAGTTATGGATACTTGTTGATCCGAGAAGCCGAATTGGGTCAATTGAAAGACTTGTTGATTCGAGAAGTCAATAGGGTTCAAATACAAGCCTTAATGATTCGTGAAGTCGAACGAAGTCAATTAGTTGGTGCTTGTTGACTCGAGAAGGCGAATTGGGTCACATTGTGCGTACTTGGTGACTTTATAAAACAAACGAATCAAGTTATGGATACTTGTTGATCCGAGAAGCCCAATTAAGTCAAAAGGAAGACTTGTTGATCCGAGAAGTCAATCGGGTTCAAATACAAGCCTTTAATGATTCGTGAAGTCGAACGGAGTCAATTAGTTGGTGCTTGTTGATCCGCGAAGGCGAATTGGATCACATTGTGCATACTTGGTGACTTTATAAAACAAACGAATCAAGTTATGGATACTTGTTGATCCGAGAAGCCCAATTAAGTCAAATGGAAGACTTGTTGATCCGAGAAGTCAATTGGGTTCAAATACAAGCCTTAATGATTCGTGAAGTCGAACGAAGTCAATTAGTTGGTGCTTGTTGACCCGAGAAGGCGAATTGGGTCACATTGTGCGTACTTGGTGACTTTATAAAACAAACGAATCAAGTTATGGATACTTGTTGATCTGAGAAGCCCAATTAAGTCAAAAGGAAGACTTGTTGATCCGAGAAGTCAATTGGGTTCAAATACAAGCCTTTAATGATTCGTGAAGTCGAACAGAGTCAATTAGTTGGTGCTTCTTGATCCGCGAAGGCGAATTGGATCACATTGTGCATACTTGGTGACTTCATAAAACAAACGAATCAAGTTATGGATACTTGTTGATCCGAGAAGCCCAATTAAGTCAAATGGAAGACTTGTTGATCCGAGAAGTCAATTGGGTTCAAATACAAGCCTTAATGATTCGTGAAGTCGAACGTAGTCAAATAGTTGGTGCTTGTTGATCCGAGAAGGCGAATTGGGTCACATTGTGCGTATTTGGTGACTTGGTATAACAAACGGATCAAGTTATGGATACTTGTTGATCCGAGAAGCCGAATTGGGTCAATTGAAATACTTGTTGGTCCGAGAAGTCAATTGGGTTCAAATACAAGCCTTAATGATTCGTGAAGTCGAACGGAGTCAAATAGTTGGTGCTTGTTGATCCGAGAAGGCGAATTGGGTCACATTGTGCGTACTTGGTGACTTGGTAAAACAAACGGATCAAGTTATGGATACTTGTTGATCCGAGGAGCCGAATTGGGTCAATTGAATGAGTTGTTGTTCCGTGAAGTCAATTGGGTTCAAATACAAGCCTTAATGATTCGTGAAGTTGAACGAAGTCAATTAGTTGGTGCTTGTTGATCCGAGAAGGCGAATTGGGTCACATTGTGCGTACTTGGTGACTTGGTAAAAGAAATGGATCAAGTTGTGGATAATTGTTGATCCGAGAAGCCGAATTGGGTCAATTGAATGACTTGTTGTTCTGAGAAGTCAATTGGGTTCAAATACAAGCCTTAATGATTCGTGAAGTCGAACGGAGTCAAATAGTTGGTGCTTGTTGATCCGAGAAGCCGAATTGGGTCACATTGTGCGTACTTGGTGACTTGGTAAAACATACGGATCAAGTTATGGATACTTGTTGATCCGAGAAGCCGAATTAGGTCAATTGAAAGACTTGTTGATTCGAGAAGGCGAATTGGGTCACATTGTGCGTACTTGGTGACTTGGTAAAAGAAATGGATCAAGTTGTGGATATTTGTTGATCCGAGAAGCCGAATTGGGTCAATTGAATGACTTGTTGTTCCGAGAAGTCAATTGGGTTCAAATACAAGCCTTAATGATTCGTGAAGTCGAACGGAGTCAATTAGTTGGTGCTTGTTGATCCGCAAAGGCGAATTGGGTCACATTGTGCGTACTTGGTGACTTTATAAAACAAACGAATCATGTTATGGATACTTGTTGGTCCGAGAAGCCCAATTAAGTCAAATGGAAGACTTGTTGATCCGAGAAGTCAATTAGGTTCAAATACAAGCCTTAATGATTCGTGAAGTCGAACGAAGTCAAATAGTTGGTGCTTGTTGATCCGAGAAGGTGAATTGGGTCACATTGTGCCTACTTAGTGAGTTGGTAAAACATACGGATCAAGTTATGGATACTTGTTGATCCGAGAAGCCGAATTAGGTCAATTGAAAGACTTGTTGATTCGAGAAGTCAATTGGGTTCAAATACAAGCCTTTAATGATTCGTGAAGTCGAACGAAGTCAATTAGTTGGTGCTTGTTGATCCGAGAAGGCGAATTGGGTCACATTGTGCGTACTTGGTGACTTTATAAAACAAACGAATCAAGTTATGGATACTTGTTGATCCGAGAAGCCCAATTAAGTCAAAAGGAAGACTTGTTGATCCGAGAAGTCAATTGGGTTCAAATACAAGCCTTTAATGATTCGTGAAGTCGAACGGAGTCAATTAGTTGGTGCTTGTTGATCCGCGAAGGCGAATTGGGTCACATTGTGCGTACTTGGTGACTTTATAAAACAAACGAATCAAGTTATGGATACTTGTTGATCCGAGAAGCCCAATTAAGTCAAATGGAAGACTTGTTGATCCGAGAAGTCAATTAGGTTCAAATACAAGCCTTAATGATTCGTGAAGTCGAACGAAGTCAAATAGTTGGTGCTTGTTGATCCGAGAAGGCGAATTGGGTCACATAGTGCGTACTTGGTGACTTGGTATAACAAACGGATCAAGTTATGGATACTTGTTGATCCGAGAAGCCGAATTAGGTCAATTGAAAGACTTGTTGGTTCGAGAAGTCAATTGGGTTCAAATACAAGCCTTAATGATTCGTGAAGTCAAACGAAGTCAATTAGTTGGTGCTTGTTGATCCGAGAAGGCGAATTGGGTCAATTGAATGACTTGTTGTTCTGAGAAGTCAATTGGGTTCAAATACAAGCCTTAATGATTCGTGAAGTCGAACGGAGTCAAATAGTTGGTGCTTGTTGAACCGAGAAGCCGAATTGGGTCAATTGAATGACTTGTTGTTCTGAGAAGTCAATTGGGTTCAAATACAAGCCTTAATGATTCGTGAAGTCGAACGGAGTCAAATAGTTGGTGCTTGTTGATCCGAGAAGCCGAATTGGGTCACATTGTGCGTACTTGGTGACTTGGTAAAACATACGGATCAAGTTATGGATACTTGTTGATCCGAGAAGCCGAATTAGGTCAATTGAAAGACTTGTTGATTCGAGAAGTCAATTGGGTTCAAATACTAGCCTTAATGATTCGTGAAGTCGAACGAAGTCAATTAGTTGGTGCTTGTTGATCCGAGAAGGCGAATTGGGTCACATTGTGCGTACTTGGTGACTTTATAAAACAAACGAATCAAGTTTGGATACTTGTTGATCCGAGAAGCCCAATTAAGTCAAAAGGAAGACTTGTTGTTCTGAGAAGTCAATTGGGTTCAAATACAAGCCTTTAATGATTCGTGAAGTCGAACGGAGTCAATTAGTTGGTGCTTGTTGATCCGCGAAGGCGAATTGGGTCACATTGTGCATACTTGGTGACTTTATAAAACAAACGAATCAAGTTATGGATACTTGTTGATCCGAGAAGCCCAATTAAGTTAAATGGAAGACTTGTTGATCCGATAAGTCAATTGGGTTCAAATACAAGCCTTAATGATTCGTGAAGTCGAACGAAGTCAAATAGTTGGTGCTTGTTGATCGGAGAAGGCGAATTGGGTCACATAGTGCGTACTTGGTGACTTGGTATAACAAACGGATCAAGTTATGGATACTTGTTGATCCGAGAAGCCGAATTGGGTCAATTGAAAGACTTGTTGATTCGAGAAGTCAATTGGGTTCAAATACAAGCCTTAATGATTCGTGAAGTCGAACGAAGTCAATTAGTTGGTGCTTGTTGATCCGAGAAGGCGAATTGGGTCACATTGTGCGTACTAGGTGACTTGGTAAAAGAAATGGATCAAGTTGTGGATACTTGTTGAACCGAGAAGCCGAATTGGGTCAATTGAATGACTTGTTGTTCTGAGAAGTCAATTGGGTTCAAATACAAGCCTTAATGATTCGTGAAGTCGAACGGAGTCAAATAGTTGGTGCTTGTTGATCCGAGACACCGAATTGGGTCACATTGTGCGTACTTGGTGACTTGGTAAAACATACGGATCAAGTTATGGATACTTGTTGATCCGAGAAGCCGAATTAGGTCAACTGAAAGACTTGTTGATTCGAGAAGTCAATTGGGTTCAAATACAAGCCTTAATGATTCGTGAAGTCGAACGAAGTCAATTAGTTGGTGCTTGTTGATCCGAGAAGGCGAATTGCGTCACATTGTGCGTACTTGGTGACTTTATAAAACAAACGAATCAAGTTATGGATACTTGTTGATCCGAGAAGCCCAATTAAGTCAAAAGGAAGACTTGTTGTTCTGAGAAGTCAATTGGGTTCAAATACAAGCCTTTAATGATTCCTGAAGTCGAACGGAGTCAATTAGTTGGTGCTTGTTGATCCGCGAAGGCGAATTGGGTCACATTGTGCATACTTGGTGACTTTATAAAACAAACGAATCAAGTTATGGATACTTGTTGATCCGAGAAGCCCAATTAAGTCAAAAGGAAGACTTGTTGATCCGAGAAGTCAACTGGGTTCAAATACAAGCCTTAATGATTCGTGAAGTCGAACGAAGTCAAATAGTCGGTGCTTGTTGATCCGAGAAGGCGAATTGGGTCACATAGTGCGTACTTGGTGACTTGGTATAACAAACGGATCAAGTTATGGATACTTGTTGATCCGAGAAGCCAAATTGGGTCAATTGAAATACTTGTTGATTCGAGAAGTCAATTAGGTTCAAATACAAGCCTTAATGATTCGTGAAGTCGAACGAAGTCAATTAGTTGGTGCTTGTTGATCCGAGAAGGCGAATTGGGTCACATTGTGCGTACTTGGTGACTTGGTAAAAGAAATGGATCAAGTTGTGGATACTTGTTGATCCGAGAAGCCGAATTGGGTCAATTGAATGACTTGTTGTTCTGAGAAGTCAAATGGGTTCAAATACAAGCCTTAATGATTCGTGAAGTCGAACGGAGTCAAATAGTTGGTGCTTGTTGATCCGAGAAGCCGAATTGGGTCACATTGTGCGTACTTGGTGACTTGGTAAAACATACGGATCAAGTTATGGATACTTGTTGATCCGAGAAGCCGAATTAGGTCAATTGAAAGACTTGTTTATTCGAGAAGTCAATTGGGTTCAAATACAAGCCTTAATGATTCGTGAAGTCGAACGAAGTCAATTAGTTGGTGCTTGTTGATCCGAGAAGGCGAATTGGGTCACATTGTGAGTACTTGGTGACTTTATAAAACAAATGAATCAAGTTATGGATACTTGTTGATCCGAGAAGCCCAATTAAGTCAAAAGGAAGACTTGTTGATCCGAGAAGTCAATTGGGTTCAAATACAAGCCTTTAATGATTCGTGAAGTCGAACGGAGTCAATTAGTTGGTGCTTGTTGATCCGCGAAGGCGAATTGGGTCACATTGTGCATATTTGGTGACTTTATAAAACAAACGAATCAAGTTATGGATACTTGTTGATCCGAGAAGCCCAATTAAGTCAAATGGAAGACTTGTTGATCCGAGAAGTCAATTGGGTTCCAATACAAGCCTTAATGATTCGTGAAGTCGAACGTAGTCAAATTGTTGGTGCTTGTTGATCCGAGAAGGCGAATTGGGTCACATTGTGCGTATTTGGTGACTTGGTATAACAAACGGATCAAGTTATGGATACTTGTTGATCCGAGAAGCCGAATTGTGTCAATTGAAATACTTGTTGATCCGAGAAGTCAATTGGGTTCAAATACAAGCCTTAATGATTCGTGAAGTCGAACGGAGTCAAATAGTTGGTGCTTGTTGATCCGAGAAGGCGAATTGGGTCACATTGTGCGTACTTGGTGACTTGGTAAAACAAACGGATCAAGTTATGGATACTTGTTGATCCGAGGAGCCGAATTGGGTCAATTGAATGAGTTGTTGTTCCGTGAAGTCAATTGGGTTCAAATACAAGCCTTAATGATTTGTGAAGTCGAACGAAGTCAAATATTGGTGCTTGTTGATCCGAGAAGGCGAATTGGGTCACATTGTGCGTACTTGGTGACTTTATAAAACAAACGAATCAAGTTATAGATACTTGTTGATCCGAGAAGCCCAATTAAGTCAAATGGAAGACTTGTTGATCCGAGAAGCCGAATTGGGTCAATTGTAATACATGTTGATCCGAGAAGCCGAATTGGGTCAATTGAAATACTTGTTGATCCGAGAAATCAATTGGGTTCAAATACAAGCCTTAATGATTCGTGAAGTCGAACGAAGTCAAATAGTTGGTGCTTGTTGATCCGAGAAGGCGAATTGGGTCACATAGTGCGTACTTGGTGACTTGGTATAACAAACGGATCAAGTTATGGATACTTGTTGATCCGAGAAGCCGAATTGGGTCAATTGAAAGACTTGTTGATTCGAGAAGTCAATTGGGTTCAAATACAAGCCTTAATGATTCGTGAAGTCGAACGGAGTCAAATAGTTGGTGCTTGTTGATCCGAGAAGCCGAATTGGGTCACATTGTGCGTACTTGGTGACTTGGTAAAACATACGGATCAAGTTATGGATACTTGTTGATCCGAGGAGCCGAATTGGGTCAATTGAATGACTTGTTGATTCGAGAAGGCGAATTGGGTCACATTGTGCGTACTTGGTGACTTGGTAAAAGAAATGGATCAAGTTGTGGATACTTGTTGATCCGAGAAGCCGAATTGGGTCAATTGAATGACTTGTTAATCCGAGAAGTCAATTGGGTTCAAATACAAGCCTTAATGATTCGTGAAGTCGAACAGAGTCAAATAGTTGGTGCTTGTTGATCCGAGAAGGCGAATTGGGTCACATTGTGCATACTTGGTGACTTGGTAAAACAAACGGATCAAGTTATGGATACTTGTTGATCCGAGGAGCCGAATTGGGTCAATTGAATGAGTTGTTGTTCCGTGAAGTCAATTGGGTTCAAATACAAGCCTTAATGATTTGTGAAGTCGAACGAAGTCAAATAGTTTGTGCTTGTTGATCCGAGAAGGCGAATTGGGTCACATTGTGCGTACTAGGTGACTTGGTAAAAGAAATGGATCAAGTTGTGGATACTTGTTGAACCGAGAAGCCGAATTGGGTCAATTGAATGACTTGTTGTTCTGAGAAGTCAATTGGGTTCAAATACAAGCCTTAATGATTCGTGAAGTCGAACGGAGTCAAATAGTTGGTGCTTGTTGATCCGAGAAGCCGAATTGGGTCACATTGTGCGTACTTGGTGACTTGGTAAAACATACGGATCAAGTTATGGATACTTGTTGATCCGAGAAGCCGAATTAGGTCAATTGAAAGACTTGTTGATTCGAGAAGTCAATTGGGTTCAAATACAAGCCTTAATGATTCGTGAAGTCGAACGAAGTCAATTAGTTGGTGCTTGTTGATCCGAGAAGGCGAATTGGGTCACATTGTGCGTACTTGGTGACTTTATAAAACAAACGAATCAAGTTATGGATACTTGTTGATCCGAGAAGCCCAATTAAGTCAAAAGGAAGACTTGTTGATCCGAGAAGTCAATTGGGTTCAAATACAAGCCTTTAATGATTCGTGAAGTCGAACGGAGTCAATTAGTTGGTGCTTGTTGATCCGCGAAGGCGAATTGGGTCACATTGTGCGTACTTGGTGACTTTATAAAACAAACGAATCAAGTTATGGATACTTGTTGATCCGAGAAGCCCAATTAAGTCAAATGGAAGACTTGTTGATCCGAGAAGTCAATTGGGTTCAAATACAAGCCTTAATGATTCGTGAAGTCGAACGAAGTCAAATAGTTGGTGCTTGTTGATCCGAGAAGGCGAATTGGGTCACATAGTGCGTACTTGGTGACTTGGTATAACAAACGGATCAAGTTATGGATACTTGTTGATCCGAGAAGCCGAATTGGGTCAATTGAAAGACTTGTTGATTCGAGAAGTCAATTGGGTTCAAATACAAGCCTTAATGATTCGTGAAGTCGAACGAAGTCAATTAGTTGGTGCTTGTTGATCCGAGAAGGCGAATTGGGTCACATTGTGCGTACTAGGTGACTTGGTAAAAGAAATGGATCAAGTTGTGGATACTTGTTGAACCGAGAAGCCGAATTGGGTCAATTGAATGACTTGTTGTTCTGAGAAGTCAATTGGGTTCAAATACAAGCCTTAATGATTCGTGAAGTCGAACGGAGTCAAATAGTTGGTGCTTGTTGATCCGAGAAACCGAATTGGGTCACATTGTGCGTACTTGGTGACTTGGTAAAACATACGGATCAAGTTATGGATACTTGTTGATCCGAGAAGCCGAATTAGGTCAACTGAAAGACTTGTTGATTCGAGAAGTCAATTGGGTTCAAATACAAGCCTTAATGATTCGTGAAGTCGAACGAAGTCAATTAGTTGGTGCTTGTTGATCCGAGAAGGCGAATTGCGTCACATTGTGCGTACTTGGTGACTTTATAAAACAAACGAATCAAGTTATGGATACTTGTTGATCCGAGAAGCCCAATTAAGTCAAAAGGAAGACTTGTTGTTCTGAGAAGTCAATTGGGTTCAAATACAAGCCTTTAATGATTCGTGAAGTCGAACGGAGTCAATTAGTTGGTGCTTGTTGATCCGCGAAGGCGAATTGGGTCACATTGTGCATACTTGGTGACTTTATAAAACAAACGAATCAAGTTATGGATACTTGTTGATCCGAGAAGCCCAATTAAGTCAAATGGAAGACTTGTTGATCCGAGAAGTCAATTGGGTTCAAATACAAGCCTTAATGATTCGTGAAGTCGAACGAAGTCAAATAGTTGGTGCTTGTTGATCCGAGAAGGCGAATTGGGTCACATAGTGCGTACTTGGTGACTTGGTATAACAAACGGATCAAGTTATGGATACTTGTTGTTCCGAGAAGCCAAATTGGGTCAATTGAAATACTTGTTGATTCGAGAAGTCAATTGGGTTCAAATACAAGCCTTAATGATTCGTGAAGTCGAACGAAATCAATTAGTTGGTGCTTGTTGATCCGAGAAGGCGAATTGGGTCACATTGTGCGTACTTGGTGACTTGGTAAAAGAAATGGATCAAGTTGTGGATACTTGTTGATCCGAGAAGCCGAATTGGGTCAATTGAATGACTTGTTGTTCTGAGAAGTCAAATGGGTTCAAATACAAGCCTTAATGATTCGTGAAGTCGAACGGAGTCAAATAGTTGGTGCTTGTTGATCCGAGAAGCCGAATTGGGTCACATTGTGCGTACTTGGTGACTTGGTAAAACATACGGATCAAGTTATGGATACTTGTTGAGCCGAGAAGCCGAATTAGGTCAATTGAAAGACTTGTTTATTCGAGAAGTCAATTGGGTTCAAATACAAGCCTTAATGATTCGTGAAGTCGAACGAAGTCAATTAGTTGGTGCTTGTTGATCCGAGAAGGCGAATTGGGTCACATTGTGAGTACTTGGTGACTTTATAAAACAAATGAATCAAGTTATGGATACTTGTTGATCCGAGAAGCCCAATTAAGTCAAAAGGAAGACTTGTTGATCCGAGAAGTCAATTGGGTTCAAATACAAGCCTTTAATGATTCGTGAAGTCGAACGGAGTCAATTAGTTGGTGCTTGTTGATCCGCGAAGGCGAATTGGGTCACATTGTGCATATTTGGTGACTTTATAAAACAAACGAATCAAGTTATGGATACTTGTTGATCCGAGAAGCCCAATTAAGTCAAATGGAAGACTTGTTGATCCGAGCAGTCAATTGGGTTCAAATACAAGCCTTAATGATTCGTGAAGTCGAACATAGTCAAATTGTTGGTGCTTGTTGATCCGAGAAGGCGAATTGGGTCACATTGTGCGTATTTGGTGACTTGGTATAATAAACGGATCAAGTTATGGATACTTGTTGATCCGAGAAGCCGAATTGGGTCAATTGAAATACTTGTTGATCCGAGAAGTCAATTGGGTTCAAATACAAGCCTTAATGATTCGTGAAGTCGAACGGAGTCAAATAGTTGGTGCTTGTTGATCCGAGAAGGCGAATTGGGTCACATTGTGCGTACTTGGTGACTTGGTAAAACAAACGGATCAAGTTATGGATACTTGTTGATCCGAGGAGCCGAATTGGGTCAATTGAATGAGTTGTTCCGTGAAGTCAATTGGGTTCAAATACAAGCCTTAATGATTTGTGAAGTCGAACGAAGTCAAATATTGGTGCTTGTTGATCCGAGAAGGCGAATTGGGTCACATTGTGCGTACTTGGTGACTTTATAAAACAAACGAATCAAGTTATAGATACTTGTTGATCCGAGAAGCCCAATTAAGTCAAATGGAAGACTTGTTGATCCGAGAAGCCGAATTGGGTCAATTGTAATACATGTTGATCCGAGAAGCCGAATTGGGTCAATTGAAATACTTGTTGATCCGAGAAGTCAATTGGGTTCAAATACAAGCCTTAATGATTCGTGAAGTCGAACGAAGTCAAATAGTTGGTGCTTGTTGATCCGAGAAGGCGAATTGGGTCACATAGTGCGTACTTGGTGACTTGGTATAACAAATGGATCAAGTTATGGATACTTGTTGATCCGAGAAGCCGAATTGGGTCAATTGAAAGACTTGTTGATTCGAGAAGTCAATTGGGTTCAAATACAAGCCTTAATGATTCGTGAAGTCGAACGGAGTCAAATAGTTGGTGCTTGTTGATCCGAGAAGCCGAATTGGGTCACATTGTGCGTACTTGGTGACTTGGTAAAACATACGGATCAAGTTATGGATACTTGTTGATCCGAGGAGCCGAATTGGGTCAATTGAATGACTTGTTGATTCGAGAAGGCGAATTGGGTCACATTGTGCGTACTTGGTGACTTGGTAAAAGAAATGGATCAAGTTGTGGATACTTGTTGATCCGAGAAGCCGAATTGGGTCAATTGAATGACTTGTTAATCCGAGAAGTCAATTGGGTTCAAATACAAGCCTTAATGATTCGTGAAGTCGAACAGAGTCAAATAGTTGGTGCTTGTTGATCCGAGAAGGCGAATTGGGTCACATTGTACATACTTGGTGACTTGGTAAAACAAACGGATCAAGTTATGGATACTTGTTGATCCGAGGAGCCGAATTGGGTCAATTGAATGAGTTGTTGTTCCGTGAAGTCAATTGGGTTCAAATACAAGCCTTAATGATTTGTGAAGTCGAACGAAGTCAAATAGTTTGTGCTTGTTGATCCGAGAAGGCGAATTGGGTCAGATTGTGCGTACTTGGTGACTTGGTAAAACAAACGGATCAAGTTATGGATACTTGTTGATCCGAGGAGCCGAATTGGGTCAATTGAATGAGTTGTTCCGTGAAGTCAATTGGGTTCAAATACAAGCCTTAATGATTTGTGAAGTCGAACGAAGTCAAATATTGGTGCTTGTTGATCCGAGAAGGCGAATTGGGTCACATTGTGCGTACTTGGTGACTTTATAAAACAAACGAATCAAGTTATAGATACTTGTTGATCCGAGAAGCCCAATTAAGTCAAATGGAAGACTTGTTGATCCGAGAAGCCGAATTGGGTCAATTGTAATACATGTTGATCCGAGAAGCCGAATTGGGTCAATTGAAATACTTGTTGATCCGAGAAGTCAATTGGGTTCAAATACAAGCCTTAATGATTCGTGAAGTCGAACGAAGTCAAATAGTTGGTGCTTGTTGATCCGAGAAGGCGAATTGGGTCACATAGTGCGTACTTGGTGACTTGGTATAACAAACGGATCAAGTTATGGATACTTGTTGATCCGAGAAGCCGAATTGGGTCAATTGAAAGACTTGTTGATTCGAGAAGTCAATTGGGTTCAAATACAAGCCTTAATGATTCGTGAAGTCGAACGGAGTCAAATAGTTGGTGCTTGTTGATCCGAGAAGCCGAATTGGGTCACATTGTGCGTACTTGGTGACTTGGTAAAACATACGGATCAAGTTATGGATACTTGTTGATCCGAGGAGCCGAATTGGGTCAATTGAATGACTTGTTGATTCGAGAAGGCGAATTGGGTCACATTGTGCGTACTTGGTGACTTGGTAAAAGAAATGGATCATGTTGTGGATACTTGTTGATCCGAGAAGCCGAATTGGGTCAATTGAATGACTTGTTAATCCGAGAAGTCAATTGGGTTCAAATACAAGCCTTAATGATTCGTGAAGTCGAACAGAGTCAAATAGTTGGTGCTTGTTGATCCGAGAAGGCGAATTGGGTCACATTGTACATACTTGGTGACTTGGTAAAACAAACGGATCAAGTTATGGATACTTGTTGATCCGAGGAGCCGAATTGGGTCAATTGAATGAGTTGTTGTTCCGTGAAGTCAATTGGGTTCAAATACAAGCCTTAATGATTTGTGAAGTCGAACGAAGTCAAATAGTTTGTGCTTGTTGATCCGAGAAGGCGAATTGGGTCACATTGTGCGTACTTGGTGACTTTATAAAACAAACGAATCAAGTTATAAATACTTGTTGATCCGAGAAGCCCAATTAAGTCAAATGGAAGACTTGTTGATCCGAGAAGCCGAATTGGGTCAATTGTAATACTTGTTGATCCGAGAAGCCGAATTGGGTCAATTGAAATACTTGTTGATCCGAGAAGTCAATTGGGTTCAAATACAAGCCTTAATGATTCCTGAAGTCGAACGAAGTCAAATAGTTGGTGCTTGTTGATCCGAGAAGGCGAATTGGGTCACATAGTGCGTACTTGGTGACTTGGTATAACAAACGGATCAAGTTATGGATACTTGTTGATCCGAGAAGCCAAATTGGGTCAATTGAAAGACTTGTTGATTCGAGAAGTCAATTGGGTTCAAATACAAGCCTTAATGATTCGTGAAGTCGAACGAAGTCAATTAGTTGGTGCTTGTTGATCCGAGAAGCCGAATTGGGTCACATTGTGCGTACTTGGTGACTTGGTAAAACATACGGATCAAGTTATGGATACTTGTTGATCCGAGAAGCCGAATTAGGTCAATTGAAAGACTTGTTTATTCGAGAAGTCAATTGGGTTCAAATACAAGCCTTAATGATTCGTGAAGTCGAACGAAGTCAATTAGTTGGTACTTGTTTATCCGAGAAGGCGAATTGGGTCACATTGTGAGTACTTGGTGACTTTATAAAACAAATGAATCAAGTTATGGATACTTGTTGATCCGAGAAGCCCAATTAAGTCAAAAGGAAGACTTGTTGATCCGAGAAGTCAATTGGGTTCAAATACAAGCCTTTAATGATTCGTGAAGTCGAACGGAGTCAATTAGTTGGTGCTTGTTGATCCGCGAAGGCGAATTGGGTCACATTGTGCATATTTGGTGACTTTATAAAACAAACGAATCAAGTTATGGATACTTGTTGATCCGAGAAGCCCAATTAAGTCAACTGGAAGACTTGTTGATCCGAGAAGTCAATTGGGTTCAAATACAAGCCTTAATGATTCGTGAAGTCGAACGTAGTCAAATTGTTGGTGCTTGTTGATCCGAGAAGGCGAATTGGGTCACATTGTGCGTATTTGGTGACTTGGTATAACAAACGGATCAAGTTATGGATACTTGTTGATCCGAGAAGCCGAATTGGGTCAATTGAAATACTTGTTGATCCGAGAAGTCAATTGGGTTCAAATACAAGCCTTAATGATTCGTGAAGTCGAACGGAGTCAAATAGTTGGCGCTTGTTGATCCGAGAAGGCGAATTGGGTCACATTGTGTGTACTTGGTGACTTGGTAAAACAAACGGATCAAGTTATGGATACTTGTTGATCCGAGGAGCCGAATTGGGTCAATTGAATGAGTTGTTGTTCCGTGAAGTCAATTGGGTTCAAATACAAGCCTTAATGATTTGTGAAGTCGAACGAAGTCAAATATTGGTGCTTGTTGATCCGAGAAGGCGAATTGGGTCACATTGTGCGTACTTGGTGACTTTATAAAACAAACGAATCAAGTTATAGATACTTGTTGATCCGAGAAGCCCAATTAAGTCAAATGGAAGACTTGTTGATCCGAGAAGCCGAATTGGGTCAATTGTAATACATGTTGATCCGAGAAGCCGAATTGGGTCAATTGAAATACTTGTTGATCCGAGAAGTCAATTGGGTTCAAATACAAGCCTTAATGATTCGTGAAGTCGAACGAAGTCAAATAGTTGGTGCTTGTTGATCCGAGAAGGCGAATTGGGTCACATAGTGCGTACTTGGTGACTTGGTATAACAAACGGATCAAGTTATGGATACTTGTTGATCCGAGAAGCCGAATTGGGTCAATTGAAAGACTTGTTGATTCGAGAAGTCAATTGGGTTCAAATACAAGCCTTAATGATTCGTGAAGTCGAACGGAGTCAAATAGTTGGTGCTTGTTGATCCGAGAAGCCGAATTGGGTCACATTGTGCGTACTTGGTGACTTGGTAAAACATACGGATCAAGTTATGGATACTTGTTGATCCGAGGAGCCGAATTGGGTCAATTGAATGACTTGTTGATTCGAGAAGGCGAATTGGGTCACATTGTGCGTACTTGGTGACTTGGTAAAAGAAATGGATCAAGTTGTGGATACTTGTTGATCCGAGAAGCCGAATTGGGTCAATTGAATGACTTGTTAATCCGAGAAGTCAATTGGGTTCAAATACAAGCCTTAATGATTCGTGAAGTCGAACAGAGTCAAATAGTTGGTGCTTGTTGATCCGAGAAGGCGAATTGGGTCACATTGTACATACTTGGTGACTTGGTAAAACAAACGGATCAAGTTATGGATACTTGTTGATCCGAGGAGCCGAATTGGGTCAATTGAATGAGTTGTTGTTCCGTGAAGTCAATTGGGTTCAAATACAAGCCTTAATGATTTGTGAAGTCGAACGAAGTCAAATAGTTTGTGCTTGTTGATCCGAGAAGGCGAATTGGGTCACATTGTGCGTACTTGGTGACTTTATAAAACAAACGAATCAAGTTATAAATACTTGTTGATCCGAGAAGCCCAATTAAGTCAAATGGAAGACTTGTTGATCCGAGAAGCCGAATTGGGTCAATTGTAATACTTGTTGATCCGAGAAGCCGAATTGGGTCAATTGAAATACTTGTTGATCCGAGAAGTCAATTGGGTTCAAATACAAGCCTTAATGATTCCTGAAGTCGAACGAAGTCAAATAGTTGGTGCTTGTTGATCCGAGAAGGCGAATTGGGTCACATAGTGCGTACTTGGTGACTTGGTATAACAAACGGATCAAGTTATGGATACTTGTTGATCCGAGAAGCCAAATTGGGTCAATTGAAAGACTTGTTGATTCGAGAAGTCAATTGGGTTCAAATACAAGCCTTAATGATTCGTGAAGTCGAATGAAGTCAATTAGTTGGTGCTTGTTGATCCGAGAAGCCGAATTGGGTCACATTGTGCGTACTTGGTGACTTGGTAAAACATACGGATCAAGTTATGGATACTTGTTGATCCGAGAAGCCGAATTAGGTCAATTGAAAGACTTGTTTATTCGAGAAGTCAATTGGGTTCAAATACAAGCCTTAATGATTCGTGAAGTCGAACGAAGTCAATTAGTTGGTGCTTGTTGATCCGAGAAGGCGAATTGGGTCACATTGTGAGTACTTGGTGACTTTATAAAACAAATGAATCAAGTTATGGATACTTGTTGATCCGAGAAGCCCAATTAAGTCAAAAGGAAGACTTGTTGATCCGAGAAGTCAATTGGGTTCAAATACAAGCCTTTAATGATTCGTGAAGTCGAACGGAGTCAATTAGTTGGTGCTTGTTGATCCGCGAAGGCGAATTGGGTCACATTGTGCATATTTGGTGACTTTATAAAACTAACGAATCAAGTTATGGATACTTGTTGATCCGAGAAGCCCAATTAAGTCAAATGGAAGACTTGTTGATCCGAGAAGTCAATTGGGTTCAAATACAAGCCTTAATGATTCGTGAAGTCGAACGTAGTCAAATTGTTGGTGCTTGTTGATCCGAGAAGGCGAATTGGGTCACATTGTGCGTATTTGGTGACTTGGTATAACAAACGGATCAAGTTATGGATACTTGTTGATCCGAGAAGCCGAATTGGGTCAATTGAAATACTTGTTAATCCGAGAAGTCAATTGGGTTCAAATACAAGCCTTAATGATTCGTGAAGTCGAACGGAGTCAAATAGTTGGTGCTTGTTGATCCGAGAAGGCGAATTGGGTCACATTGTGCGTACTTGGTGACTTGGTAAAACAAACGGATCAAGTTATGGATACTTGTTGATCCGAGGAGCCGAATTGGGTCAATTGAATGAGTTGTTGTTCCGTGAAGTCAATTGGGTTCAAATACAAGCCTTAATGATTTGTGAAGTCGAACGAAGTCAAATATTGGTGCTTGTTGATCCGAGAAGGCGAATTGGGTCACATTGTGCGTACTTGGTGACTTTATAAAACAAACGAATCAAGTTATAGATACTTGTTGATCCGAGAAGCCCAATTAAGTCAAATGGAAGACTTGTTGATCCGAGAAGCCGAATTGGGTCAATTGTAATACATGTTGAATTGGGTCAATTGAAATACTTGTTGATCCGAGAAGTCAATTGGGTTCAAATACAAGCCTTAATGATTCGTGAAGTCGAACGAAGTCAAATAGTTGGTGCTTGTTGATCCGAGAAGGCGAATTGGGTCACATAGTGCGTACTTGGTGACTTGGTATAACAAACGGATCAAGTTATGGATACTTGTTGATCCGAGAAGCCGAATTGGGTCAATTGAAAGACTTGTCGATTCGAGAAGTCAATTGGGTTCAAATACAAGCCTTAATGATTCGTGAAGTCGAACGGAGTCAAATAGTTGGTGCTTGTTGATCCAAGAAGCCGAATTGGGTCACATTGTGCGTACTTGGTGACTTGGTAAAACATACGGATCAAGTTATGGATACTTGTTGATCCGAGGAGCCGAATTGGGTCAATTGAATGACTTGTTGATTCGAGAAGGCGAATTGGGTCACATTGTGCGTACTTGGTGACTTGGTAAAAGAAATGGATCAAGTTGTGGATACTTGTTGATCCGAGAAGCCGAATTGGGTTTATTGAATGACTTGTTAATCCGAGAAGTCAATTGGGTTCAAATACAAGCCTTAATGATTCGTGAAGTCGAACAGAGTCAAATAGTTGGTGCTTGTTGATCCGAGAAGGCGAATTGGGTCACATTGTACATACTTGGTGACTTGGTAAAACAAACGGATCAAGTTATGGATACTTGTTGATCCGAGGAGCCGAATTGGGTCAATTGAATGAGTTGTTGTTCCGTGAAGTCAATTGGGTTCAAATACAAGCCTTAATGATTTGTGAAGTCGAACGAAGTCAAATAGTTTGTGCTTGTTGATCCGAGAAGGCGAGTTGGGTCACATTGTGCGTACTTGGTGACTTTATAAAACAAACGAATCAAGTTATAAATACTTGTTGATCCGAGAAGCCCAATTAAGTCAAATGGAAGACTTGTTGATCCGAGAAGCCGAATTGGGTCAATTGTAATACTTGTTGATCCGAGAAGCCGAATTGGGTCAATTGAAATACTTGTTGATCCGAGAAGTCAATTGGGTTCAAATACAAGCCTTAATGATTTCTGAAGTCGAACGAAGTCAAATAGTTGGTGCTTGTTGATCCGAGAAGGCGAATTGGGTCACATAGTGCGTACTTGGTGACTTGGTATAACAAACGGATCAAGTTATGGATACTTGTTGATCCGAGAAGCCAAATTGGGTCAATTGAAAGACTTGTTGATTCGAGAAGTCAATTGGGTTCAAATACAAGCCTTAATGATTCGTGAAGTCGAACGAAGTCAATTAGTTGGTGCTTGTTGATCCGAGAAGGCGAATTGGGTCACATTGTGCGTACTTGGTGACTTGGTAAAAGAAATGGATCAAGTTGTGGATACTTGTTGATCCTAGAAGCCGAATTGGGTCAATTGAATGACTTGTTGTTCTGAGAAGTCAATTGGGTTCAAATACAAGCCTTAATGATTCGTGAAGTTGAACGGAGTCAAATTGTTGGTGCTTGTTGATCCGAGAAGCCGAATTGGGTCACATTGTGCGTACTTGCTGACTTGGTAAAAGAAATGGATCAAGTTGTGGATACTTGTTGATCCGAGAAGCCGAATTGGGTCAATTGAATGACTTGTTGTTCTGAGAAGTCAATTGGGTTCAAATACAAGCCTTAATGATTCGTGAAGTTGAACGGAGTCAAATTGTTGGTGCTTGTTGATCCGAGAAGCCGAATTGGGTCACATTGTGCGTACTTGGGGACTTGGTAAAACATACGGATCAAGTTATGGATACTTGTTGATCCGAGAAGCCGAATTAGGTCAATTGAAAGACTTGTTGATTCGAGAAGTCAATTGGGTTCAAATACAAGCCTTAATGATTCGTGAAGTCGAACGAAGTCAATTAGTTGGTGCTTGTTGATCCGAGAAGGCGAATTGGGTCACATTGTGCGTACTTGGTGACTTTATAAAATAAACGAATCAAGTTATGGATACTTGTTGATCCAAGAAGCCCAATTAAGTCAAAAGGAAGACTTGTTGATCCGAGAAGTCAATTGGGTTCAAATACAAGCCGTTAATGATTCGTGAAGTCGAACGGAGTCAATTAGTTGGTGCTTGTTGATCCGCGAAGGCGAATTGGGTCACATTGTGCATACTAGGTGACTTTATAAAACAAACGAAACAAGTTATGGATACTTGTTGATCCGAGAAGCCCAATTAAGTCAAATGGAAGACTTGTTGATCCGAGAAGTCAATTGGGTTCCAATACAAGCCTTAATGATTCGTGAAGTCGAACGTAGTCAAATAGTTGGTGCTTGTTGATCCGAGAAGGCGAATTGAGTCACATTGTGCGTACTTGGTGACTTGGTAAAACATACGGATCAAGTTATGGATACTTGTTGATCCGAGAAGCCGAATTAGGTCAATTGAAAGACTTGTTGATTCGAGAAGTCAATTGGGTTCAAATACAAGCCTTAATGATTCGTGAAGTCGAACGAAGTCAATTAGTTGGTGCTTGTTCATCCGAGAAGGCGAATTGGGTCACATTGTGCGTACTTGGTGACTTTATAAAACAAACGAATCAAGTTATGGATACTTGTTGATCCGAGAAGCCCAATTAAGTCAAATGGAAGACTTGTTGATCCGAGAAGTCAATTGGGTTCCAATACAAGCCTTAATGATTCGTGAAGTCGAACGAAGTCAAATAGTTGGTGCTTGTTGATCCGAGAAGGCGAATTGGGTCACATAGTGCGTACTTGGTGACTTGGTATAACAAACGGATCAAGTTATGGATACTTGTTGTTCCGAGAAGCCAAATTGGGTCAATTGAAATACTTGTTGATTCGAGAAGTCAATTGGGTTCAAATACAAGCCTTAATGATTCGTGAAGTCGAACGAAATCAATTAGTTGGTGCTTGTTGATCCGAGAAGGCGAATTGGGTCACATTGTGCGTACTTGGTGACTTGGTAAAAGAAATGGATCAAGTTGTGGATACTTGTTGATCCGAGAAGCCGAATTGGGTCAATTGAATGACTTGTTGTTCTGAGAAGTCAAATGGGTTCAAATACAAGCCTTAATGATTCGTGAAGTCGAACGGAGTCAAATAGTTGGTGCTTGTTGATCCGAGAAGCCGAATTGGGTCACATTGTGCGTACTTGGTGACTTGGTAAAACATACGGATCAAGTTATGGATACTTGTTGAGCCGAGAAGCCGAATTAGGTCAATTGAAAGACTTGTTTATTCGAGAAGTCAATTGGGTTCAAATACAAGCCTTAATGATTCGTGAAGTCGAACGGAGTCAAATAGTTGGTGCTTGTTGATCCGAGAAGGCGAATTGGGTCACATTGTGCGTACTTGGTGACTTGGTAAAACAAACGGATCAAGTTATGGATACTTGTTGATCCGAGGAGCCGAATTGGGTCAATTGAATGAGTTGTTGTTCCGTGAAGTCAATTGGGTTCAAATACAAGCCTTAATGATTTGTGAAGTCGAACGAAGTCAAATAGTTTGTGCTTGTTGATCCGAGAAGGCGAATTGGGTCACATTGTGCGTACTTGGTGACTTTATAAAACAAACGAATCAAGTTATAAATACTTGTTGATCCGAGAAGCCCAATTAAGTCAAATGGAAGACTTGTTGATCCGAGAAGCCGAATTGGGTCAATTGTAATACTTGTTGATCCGAGAAGCCGAATTGGGTCAATTGAAATATTTGTTGATCCGAGAAGTCAATTGGGTTCAAATACAAGCCTTAATGATTCCTGAAGTCGAACGAAGTCAAATAGTTGGTGCTTGTTGATCCGAGAAGGCGAATTGGGTCACATAGTGCGTACTTGGTGACTTGGTATAACAAACGGATCAAGTTATGGATACTTGTTGATCCGAGAAGCCAAATTGGGTCAATTGAAAGACTTGTTGATTCGAGAAGTCAATTGGGTTCAAATACAAGCCTTAATGATTCGTGAAGTCGAACGAAGTCAATTAGTTGGTGCTTGTTGATCCGAGAAGGCGAATTGGGTCACATTGTGCGTACTTGGTGACTTGGTAAAAGAAATGGATCAAGTTGTGGATACTTGTTGATCCGAGAAGCCGAATTGGGTCAATTGAATGACTTGTTGTTCTGAGAAGTCAATTGGGTTCAAATACAAGCCTTAATGATTCGTGAAGTTGAACGGAGTCAAGTTGTTGGTGCTTGTTGATCCGAGAAGCCGAATTGGGTCACATTGTGCATACTTGGTGACTTGGTAAAACATACGGATCAAGTTATGGATACTTGTTGATCCGAGAAGCCGAATTAGGTCAATTGAAAGACTTGTTGATTCGAGAAGTCAATTGGGTTCAAATACAAGCCTTAATGATTCATGAAGTCGAACGAAGTCAATTAGTTGGTGCTTGTTGATCCGAGAAGGCGAATTGGGTCACATTGTGCGTACTTGGTGACTTTATAAAATAAACGAATTAAGTTATGGATACTTGTTGATCCAAGAAGCCCAATTAAGTCAAAAGGAAGACTTGTTGATTCGAGAAGTCAATTGGGTTCAAATACAAGCCTTTAATGATTCGTGAAGTCGAACGGAGTCAATTAGTTGGTGCTTGTTGATTCGCGAAGGCGAATTAGGTCACATTGTGCATACTTGGTGACTTTATAAAACAAACGAATCAAGTTATGGATACTTGTTGATCCGAGAAGCCCAATTAAGTCATATGGAAGACTTGTTGATCCGAGAAGTCAATTGGGTTCCAATACAAGCCTTAATGATTCGTGAAGTCGAACGTAGTCAAATAGTTGGTGCTTGTTGATCCGAGAAGGCGAATTGAGTCACATTGTGCGTACTTGGTGACTTGGTAAAACATACGGATCAAGTTATGGATACTTGTTGATCCGAGAAGCCGAATTAGGTCAATTGAAAGACTTGTTGATTCGAGAAGTCAATTGGGTTCAAATACAAGCCTTAATGATTCGTGAAGTCGAACGAAGTCAATTAGTTGGTGCTTGTTCATCCGAGAAGGCGAATTGGGTCACATTGTGCGTACTTGGTGACTTTATAAAACAAACGAATCAAGTTATGGATACTTGTTGATCCGAGAAGCCCAATTAAGTCAAATGGAAGACTTGTTGATCCGAGAAGTCAATTGGGTTCCAATACAAGCCTTAATGATTCGTGAAGTCGAACGAAGTCAAATAGTTGGTGCTTGTTGATCCGAGAAGGCGAATTGGGTCACATAGTGCGTACTTGGTGACTTGGTATAACAAACGGATCAAGTTATGGATACTTGTTGTTCCGAGAAGCCAAATTGGGTCAATTGAAATACTTGTTGATTCGAGAAGTCAATTGGGTTCAAATACAAGCCTTAATGATTCGTGAAGTCGAACGAAATCAATTAGTTGGTGCTTGTTGATCCGAGAAGGCGAATTCGGTCACATTGTGCGTACTTGGTGACTTGGTAAAAGAAATGGATCAAGTTGTGGATACTTGTTGATCCGAGAAGCCGAATTGGGTCAATTGAATGACTTGTTGTTCTGAGAAGTCAAATGGGTTCAAATACAAGCCTTAATGATTCGTGAAGTCGAACGGAGTCAAATAGTTGGTGCTTGTTGATCCGAGAAGCCGAATTGGGTCACATTGTGCGTACTTGGTGACTTGGTAAAACATACGGATCAAGTTATGGATACTTGTTGAGCCGAGAAGCCGAATTAGGTCAATTGAAAGACTTGTTTATTCGAGAAGTCAATTGGGTTCAAATACAAGCCTTAATGATTCGTGAAGTCGAACGGAGTCAAATAGTTGGTGCTTGTTGATCCGAGAAGGCGAATTGGGTCACATTGTGCGTACTTGGTGACTTGGTAAAACAAACGGATCAAGTTATGGATACTTGTTGATCCGAGGAGCCGAATTGGGTCAATTGAATGAGTTGTTGTTCCGTGAAGTCAATTGGGTTCAAATACAAGCCTTAATGATTTGTGAAGTCGAACGAAGTCAAATAGTTTGTGCTTGTTGATCCGAGAAGGCGAATTGGGTCACATTGTGCGTACTTGGTGACTTTATAAAACAAACGAATCAAGTTATAAATACTTGTTGATCCGAGAAGCCCAATTAAGTCAAATGGAAGACTTGTTGATCCGAGAAGCCGAATTGGGTCAATTGTAATACTTGTTGATCCGAGAAGCCGAATTGGGTCAATTGAAATATTTGTTGATCCGAGAAGTCAATTGGGTTCAAATACAAGCCTTAATGATTCCTGAAGTCGAACGAAGTCAAATAGTTGGTGCTTGTTGATCCGAGAAGGCGAATTGGGTCACATAGTGCGTACTTGGTGACTTGGTATAACAAACGGATCAAGTTATGGATACTTGTTGATCCGAGAAGCCAAATTGGGTCAATTGAAAGACTTGTTGATTCGAGAAGTCAATTGGGTTCAAATACAAGCCTTAATGATTCGTGAAGTCGAACGAAGTCAATTAGTTGGTGCTTGTTGATCCGAGAAGGCGAATTGGGTCACATTGTGCGTACTTGGTGACTTGGTAAAAGAAATGGATCAAGTTGTGGATACTTGTTGATCCGAGAAGCCGAATTGGGTCAATTGAATGACTTGTTGTTCTGAGAAGTCAATTGGGTTCAAATACAAGCCTTAATGATTCGTGAAGTTGAACGGAGTCAAGTTGTTGGTGCTTGTTGATCCGAGAAGCCGAATTGGGTCACATTGTGCGTACTTGGTGACTTGGTAAAACATACGGATCAAGTTATGGATACTTGTTGATCCGAGAAGCCGAATTAGGTCAATTGAAAGACTTGTTGATTCGAGAAGTCAATTGGGTTCAAATACAAGCCTTAATGATTCATGAAGTCGAACGAAGTCAATTAGTTGGTGCTTGTTGATCCGAGAAGGCGAATTGGGTCACATTGTGCGTACTTGGTGACTTTATAAAATAAACGAATTAAGTTATGGATACTTGTTGATCCAAGAAGCCCAATTAAGTCAAAAGGAAGACTTGTTGATTCGAGAAGTCAATTGGGTTCAAATACAAGCCTTTAATGATTCGTGAAGTCGAACGGAGTCAATTAGTTGGTGCTTGTTGATTCGCGAAGGCGAATTAGGTCACATTGTGCATACTTGGTGACTTTATAAAACAAACGAATCAAGTTATGGATACTTGTTGATCCGAGAAGCCCAATTAAGTCAAATGGAAGACTTGTTGATCCGAGAAGTCAATTGGGTTCCAATACAAGCCTTAATGATTCGTGAAGTCGAACGTAGTCAAATAGTTGGTGCTTGTTGATCCGAGAAGGCGAATTGAGTCACATTGTGCGTACTTGGTGACTTGGTAAAACATACGGATCAAGTTATGGATACTTGTTGATCCGAGAAGCCGAATTAGGTCAATTGAAAGACTTGTTGATTCGAGAAGTCAATTGGGTTCAAATACAAGCCTTAATGATTCGTGAAGTCGAACGAAGTCAATTAGTTGGTGCTTGTTCATCCGAGAAGGCGAATTGGGTCACATTGTGCGTACTTGGTGACTTTATAAAACAAACGAATCAAGTTATGGATACTTGTTGATCCGAGAAGCCCAATTAAGTCAAAAGGAAGACTTGTTGTTCTGAGAAGTCAATTGGGTTCAAATACAAGCCTTTAATGATTCGTGAAGTCGAACGGAGTCAATTAGTTGGTGCTTGTTGATCCGCGAAGGCGAATTGGGTCACATTGTGCATACTTGGTGACTTTATAAAACAAACGAATCAAGTTATGGATACTTGTTGATCCGAGAAGCCCAATTAAGTCAAATGGAAGACTTGTTGATCCGAGAAGTCAATTGGGTTCAAATACAAGCCTTAATGATTCCTGAAGTCGAACGAAGTCAAATAGTTGGTGCTTGTTGATCCGAGAAGGCGAATTGGGTCACATAGTGCGTACTTGGTGACTTGGTATAACAAACGGATCAAGTTATGGATACTTGTTGATCCGAGAAGCCGAATTGGGTCAATTGAAAGACTTGTTGATTCGAGAAGTCAATTGGGTTCAAATACAAGCCTTAATGATTCGTGAAGTTGAACGAAGTCAATTAGTTGGTGCTTGTTGATCCGAGAAGGCGAATTGGGTCACATTGTGCGTACTAGGTGACTTGGTAAAAGAAATGGATCAAGTTGTGGATACTTGTTGAACCGAGAAGCCGAATTGGGTCAATTGGATGACTTGTTGTTCTGAGAAGTCAATTGGGTTCAAATACAAGCCTTAATGATTCGTGAAGTCGAACGGAGTCAAATAGTTGGTGCTTGTTGATCCGAGAAGCCGAATTGGGTCACATTGTGCGTACTTGGTGACTTGGTAAAACATACGGATCAAGTTATGGATACTTGTTGATCCGAGAAGCCGAATTAGGTCAATTGAAAGACTTGTTGATTCGAGAAGTCAATTGGGTTCAAATACAAGCCTTAATGATTCGTGAAGTCGAACGAAGTCAATTAGTCGGTGCTTGTTGATCCGAGAAGGCGAATTGGGTCACATTGTGCGTACTTGGTGACTTTATAAAACAAACGAATCAAGTTATGGATACTTGTTGATCCGAGAAGCCCAATTAAGTCAAAAGGAAGACTTGTTGTTCTGAGAAGTCAATTGGGTTCAAATACAAGCCTTTAATGATTCGTGAAGTCGAACGGAGTCAATTAGTTGGTGCTTGTTGATCCGCGAAGGCGAATTGGGTCACATTGTGCATACTTGGTGACTTTATAAAACAAACGAATCAAGTTATGGATACTTGTTGATCCGAGAAGCCCAATTAAGTCAAATGGAAGACTTGTTGATCCGAGAAGTCAATTGGGTTCAAATACAAGCCTTAATGATTCGTGAAGTCGAACGAAGTCAAATAGTTGGTGCTTGTTGATCCGATTGGGCGAATTGGGTCACATAGTGCGTACTTGGTGACTTGGTATAACAAACGGATCAAGTTATGGATACTTGTTGATCCGAGAAGCCAAATTGGGTCAATTGAAATACTTGTTGATTCGAGAAGTCAATTGGGTTCAAATACAAGCCTTAATGATTCGTGAAGTCGAACGAAGTCAATTAGTTGGTGCTTGTTGATCCGAGAAGGCGAATTGGGTCACATTGTGCGTACTTGGTGACTTGGTAAAAGAAATGGATCAAGTTGTGGATACTTGTTGATCCGAGAAGCCGAATTGAGTCAATTGAATGACTTGTTGTTCTGAGAAGTCAATTGGGTTCAAATACAAGCCTTAATGATTCGTGAAGTCGAACGGAGTCAAATATTTGGTGCTTGTTGATCCGAGAAGCCGAATTGGGTCACATTGTGCGTACTTGGTGACTTGGTAAAACATACGGATCAAGTTATGGATACTTGTTGATCCGAGAAGCCGAATTAGGTCAATTGAAAGACTTGTTTATTCGAGAAGTCAATTGGGTTCAAATACAAGCCTTAATGATTCGTGAAGTTGAACGAAGTCAATTAGTTGGTGCTTGTTGATCCGAGAAGGCGAATTGGGTCACATTGTGCGTACTTGGTGACTTTATAAAACAAATGAATCAAGTTTTGGATACTTGTTGATCCGAGAAGCCCAATTAAGTCAAAAGGAAGACTTGTTGATCCGAGAAGTCAATTGGGTTCAAATACAAGCCTTTAATGATTCGTGAAGTCGAACGGAGTCAATTAGTTGGTGCTTTTTGATCCGAGAAGGCGAATTGGGTCACATTGTGCATATTTGGTGACTTTATAAAACAAACGAATCAAGTTATGGATACTTGTTGATCCGAGAAGCCCAATTAAGTCAAATGGAAGACTTGTTGATCCGAGAAGTCAATTGGGTTCAAATACAAGCCTTAATGATTCGTGAAGTCGAACGTAGTCAAATAGTTGGTGCTTGTTGATCCGAGAAGGCGAATTGGGTCACATTGTGCGTACTTGGTGACTTGGTATAACAAACGGATCAAGTTATGGATACTTGTTGATCCGAGAAGCGGAATTGGGTCAATTGAAATACTTGTTGATCCGAGAAGTCAATTGGGTTCAAATACAAGCCTTAATGATTCGTGAAGTCGAACGGAGTCAAATAGTTGGTGCTTGTTGATCCGAGAAGGCGAATTGGGTCACATTGTGCGTACTTGGTGACTTGGTAAAACAAACGGATCAAGTTATGGATACTTGTTGATCCGAGGAGCCGAATTGGGTCAAATGGAAGACTTGTTGATCAGAGAAGCCGAATTGGGTCAATTATAATACTTGTTGATCCGAGAAGCCGAATTGGGTCAATTGAAATACTTGTTGATCCGAGAAGTCAATTGGGTTCAAATACAAGCCTTAATGATTCGTGAAGTCGAACGAAGTCAAATAGTTGGTGCTTGTTGATCCGAGAAGGCGAATTGGGTCACATAGTGCGTACTTGGTGACTTGGTATAACAAACGGATCAAGTTATGGATACTTGTTGATCCGAGAAGCCGAATTGGGTCAATTGAAAGACTTGTTGATTCTAGAAGTCAATTGGGTTCAAATACAAGCCTTAATGATTCGTGAAGTCGAACGAAGTCAAATAGTTGGTGCTTGTTGATCCGAGAAGGCGAATTGGGTCACATAGTGCGTACTTGGTGACTTGGTATAACAAACGGATCAAGTTATGGATAATTGTTGATCCGAGAAGCCGAATTGGGTCAATTGAATGACTTGTTGTTCTGAGAAGTCAATTGGGTTCAAATACAAGCCTTAATGATTCGTGAAGTCGAACGGAGTCAAATAGTTGGTGCTTATTGATCCGAGAAGGCGAATTGGGTCACATTGTGCGTACTTGGTGACTTGGTAAAAGAAATGGATCAAGTTGTGGATACTTGTTGATCCGAGAAGCCGAATTGGGTCAATTGAATGACTTGTTGTTCCGAGAAGTCAATTGGGTTCAAATAAAAGCCTTAATGATTCGTGAAGTCGAACGGAGTGAAATAGTTGGTGCTTGTTGATCCGAGAAGGCGAATTGGGTCACATTGTGCGTATTTGGTGACTTTATAAAACAAAGGAATCAAGTTATGGATACTTGTTGATCTGAGAAGCCCAATTGAGTCAAATGGAAGACTTGTTGATCCGAGAAGTCAATTGGGTTCAAATACAAGCCTTAATGATTCGTGAAGTCGAACGGAGTCAAATTGTTGGTACTTGTTGATCCGAGAAGGCGAATTGGGTCACATTGTGCGTACTTGGTGACTTTATAAAACAAAAGAATTAAGTTATGGATACTTGTTGATCCGAGAAGTCCAATTAAGTCAAATGGAAGACTTGTTGATCCGAGAAGTCAATTGGGTTCAAATACAAGCCTTAATGATTCGTGAAGTCGAACAGAGTCCAATAGCTGGTGCTTGTTGATCCGAGAAGGCGAATTGGGTCACATTGTGCGTACTTGGTGACTTTATAAAACAAAGGAATCAAGTTATGGATACTTGTTGATCCGAGAAGCCCAATTGAGTCAAATGGAAGACTTGTTGATCCGAGAAGTCAATTGGGTTCAAATACAAGCCTTAATGATTCGTGAAGTCGAACGGAGTCAAATTGTTGGTTCTTGTTGATCCGAGAAGGAGAATTTGGTCACATTGTGCGTACTTGGTGACTTGGTAAAACAAACGGATCAAGTTATGGATGCTTGTTGATCCGAGGAGCCGAATTGGGTCAATTGAAAGACTTGTTGATTCGAGAAGTCAATTGGGGTCAAATACAAGCCTTAATGATTTATGAAGTCGAACGGAGTCAAATTGTTGGTTCTTGTTGATCCGAGAAGGCAAATTGGGTCACATTGTGCGTACTTGGTGACTTTATAAAACAAACGAATCAAGTTATGGATACTTGTTGATCCGAGAAGCCCAATTGAGTCAAATGGAAGACTTGTTGATCCGAGAAGTCAATTGGGTTCAAATACAAGCCTTAATGATTCGTGAAGTCGAACGGAGTCAAATATTTGGTGCTTGTTGTTTCGAGAAGGCGAATTGGGTCACATTGTGCGTACTTGGTGACTTGGTAAAACAAACGGATCAAGTTATGGATACTTGTTTATCCGAGGAGCCGAATTGGGTCAATTGAATGACTTGTTGTTCCGAGAAGTCAATTGGGTTCAAATACAAGCCTTAATGATTCGTGAAGTTGAACGAAGTCAAATAGTTGGTGCTTGTTGATCCGAGAAGGCGAATTGGGTCACATTGTGCGTACTTGGTGACTTTATAAAACAAACGAATCAAGTTATGGATACTTGTTGATCCGAGAAGCCCAATTAAGTCAAAAGGAAGACTTGTTGATCCGAGAAGTCAATTGGGTTCAAATACAAGCCTTTAATGATTCGTGAAGTCGAACGGAGTCAATTAGTTAGTGCTTGTTGATCCGCGAAGGCGAATTGGGTCACATTGTGCGTACTTGGTGACTTTATAAAACAAACGAATCATGTTATGGATACTTGTTGGTCCGAGAAGCCCAATTAAGTCAAATGAAAGACTTGTTGATCCGAGAAGCCGAATTGGGTCAATTGTAATACTTGTTGATCCGAGAAGCTGAATTGGGACAATTGAAATACTTGTTGATCCGAGAAGTCAATTGGGTTCAAATACAAGCCTTAATGATTCGTGAAGTCGAACGAAGTCAAATAGTTGGTGCTTGTTGATCCGAGAAGGCGAATTGGGTCACATAGTGCGTACTTGGTGACTTGGTATAACAAACGGATCAAGTTATGGATACTTGTTGATCCGAGAAGCCGAATTGGGTCAATTGAAATACTTGTTGATCCGAGAAGTCAATTGGGTTCAAATACAAACCTTAATGATTCGTGAAGTCGAACGAAGTCAATTAGTTGGTGTTTGTTGATCCGAGAAGGCGAATTGGGTCACATTGTGCGTACTTGGTGACTTGGTAAAACAAATGGATCAAGTTATGGATACTTGTTGATCCGAGGAGCCGAATTGGGTTAATTGAATGAATTGTTGTTCTGTGAAGTCAATTGGGTTCAAATACAAGCCTTAATGATTCGTGAAGTCGAACGGAGTCAAATATTTGGTGCTTGTTGTTCCGAGAAGGCGAATTGGGTCACATTGTGCGTACTTGGTGACTTGGTAAAACAAACGGATCAAGTTATGGATACTTGTTTATCCGAGGAGCCGAATTGGGTCAATTGAATGACTTGTTGTTCCGAGAAGTCAATTGGGTTCAAATACAAGCCTTAATGATTCGTGAAGTTGAACGAAGTCAAATAGTTGGTGCTTGTTGATCCGAGAAGGCGAATTGGGTCACATTGTGCGTACTTGGTGACTTTATAAAACAAACGAATCAAGTTATGTATACTTGTTGATCCGAGAAGCCCAATTAAGTCAAAAGGAAGACTTGTTGATCCGAGAAGTCAATTGGGTTCAAATACAAGCCTTTAATGATTCGTGAAGTCGAACGGAGTCAATTAGTTAGTGCTTGTTGATCCGCGAAGGCGAATTGGGTCACATTGTGCGTACTTGGTGACTTTATAAAACAAACGAATCATGTTATGGATACTTGTTGGTCCGAGAAGCCCAATTAAGTCAAATGGAAGACTTGTTGATCCGAGAAGCCGAATTGGGTCAATTGTAATACTTGTTGATCCGAGAAGCCGAATTGGGACAATTGAAATACTTGTTGATCCGAGAAGTCAATTGGGTTCAAATACAAGCCTTAATGATTCGTGAAGTCGAACGAAGTCAAATAGTTGGTGCTTGTTGATCCGAGAAGGCGAATTGGGTCACATAGTGCGTACTTGGTGACTTGGTATAACAAACGGATCAAGTTATGGATACTTGTTGATCCGAGAAGCCGAATTGGGACAATTGAAATACTTGTTGATCCGAGAAGTCAATTGGGTTCAAATACAAGCCTTAATGATTCGTGAAGTCGAACGAAGTCAAATAGTTGGTGGTTGTTGATCCGAGAAGGCGAATTGGGTCACATAGTGCGTACTTGGTGACTTGGTAAAACATACGGATCAAGTTATGGATACTTGTTGATCCGAGAAGCCGAATTAGGTCAATTGAAAGACTTGTTGATTCGAGAAGTCAATTGGGTTCAAATACAAGGTTTAATGATTCGTGAAGTCGAACGAAGTCAATTAGTTGGTGTTTGTTGATCCGAGAAGGCGAATTGGGTCACATTGTGCGTACTTGGTGACTTGGTAAAACAAACGGATCAAGTTATGGATACTTGTTGATCCGAGAAGCCCAATTAAGTCAAAAGGAAGACTTGTTGATCCGAGAAGTCAATTGGGTTCAAATACAAGCCTTTAATGATTCGTGAAGTCGAACGGAGTCAATTAGTTGGTGCTTGTTGATCCACGAAGGCGAATTGGGTCACATTGTGCGTACTTGGGGACTTTATAAAACAAACGAATCAAGTTATGGATACTTGTTGATCCGAGAAGCCCAATTAAGTCAAATGGAAGACTTGTTGATCCGAGAAGTCAATTGGGTTCAAATACAAGCCTTAATGATTCGTGAAGTCGAACGTAGTCAAATAGTTCGTGCTTGTTGATCCGAGAAGGCGAATTGGGTCACATTGTGCGTACTTGGTGACTTGGTATAACAAACGGATCAAGTTATGGATACTTGTTGATCCGAGAAGCCGAATTGGGTCAATTGAAATACTTGTTGATCCGAGAAGTCAATTGGGTTCAAATAGAAGCCTTAATGATTCGTGAAGTCGAACGAAGTCAATTAGTTGGTGTTTGTTGATCCGAGAAGGCGAATTGGGTCACATTGTGCGTACTTGGTGACTTGGTAAAACAAAGAGATCAAGTTATGGATACTTGTTGATCCGAGGAGCCGAATTGGGTCAATTGAATGAATTGTTGTTCCGTGAAGTCAATTGGGTTCAAATACAAGCCTTAATGATTTGTGAAGTCGAACGAAGTCAAATAGCTGGTGCTTGTTGATCTGAGAAGGCGAATTGGGTCACATTGTGCGTACTTGGTGACTTTATAAAACAAACGAATCAAGTTATAGATACTTGTTGATCCGAGAAGCCCAATTAAGTCAAATGGAAGACTTGTTGATCCGAGAAGTCAATTGGGTTCAAATACAAGCCTTAATGATTCGTTAAGTCGAACGGAGTCAAATTGTTGGTACTTGTTGATCCGAGAAGGCGAATTGGGTCACATTGTGCGTACTTGGTGACTTTGTAAAACAAAAGAATCAAGTTATGGATACTTATTGATCCGAGAAGCCCAATTAAGTCAAATGGAAGACTTGTTGATCCGAGAAGTCAATTGGGTTCAAATACAAGCCTTAATGATTCGTGAAGTCGAACGGAGTCCAATAGTTGGTGCTTGTTGATCCGAGAAGGCGAATTGGGTCACATTGTGCGTACTTGGTGACTTTATAAAACAAAGGAATCAAGTTATGGATACTTGTTGATCCGAGAAGCCCAATTGAGTCAAATGGAAGACTTGTTGATCCGAGAAGTCAATTGGGTTCAAATACAAGCCTTAATGATTCGTGAAGTCGAACGGAGTCAAATTGTTGGTTCTTGTTGGTCCGAGAAGGAGAATTTGGTCACATTGTGCGTACTTGGTGACTTGGTAAAACAAACGGATCAAGTTATGGATACTTGTTGATCCGAGGAGCCGAATTGGGTCAATTGAAAGACTTGTTGATCCGAGAAGTCAATTGGGGTGAAATACAAGCCTTAATGATTTATGAAGTCGAACGGAGTCAAATTGTTGGTTCTTGTTGTTCCGAGAAGGCAAATTGGGTCACATTGTGCGTACTTGGTGACTTTATAAAACAAACGAATCAAGTTATGGATACTTGTTGATCCGAGAAGCCCAATTGAGTCAAATGGAAGACTTGTTGATCCGAGAAGTCAATTGGGTTCAAATACAAGCCTTAATGATTCGTGAAGTCGAACGGAGTCAAATATTTGGTGCTTGTTGTTCCGAGAAGGCGAATTGGGTCACATTGTGCGTACTTGGTGACTTGGTAAAACAAACGGATCAAGTTATGGATACTTGTTTATCCGAGGAGCCGAATTGGGTCAATTGAATGACTTGTTGTTCCGAGAAGTCAATTGGGTTCAAATACAAGCCTTAATGATTCGTGAAGTTGAACGAAGTCAAATAGTTGGTGCTTGTTAATCCGAGAAGGCGAACTGGGTCACATTGTGCGTACTTGGTGACTTTATAAAACAAACGAATCAAGTTATGGATACTTGTTGATCCGAGAAGTCAATTGGGTTCAAATACAAGCCTTTAATGATTCGTGAAGTCGAACGGAGTCAATTAGTTGGTGCTTGTTGATCCGCGAAGGCGAATTGGGTCACATTGTGCGTACTTGGTGACTTTATAAAACAAACGAATCAAGTTATGGATACTTGTTGATCCGAGAAGCCCAATTAAGTCAAAAGGAAGACTTGTTGATCCGAGAAGTCAATTGGGTTCAAATACAAGCCTTTAATGATTCGTGAAGTCGAACGGAGTCAATTAGTTAGTGCTTGTTGATCCGCGAAGGCGAATTGGGTCACATTGTGCGTACTTGGTGACTTTATAAAACAAACGAATCATGTTATGGATACTTGTTGGTCCGAGAAGCCCAATTAAGTCAAATGAAAGACTTGTTGATCCGAGAAGCCGAATTGGGTCAATTGTAATACTTGTTGATCCGAGAAGCTGAATTGGGACAATTGAAATACTTGTTGATCCGAGAAGTCAATTGGGTTCAAATACAAGCCTTAATGATTCGTGAAGTCGAACGAAGTCAAATAGTTGGTGCTTGTTGATCCGAGAAGGCGAATTGGGTCACATAGTGCATACTTGGTGACTTGGTATAACAAACGGATCAAGTTATGGATACTTGTTGATCCGAGAAGCCGAATTGGGACAATTGAAATACTTGTTGATCCGAGAAGTCAATTGGGTTCAAATACAAGCCTTAATGATTCGTGAAGTCGAACGAAGTCAAATAGTTGGTGCTTGTTGATCCGAGAAGGCGAATTGGGTCACATAGTGCGTACTTGGTGACTTGGTAAAACATACGGATCAAGTTATGGATACTTGTTGATCCGAGAAGCCGAATTAGGTCAATTGAAAGACTTGTTGATTCGAGAAGTCAATTGGGTTCAAATACAAGGTTTAATGATTCGTGAAGTCGAACGAAGTCAATTAGTTGGTGTTTGTTGATCCGAGAAGGCGAATTGGGTCACATTGTGCGTACTTGGTGACTTGGTAAAACAAACGGATCAAGTTATGGATACTTGTTGATCCGAGAAGCCCAATTAAGTCAAAAGGAAGACTTGTTGATCCGAGAAGTCAATTGGGTTCAAATACAAGCCTTTAATGATTCGTGAAGTCGAACGGAGTCAATTAGTTGGTGCTTGTTGATCCACGAAGGCGAATTGGGTCACATTGTGCGTACTTGGGGACTTTATAAAACAAACGAATCAAGTTATGGATACTTGTTGATCCGAGAAGCCCAATTAAGTCAAATGGAAGACTTGTTGATCCGAGAAGTCAATTGGGTTCAAATACAAGCCTTAATGATTCGTGAAGTCGAACGTAGTCAAATAGTTCGTGCTTGTTGATCCGAGAAGGCGAATTGGGTCACATTGTGCGTACTTGGTGACTTGGTATAACAAACGGATCAAGTTATGGATACTTGTTGATCCGAGAAGCCGAATTGGGTCTATTGAAATACTTGTTGATCCGAGAAGTCAATTGGGTTCAAATAGAAGCCTTAATGATTCGTGAAGTCGAACGAAGTCAATTAGTTGGTGTTTGTTGATCCGAGAAGGCGAATTGGGTCACATTGTGCGTACTTGGTGACTTGGTAAAACAAAGAGATCAAGTTATGGATACTTGTTGATCCGAGGAGCCGAATTGGGTCAATTGAATGAATTGTTGTTCCGTGAAGTCAATTGGGTTCAAGTACAAGCCTTAATGATTTGTGAAGTCGAACGAAGTCAAATAGCTGGTGCTTGTTGATCCGAGAAGGCGAATTGGGTCACATTGTGCGTACTTGGTGACTTTATAAAACAAACGAATCAAGTTATAGATACTTGTTGATCCGAGAAGCCCAATTAAGTCAAATGGAAGACTTGTTGATCCGAGAAGTCAATTGGGTTCAAATACAAGCCTTAATGATTCGTTAAGTCGAACGGAGTCAAATTGTTGGTACTTGTTGATCCGAGAAGGCGAATTGGGTCACATTGTGCGTACTTGGTGACTTTGTAAAACAAAAGAATCAAGTTATGGATACTTGTTGATCCGAGAAGCCCAATTAAGTCAAATGGAAGACTTGTTGATCCGAGAAGTCAATTGGGTTCAAATACAAGCCTTAATGATTCGTGAAGTCGAACGGAGTCCAATAGTTGGTGCTTGTTGATCCGAGAAGGCGAATTGGGTCACATTGTGCGTACTTGGTGACTTTATAAAACAAAGGAATCAAGTTATGGATACTTGTTGATCCGAGAAGCCCAATTGAGTCAAATGGAAGACTTGTTGATCCGAGAAGTCAATTGGGTTCAAATACAAGCCTTAATGATTCGTGAAGTCGAACGGAGTCAAATTGTTGGTTCTTGTTGGTCCGAGAAGGAGAATTTGGTCACATTGTGCGTACTTGGTGACTTGGTAAAACAAACGGATCAAGTTATGGATACTTGTTGATCCGAGGAGCCGAATTGGGTCAATTGAAAGACTTGTTGATCCGAGAAGTCAATTGGGGTGAAATACAAGCCTTAATGATTTATGAAGTCGAACGGAGTCAAATTGTTGGTTCTTGTTGTTCCGAGAAGGCAAATTGGGTCACATTGTGCGTACTTGGTGACTTTATAAAACAAACGAATCAAGTTATGGATACTTGTTGATCCGAGAAGCCCAATTGAGTCAAATGGAAGACTTGTTGATCCGAGAAGTCAATTGGGTTCAAATACAAGCCTTAATGATTTGTGAAGTCGAACGGAGTCAAATATTTGGTGCTTGTTGTTCCGAGAAGGCGAATTGGGTCACATTGTGCGTACTTGGTGACTTGGTAAAACAAACGGATCAAGTTATGGATACTTGTTTATCCGAGGAGCCGAATTGGGTCAATTGAATGACTTGTTGTTCCGAGAAGTCAATTGGGTTCAAATACAAGCCTTAATGATTCGTGAAGTTGAACGAAGTCAAATAGTTGGTGCTTGTTAATCCGAGAAGGCGAACTGGGTCACATTGTGCGTACTTGGTGACTTTATAAAACAAACGAA
This sequence comes from Ajuga chamaepitys, assembly GCA_958295605.1. Classification (NCBI taxonomy): domain Eukaryota; kingdom Viridiplantae; phylum Streptophyta; class Magnoliopsida; order Lamiales; family Lamiaceae; genus Ajuga; species Ajuga chamaepitys. Next base: position 36,165,339 of record OY282495.1, read on the forward strand.
TCAAGTTATGGATACTTGTTGATCCGAGAAGTCAATTGGGTTCAAATACAAGCCTTTAATGATTCGTGAAGTCGAACGGAGTCAATTAGTTGGTGCTTGTTGATCCGCGAAGGCGAATTGGGTCACATTGTGCGTACTTGGTGACTTTATAAAACAAACGAATTAAGTTATGGATACTTGTTGATCCGAGAAGCCCAATTAAGTCAAAAGGAAGACTTGTTGATCCGAGAAGTCAATTGGGTTCAAATACAAGCCTTTAATGATTCGTGAAGTCGAACGGAGTCAATTAGTTAGTGCTTGTTGATCCGCGAAGGCGAATTGGGTCACATTGTGCGTACTTGGTGACTTTATAAAACAAACGAATCATGTTATGGATACTTGTTGGTCCGAGAAGCCCAATTAAGTCAAATGAAAGACTTGTTGATCCGAGAAGCCGAATTGGGTCAATTGTAATACTTGTTGATCCGAGAAGCTGAATTGGGACAATTGAAATACTTGTTGATCCGAGAAGTCAATTGGGTTCAAATACAAGCCTTAATGATTCGTGAAGTCGAACGAAGTCAAATAGTTGGTGCTTGTTGATCCGAGAAGGCGAATTGGGTCACATAGTGCGTACTTGGTGACTTGGTATAACAAACGGATCAAGTTATGGATACTTGTTGATCCGAGAAGCCGAATTGGGTCAATTGAAATACTTGTTGATCCGAGAAGTCAATTGGGTTCAAATACAAACCTTAATGATTCGTGAAGTCGAACGAAGTCAATTAGTTGGTGTTTGTTGATCCGAGAAGGCGAATTGGGTCACATTGTGCGTACTTGGTGACTTGGTAAAACAAATGGATCAAGTTATGGATACTTGTTGATCCGAGGAGCCGAATTGGGTTAATTGAATGAATTGTTGTTCTGTGAAGTCAATTGGGTTCAAATACAAGCCTTAATGATTCGTGAAGTCGAACGGAGTCAAATATTTGGTGCTTGTTGTTCCGAGAAGGCGAATTGGGTCACATTGTGCGTACTTGGTGACTTGGTAAAACAAACGGATCAAGTTATGGATACTTGTTTATCCGAGGAGCCGAATTGGGTCAATTGAATGACTTGTTGTTCCGAGAAGTCAATTGGGTTCAAATACAAGCCTTAATGATTCGTGAAGTTGAACGAAGTCAAATAGTTGGTGCTTGTTGATCCGAGAAGGCGAATTGGGTCACATTGTGCGTACTTGGTGACTTTATAAAACAAACGAATCAAGTTATGTATACTTGTTGATCCGAGAAGCCCAATTAAGTCAAAAGGAAGACTTGTTGATCCGAGAAGTCAATTGGGTTCAAATACAAGCCTTTAATGATTCGTGAAGTCGAACGGAGTCAATTAGTTAGTGCTTGTTGATCCGCGAAGGCGAATTGGGTCACATTGTGCGTACTTGGTGACTTTATAAAACAAACGAATCATGTTATGGATACTTGTTGGTCCGAGAAGCCCAATTAAGTCAAATGGAAGACTTATTGATCCGAGAAGCCGAATTGGGTCAATTGTAATACTTGTTGATCCGAGAAGCCGAATTGGGACAATTGAAATACTTGTTGATCCGAGAAGTCAATTGGGTTCAAATACAAGCCTTAATGATTCGTGAAGTCGAACGAAGTCAAATAGTTGGTGCTTGTTGATCCGAGAAGGCGAATTGGGTCACATAGTGCGTACTTGGTGACTTGGTATAACAAACGGATCAAGTTATGGATACTTGTTGATCCGAGAAGCCGAATTGGGACAATTGAAATACTTGTTGATCCGAGAAGTCAATTGGGTTCAAATACAAGCCTTAATGATTCGTGAAGTCGAACGAAGTCAAATAGTTGGTGCTTGTTGATCCGAGAAGGCGAATTGGGTCACATAGTGCGTACTTGGTGACTTGGTAAAACATACGGATCAAGTTATGGATACTTGTTGATCCGAGAAGCCGAATTAGGTCAATTGAAAGACTTGTTGATTCGAGAAGTCAATTGGGTTCAAATACAAGGTTTAATGATTCGTGAAGTCGAACGAAGTCAATTAGTTGGTGTTTGTTGATCCGAGAAGGCGAATTGGGTCACATTGTGCGTACTTGGTGACTTGGTAAAACAAACGGATCAAGTTATGGATACTTGTTGATCCGAGAAGCCCAATTAAGTCAAAAGGAAGACTTGTTGATCCGAGAAGTCAATTGGGTTCAAATACAAGCCTTTAATGATTCGTGAAGTCGAACGGAGTCAATTAGTTGGTGCTTGTTGATCCACGAAGGCGAATTGGGTCACATTGTGCGTACTTGGGGACTTTATAAAACAAACGAATCAAGTTATGGATACTTGTTGATCCGAGAAGCCCAATTAAGTCAAATGGAAGACTTGTTGATCCGAGAAGTCAATTGGGTTCAAATACAAGCCTTAATGATTCGTGAAGTCGAACGTAGTCAAATAGTTCGTGCTTGTTGATCCGAGAAGGCGAATTGGGTCACATTGTGCGTACTTGGTGACTTGGTATAACAAACGGATCAAGTTATGGATACTTGTTGATCCGAGAAGCCGAATTGGGTCAATTGAAATACTTGTTGATCCGAGAAGTCAATTGGGTTCAAATAGAAGCCTTAATGATTCGTGAAGTCGAACGAAGTCAATTAGTTGGTGTTTGTTGATCCGAGAAGGCGAATTGGGTCACATTGTGCGTACTTGGTGACTTGGTAAAACAAAGAGATCAAGTTATGGATACTTGTTGATCCGAGGAGCCGAATTGGGTCAATTGAATGAATTGTTGTTCCGTGAAGTCAATTGGGTTCAAATACAAGCCTTAATGATTTGTGAAGTCGAACGAAGTCAAATAGCTGGTGCTTGTTGATCCGAGAAGGCGAATTGGGTCACATTGTGCGTACTTGGTGACTTTATAAAACAAACGAATCAAGTTATAGATACTTGTTGATCCGAGAAGCCCAATTAAGTCAAATGGAAGACTTGTTGATCCGAGAAGTCAATTGGGTTCAAATACAAGCCTTAATGATTCGTTAAGTCGAACGGAGTCAAATTGTTGGTACTTGTTGATCCGAGAAGGCGAATTGGGTCACATTGTGCGTACTTGGTGACTTTGTAAAACAAAAGAATCAAGTTATGGATACTTGTTGATCCGAGAAGCCCAATTAAGTCAAATGGAAGACTTGTTGATCCGAGAAGTCAATTGGGTTCAAATACAAGCCTTAATGATTCGTGAAGTCGAACGGAGTCCAATAGTTGTTGCTTGTTGATCCGAGAAGGCGAATTGGGTCACATTGTGCGTACTTGGTGACTTTATAAAACAAAGGAATCAAGTTATGGATACTTGTTGATCCGAGAAGCCCAATTGAGTCAAATGGAAGACTTGTTGATCCGAGAAGTCAATTGGGTTCAAATACAAGCCTTAATGATTCGTGAAGTCGAACGGAGTCAAATTGTTGGTTCTTGTTGGTCCGAGAAGGAGAATTTGGTCACATTGTGCGTACTTGGTGACTTGGTAAAACAAACGGATCAAGTTATGGATACTTGTTGATCCGAGGAGCCGAATTGGGTCAATTGAAAGACTTGTTGATCCGAGAAGTCAATTGGGGTCAAATACAAGCCTTAATGATTTATGAAGTCGAACGGAGTCAAATTGTTGGTTCTTGTTGTTCCGAGAAGGCAAATTGGGTCACATTGTGCGTACTTGGTGACTTTATAAAACAAACGAATCAAGTTATGGATACTTGTTGATCCGAGAAGCCCAATTGAGTCAAATGGAAGACTTGTTGATCCGAGAAGTCAATTGGGTTCAAATACAAGCCTTAATGATTCGTGAAGTCGAACGGAGTCAAATATTTGGTGCTTGTTGTTCCGAGAAGGCGAATTGGGTCACATTGTGCGTACTTGGTGACTTGGTAAAACAAACGGATCAAGTTATGGATACTTGTTTATCCGAGGAGCCGAATGGGGTCAATTGAATGACTTGTTGTTCCGAGAAGTCAATTGGGTTCAAATACAAGCCTTAATGATTCGTGAAGTTGAACGAAGTCAAATAGTTGGTGCTTGTTAATCCGAGAAGGCGAACTGGGTCACATTGTGCGTACTTGGTGACTTTATAAAACAAACGAATCAAGTTATGGATACTTGTTGATCCGAGAAGTCAATTGGGTTCAAATACAAGCCTTTAATGATTCGTGAAGTCGAACGGAGTCAATTAGTTGGTGCTTGTTGATCCGCGAAGGCGAATTGGGTCACATTGTGCGTACTTGGTGACTTAATAAAACAAACGAATCATGTTATGGATACTTGTTGGTCCGAGAAGCCCAATTAAGTCAAATGGAAGACTTGTTGATCCGAGAAGTCAATTAGGTTCAAATACAAGCCTTAATGATTCGTGAAGTCGAACGAAGTAAAATAATTGGTGCTTGTTGATCCGAGAAGGTGAATTGGGTCACATTGTGCGTACTTAGTGACTTGGTAAAACATACGGATCAAGTTATGGATACTTGTTGATCCGAGAAGCCGAATTAGGTCAATTGAAAGACTTGTTGATTCGAGAAGTCAATTGGGTTCAAATACAAGCCTTAATTATTCGTGAAGTCGAACGAAGTCAATTAGTTGGTGCTTGTTGATCCGAGAAGGCGAATTGGGTCACATTGTGCGTACTTGGTGACTTTATAAAACAAACGAATCAAGTTATGGATACTTGTTGATCCGAGAAGCCCAATTAAGTTAAAAGGAAGACTTGTTGATCCGAGAAGTCAATTGGGTTCAAATAAAAGCCTTTAATGATTCGTGAAGGCGAACGGAGTCAATTAGTTGGTGCTTGTTGATCCGCGAAGGCGAATTGGGTCACATTGTGCGTACTTGGTGACTTTATAAAACAAATGAATCAAGTTATGGATACTTGTTGATCCGAGAAGCCCAATTAAGTCAAATGAAAGACTTGTTGATCCGAGAAGTCAATTGGGTTCAAATACAAGCCTTAATGATTCGTGAAGTCGAACGTACTCAAATAGTTGATGCTTGTTGATCCGAGAAGGCGAATTGGGTCACATTGTGCGTATTTGGTGACTTGGTATAACAAACGGATCAAGTTATGGATACTTGTTGATCCGAGAAGCCGAATTGGGTCAATTGAAATACTTGTTGATCCGAGAAGTCAATTGGGTTCAAATACAAGCCTTAATGATTCGTGAAGTCGAACGAAGTCAATTAGTTGGTGCTTGTCGATCCGAGAAGGCGAATTAGGGCACATTGTGCGTACTTGGTGACTTGGTAAAAGAAATGGATAAAGTTATGGATAATTGTTGATCCGAGAAGCCGAATTGGGTCAGTTAAAAGACTTGTTAATCCGAGAAGTCAATTGGGTTCAAATACAAGCCTTAATGATTCGTGAAGTCGAACGGAGTCAAATAGTTGGTGCTTGTTGATCGGAGAAGGCGAATTGGGTCACATTGTGCGTACTTGGTGACTTGGTAAAACAAACGGATCAAGTTATGGATACTTGTTGATCCGAGGAGCCGAATTGGGTCAATTGAATGAGTTGTTGTTCCGTGAAGTCAATTGGGTTCAAATACAAGCCTTAATGATTTGTGAAGTCGAACGAAGTCAAATAGTTTGGGCTTGTTGATCCGAGAAGGCGAATTGGGTCACATTGTGCGTACTTGGTGACTTTATAAAACAAACGAATCAAGTTATAGATACTTGTTGATCCGAGAAGCCCAATTAAGTCAAATGGAAGACTTGTTGATCCGAGAAGCCGAATTGGGTCAATTGTAATACTTGTTGATCCGAGAAGCCGAATTGGGTCAATTGAAATACTTGTTGATCCGAGAAGTCAATTGGGTTCAAATACAAGCCCTAATGAATCGTGAAGTCGAACGAAGTCAAATAGTTGGTGCTTGTTGATCCGAGAAGGCGAATTGGGTCACATAGTGCGTACTTGGTGACTTGGTATAACAAACGGATCAAGTTATGGATACTTGTTGATCCGAGAAGCCGAATTGGGTCAATTGAAAGACTTGTTGATTCGAGAAGTCAATTGGGTTCAAATACAAGCCTTAATGATTCGTGAAGTCGAACGAAGTCAATTAGTTGGTGCTTGTTGACCCGAGAAGGCGAATTGGGTCACATTGTGCGTACTTGGTGACTTTATAAAACAAACGAATCAAGTTATGGATACTTGTTGATCCGAGAAGCCCAATTAAGTCAAAAGGAAGACTTGTTGATCCGAGAAGTCAATTGGGTTCAAATACAAGCCTTTAATGATTCGTGAAGTCGAACGGAGTCAATTAGTTGGTGCTTGTTGATCCGCGAAGGCGAATTGGATCACATTGTGCATACTTGGTGACTTGGTAAAACAAAGAGATCAAGTTTTGGATACTTGTTGATCCGAGGAGCCGAATTGGGTCAATTGAATGAATTGTTGTTCCGTGAAGTCAATTGGGTTCAAATACAAGCCTTAATGATTTGTGAAGTCGAACGAAGTCAAATAGCTGGTGCTTGTTGATCCGAGAAGGCGAATTGGGTCACATTGTGCGTACTTGGTGACTTTATAAAACAAACGAATCAAGTTATAGATACTTGTTGATCCGAGAAGCCCAATTAAGTCAAATGGAAGACTTGTTGATCCGAGAAGTCAATTGGGTTCAAATACAAGCCTTTAATGATTCGTTAAGTCGAACGGAGTCAAATTGTTGGTACTTGTTGATCCGAGAAGGCGAATTGGGTCACATTGTGCGTACTTGGTGACTTTGTAAAACAAAAGAATCAAGTTATGGATACTTGTTGATCCGAGAAGCCCAATTAAGTCAAATGGAAGACTTGTTGATCCGAGAAGTCAATTGGGTTCAAATACAAGCCTTAATGATTCGTGAAGTCGAACGGAGTCCAATAGTTGTTGCTTGTTGATCCGAGAAGGCGAATTGGGTCACATTGTGCGTACTTGGTGACTTTATAAAACAAAGGAATCAAGTTATGGATACTTGTTGATCCGAGAAGCCCAATTGAGTCAAATGGAAGACTTGTTGATCCGAGAAGTCAATTGGGTTCAAATACAAGCCTTAATGATTCGTGAAGTCGAACGGAGTCAAATTGTTGGTTCTTGTTGGTCCGAGAAGGAGAATTTGGTCACATTGTGCGTACTTGGTGACTTGGTAAAACAAACGGATCAAGTTATGGATACTTGTTGATCCGAGGAGCCGAATTGGGTCAATTGAAAGACTTGTTGATCCGAGAAGTCAATTGGGGTCAAATACAAGCCTTAATGATTTATGAAGTCGAACGGAGTCAAATTGTTGGTTCTTGTTGTTCCGAGAAGGCAAATTGGGTCACATTGTGCGTACTTGGTGACTTTATAAAACAAACGAATCAAGTTATGGATACTTGTTGATCCGAGAAGCCCAATTGAGTCAAATGGAAGACTTGTTGATCCGAGAAGTCAATTGGGTTCAAATACAAGCCTTAATGATTCGTGAAGTCGAACGGAGTCAAATATTTGGTGCTTGTTGTTCCGAGAAGGCGAATTGGGTCACATTGTGCGTACTTGGTGACTTGGTAAAACAAACGGATCAAGTTATGGATACTTGTTTATCCGAGGAGCCGAATTGGGTCAATTGAATGACTTGTTGTTCCGAGAAGTCAATTGGGTTCAAATACAAGCCTTAATGATTCGTGAAGTTGAACGAAGTCAAATAGTTGGTGCTTGTTAATCCGAGAAGGCGAACTGGGTCACATTGTGCGTACTTGGTGACTTTATAAAACAAACGAATCAAGTTATGGATACTTGTTGATCCGAGAAGTCAATTGGGTTCAAATACAAGCCTTTAATGATTCGTGAAGTCGAACGGAGTCAATTAGTTGGTGCTTGTTGATCCGCGAAGGCGAATTGGGTCACATTGTGCGTACTTGGTGACTTAATAAAACAAACGAATCATGTTATGGATACTTGTTGGTCCGAGAAGCCCAATTAAGTCAAATGGAAGACTTGTTGATCCGAGAAGTCAATTAGGTTCAAATACAAGCCTTAATGATTCGTGAAGTCGAACGAAGTAAAATAATTGGTGCTTGTTGATCCGAGAAGGTGAATTGGGTCACATTGTGCGTACTTAGTGACTTGGTAAAACATACGGATCAAGTTATGGATACTTGTTGATCCGAGAAGCCGAATTAGGTCAATTGAAAGACTTGTTGATTCGAGAAGTCAATTGGGTTCAAATACAAGCCTTAATGATTCGTGAAGTCGAACGAAGTCAATTAGTTGGTGCTTGTTGATCCGAGAAGGCGAATTGGGTCACATTGTGCGTACTTGGTGACTTTATAAAACAAACGAATCAAGTTATGGATACTTGTTGATCCGAGAAGCCCAATTAAGTTAAAAGGAAGACTTGTTGATCCGAGAAGTCAATTGGGTTCAAATAAAAGCCTTTAATGATTCGTGAAGGCGAACGGAGTCAATTAGTTGGTGCTTGTTGATCCGCGAAGGCGAATTGGGTCACATTGTGCGTACTTGGTGACTTTATAAAACAAATGAATCAAGTTATGGATACTTGTTGATCCGAGAAGCCCAATTAAGTCAAATGAAAGACTTGTTGATCCGAGAAGTCAATTGGGTTCAAATACAAGCCTTAATGATTCGTGAAGTCGAACGTACTCAAATAGTTGATGCTTGTTGATCCGAGAAGGCGAATTGGGTCACATTGTGCGTATTTGGTGACTTGGTATAACAAACGGATCAAGTTATGGATACTTGTTGATCCGAGAAGCCGAATTGGGTCAATTGAAATACTTGTTGATCCGAGAAGTCAATTGGGTTCAAATACAAGCCTTAATGATTCGTGAAGTCGAACGAAGTCAATTAGTTGGTGCTTGTCGATCCGAGAAGGCGAATTAGGGCACATTGTGCGTACTTGGTGACTTGGTAAAAGAAATGGATAAAGTTATGGATAATTGTTGATCCGAGAAGCCGAATTGGGTCAGTTAAAAGACTTGTTAATCCGAGAAGTCAATTGGGTTCAAATACAAGCCTTAATGATTCGTGAAGTCGAACGGAGTCAAATAGTTGGTGCTTGTTGATCGGAGAAGGCGAATTGGGTCACATTGTGCGTACTTGGTGACTTGGTAAAACAAACGGATCAAGTTATGGATACTTGTTGATCCGAGGAGCCGAATTGGGTCAATTGAATGAGTTGTTGTTCCGTGAAGTCAATTGGGTTCAAATACAAGCCTTAATGATTTGTGAAGTCGAACGAAGTCAAATAGTTTGGGCTTGTTGATCCGAGAAGGCGAATTGGGTCACATTGTGCGTACTTGGTGACTTTATAAAACAAACGAATCAAGTTATAGATACTTGTTGATCCGAGAAGCCCAATTAAGTCAAATGGAAGACTTGTTGATCCGAGAAGCCGAATTGGGTCAATTGTAATACTTGTTGATCCGAGAAGCCGAATTGGGTCAATTGAAATACTTGTTGATCCGAGAAGTCAATTGGGTTCAAATACAAGCCCTAATGAATCGTGAAGTCGAACGAAGTCAAATAGTTGGTGCTTGTTGATCCGAGAAGGCGAATTGGGTCACATAGTGCGTACTTGGTGACTTGGTATAACAAACGGATCAAGTTATGGATACTTGTTGATCCGAGAAGCCGAATTGGGTCAATTGAAAGACTTGTTGATTCGAGAAGTCAATTGGGTTCAAATACAAGCCTTAATGATTCGTGAAGTCGAACGAAGTCAATTAGTTGGTGCTTGTTGACCCGAGAAGGCGAATTGGGTCACATTGTGCGTACTTGGTGACTTTATAAAACAAACGAATCAAGTTATGGATACTTGTTGATCCGAGAAGCCCAATTAAGTCAAAAGGAAGACTTGTTGATCCGAGAAGTCAATTGGGTTCAAATACAAGCCTTTAATGATTCGTGAAGTCGAACGGAGTCAATTAGTTGGTGCTTGTTGATCCGCGAAGGCGAATTGGATCACATTGTGCATACTTGGTGACTTTATAAAACAAACGAATCAAGTTATGGATACTTGTTGATCCGAGAAGCCCAATTAAGTCAAATGGAAGACTTGTTGATCCGAGAAGTCAATTGGGTTCAAATACAAGCCTTAATGATTCGTGAAGTCGAACGAAGTCAATTAGTTGGTGCTTGTTGACCCGAGAAGGCGAATTGGGTCACATTGTGCGTACTTGGTGACTTTATAAAACAAACGAATCAAGTTATGGATACTTGTTGATCCGAGAAGCCCAATTAAGTCAAAAGGAAGACTTGTTGATCCGAGAAGTCAATTGGGTTCAAATACAAGCCTTTAATGATTCGTGAAGTCGAACGGAGTCAATTAGTTGGTGCTTCTTGATCCGCGAAGGCGAATTGGATCACGTTGTGCATACTTGGTGACTTCATAAAACAAAAGAATCAAGTTATGGATACTTGTTGATCCGAGAAGCCCAATTAAGTCAAATGGAAGACTTGTTGATCCGAGAAGTCAATTGGGTTCAAATACAAGCCTTAATGATTCGTGAAGTCGAACGGAGTCCAATAGTTGTTGCTTGTTGATCCGAGAAGGCGAATTGGGTCACATTGTGCGTACTTGGTGACTTTATAAAACAAAGGAATCAAGTTATGGATACTTGTTGATCCGAGAAGCCCAATTGAGTCAAATGGAAGACTTGTTGATCCGAGAAGTCAATTGGGTTCAAATACAAGCCTTAATGATTCGTGAAGTCGAACGGAGTCAAATTGTTGGTTCTTGTTGGTCCGAGAAGGAGAATTTGGTCACATTGTACGTACTTGGTGACTTGGTAAAACAAACGGATCAAGTTATGGATACTTGTTGATCCGAGAAGGCAAATTGGGTCACATTGTGCGTACTTGGTGACTTTGTAAAACAAAAGAATCAAGTTATGGATACTTGTTGATCCGAGAAGCCCAATTAAGTCAAATGGAAGACTTGTTGATCCGAGAAGTCAATTGGGTTCAAATACAAGCCTTAATGATTCGTGAAGTCGAACGGAGTCCAATAGTTGTTGCTTGTTGATCCGAGAAGGCGAATTGGGTCACATTGTGCGTACTTGGTGACTTTATAAAACAAAGGAATCAAGTTATGGATACTTGTTGATCCGAGAAGCCCAATTGAGTCAAATGGAAGACTTGTTGATCCGAGAAGTCAATTGGGTTCAAATACAAGCCTTAATGATTCGTGAAGTCGAACGGAGTCAAATTGTTGGTTCTTGTTGGTCCGAGAAGGAGAATTTGGTCACATTGTGCGTACTTGGTGACTTGGTAAAACAAACGGATCAAGTTATGGATACTTGTTGATCCGAGGAGCCGAATTGGGTCAATTGAAAGACTTGTTGATCCGAGAAGTCAATTGGGGTCAAATACAAGCCTTAATGATTTATGAAGTCGAACGGAGTCAAATTGTTGGTTCTTGTTGTTCCGAGAAGGCAAATTGGGTCACATTGTGCGTACTTGGTGACTTTATAAAACAAACGAATCAAGTTATGGATACTTGTTGATCCGAGAAGCCCAATTGAGTCAAATGGAAGACTTGTTGATCCGAGAAGTCAATTGGGTTCAAATACAAGCCTTAATGATTCGTGAAGTCGAACGGAGTCAAATATTTGGTGCTTGTTGTTCCGAGAAGGCGAATTGGGTCACATTGTGCGTACTTGGTGACTTGGTAAAACAAACGGATCAAGTTATGGATACTTGTTTATCCGAGGAGCCGAATTGGGTCAATTGAATGACTTGTTGTTCCGAGAAGTCAATTGGGTTCAAATACAAGCCTTAATGATTCGTGAAGTTGAACGAAGTCAAATAGTTGGTGCTTGTTAATCCGAGAAGGCGAACTGGGTCACATTGTGCGTACTTGGTGACTTTATAAAACAAACGAATCAAGTTATGGATACTTGTTGATCCGAGAAGTCAATTGGGTTCAAATACAAGCCTTTAATGATTCGTGAAGTCGAACGGAGTCAATTAGTTGGTGCTTGTTGATCCGCGAAGGCGAATTGGGTCACATTGTGCGTACTTGGTGACTTAATAAAACAAACGAATCATGTTATGGATACTTGTTGGTCCGAGAAGCCCAATTAAGTCAAATGGAAGACTTGTTGATCCGAGAAGTCAATTAGGTTCAAATACAAGCCTTAATGATTCGTGAAGTCGAACGAAGTAAAATAATTGGTGCTTGTTGATCCGAGAAGGTGAATTGGGTCACATTGTGCGTACTTAGTGACTTGGTAAAACATACGGATCAAGTTATGGATACTTGTTGATCCGAGAAGCCGAATTAGGTCAATTGAAAGACTTGTTGATTCGAGAAGTCAATTGGGTTCAAATACAAGCCTTAATGATTCGTGAAGTCGAACGAAGTCAATTAGTTGGTGCTTGTTGATCCGAGAAGGCGAATTGGGTCACATTGTGCGTACTTGGTGACTTTGTAAAACAAAAGAATCAAGTTATGGATACTTGTTGATCCGAGAAGCCCAATTAAGTCAAATGGAAGACTTGTTGATCCGAGAAGTCAATTGGGTTCAAATACAAGCCTTAATGATTCGTGAAGTCGAACGGAGTCCAATAGTTGTTGCTTGTTGATCCGAGAAGGCGAATTGGGTCACATTGTGCGTACTTGGTGACTTTATAAAACAAAGGAATCAAGTTATGGATACTTGTTGATCCGAGAAGCCCAATTGAGTCAAATGGAAGACTTGTTGATCCGAGAAGTCAATTGGGTTCAAATACAAGCCTTAATGATTCGTGAAGTCGAACGGAGTCAAATTGTTGGTTCTTGTTGGTCCGAGAAGGAGAATTTGGTCACATTGTGCGTACTTGGTGACTTGGTAAAACAAACGGATCAAGTTATGGATACTTGTTGATCCGAGGAGCCGAATTGGGTCAATTGAAAGACTTGTTGATCCGAGAAGTCAATTGGGGTCAAATACAAGCCTTAATGATTTATGAAGTCGAACGGAGTCAAATTGTTGGTTCTTGTTGTTCCGAGAAGGCAAATTGGGTCACATTGTGCGTACTTGGTGACTTTATAAAACAAACGAATCAAGTTATGGATACTTGTTGATCCGAGAAGCCCAATTGAGTCAAATGGAAGACTTGTTGATCCGAGAAGTCAATTGGGTTCAAATACAAGCCTTAATGATTCGTGAAGTCGAACGGAGTCAAATATTTGGTGCTTGTTGTTCCGAGAAGGCGAATTGGGTCACATTGTGCGTACTTGGTGACTTGGTAAAACAAACGGATCAAGTTATGGATAATTGTTTATCCGAGGAGCCGAATTGGGTCAATTGAATGACTTGTTGTTCCGAGAAGTCAATTGGGTTCAAATACAAGCCTTAATGATTCGTGAAGTTGAACGAAGTCAAATAGTTGGTGCTTGTTAATCCGAGAAGGCGAACTGGGTCACATTGTGCGTACTTGGTGACTTTATAAAACAAACGAATCAAGTTATGGATACTTGTTGATCCGAGAAGTCAATTGGGTTCAAATACAAGCCTTTAATGATTCGTGAAGTCGAACGGAGTCAATTAGTTGGTGCTTGTTGATCCGCGAAGGCGAATTGGGTCACATTGTGCGTACTTGGTGACTTAATAAAACAAACGAATCATGTTATGGATACTTGTTGGTCCGAGAAGCCCAATTAAGTCAAATGGAAGACTTGTTGATCCGAGAAGTCAATTAGGTTCAAATACAAGCCTTAATGATTCGTGAAGTCGAACGAAGTAAAATAATTGGTGCTTGTTGATCCGAGAAGGTGAATTGGGTCACATTGTGCGTACTTAGTGACTTGGTAAAACATACGGATCAAGTTATGGATACTTGTTGATCCGAGAAGCCGAATTAGGTCAATTGAAAGACTTGTTGATTCGAGAAGTCAATTGGGTTCAAATACAAGCCTTAATGATTCGTGAAGTCGAACGAAGTCAATTAGTTGGTGCTTGTTGATCCGAGAAGGCGAATTGGGTCACATTGTGCGTACTTGGTGACTTTATAAAACAAACGAATCAAGTTATGGATACTTGTTGATCCGAGAAGCCCAATTAAGTTAAAAGGAAGACTTGTTGATCCGAGAAGTCAATTGGGTTCAAATAAAAGCCTTTAATGATTCGTGAAGGCGAACGGAGTCAATTAGTTGGTGCTTGTTGATCCGCGAAGGCGAATTGGGTCACATTGTGCGTACTTGGTGACTTTATAAAACAAATGAATCAAGTTATGGATACTTGTTGATCCGAGAAGCCCAATTAAGTCAAATGAAAGACTTGTTGATCCGAGAAGTCAATTGGGTTCAAATACAAGCCTTAATGATTCGTGAAGTCGAACGTACTCAAATAGTTGATGCTTGTTGATCCGAGAAGGCGAATTGGGTCACATTGTGCGTATTTGGTGACTTGGTATAACAAACGGATCAAGTTATGGATACTTGTTGATCCGAGAAGCCGAATTGGGTCAATTGAAATACTTGTTGATCCGAGAAGTCAATTGGGTTCAAATACAAGCCTTAATGATTCGTGAAGTCGAACGAAGTCAATTAGTTGGTGCTTGTCGATCCGAGAAGGCGAATTAGGGCACATTGTGCGTACTTGGTGACTTGGTAAAAGAAATGGATAAAGTTATGGATAATTGTTGATCCGAGAAGCCGAATTGGGTCAGTTAAAAGACTTGTTAATCCGAGAAGTCAATTGGGTTCAAATACAAGCCTTAATGATTCGTGAAGTCGAACGGAGTCAAATAGTTGGTGCTTGTTGATCGGAGAAGGCGAATTGGGTCACATTGTGCGTACTTGGTGACTTGGTAAAACAAACGGATCAAGTTATGGATACTTGTTGATCCGAGGAGCCGAATTGGGTCAATTGAATGAGTTGTTGTTCCGTGAAGTCAATTGGGTTCAAATACAAGCCTTAATGATTTGTGAAGTCGAACGAAGTCAAATAGTTTGGGCTTGTTGATCCGAGAAGGCGAATTGGGTCACATTGTGCGTACTTGGTGACTTTATAAAACAAACGAATCAAGTTATAGATACTTGTTGATCCGAGAAGCCCAATTAAGTCAAATGGAAGACTTGTTGATCCGAGAAGCCGAATTGGGTCAATTGTAATACTTGTTGATCCGAGAAGCCGAATTGGGTCAATTGAAATACTTGTTGATCCGAGAAGTCAATTGGGTTCAAATACAAGCCCTAATGAATCGTGAAGTCGAACGAAGTCAAATAGTTGGTGCTTGTTGATCCGAGAAGGCGAATTGGGTCACATAGTGCGTACTTGGTGACTTGGTATAACAAACGGATCAAGTTATGGATACTTGTTGATCCGAGAAGCCGAATTGGGTCAATTGAAAGACTTGTTGATTCGAGAAGTCAATTGGGTTCAAATACAAGCCTTAATGATTCGTGAAGTCGAACGAAGTCAATTAGTTGGTGCTTGTTGACCCGAGAAGGCGAATTGGGTCACATTGTGCGTACTTGGTGACTTTATAAAACAAACGAATCAAGTTATGGATACTTGTTGATCCGAGAAGCCCAATTAAGTCAAAAGGAAGACTTGTTGATCCGAGAAGTCAATTGGGTTCAAATACAAGCCTTTAATGATTCGTGAAGTCGAACGGAGTCAATTAGTTGGTGCTTGTTGATCCGCGAAGGCGAATTGGATCACATTGTGCATACTTGGTGACTTTATAAAACAAACGAATCAAGTTATGGATACTTGTTGATCCGAGAAGCCCAATTAAGTCAAATGGAAGACTTGTTGATCCGAGAAGTCAATTGGGTTCAAATACAAGCCTTAATGATTCGTGAAGTCGAACGAAGTCAAATAGCTGGTGCTTGTTGACCCGAGAAGGCGAATTGGGTCACATTGTGCGTACTTGGTGACTTTATAAAACAAACGAATCAAGTTATGGATACTTGTTGATCCGAGAAGCCCAATTAAGTCAAAAGGAAGACTTGTTGATCCGAGAAGTCAATTGGGTTCAAATACAAGCCTTTAATGATTCGTGAAGTCGAACGGAGTCAATTAGTTGGTGCTTCTTGATCCGCGAAGGCGAATTGGATCACATTGTGCATACTTGGTGACTTCATAAAACAAAAGAATCAAGTTATGGATACTTGTTGATCCGAGAAGCCCAATTAAGTCAAATGGAAGACTTGTTGATCCGAGAAGTCAATTGGGTTCAAATACAAGCCTTAATGATTCGTGAAGTCGAACGGAGTCCAATAGTTGTTGCTTGTTGATCCGAGAAGGCGAATTGGGTCACATTGTGCGTACTTGGTGACTTTATAAAACAAAGGAATCAAGTTATGGATACTTGTTGATCCGAGAAGCCCAATTGAGTCAAATGGAAGACTTGTTGATCCGAGAAGTCAATTGGGTTCAAATACAAGCCTTAATGATTCGTGAAGTCGAACGGAGTCAAATTGTTGGTTCTTGTTGGTCCGAGAAGGAGAATTTGGTCACATTGTGCGTACTTGGTGACTTGGTAAAACAAACGGATCAAGTTATGGATACTTGTTGATCCGAGGAGCCGAATTGGGTCAATTGAAAGACTTGTTGATCCGAGAAGTCAATTGGGGTCAAATACAAGCCTTAATGATTTATGAAGTCGAACGGAGTCAAATTGTTGGTTCTTGTTGTTCCGAGAAGGCAAATTGGGTCACATTGTGCGTACTTGGTGACTTTATAAAACAAACGAATCAAGTTATGGATACTTGTTGATCCGAGAAGCCCAATTGAGTCAAATGGAAGACTTGTTGATCCGAGAAGTCAATTGGGTTCAAATACAAGCCTTAATGATTCGTGAAGTCGAACGGAGTCAAATATTTGGTGCTTGTTGTTCCGAGAAGGCGAATTGGGTCACATTGTGCGTACTTGGTGACTTGGTAAAACAAACGGATCAAGTTATGGATACTTGTTTATCCGAGGAGCCGAATTGGGTCAATTGAATGACTTGTTGTTCCGAGAAGTCAATTGGGTTCAAATACAAGCCTTAATGATTCGTGAAGTTGAACGAAGTCAAATAGTTGGTGCTTGTTAATCCGAGAAGGCGAACTGGGTCACATTGTGCGTACTTGGTGACTTTATAAAACAAACGAATCAAGTTATGGATACTTGTTGATCCGAGAAGTCAATTGGGTTCAAATACAAGCCTTTAATGATTCGTGAAGTCGAACGGAGTCAATTAGTTGGTGCTTGTTGATCCGCGAAGGCGAATTGGGTCACATTGTGCGTACTTGGTGACTTAATAAAACAAACGAATCATGTTATGGATACTTGTTGGTCCGAGAAGCCCAATTAAGTCAAATGGAAGACTTGTTGATCCGAGAAGTCAATTAGGTTCAAATACAAGCCTTAATGATTCGTGAAGTCGAACGAAGTAAAATAATTGGTGCTTGTTGATCCGAGAAGGTGAATTGGGTCACATTGTGCGTACTTAGTGACTTGGTAAAACATACGGATCAAGTTATGGATACTTGTTGATCCGAGAAGCCGAATTAGGTCAATTGAAAGACTTGTTGATTCGAGAAGTCAATTGGGTTCAAATACAAGCCTTAATGATTCGTGAAGTCGAACGAAGTCAATTAGTTGGTGCTTGTTGATCCGAGAAGGCGAATTGGGTCACATTGTGCGTACTTGGTGACTTTATAAAACAAACGAATCAAGTTATGGATACTTGTTGATCCGAGAAGCCCAATTAAGTTAAAAGGAAGACTTGTTGATCCGAGAAGTCAATTGGGTTCAAATAAAAGCCTTTAATGATTCGTGAAGGCGAACGGAGTCAATTAGTTGGTGCTTGTTGATCCGCGAAGGCGAATTGGGTCACATTGTGCGTACTTGGTGACTTTATAAAACAAATGAATCAAGTTATGGATACTTGTTGATCCGAGAAGCCCAATTAAGTCAAATGAAAGACTTGTTGATCCGAGAAGTCAATTGGGTTCAAATACAAGCCTTAATGATTCGTGAAGTCGAACGTACTCAAATAGTTGATGCTTGTTGATCTGAGAAGGCGAATTGGGTCACATTGTGCGTATTTGGTGACTTGGTATAACAAACGGATCAAGTTATGGATACTTGTTGATCCGAGAAGCCGAATTGGGTCAATTGAAATACTTGTTGATCCGAGAAGTCAATTGGGTTCAAATACAAGCCTTAATGATTCGTGAAGTCGAACGAAGTCAATTAGTTGGTGCTTGTCGATCCGAGAAGGCGAATTAGGGCACATTGTGCGTACTTGGTGACTTGGTAAAAGAAATGGATAAAGTTATGGATAATTGTTGATCCGAGAAGCCGAATTGGGTCAGTTAAAAGACTTGTTAATCCGAGAAGTCAATTGGGTTCAAATACAAGCCTTAATGATTCGTGAAGTCGAACGGAGTCAAATAGTTGGTGCTTGTTGATCGGAGAAGGCGAATTGGGTCACATTGTGCGTACTTGGTGACTTGGTAAAACAAACGGATCAAGTTATGGATACTTGTTGATCCGAGGAGCCGAATTGGGTCAATTGAATGAGTTGTTGTTCCGTGAAGTCAATTGGGTTCAAATACAAGCCTTAATGATTTGTGAAGTCGAACGAAGTCAAATAGTTTGGGCTTGTTGATCCGAGAAGGCGAATTGGGTCACATTGTGCGTACTTGGTGACTTTATAAAACAAACGAATCAAGTTATAGATACTTGTTGATCCGAGAAGCCCAATTAAGTCAAATGGAAGACTTGTTGATCCGAGAAGCCGAATTGGGTCAATTGTAATACTTGTTGATCCGAGAAGCCGAATTGGGTCAATTGAAATACTTGTTGATCCGAGAAGTCAATTGGGTTCAAATACAAGCCCTAATGAATCGTGAAGTCGAACGAAGTCAAATAGTTGGTGCTTGTTGATCCGAGAAGGCGAATTGGGTCACATAGTGCGTACTTGGTGACTTGGTATAACAAACGGATCAAGTTATGGATACTTGTTGATCCGAGAAGCCGAATTGGGTCAATTGAAAGACTTGTTGATTCGAGAAGTCAATTGGGTTCAAATACAAGCCTTAATGATTCGTGAAGTCGAACGAAGTCAATTAGTTGGTGCTTGTTGACCCGAGAAGGCGAATTGGGTCACATTGTGCGTACTTGGTGACTTTATAAAACAAACGAATCAAGTTATGGATACTTGTTGATCCGAGAAGCCCAATTAAGTCAAAAGGAAGACTTGTTGATCCGAGAAGTCAATTGGGTTCAAATACAAGCCTTTAATGATTCGTGAAGTCGAACGGAGTCAATTAGTTGGTGCTTGTTGATCCGCGAAGGCGAATTGGATCACATTGTGCATACTTGGTGACTTTATAAAACAAACGAATCAAGTTATGGATACTTGTTGATCCGAGAAGCCCAATTAAGTCAAATGGAAGACTTGTTGATCCGAGAAGTCAATTGGGTTCAAATACAAGCCTTAATGATTCGTGAAGTCGAACGAAGTCAATTAGTTGGTGCTTGTTGACCCGAGAAGGCGAATTGGGTCACATTGTGCGTACTTGGTGACTTTATAAAACAAACGAATCAAGTTATGGATACTTGTTGATCTGAGAAGCCCAATTAAGTCAAAAGGAAGACTTGTTGATCCGAGAAGTCAATTGGGTTCAAATACAAGCCTTTAATGATTCGTGAAGTCGAACGGAGTCAATTAGTTGGTGCTTCTTGATCCGCGAAGGCGAATTGGATCACATTGTGCATACTTGGTGACTTCATAAAACAAAAGAATCAAGTTATGGATACTTGTTGATCCGAGAAGCCCAATTAAGTCAAATGGAAGACTTGTTGATCCGAGAAGTCAATTGGGTTCAA
The DNA here is from genome assembly GCA_958295605.1 of Ajuga chamaepitys. NCBI lineage: Eukaryota > Viridiplantae > Streptophyta > Magnoliopsida > Lamiales > Lamiaceae > Ajuga > Ajuga chamaepitys. The sequence continues at coordinate 36,185,159 of OY282495.1, forward strand.
ATACAAGCCTTAATGATTCGTGAAGTCGAACGTAGTCAAATAGTTGGTGCTTGTTGATCCGAGAAGGCGAATTGGGTCACATTGTGCGTATTTGGTGACTTGGTATAACAAACGGATCAAGTTATGGATACTTGTTGATCCGAGAAGCCGAATTGGGTCAATTGAAATACTTGTTGGTCCGAGAAGTCAATTGGGTTCAAATACAAGCCTTAATGATTCGTGAAGTCGAACGGAGTCAAATAGTTGGTGCTTGTTGATCCGAGAAGGCGAATTGGGTCACATTGTGCGTACTTGGTGACTTGGTAAAACAAACGGATCAAGTTATGGATACTTGTTGATCCGAGGAGCCGAATTGGGTCAATTGAATGAGTTGTTGTTCCGTGAAGTCAATTGGGTTCAAATACAAGCCTTAATGATTCGTGAAGTTGAACGAAGTCAATTAGTTGGTGCTTGTTGATCCGAGAAGGCGAATTGGGTCACATTGTGCGTACTTGGTGACTTGGTAAAAGAAATGGATCAAGTTGTGGATAATTGTTGATCCGAGAAGCCGAATTGGGTCAATTGAATGACTTGTTGTTCTGAGAAGTCAATTGGGTTCAAATACAAGCCTTAATGATTCGTGAAGTCGAACGGAGTCAAATAGTTGGTGCTTGTTGATCCGAGAAGCCGAATTGGGTCACATTGTGCGTACTTGGTGACTTGGTAAAACATACGGATCAAGTTATGGATACTTGTTGATCCGAGAAGCCGAATTAGGTCAATTGAAAGACTTGTTGATTCGAGAAGGCGAATTGGGTCACATTGTGCGTACTTGGTGACTTGGTAAAAGAAATGGATCAAGTTGTGGATACTTGTTGATCCGAGAAGCCGAATTGGGTCAATTGAATGACTTGTTGTTCCGAGAAGTCAATTGGGTTCAAATACAAGCCTTAATGATTCGTGAAGTCGAACGGAGTCAATTAGTTGGTGCTTGTTGATCCGCAAAGGCGAATTGGGTCACATTGTGCGTACTTGGTGACTTTATAAAACAAACGAATCATGTTATGGATACTTGTTGGTCCGAGAAGCCCAATTAAGTCAAATGGAAGACTTGTTGATCCGAGAAGTCAATTAGGTTCAAATACAAGCCTTAATGATTCGTGAAGTCGAACGAAGTCAAATAGTTGGTGCTTGTTGATCCGAGAAGGTGAATTGGGTCACATTGTGCCTACTTAGTGAGTTGGTAAAACATACGGATCAAGTTATGGATACTTGTTGATCCGAGAAGCCGAATTAGGTCAATTGAAAGACTTGTTGATTCGAGAAGTCAATTGGGTTCAAATACAAGCCTTAATGATTCGTGAAGTCGAACGAAGTCAATTAGTTGGTGCTTGTTGATCCGAGAAGGCGAATTGGGTCACATTGTGCGTTCTTGGTGACTTTATAAAACAAACGAATCAAGTTATGGATACTTGTTGATCCGAGAAGCCCAATTAAGTCAAAAGGAAGACTTGTTGATCCGAGAAGTCAATTGGGTTCAAATACAAGCCTTTAATGATTCGTGAAGTCGAACGGAGTCAATTAGTTGGTGCTTCTTGATCCGCGAAGGCGAATTGGATCACATTGTGCATACTTGGTGACTTCATAAAACAAAAGAATCAAGTTATGGATACTTGTTGATCCGAGAAGCCCAATTAAGTCAAATGGAAGACTTGTTGATCCGAGAAGTCAATTGGGTTCAAATACAAGCCTTAATGATTCGTGAAGTCGAACGTAGTCAAATAGTTGGTGCTTGTTGATCCGAGAAGGCGAATTGGGTCACATTGTGCGTATTTGGTGACTTGGTATAACAAACGGATCAAGTTATGGATACTTGTTGATCCGAGAAGCCGAATTGGGTCAATTGAAATACTTGTTGGTCCGAGAAGTCAATTGGGTTCAAATACAAGCCTTAATGATTCGTGAAGTCGAACGGAGTCAAATAGTTGGTGCTTGTTGATCCGAGAAGGCGAATTGGGTCACATTGTGCGTACTTGGTGACTTGGTAAAACAAACGGATCAAGTTATGGATACTTGTTGATCCGAGGAGCCGAATTGGGTCAATTGAATGAGTTGTTGTTCCGTGAAGTCAATTGGGTTCAAATACAAGCCTTAATGATTCGTGAAGTTGAACGAAGTCAATTAGTTGGTGCTTGTTGATCCGAGAAGGCGAATTGGGTCACATTGTGCGTACTTGGTGACTTGGTAAAAGAAATGGATCAAGTTGTGGATAATTGTTGATCCGAGAAGCCGAATTGGGTCAATTGAATGACTTGTTGTTCTGAGAAGTCAATTGGGTTCAAATACAAGCCTTAATGATTCGTGAAGTCGAACGGAGTCAAATAGTTGGTGCTTGTTGATCCGAGAAGCCGAATTGGGTCACATTGTGCGTACTTGGTGACTTGGTAAAACATACGGATCAAGTTATGGATACTTGTTGATCCGAGAAGCCGAATTAGGTCAATTGAAAGACTTGTTGATTCGAGAAGGCGAATTGGGTCACATTGTGCGTACTTGGTGACTTGGTAAAAGAAATGGATCAAGTTGTGGATACTTGTTGATCCGAGAAGCCGAATTGGGTCAATTGAATGACTTGTTGTTCCGAGAAGTCAATTGGGTTCAAATACAAGCCTTAATGATTCGTGAAGTCGAACGGAGTCAATTAGTTGGTGCTTGTTGATCCGCAAAGGCGAATTGGGTCACATTGTGCGTACTTGGTGACTTTATAAAACAAACGAATCATGTTATGGATACTTGTTGGTCCGAGAAGCCCAATTAAGTCAAATGGAAGACTTGTTGATCCGAGAAGTCAATTAGGTTCAAATACAAGCCTTAATGATTCATGAAGTCGAACGAAGTCAAATAGTTGGTGCTTGTTGATCCGAGAAGGTGAATTGGGTCACATTGTGCCTACTTAGTGAGTTGGTAAAACATACGGATCAAGTTATGGATACTTGTTGATCCGAGAAGCCGAATTAGGTCAATTGAAAGACTTGTTGATTCGAGAAGTCAATTGGGTTCAAATACAAGCCTTAATGATTCGTGAAGTCGAACGAAGTCAATTAGTTGGTGCTTGTTGATCCGAGAAGGCGAATTGGGTCACATTGTGCGTTCTTGGTGACTTTATAAAACAAACGAATCAAGTTATGGATACTTGTTGATCCGAGAAGCCCAATTAAGTCAAAAGGAAGACTTGTTGATCCGAGAAGTCAATTGGGTTCAAATACAAGCCTTTAATGATTCGTGAAGTCGAACGGAGTCAATTAGTTGGTGCTTGTTGATCCGCGAAGGCGAATTGGGTCACATTGTGCGTACTTGGTGACTTTATAAAACAAACGAATCAAGTTATGGATACTTGTTGATCCGAGAAGCCCAATTAAGTCAAATGGAAGACTTGTTGATCCGAGAAGTCAATTGGGTTCAAATACAAGCCTTAATGATTCGTGAAGTCGAACGAAGTCAAATAGTTGGTGCTTGTTGATCCGAGAAGGCGAATTGGGTCACATAGTGCGTACTTGGTGACTTGGTATAACAAACGGATCAAGTTATGGATACTTGTTGATCCGAGAAGCCGAATTAGGTCAATTGAAAGACTTGTTGGTTCGAGAAGTCAATTGGGTTCAAATACAAGCCTTAATGATTCGTGAAGTCAAACGAAGTCAATTAGTTGGTGCTTGTTGATCCGAGAAGGCGAATTGGGTCAATTGAATGACTTGTTGTTCTGAGAAGTCAATTGGGTTCAAATACAAGCCTTAATGATTCGTGAAGTCGAACGGAGTCAAATAGTTGGTGCTTGTTGAACCGAGAAGCCGAATTGGGTCAATTGAATGACTTGTTGTTCTGAGAAGTCAATTGGGTTCAAATACAAGCCTTAATGATTCGTGAAGTCGAACGGAGTCAAATAGTTGGTGCTTGTTGATCCGAGAAGCCGAATTGGGTCACATTGTGCGTACTTGGTGACTTGGTAAAACATACGGATCAAGTTATGGATACTTGTTGATCCGAGAAGCCGAATTGGGTCAATTGAAAGACTTGTTGATTCGAGAAGTCAATTGGGTTCAAATACAAGCCTTAATGATTCGTGAAGTCGAACGAAGTCAATTAGTTGGTGCTTGTTGACCCGAGAAGGCGAATTGGGTCACATTGTGCGTACTTGGTGACTTTATAAAACAAACGAATCAAGTTATGGATACTTGTTGATCCGAGAAGCCCAATTAAGTCAAAAGGAAGACTTGTTGATCCGAGAAGTCAATTGGGTTCAAATACAAGCCTTTAATGATTCGTGAAGTCGAACGGAGTCAATTAGTTGGTGCTTGTTGATCCGCGAAGGCGAATTGGATCACATTGTGCATACTTGGTGACTTTATAAAACAAACGAATCAAGTTATGGATACTTGTTGATCCGAGAAGCCCAATTAAGTCAAATGGAAGACTTGTTGATCCGAGAAGTCAATTGGGTTCAAATACAAGCCTTAATGATTCGTGAAGTCGAACGAAGTCAATTAGTTGGTGCTTGTTGACCCGAGAAGGCGAATTGGGTCACATTGTGCGTACTTGGTGACTTTATAAAACAAACGAATCAAGTTATGGATACTTGTTGATCTGAGAAGCCCAATTAAGTCAAAAGGAAGACTTGTTGATCCGAGAAGTCAATTGGGTTCAAATACAAGCCTTTAATGATTCGTGAAGTCGAACGGAGTCAATTAGTTGGTGCTTCTTGATCCGCGAAGGCGAATTGGATCACATTGTGCATACTTGGTGACTTCATAAAACAAACGAATCAAGTTATGGATACTTGTTGATCCGAGAAGCCCAATTAAGTCAAATGGAAGACTTGTTGATCCGAGAAGTCAATTGGGTTCAAATACAAGCCTTAATGATTCGTGAAGTCGAACGTAGTCAAATAGTTGGTGCTTGTTGATCCGAGAAGGCGAATTGGGTCACATTGTGCGTATTTGGGGACTTGGTATAACAAACGGATCAAGTTATGGATACTTGTTGATCCGAGAAGCCGAATTGGGTCAATTGAAATACTTGTTGGTCCGAGAAGTCAATTGGGTTCAAATACAAGCCTTAATGATTCGTGAAGTCGAACGGAGTCAAATAGTTGGTGCTTGTTGATCCGAGAAGGCGAATTGGGTCACATTGTGCGTACTTGGTGACTTGGTAAAACAAACGGATCAAGTTATGGATACTTGTTGATCCGAGGAGCCGAATTGGGTCAATTGAATGAGTTGTTGTTCCGTGAAGTCAATTGGGTTCAAATACAAGCCTTAATGATTCGTGAAGTTGAACGAAGTCAATTAGTTGGTGCTTGTTGATCCGAGAAGGCGAATTGGGTCACATTGTGCGTACTTGGTGACTTGGTAAAAGAAATGGATCAAGTTGTGGATAATTGTTGATCCGAGAAGCCGAATTGGGTCAATTGAATGACTTGTTGTTCTGAGAAGTCAATTGGGTTCAAATACAAGCCTTAATGATTTGTGAAGTCGAACGGAGTCAAATAGTTGGTGCTTGTTGATCCGAGAAGCCGAATTGGGTCACATTGTGCGTACTTGGTGACTTGGTAAAACATACGGATCAAGTTATGGATACTTGTTGATCCGAGAAGCCGAATTAGGTCAATTGAAAGACTTGTTGATTCGAGAAGGCGAATTGGGTCACATTGTGCGTACTTGGTGACTTGGTAAAAGAAATGGATCAAGTTGTGGATATTTGTTGATCCGAGAAGCCGAATTGGGTCAATTGAATGACTTGTTGTTCCGAGAAGTCAATTGGGTTCAAATACAAGCCTTAATGATTCGTGAAGTCGAACGGAGTCAATTAGTTGGTGCTTGTTGATCCGCAAAGGCGAATTGGGTCACATTGTGCGTACTTGGTGACTTTATAAAACAAACGAATCATGTTATGGATACTTGTTGGTCCGAGAAGCCCAATTAAGTCAAATGGAAGACTTGTTGATCCGAGAAGTCAATTAGGTTCAAATACAAGCCTTAATGATTCGTGAAGTCGAACGAAGTCAAATAGTTGGTGCTTGTTGATCCGAGAAGGTGAATTGGGTCACATTGTGCCTACTTAGTGAGTTGGTAAAACATACGGATCAAGTTATGGATACTTGTTGATCCGAGAAGCCGAATTAGGTCAATTGAAAGACTTGTTGATTCGAGAAGTCAATTGGGTTCAAATACAAGCCTTTAATGATTCGTGAAGTCGAACGAAGTCAATTAGTTGGTGCTTGTTGATCCGAGAAGGCGAATTGGGTCACATTGTGCGTACTTGGTGACTTTATAAAACAAACGAATCAAGTTATGGATACTTGTTGATCCGAGAAGCCCAATTAAGTCAAAAGGAAGACTTGTTGATCCGAGAAGTCAATTGGGTTCAAATACAAGCCTTTAATGATTCGTGAAGTCGAACGGAGTCAATTAGTTGGTGCTTGTTGATCCGCGAAGGCGAATTGGATCACATTGTGCATACTTGGTGACTTTATAAAACAAACGAATCAAGTTATGGATACTTGTTGATCCGAGAAGCCCAATTAAGTCAAATGGAAGACTTGTTGATCCGAGAAGTCAATTGGGTTCAAATACAAGCCTTAATGATTCGTGAAGTCGAACGAAGTCAATTAGTTGGTGCTTGTTGACCCGAGAAGGCGAATTGGGTCACATTGTGCGTACTTGGTGACTTTATAAAACAAACGAATCAAGTTATGGATACTTGTTGATCCGAGAAGCCCAATTAAGTCAAATGGAAGACTTGTTGATCCGAGAAGTCAATTGGGTTCAAATACAAGCCTTAATGATTCGTGAAGTCGAACGAAGTCAAATAGTTGGTGCTTGTTGATCCGAGAAGGCGAATTGGGTCACATAGTGCGTACTTGGTGACTTGGTATAACAAACGGATCAAGTTATGGATACTTGTTGATCCGAGAAGCCGAATTAGGTCAATTGAAAGACTTGTTGGTTCGAGAAGTCAATTGGGTTCAAATACAAGCCTTAATGATTCGTGAAGTCAAACGAAGTCAATTAGTTGGTGCTTGTTGATCCGAGAAGGCGAATTGGGTCAATTGAATGACTTGTTGTTCTGAGAAGTCAATTGGGTTCAAATACAAGCCTTAATGATTCGTGAAGTCGAACGGAGTCAAATAGTTGGTGCTTGTTGAACCGAGAAGCCGAATTGGGTCAATTGAATGACTTGTTGTTCTGAGAAGTCAATTGGGTTCAAATACAAGCCTTAATGATTCGTGAAGTCGAACGGAGTCAAATAGTTGGTGCTTGTTGATCCGAGAAGCCGAATTGGGTCACATTGTGCGTACTTGGTGACTTGGTAAAACATACGGATCAAGTTATGGATACTTGTTGATCCGAGAAGCCGAATTGGGTCAATTGAAAGACTTGTTGATTCGAGAAGTCAATTGGGTTCAAATACAAGCCTTAATGATTCGTGAAGTCGAACGAAGTCAATTAGTTGGTGCTTGTTGACCCGAGAAGGCGAATTGGGTCACATTGTGCGTACTTGGTGACTTTATAAAACAAACGAATCAAGTTATGGATACTTGTTGATCCGAGAAGCCCAATTAAGTCAAAAGGAAGACTTGTTGATCCGAGAAGTCAATTGGGTTCAAATACAAGCCTTTAATGATTCGTGAAGTCGAACGGAGTCAATTAGTTGGTGCTTGTTGATCCGCGAAGGCGAATTGGATCACATTGTGCATACTTGGTGACTTTATAAAACAAACGAATCAAGTTATGGATACTTGTTGATCCGAGAAGCCCAATTAAGTCAAATGGAAGACTTGTTGATCCGAGAAGTCAATTGGGTTCAAATACAAGCCTTAATGATTCGTGAAGTCGAACGAAGTCAATTAGTTGGTGCTTGTTGACCCGAGAAGGCGAATTGGGTCACATTGTGCGTACTTGGTGACTTTATAAAACAAACGAATCAAGTTATGGATACTTGTTGATCTGAGAAGCCCAATTAAGTCAAAAGGAAGACTTGTTGATCCGAGAAGTCAATTGGGTTCAAATACAAGCCTTTAATGATTCGTGAAGTCGAACGGAGTCAATTAGTTGGTGCTTCTTGATCCGCGAAGGCGAATTGGATCACATTGTGCATACTTGGTGACTTCATAAAACAAACGAATCAAGTTATGGATACTTGTTGATCCGAGAAGCCCAATTAAGTCAAATGGAAGACTTGTTGATCCGAGAAGTCAATTGGGTTCAAATACAAGCCTTAATGATTCGTGAAGTCGAACGTAGTCAAATAGTTGGTGCTTGTTGATCCGAGAAGGCGAATTGGGTCACATTGTGCGTATTTGGGGACTTGGTATAACAAACGGATCAAGTTATGGATACTTGTTGATCCGAGAAGCCGAATTGGGTCAATTGAAATACTTGTTGGTCCGAGAAGTCAATTGGGTTCAAATACAAGCCTTAATGATTCGTGAAGTCGAACGGAGTCAAATAGTTGGTGCTTGTTGATCCGAGAAGGCGAATTGGGTCACATTGTGCGTACTTGGTGACTTGGTAAAACAAACGGATCAAGTTATGGATACTTGTTGATCCGAGGAGCCGAATTGGGTCAATTGAATGAGTTGTTGTTCCGTGAAGTCAATTGGGTTCAAATACAAGCCTTAATGATTCGTGAAGTTGAACGAAGTCAATTAGTTGGTGCTTGTTGATCCGAGAAGGCGAATTGGGTCACATTGTGCGTACTTGGTGACTTGGTAAAAGAAATGGATCAAGTTGTGGATAATTGTTGATCCGAGAAGCCGAATTGGGTCAATTGAATGACTTGTTGTTCTGAGAAGTCAATTGGGTTCAAATACAAGCCTTAATGATTTGTGAAGTCGAACGGAGTCAAATAGTTGGTGCTTGTTGATCCGAGAAGCCGAATTGGGTCACATTGTGCGTACTTGGTGACTTGGTAAAACATACGGATCAAGTTATGGATACTTGTTGATCCGAGAAGCCGAATTAGGTCAATTGAAAGACTTGTTGATTCGAGAAGGCGAATTGGGTCACATTGTGCGTACTTGGTGACTTGGTAAAAGAAATGGATCAAGTTGTGGATATTTGTTGATCCGAGAAGCCGAATTGGGTCAATTGAATGACTTGTTGTTCCGAGAAGTCAATTGGGTTCAAATACAAGCCTTAATGATTCGTGAAGTCGAACGGAGTCAATTAGTTGGTGCTTGTTGATCCGCAAAGGCGAATTGGGTCACATTGTGCGTACTTGGTGACTTTATAAAACAAACGAATCATGTTATGGATACTTGTTGGTCCGAGAAGCCCAATTAAGTCAAATGGAAGACTTGTTGATCCGAGAAGTCAATTAGGTTCAAATACAAGCCTTAATGATTCGTGAAGTCGAACGAAGTCAAATAGTTGGTGCTTGTTGATCCGAGAAGGTGAATTGGGTCACATTGTGCCTACTTAGTGAGTTGGTAAAACATACGGATCAAGTTATGGATACTTGTTGATCCGAGAAGCCGAATTAGGTCAATTGAAAGACTTGTTGATTCGAGAAGTCAATTGGGTTCAAATACAAGCCTTTAATGATTCGTGAAGTCGAACGAAGTCAATTAGTTGGTGCTTGTTGATCCGAGAAGGCGAATTGGGTCACATTGTGCGTACTTGGTGACTTTATAAAACAAACGAATCAAGTTATGGATACTTGTTGATCCGAGAAGCCCAATTAAGTCAAAAGGAAGACTTGTTGATCCGAGAAGTCAATTGGGTTCAAATACAAGCCTTTAATGATTCGTGAAGTCGAACGGAGTCAATTAGTTGGTGCTTGTTGATCCGCGAAGGCGAATTGGATCACATTGTGCATACTTGGTGACTTTATAAAACAAACGAATCAAGTTATGGATACTTGTTGATCCGAGAAGCCCAATTAAGTCAAATGGAAGACTTGTTGATCCGAGAAGTCAATTGGGTTCAAATACAAGCCTTAATGATTCGTGAAGTCGAACGAAGTCAATTAGTTGGTGCTTGTTGACCCGAGAAGGCGAATTGGGTCACATTGTGCGTACTTGGTGACTTTATAAAACAAACGAATCAAGTTATGGATACTTGTTGATCTGAGAAGCCCAATTAAGTCAAAAGGAAGACTTGTTGATCCGAGAAGTCAAGTGGGTTCAAATACAAGCCTTTAATGATTCGTGAAGTCGAACGGAGTCAATTAGTTGGTGTTTCTTGATCCGCGAAGGCGAATTGGATCACATTGTGCATACTTGGTGACTTCATAAAACAAACGAATCAAGTTATGGATACTTGTTGATCCGAGAAGCCCAATTAAGTCAAATGGAAGACTTGTTGATCCGAGAAGTCAATTGGGTTCAAATACAAGCCTTAATGATTCGTGAAGTCGAACGTAGTCAAATAGTTGGTGCTTGTTGATCCGAGAAGGCGAATTGGGTCACATTGTGCGTATTTGGTGACTTGGTATAACAAACGGATCAAGTTATGGATACTTGTTGATCCGAGAAGCCGAATTGGGTCAATTGAAATACTTGTTGGTCCGAGAAGTCAATTGGGTTCAAATACAAGCCTTAATGATTCGTGAAGTCGAACGGAGTCAAATAGTTGGTGCTTGTTGATCCGAGAAGGCGAATTGGGTCACATTGTGCGTACTTGGTGACTTGGTAAAACAAACGGATCAAGTTATGGATACTTGTTGATCCGAGGAGCCGAATTGGGTCAATTGAATGAGTTGTTGTTCCGTGAAGTCAATTGGGTTCAAATACAAGCCTTAATGATTCGTGAAGTTGAACGAAGTCAATTAGTTGGTGTTTGTTGATCCGAGAAGGCGAATTGGGTCACATTGTGCGTACTTGGTGACTTGGTAAAAGAAATGGATCAAGTTGTGGATAATTGTTGATCCGAGAAGCCGAATTGGGTCAATTGAATGACTTGTTGTTCTGAGAAGTCAATTGGGTTCAAATACAAGCCTTAATGATTCGTGAAGTCGAACGGAGTCAAATAGTTGGTGCTTGTTGATCCGAGAAGCCGAATTGGGTCACATTGTGCGTACTTGGTGACTTGGTAAAACATACGGATCAAGTTATGGATACTTGTTGATCCGAGAAGCCGAATTAGGTCAATTGAAAGACTTGTTGATTCGAGAAGGCGAATTGGGTCACATTGTGCGTACTTGGTGACTTGGTAAAAGAAATGGATCAAGTTGTGGATATTTGTTGATCCGAGAAGCCGAATTGGGTCAATTGAATGACTTGTTGTTCCGAGAAGTCAATTGGGTTCAAATACAAGCCTTAATGATTCGTGAAGTCGAACGGAGTCAATTAGTTGGTGCTTGTTGATCCGCAAAGGCGAATTGGGTCACATTGTGCGTACTTGGTGACTTTATAAAACAAACGAATCATGTTATGGATACTTGTTGGTCCGAGAAGCCCAATTAAGTCAAATGGAAGACTTGTTGATCCGAGAAGTCAATTAGGTTCAAATACAAGCCTTAATGATTCGTGAAGTCGAACGAAGTCAAATAGTTGGTGCTTGTTGATCCGAGAAGGTGAATTGGGTCACATTGTGCCTACTTAGTGAGTTGGTAAAACATACGGATCAAGTTATGGATACTTGTTGATCCGAGAAGCCGAATTAGGTCAATTGAAAGACTTGTTGATTCGAGAAGTCAATTGGGTTCAAATACAAGCCTTTAATGATTCGTGAAGTCGAACGAAGTCAATTAGTTGGTGCTTGTTGATCCGAGAAGGCGAATTGGGTCACATTGTGCGTACTTGGTGACTTTATAAAACAAACGAATCAAGTTATGGATACTTGTTGATCCGAGAAGCCCAATTAAGTCAAAAGGAAGACTTGTTGATCCGAGAAGTCAATTGGGTTCAAATACAAGCCTTTAATGATTCGTGAAGTCGAACGGAGTCAATTAGTTGGTGCTTGTTGATCCGCGAAGGCGAATTGGGTCACATTGTGCGTACTTGGTGACTTTATAAAACAAACGAATCAAGTTATGGATACTTGTTGATCCGAGAAGCCCAATTAAGTCAAATGGAAGACTTGTTGATCCGAGAAGTCAATTGGGTTCAAATACAAGCCTTAATGATTCGTGAAGTCGAACGAAGTCAAATAGTTGGTGCTTGTTGATTCGAGAAGGCGAATTGGGTCACATAGTGCGTACTTGGTGACTTGGTATAACAAACGGATCATGTTATGGATACTTGTTGATCCGAGAAGCCGAATTAGGTCAATTGAAAGACTTGTTGGTTCGAGAAGTCAATTGGGTTCAAATACAAGCCTTAATGATTCGTGAAGTCAAACGAAGTCAATTAGTTGGTGCTTGTTGATCCGAGAAGGCGAATTGGGTCAATTGAATGACTTGTTGTTCTGAGAAGTCAATTGGGTTCAAATACAAGCCTTAATGATTCGTGAAGTCGAACGGAGTCAAATAGTTGGTGCTTGTTGAACCGAGAAGCCGAATTGGGTCAATTGAATGACTTGTTGTTCTGAGAAGTCAATTGGGTTCAAATACAAGCCTTAATGATTCGTGAAGTCGAACGGAGTCAAATAGTTGGTGCTTGTTGATCCGAGAAGCCGAATTGGGTCACATTGTGCGTACTTGGTGACTTGGTAAAACATACGGATCAAGTTATGGATACTTGTTGATCCGAGAAGCCAAATTAGGTCAATTGAAAGACTTGTTGATTCGAGAAGTCAATTGGGTTCAAATACTAGCCTTAATGATTCGTGAAGTCGAACGAAGTCAATTAGTTGGTGCTTGTTGATCCGAGAAGGCGAATTGGGTCACATTGTGCGTACTTGGTGACTTTATAAAACAAACGAATCAAGTTTGGATACTTGTTGATCCGAGAAGCCCAATTAAGTCAAAAGGAAGACTTGTTGTTCTGAGAAGTCAATTGGGTTCAAATACAAGCCTTTAATGATTCGTGAAGTCGAACGGAGTCAATTAGTTGGTGCTTGTTGATCCGCGAAGGCGAATTGGGTCACATTGTGCATACTTGGTGACTTTATAAAACAAACGAATCAAGTTATGGATACTTGTTGATCCGAGAAGCCCAATTAAGTTAAATGGAAGACTTGTTGATCCGATAAGTCAATTGGGTTCAAATACAAGCCTTAATGATTCGTGAAGTCGAACGAAGTCAAATAGTTGGTGCTTGTTGATCGGAGAAGGCGAATTGGGTCACATAGTGCGTACTTGGTGACTTGGTATAACAAACGGATCAAGTTATGGATACTTGTTGATCCGAGAAGCCGAATTGGGTCAATTGAAAGACTTGTTGATTCGAGAAGTCAATTGGGTTCAAATACAAGCCTTAATGATTCGTGAAGTCGAACGAAGTCAATTAGTTGGTGCTTGTTGATCCGAGAAGGCGAATTGGGTCACATTGTGCGTACTAGGTGACTTGGTAAAAGAAATGGATCAAGTTGTGGATACTTGTTGAACCGAGAAGCCGAATTGGGTCAATTGAATGACTTGTTGTTATGAGAAGTCAATTGGGTTCAAATACAAGCCTTAATGATTCGTGAAGTCGAACGGAGTCAAATAGTTGGTGCTTGTTGATCCGAGACACCGAATTGGGTCACATTGTGCGTACTTGGTGACTTGGTAAAACATACGGATCAAGTTATGGATACTTGTTGATCCGAGAAGCCGAATTAGGTCAACTGAAAGACTTGTTGATTCGAGAAGTCAATTGGGTTCAAATACAAGCCTTAATGATTCGTGAAGTCGAACGAAGTCAATTAGTTGGTGCTTGTTGATCCGAGAAGGCGAATTGCGTCACATTGTGCGTACTTGGTGACTTTATAAAACAAACGAATCAAGTTATGGATACTTGTTGATCCGAGAAGCCCAATTAAGTCAAAAGGAAGACTTGTTGTTCTGAGAAGTCAATTGGGTTCAAATACAAGCCTTTAATGATTCCTGAAGTCGAACGGAGTCAATTAGTTGGTGCTTGTTGATCGGCGAAGGCGAATTGGGTCACATTGTGCATACTTGGTGACTTTATAAAACAAACGAATCAAGTTATGGATACTTGTTGATCCGAGAAGCCCAATTAAGTCAAAAGGAAGACTTGTTGATCCGAGAAGTCAACTGGGTTCAAATACAAGCCTTAATGATTCGTGAAGTCGAACGAAGTCAAATAGTCGGTGCTTGTTGATCCGAGAAGGCGAATTGGGTCACATAGTGCGTACTTGGTGACTTGGTATAACAAACGGATCAAGTTATGGATACTTGTTGATCCGAGAAGCCAAATTGGGTCAATTGAAATACTTGTTGATTCGAGAAGTCAATTGGGTTCAAATACAAGCCTTAATGATTCGTGAAGTCGAACGAAGTCAATTAGTTGGTGCTTGTTGATCCGAGAAGGCGAATTGGGTCACATTGTGCGTACTTGGTGACTTGGTAAAAGAAATGGATCAAGTTGTGGATACTTGTTGATCCGAGAAGCCGAATTGGGTCAATTGAATGACTTGTTGTTCTGAGAAGTCAAATGGGTTCAAATACAAGCCTTAATGATTCGTGAAGTCGAACGGAGTCAAATAGTTGGTGCTTGTTGATCCGAGAAGCCGAATTGGGTCACATTGTGCGTACTTGGTGACTTGGTAAAACATACGGATCAAGTTATGGATACTTGTTGATCCGAGAAGCCGAATTAGGTCAATTGAAAGACTTGTTTATTCGAGAAGTCAATTGGGTTCAAATACAAGCCTTAATGATTCGTGAAGTCGAACGAAGTCAATTAGTTGGTGCTTGTTGATCCGAGAAGGCGAATTGGGTCACATTGTGAGTACTTGGTGACTTTATAAAACAAATGAATCAAGTTATGGATACTTGTTGATCCGAGAAGCCCAATTAAGTCAAAAGGAAGACTTGTTGATCCGAGAAGTCAATTGGGTTCAAATACAAGCCTTTAATGATTCGTGAAGTCGAACGGAGTCAATTAGTTGGTGCTTGTTGATCCGCGAAGGCGAATTGGGTCACATTGTGCATATTTGGTGACTTTATAAAACAAACGAATCAAGTTATGGATACTTGTTGATCCGAGAAGCCCAATTAAGTCAAATGGAAGACTTGTTGATCCGAGAAGTCAATTGGGTTCAAATACAAGCCTTAATGATTCGTGAAGTCGAACGTAGTCAAATTGTTGGTGCTTGTTGATCCGAGAAGGCGAATTGGATCACATTGTGCGTATTTGGTGACTTGGTATAACAAACGGATCAAGTTATGGATACTTGTTGATCCGAGAAGCCGAATTGTGTCAATTGAAATACTTGTTGATCCGAGAAGTCAATTGGGTTCAAATACAAGCCTTAATGATTCGTGAAGTCGAACGGAGTCAAATAGTTGGTGCTTGTTGATCCGAGAAGGCGAATTGGGTCACATTGTGCGTACTTGGTGACTTGGTAAAACAAACGGATCAAGTTATGGATACTTGTTGATCCGAGGAGCCGAATTGGGTCAATTGAATGAGTTGTTGTTCCGTGAAGTCAATTGGGTTCAAATACAAGCCTTAATGATTTGTGAAGTCGAACGAAGTCAAATATTGGTGCTTGTTGATCCGAGAAGGCGAATTGGGTCACATTGTGCGTACTTGGTGACTTTATAAAACAAACGAATCAAGTTATAGATACTTGTTGATCCGAGAAGCCCAATTAAGTCAAATGGAAGACTTGTTGATCCGAGAAGCCGAATTGGGTCAATTGTAATACATGTTGATCCGAGAAGCCGAATTGGGTCAATTGAAATACTTGTTGATCCGAGAAGTCAATTGGGTTCAAATACAAGCCTTAATGATTCGTGAAGTCGAACGAAGTCAAATAGTTGGTGCTTGTTGATCCGAGAAGGCGAATTGGGTCACATAGTGCGTACTTGGTGACTTGGTATAACAAACGGATCAAGTTATGGATACTTGTTGATCCGAGAAGCCGAATTGGGTCAATTGAAAGACTTGTTGATTCGAGAAGTCAATTGGGTTCAAATACAAGCCTTAATGATTCGTGAAGTCGAACGGAGTCAAATAGTTGGTGCTTGTTGATCCGAGAAGCCGAATTGGGTCACATTGTGCGTACTTGGTGACTTGGTAAAACATACGGATCAAGTTATGGATACTTGTTGATCCGAGGAGCCGAATTGGGTCAATTGAATGACTTGTTGATTCGAGAAGGCGAATTGGGTCACATTGTGCGTACTTGGTGACTTGGTAAAAGAAATGGATCAAGTTGTGGATACTTGTTGATCCGAGAAGCCGAATTGGGTCAATTGAATGACTTGTTAATCCGAGAAGTCAATTGGGTTCAAATACAAGCCTTAATGATTCGTGAAGTCGAACAGAGTCAAATAGTTGGTGCTTGTTGATCCGAGAAGGCGAATTGGGTCACATTGTGCATACTTGGTGACTTGGTAAAACAAACGGATCAAGTTATGGATACTTGTTGATCCGAGGAGCCGAATTGGGTCAATTGAATGAGTTGTTGTTCCGTGAAGTCAATTGGGTTCAAATACAAGCCTTAATGATTTGTGAAGTCGAACGAAGTCAAATAGTTTGTGCTTGTTGATCCGAGAAGGCGAATTGGGTCACATTGTGCGTACTAGGTGACTTGGTAAAAGAAATGGATCAGGTTGTGGATACTTGTTGAACCGAGAAGCCGAATTGGGTCAATTGAATGACTTGTTGTTCTGAGAAGTCAATTGGGTTCAAATACAAGCCTTAATGATTCGTGAAGTCGAACGGAGTCAAATAGTTGGTGCTTGTTGATCCGAGAAGCCGAATTGGGTCACATTGTGCGTACTTGGTGACTTGGTAAAACATATACTTGTTGATCCGAGAAGCCGAATTAGGTCAATTGAAAGACTTGTTGATTCGAGAAGTCAATTGGGTTCAAATACAAGCCTTAATGATTCGTGAAGTCGAACGAAGTCAATTAGTTGGTGCTTGTTGATCCGAGAAGGCGAATTGGGTCACATTGTGCGTACTTGGTGACTTTATAAAACAAACGAATCAAGTTATGGATACTTGTTGATCCGAGAAGCCCAATTAAGTCAAAAGGAAGACTTGTTGATCCGAGAAGTCAATTGGGTTAAAATACAAGCCTTTAATGATTCGTGAAGTCGAACGGAGTCAATTAGTTGGTGCTTGTTGATCCGCGAAGGCGAATTGGGTCACATTGTGCGTACTTAGTGACTTTATAAAACAAACGAATCAAGTTATGGATACTTGTTGATCCGAGAAGCCCAATTAAGTCAAATGGAAGACTTGTTGATCCGAGAAGTCAATTGGGTTCAAATACAAGCCTTAATGATTCGTGAAGTCGAACGAAGTCAAATAGTTGGTGCTTGTTGATCCGAGAAGGCGAATTGGGTCACATAGTGCGTACTTGGTGACTTGGTATAACAAACGGATCAAGTTATGGATACTTGTTGATCCGAGAAGCCGAATTGGGTCAATTGAAAGACTTGTTGATTCGAGAAGTCAATTGGGTTCAAATACAAGCCTTAATGATTCGTGAAGTCGAACGAAGTCAATTAGTTGGTGCTTGTTGATCCGAGAAGGCGAATTGGGTCACATTGTGCGTACTAGGTGACTTGGTAAAAGAAATGGATCAAGTTGTGGATACTTGTTGAACCGAGAAGCCGAATTGGGTCAATTGAATGACTTGTTGTTCTGAGAAGTCAATTGGGTTCAAATACAAGCCTTAATGATTCGTGAAGTCGAACGGAGTCAAATAGTTGGTGCTTGTTGATCCGAGAAACCGAATTGGGTCACATTGTGCGTACTTGGTGACTTGGTAAAACATACGGATCAAGTTATGGATACTTGTTGATCCGAGAAGCCGAATTAGGTCAACTGAAAGACTTGTTGATTCGAGAAGTCAATTGGGTTCAAATACAAGCCTTAATGATTCGTGAAGTCGAACGAAGTCAATTAGTTGGTGCTTGTTGATCCGAGAAGGCGAATTGCGTCACATTGTGCGTACTTGGTGACTTTATAAAACAAACGAATCAAGTTATGGATACTTGTTGATCCGAGAAGCCCAATTAAGTCAAAAGGAAAACTTGTTGTTCTGAGAAGTCAATTGGGTTCAAATACAAGCCTTTAATGATTCGTGAAGTCGAACGGAGTCAATTAGTTGGTGCTTGTTGATCCGCGAAGGCGAATTGGGTCACATTGTGCATACTTGGTGACTTTATAAAACAAACGAATCAAGTTATGGATACTTGTTGATCCGAGAAGCCCAATTAAGTCAAATGGAAGACTTGTTGATCCGAGAAGTCAATTGGGTTCAAATACAAGCCTTAATGATTCGTGAAGTCGAACGAAGTCAAATAGTTGGTGCTTGTTGATCCGAGAAGGCGAATTGGGTCACATAGTGCGTACTTGGTGACTTGGTATAACAAACGGATCAAGTTATGGATACTTGTTGTTCCGAGAAGCCAAATTGGGTCAATTGAAATACTTGTTGATTCGAGAAGTCAATTGGGTTCAAATACAAGCCTTAATGATTCGTGATGTCGAACGAAATCAATTAGTTGGTGCTTGTTGATCCGAGAAGGCGAATTGGGTCACATTGTGCGTACTTGGTGACTTGGTAAAAGAAATGGATCAAGTTGTGGATACTTGTTGATCCGAGAAGCCGAATTGGGTCAATTGAATGACTTGTTGTTCTGAGACGTCAAATGGGTTCAAATACAAGCCTTAATGATTCGTGAAGTCGAACGGAGTCAAATAGTTGGTGCTTGTTGATCCGAGAAGCCGAATTGGGTCACATTGTGCGTACTTGGTGACTTGGTAAAACATACGGATCAAGTTATGGATACTTGTTGAGCCGAGAAGCCGAATTAGGTCAATTGAAAGACTTGTTTATTCGAGAAGTCAATTGGGTTCAAATACAAGCCTTAATAATTCGTGAAGTCGAACGAAGTCAATTAGTTGGTGCTTGTTGATCCGAGAAGGCGAATTGGGTCACATTGTGAGTACTTGGTGACTTTATAAAACAAATGAATCAAGTTATGGATACTTGTTGATCCGAGAAGCCCAATTAAGTCAAAAGGAAGACTTGTTGATCCGAGAAGTCAATTGGGTTCAAATACAAGCCTTTAATGATTCGTGAAGTCGAACGGAGTCAATTAGTTGGTGCTTGTTGATCCGCGAAGGCGAATTGGGTCACATTGTGCATATTTGGTGACTTTATAAAACAAACGAATCAAGTTATGGATACTTGTTGATCCGAGAAGCCCAATTAAGTCAAATGGAAGACTTGTTGATCCGAGAAGTCAATTGGGTTCAAATACAAGCCTTAATGATTCGTGAAGTCGAACGTAGTCAAATTGTTGGTGCTTGTTGATCCGAGAAGGCGAATTGGGTCACATTGTGCGTATTTGGTGACTTGGTATAATAAACGGATCAAGTTATGGATACTTGTTGATCCGAGAAGCCGAATTGGGTCAATTGAAATACTTGTTGATCCGAGAAGTCAATTGGGTTCAAATACAAGCCTTAATGATTCGTGAAGTCGAACGGAGTCAAATAGTTGGTGCTTGTTGATCCGAGAAGGCGAATTGGGTCACATTGTGCGTACTTGGTGACTTGGTAAAACAAACGGATCAAGTTATGGATACTTGTTGATCCGAGGAGCCGAATTGGGTCAATTGAATGAGTTGTTCCGTGAAGTCAATTGGGTTCAAATACAAGCCTTAATGATTTGTGAAGTCGAACGAAGTCAAATATTGGTGCTTGTTGATCCGAGAAGGCGAATTGGGTCACATTGTGCGTACTTGGTGACTTTATAAAACAAACGAATCAAGTTATAGATACTTGTTGATCCGAGAAGCCCAATTAAGTCAAATGGAAGACTTGTTGATCCGAGAAGCCGAATTGGGTCAATTGTAATACATGTTGATCCGAGAAGCCGAATTGGGTCAATTGAAATACTTGTTGATCCGAGAAGTCAATTGGGTTCAAATACAAGCCTTAATGATTCGTGAAGTCGAACGAAGTCAAATAGTTGGTGCTTGTTGATCCGAGAAGGCGAATTGGGTCACATAGTGCGTACTTGGTGACTTGGTATAACAAACGGATCAAGTTATGGATACTTGTTGATCCGAGAAGCCGAATTGGGTCAATTGAAAGACTTGTTGATTCGAGAAGTCAATTGGGTTCAAATACAAGCCTTAATGATTCGTGAAGTCGAACGGAGTCAAATAGTTGGTGCTTGTTGATCCGAGAAGCCGAATTGGGTCACATTGTGCGTACTTGGTGACTTGGTAAAATATACGGATCAAGTTATGGATACTTGTTGATCCGAGGAGCCGAATTGGGTCAATTGAATGACTTGTTGATTCGAGAAGGCGAATTGGGTCACATTGTGCGTACTTGGTGACTTGGTAAAAGAAATGGATCAAGTTGTGGATACTTGTTGATCCGAGAAGCCGAATTGGGTCAATTGAATGACTTGTTAATCCGAGAAGTCAATTGGGTTCAAATACAAGCCTTAATGATTCATGAAGTCGAACAGAGTCAAATAGTTGGTGCTTGTTGATCCGAGAAGGCGAATTGGGTCACATTGTACATACTTGGTGACTTGGTAAAACAAACGGATCAAGTTATGGATACTTGTTGATCCGAGGAGCCGAATTGGGTCAATTGAATGAGTTGTTGTTCCGTGAAGTCAATTGGGTTCAAATACAAGCCTTAATGATTTGTGAAGTCGAACGAAGTCAAATAGTTTGTGCTTGTTGATCCGAGAAGGCGAATTGGGTCACATTGTGCGTACTTGGTGACTTGGTAAAACAAACGGATCAAGTTATGGATACTTGTTGATCCGAGGAGCCGAATTGGGTCAATTGAATGAGTTGTTCCGTGAAGTCAATTGGGTTCAAATACAAGCCTTAATGATTTGTGAAGTCGAACGAAGTCAAATATTGGTGCTTGTTGATCCGAGAAGGCGAATTGGGTCACATTGTGCGTACTTGGTGACTTTATAAAACAAACGAATCAAGTTATAGATACTTGTTGATCCGAGAAGCCCAATTAAGTCAAATGGAAGACTTGTTGATCCGAGAAGCCGAATTGGGTCAATTGTAATACATGTTGATCCGAGAAGCCGAATTGGGTCAATTGAAATACTTGTTGATCCGAGAAGTCAATTGGGTTCAAATACAAGCCTTAATGATTCGTGAAGTCGAACGAAGTCAAATAGTTGGTGCTTGTTGATCCGAGAAGGCGAATTGGGTCACATAGTGCGTACTTGGTGACTTGGTATAACAAACGGATCAAGTTATGGATACTTGTTGATCCGAGAAGCCGAATTGGGTCAATTGAAAGACTTGTTGATTCGAGAAGTCAATTGGGTTCAAATACAAGCCTTAATGATTCGTGAAGTCGAACGGAGTCAAATAGTTGGTGCTTGTTGATCCGAGAAGCCGAATTGGGTCACATTGTGCGTACTTGGTGACTTGGTAAAACATACGGATCAAGTTATGGATACTTGTTGATCCGAGGAGCCGAATTGGGTCAATTGAATGACTTGTTGATTCGAGAAGGCGAATTGGGTCACATTGTGCGTACTTGGTGACTTGGTAAAAGAAATGGATCAAGTTGTGGATACTTGTTGATCCGAGAAGCCGAATTGGGTCAATTGAATGACTTGTTAATCCGAGAAGTCAATTGGGTTCAAATACAAGCCTTAATGATTCGTGAAGTCGAACAGAGTCAAATAGTTGGTGCTTGTTGATCCGAGAAGGCGAATTGGGTCACATTGTACATACTTGGTGACTTGGTAAAACAAACGGATCAAGTTATGGATACTTGTTGATCCGAGGAGCCGAATTGGGTCAATTGAATGAGTTGTTGTTCCGTGAAGTCAATTGGGTTCAAATACAAGCCTTAATGATTTGTGAAGTCGAACGAAGTCAAATAGTTTGTGCTTGTTGATCCGAGAAGGCGAATTGGGTCACATTGTGCGTACTTGGTGACTTTATAAAACAAACGAATCAAGTTATAAATACTTGTTGATCCGAGAAGCCCAATTAAGTCAAATGGAAGACTTGTTGATCCGAGAAGCCGAATTGGGTCAATTGTAATACTTGTTGATCCGAGAAGCCGAATTGGGTCAATTGAAATACTTGTTGATCCGAGAAGTCAATTGGGTTCAAATACAAGCCTTAATGATTCCTGAAGTCGAACGAAGTCAAATAGTTGGTGCTTGTTGATCCGAGAAGGCGAATTGGGTCACATAGTGCGTACTTGGTGACTTGGTATAACAAACGGATCAAGTTATGGATACTTGTTGATCCGAGAAGCCAAATTGGGTCAATTGAAAGACTTGTTGATTCGAGAAGTCAATTGGGTTCAAATACAAGCCTTAATGATTCGTGAAGTCGAACGAAGTCAATTAGTTGGTGCTTGTTGATCCGAGAAGCCGAATTGGGTCACATTGTGCGTACTTGGTGACTTGGTAAAACATACGGATCAAGTTATGGATACTTGTTGATCCGAGAAGCCGAATTAGGTCAATTGAAAGACTTGTTTATTCGAGAAGTCAATTGGGTTCAAATACAAGCCTTAATGATTCGTGAAGTCGAACGAAGTCAATTAGTTGGTGCTTGTTGATCCGAGAAGGCGAATTGGGTCACATTGTGAGTACTTGGTGACTTTATAAAACAAATGAATCAAGTTATGGATACTTGTTGATCCGAGAAGCCCAATTAAGTCAAAAGGAAGACTTGTTGATCCGAGAAGTCAATTGGGTTCAAATACAAGCCTTTAATGATTCGTGAAGTCGAACGGAGTCAATTAGTTGGTGCTTGTTGATCCGCGAAGGCGAATTGGGTCACATTGTGCATATTTGGTGACTTTATAAAACAAACGAATCAAGTTATGGATACTTGTTGATCCGAGAAGCCCAATTAAGTCAACTGGAAGACTTGTTGATCCGAGAAGTCAATTGGGTTCAAATACAAGCCTTAATGATTCGTGAAGTCGAACGTAGTCAAATTGTTGGTGCTTGTTGATCCGAGAAGGCGAATTGGGTCACATTGTGCGTATTTGGTGACTTGGTATAACAAACGGATCAAGTTATGGATACTTGTTGATCCGAGAAGCCGAATTGGGTCAATTGAAATACTTGTTGATCCGAGAAGTCAATTGGGTTCAAATACAAGCCTTAATGATTCGTGAAGTCGAACGGAGTCAAATAGTTGGCGCTTGTTGATCCGAGAAGGCGAATTGGGTCACATTGTGCGTACTTGGTGACTTGGTAAAACAAACGGATCAAGTTATGGATGCTTGTTGATCCGAGGAGCCGAATTGGGTCAATTGAATGAGTTGTTGTTCCGTGAAGTCAATTGGGTTCAAATACAAGCCTTAATGATTTGTGAAGTCGAACGAAGTCAAATATTGGTGCTTGTTGATCCGAGAAGGCGAATTGGGTCACATTGTGCGTACTTGGTGACTTTATAAAACAAACGAATCAAGTTATAGATACTTGTTGATCCGAGAAGCCCAATTAAGTCAAATGGAAGACTTGTTGATCCGAGAAGCCGAATTGGGTCAATTGTAATACATGTTGATCCGAGAAGCCGAATTGGGTCAATTGAAATACTTGTTGATCCGAGAAGTCAATTGGGTTCAAATACAAGCCTTAATGATTCGTGAAGTCGAACGAAGTCAAATAGTTGGTGCTTGTTGATCCGAGAAGGCGAATTGGGTCACATAGTGCGTACTTGGTGACTTGGTATAACAAACGGATCAAGTTATGGATACTTGTTGATCCGAGAAGCCGAATTGGGTCAATTGAAAGACTTGTTGATTCGAGAAGTCAATTGGGTTCAAATACAAGCCTTAATGATTCGTGAAGTCGAACGGAGTCAAATAGTTGGTGCTTGTTGATCCGAGAAGCCGAATTGGGTCACATTGTGCGTACTTGGTGACTTGGTAAAACATACGGATCAAGTTATGGATACTTGTTGATCCGAGGAGCCGAATTGGGTCAATTGAATGACTTGTTGATTCGAGAAGGCGAATTGGGTCACATTGTGCGTACTTGGTGACTTGGTAAAAGAAATGGATCAAGTTGTGGATACTTGTTGATCCGAGAAGCCGAATCGGGTCAATTGAATGACTTGTTAATCCGAGAAGTCAATTGGGTTCAAATACAAGCCTTAATGATTCGTGAAGTCGAACAGAGTCAAATAGTTGGTGCTTGTTGATCCGAGAAGGCGAATTGGGTCACATTGTACATACTTGGTGACTTGGTAAAACAAACGGATCAAGTTATGGATACTTGTTGATCCGAGGAGCCGAATTGGGTCAATTGAATGAGT
The DNA here is from genome assembly GCA_958295605.1 of Ajuga chamaepitys. Classification (NCBI taxonomy): domain Eukaryota; kingdom Viridiplantae; phylum Streptophyta; class Magnoliopsida; order Lamiales; family Lamiaceae; genus Ajuga; species Ajuga chamaepitys. Next base: position 36,209,507 of record OY282495.1, read on the forward strand.
TGTTGTTCCGTGAAGTCAATTGGGTTCAAATACAAGCCTTAATGATTTGTGAAGTCGAACGAAGTCAAATAGTTTGTGCTTGTTGATCCGAGAAGGCGAATTGGGTCACATTGTGCGTACTTGGTGACTTTATAAAACAAACGAATCAAGTTATAAATACTTGTTGATCCGAGAAGCCCAATTAAGTCAAATGGAAGACTTGTTGATCCGAGAAGCCGAATTGGGTCAATTGTAATACTTGTTGATCCGAGAAGCCGAATTGGGTCAATTGAAATACTTGTTGATCCGAGAAGTCAATTGGGTTCAAATACAAGCCTTAATGATTCCTGAAGTCGAACGAAGTCAAATAGTTGGTGCTTGTTGATCCGAGAAGGCGAATTGGGTCACATAGTGCGTACTTGGTGACTTGGTATAACAAACGGATCAAGTTATGGATACTTGTTGATCCGAGAAGCCAAATTGGGTCAATTGAAAGACTTGTTGATTCGAGAAGTCAATTGGGTTCAAATACAAGCCTTAATGATTCGTGAAGTCGAATGAAGTCAATTAGTTGGTGCTTGTTGATCCGAGAAGCCGAATTGGGTCACATTGTGCGTACTTGGTGACTTGGTAAAACATACGGATCAAGTTATGGATACTTGTTGATCCAAGAAGCCGAATTAGGTCAATTGAAAGACTTGTTTATTCGAGAAGTCAATTGGGTTCAAATACAAGCCTTAATGATTCGTGAAGTCGAACGAAGTCAATTAGTTGGTGCTTGTTGATCCGAGAAGGCGAATTGGGTCACATTGTGAGTACTTGGTGACTTTATAAAACAAATGAATCAAGTTATGGATACTTGTTGATCCGAGAAGCCCAATTAAGTCAAAAGGAAGACTTGTTGATCCGAGAAGTCAATTGGGTTCAAATACAAGCCTTTAATGATTCGTGAAGTCGAACGGAGTCAATTAGTTGGTGCTTGTTGATCCGCGAAGGCGAATTGGGTCACATTGTGCATATTTGGTGACTTTATAAAACTAACGAATCAAGTTATGGATACTTGTTGATCCGAGAAGCCCAATTAAGTCAAATGGAAGACTTGTTGATCCGAGAAGTCAATTGGGTTCAAATACAAGCCTTAATGATTCGTGAAGTCGAACGTAGTCAAATTGTTGGTGCTTGTTGATCCGAGAAGGCGAATTGGGTCACATTGTGCGTATTTGGTGACTTGGTATAACAAACGGATCAAGTTATGGATACTTGTTGATCCGAGAAGCCGAATTGGGTCAATTGAAATACTTGTTGATCCGAGAAGTCAATTGGGTTCAAATACAAGCCTTAATGATTCGTGAAGTCGAACGAAGTCAATTAGTTGGTGCTTGTTCATCCGAGAAGGCGAATTGGGTCACATTGTGCGTACTTGGTGACTTTATAAAACAAACGAATCAAGTTATGGATACTTGTTGATCCGAGAAGCCCAATTAAGTCAAATGGAAGACTTGTTGATCCGAGAAGTCAATTGGGTTCCAATACAAGCCTTAATGATTCGTGAAGTCGAACGAAGTCAAATAGTTGGTGCTTGTTGATCCGAGAAGGCGAATTGGGTCACATAGTGCGTACTTGGTGACTTGGTATAACAAACGGATCAAGTTATGGATACTTGTTGTTCCGAGAAGCCAAATTGGGTCAATTGAAATACTTGTTGATTCGAGAAGTCAATTGGGTTCAAATACAAGCCTTAATGATTCGTGAAGTCGAACGAAATCAATTAGTTGGTGCTTGTTGATCCGAGAAGGCGAATTGGGTCACATTGTGCGTACTTGGTGACTTGGTAAAAGAAATGGATCAAGTTGTGGATACTTGTTGATCCGAGAAGCCGAATTGGGTCAATTGAATGACTTGTTGTTCTGAGAAGTCAAATGGGTTCAAATACAAGCCTTAATGATTCGTGAAGTCGAACGGAGTCAAATAGTTGGTGCTTGTTGATCCGAGAAGCCGAATTGGGTCACATTGTGCGTACTTGGTGACTTGGTAAAACATACGGATCAAGTTATGGATACTTGTTGAGCCGAGAAGCCGAATTAGGTCAATTGAAAGACTTGTTTATTCGAGAAGTCAATTGGGTTCAAATACAAGCCTTAATGATTCGTGAAGTCGAACGGAGTCAAATAGTTGGTGCTTGTTGATCCGAGAAGGCGAATTGGGTCACATTGTGCGTACTTGGTGACTTGGTAAAACAAACGGATCAAGTTATGGATACTTGTTGATCCGAGGAGCCGAATTGGGTCAATTGAATGAGTTGTTGTTCCGTGAAGTCAATTGGGTTCAAATACAAGCCTTAATGATTTGTGAAGTCGAACGAAGTCAAATATTGGTGCTTGTTGATCCGAGAAGGCGAATTGGGTCACATTGTGCGTACTTGGTGACTTTATAAAACAAACGAATCAAGTTATAGATACTTGTTGATCCGAGAAGCCCAATTAAGTCAAATGGAAGACTTGTTGATCCGAGAAGCCGAATTGGGTCAATTGTAATACATGTTGATCCGAGAAGCCGAATTGGGTCAATTGAAATACTTGTTGATCCGAGAAGTCAATTGGGTTCAAATACAAGCCTTAATGATTCGTGAAGTCGAACGAAGTCAAATAGTTGGTGCTTGTTGATCCGAGAAGGCGAATTGGGTCACATAGTGCGTACTTGGTGACTTGGTATAACAAACGAATCAAGTTATGGATACTTGTTGATCCGAGAAGCCGAATTGGGTCAATTGAAAGACTTGTTGATTCGAGAAGTCAATTGGGTTCAAATACAAGCCTTAATGATTCGTGAAGTCGAACGGAGTCAAATAGTTGGTGCTTGTTGATCCGAGAAGCCGAATTGGGTCACATTGTGCGTACTTGGTGACTTGGTAAAACATACGGATCAAGTTATGGATACTTGTTGATCCGAGGAGCCGAATTGGGTCAATTGAATGACTTGTTGATTCGAGAAGGCGAATTGGGTCACATTGTGCGTACTTGGTGACTTGGTAAAAGAAATGGATCAAGTTGTGGATACTTGTTGATCCGAGAAGCCGAATTGGGTCAATTGAATGACTTGTTAATCCGAGAAGTCAATTGGGTTCAAATACAAGCCTTAATGATTCGTGAAGTCGAACAGAGTCAAATAGTTGGTGCTTGTTGATCCGAGAAGGCGAATTGGGTCACATTGTACATACTTGGTGACTTGGTAAAACAAACGGATCAAGTTATGGATACTTGTTGATCCGAGGAGTCGAATTGGGTCAATTGAATGAGTTGTTGTTCCGTGAAGTCAATTGGGTTCAAATACAAGCCTTAATGATTTGTGAAGTCGAACGAAGTCAAATAGTTTGTGCTTGTTGATCCGAGAAGGCGAGTTGGGTCACATTGTGCGTACTTGGTGACTTTATAAAACAAACGAATCAAGTTATAAATACTTGTTGATCCGAGAAGCCCAATTAAGTCAAATGGAAGACTTGTTGATCCGAGAAGCCGAATTGGGTCAATTGTAATACTTGTTGATCCGAGAAGCCGAATTGGGTCAATTGAAATACTTGTTGATCCGAGAAGTCAATTGGGTTCAAATACAAGCCTTAATGATTCCTGAAGTCGAACGAAGTCAAATAGTTGGTGCTTGTTGATCCGAGAAGGCGAATTGGGTCACATAGTGCGTACTTGGTGACTTGGTATAACAAACGGATCAAGTTATGGATACTTGTTGATCCGAGAAGCCAAATTGGGTCAATTGAAAGACTTGTTGATTCGAGAAGTCAATTGGGTTCAAATACAAGCCTTAATGATTCGTGAAGTCGAACGAAGTCAATTAGTTGGTGCTTGTTGATCCGAGAAGGCGAATTGGGTCACATTGTGCGTACTTGGTGACTTGGTAAAAGAAATGGATCAAGTTGTGGATACTTGTTGATCCGAGAAGCCGAATTGGGTCAATTGAATGACTTGTTGTTCTGAGAAGTCAATTGGGTTCAAATACAAGCCTTAATGATTCGTGAAGTTGAACGGAGTCAAATTGTTGGTGCTTGTTGATCCGAGAAGCCGAATTGGGTCACATTGTGCGTACTTGGTGACTTGGTAAAAGAAATGGATCAAGTTGTGGATACTTGTTGATCCGAGAAGCCGAATTGGGTCAATTGAATGACTTGTTGTTCTGAGAAGTCAATTGGGTTCAAATACAAGCCTTAATGATTCGTGAAGTTGAACGGAGTCAAATTGTTGGTGCTTGTTGATCCGAGAAGCCGAATTGGGTCACATTGTGCGTACTTGGGGACTTGGTAAAACATACGGATCAAGTTATGGATACTTGTTGATCCGAGAAGCCGAATTAGGTCAATTGAAAGACTTGTTGATTCGAGAAGTCAATTGGGTTCAAATACAAGCCTTAATGATTCGTGAAGTCGAACGAAGTCAATTAGTTGGTGCTTGTTGATCCGAGAAGGCGAATTGGGTCACATTGTGCGTACTTGGTGACTTTATAAAATAAACGAATCAAGTTATGGATACTTGTTGATCCAAGAAGCCCAATTAAGTCAAAAGGAAGACTTGTTGATCCGAGAAGTCAATTGGGTTCAAATACAAGCCGTTAATGATTCGTGAAGTCGAACGGAGTCAATTAGTTGGTGCTTGTTGATCCGCGAAGGCGAATTGGGTCACATTGTGCATACTTGGTGACTTTATAAAACAAACGAAACAAGTTATGGATACTTGTTGATCCGAGAAGCCCAATTAAGTCAAATGGAAGACTTGTTGATCCGAGAAGTCAATTGGGTTCCAATACAAGCCTTAATGATTCGTGAAGTCGAACGTAGTCAAATAGTTGGTGCTTGTTGATCCGAGAAGGCGAATTGAGTCACATTGTGCGTACTTGGTGACTTGGTAAAACATACGGATCAAGTTATGGATACTTGTTGATCCGAGAAGCCGAATTAGGTCAATTGAAAGACTTGTTGATTCGAGAAGTCAATTGGGTTCAAATACAAGCCTTAATGATTCGTGAAGTCGAACGAAGTCAATTAGTTGGTGCTTGTTCATCCGAGAAGGCGAATTGGGTCACATTGTGCGTACTTGGTGACTTTATAAAACAAACGAATCAAGTTATGGATACTTGTTGATCCGAGAAGCCCAATTAAGTCAAATGGAAGACTTGTTGATCCGAGAAGTCAATTGGGTTCCAATACAAGCCTTAATGATTCGTGAAGTCGAACGAAGTCAAATAGTTGGTGCTTGTTGATCCGAGAAGGCGAATTGGGTCACATAGTGCGTACTTGGTGACTTGGTATAACAAACGGATCAAGTTATGGATACTTGTTGTTCCGAGAAGCCAAATTGGGTCAATTGAAATACTTGTTGATTCGAGAAGTCAATTGGGTTCAAATACAAGCCTTAATGATTCGTGAAGTCGAACGAAATCAATTAGTTGGTGCTTGTTGATCCGAGAAGGCGAATTGGGTCACATTGTGCGTACTTGGTGACTTGGTAAAAGAAATGGATCAAGTTGTGGATACTTGTTGATCCGAGAAGCCGAATTGGGTCAATTGAATGACTTGTTGTTCTGAGAAGTCAAATGGGTTCAAATACAAGCCTTAATGATTCGTGAAGTCGAACGGAGTCAAATAGTTGGTGCTTGTTGATCCGAGAAGCCGAATTGGGTCACATTGTGCGTACTTGGTGACTTGGTAAAACATACGGATCAAGTTATGGATACTTGTTGAGCCGAGAAGCCGAATTAGGTCAATTGAAAGACTTGTTTATTCGAGAAGTCAATTGGGTTCAAATACAAGCCTTAATGATTCGTGAAGTCGAACGGAGTCAAATAGTTGGTGCTTGTTGATCCGAGAAGGCGAATTGGGTCACATTGTGCGTACTTGGTGACTTGGTAAAACAAACGGATCAAGTTATGGATACTTGTTGATCCGAGGAGCCGAATTGGGTCAATTGAATGAGTTGTTGTTCCGTGAAGTCAATTGGGTTCAAATACAAGCCTTAATGATTTGTGAAGTCGAACGAAGTCAAATAGTTTGTGCTTGTTGATCCGAGAAGGCGAATTGGGTCACATTGTGCGTACTTGGTGACTTTATAAAACAAACGAATCAAGTTATAAATACTTGTTGATCCGAGAAGCCCAATTAAGTCAAATGGAAGACTTGTTGATCCGAGAAGCCGAATTGGGTCAATTGTAATACTTGTTGATCCGAGAAGCCGAATTGGGTCAATTGAAATATTTGTTGATCCGAGAAGTCAATTGGGTTCAAATACAAGCCTTAATGATTCCTGAAGTCGAACGAAGTCAAATAGTTGGTGCTTGTTGATCCGAGAAGGCGAATTGGGTCACATAGTGCGTACTTGGTGACTTGGTATAACAAACGGATCAAGTTATGGATACTTGTTGATCCGAGAAGCCAAATTGGGTCAATTGAAAGACTTGTTGATTCGAGAAGTCAATTGGGTTCAAATACAAGCCTTAATGATTCGTGAAGTCGAACGAAGTCAATTAGTTGGTGCTTGTTGATCCGAGAAGGCGAATTGGGTCACATTGTGCGTACTTGGTGACTTGGTAAAAGAAATGGATCAAGTTGTGGATACTTGTTGATCCGAGAAGCCGAATTGGGTCAATTGAATGAGTTGTTGTTCTGAGAAGTCAATTGGGTTCAAATACAAGCCTTAATGATTCGTGAAGTTGAACGGAGTCAAGTTGTTGGTGCTTGTTGATCCGAGAAGCCGAATTGGGTCACATTGTGCGTACTTGGTGACTTGGTAAAACATACGGATCAAGTTATGGATACTTGTTGATCCGAGAAGTCGAGTTAGGTCAATTGAAAGACTTGTTGATTCGAGAAGTCAATTGGGTTCAAATACAAGCCTTAATGATTCATGAAGTCGAACGAAGTCAATTAGTTGGTGCTTGTTGATCCGAGAAGGCGAATTGGGTCACATTGTGCGTACTTGGTGACTTTATAAAATAAACGAATTAAGTTATGGATACTTGTTGATCCAAGAAGCCCAATTAAGTCAAAAGGAAGACTTGTTGATTCGAGAAGTCAATTGGGTTCAAATACAAGCCTTTAATGATTCGTGAAGTCGAACGGAGTCAATTAGTTGGTGCTTGTTGATTCGCGAAGGCGAATTAGGTCACATTGTGCATACTTGGTGACTTTATAAAACAAACGAATCAAGTTATGGATACTTGTTGATCCGAGAAGCCCAATTAAGTCAAATGGAAGACTTGTTGATCCGAGAAGTCAATTGGGTTCCAATACAAGCCTTAATGATTCGTGAAGTCGAACGTAGTCAAATAGTTGGTGCTTGTTGATCCGAGAAGGCGAATTGAGTCACATTGTGCGTACTTGGTGACTTGGTAAAACATACGGATCAAGTTATGGATACTTGTTGATCCGAGAAGCCGAATTAGGTCAATTGAAAGACTTGTTGATTCGAGAAGTCAATTGGGTTCAAATACAAGCCTTAATGATTCGTGAAGTCGAACGAAGTCAATTAGTTGGTGCTTGTTCATCCGAGAAGGCGAATTGGGTCACATTGTGCGTACTTGGTGACTTTATAAAACAAACGAATCAAGTTATGGATACTTGTTGATCCGAGAAGCCCAATTAAGTCAAAAGGAAGACTTGTTGTTCTGAGAAGTCAATTGGGTTCAAATACAAGCCTTTAATGATTCGTGAAGTCGAACGGAGTCAATTAGTTGGTGCTTGTTGATCCGCGAAGGCGAATTGGGTCACATTGTGCATACTTGGTGACTTTATAAAACAAACGAATCAAGTTATGGATACTTGTTGATCCGAGAAGCCCAATTAAGTCAAATGGAAGACTTGTTGATCCGAGAAGTCAATTGGGTTCAAATACAAGCCTTAATGATTCCTGAAGTCGAACGAAGTCAAATAGTTGGTGCTTGTTGATCCGAGAAGGCGAATTGGGTCACATAGTGCGTACTTGGTGACTTGGTATAACAAACGGATCAAGTTATGGATACTTGTTGATCCGAGAAGCCGAATTGGGTCAATTGAAAGACTTGTTGATTCGAGAAGTCAATTGGGTTCAAATACAAGCCTTAATGATTCGTGAAGTTGAACGAAGTCAATTAGTTGGTGCTTGTTGATCCGAGAAGGCGAATTGGGTCACATTGTGCGTACTAGGTGACTTGGTAAAAGAAATGGATCAAGTTGTGGATACTTGTTGAACCGAGAAGCCGAATTGGGTCAATTGGATGACTTGTTGTTCTGAGAAGTCAATTGGGTTCAAATACAAGCCTTAATGATTCGTGAAGTCGAACGGAGTCAAATAGTTGGTGCTTGTTGATCCGAGAAGCCGAATTGGGTCACATTGTGCGTACTTGGTGACTTGGTAAAACATACGGATCAAGTTATGGATACTTGTTGATCCGAGAAGCCGAATTAGGTCAATTGAAAGACTTGTTGATTCGAGAAGTCAATTGGGTTCAAATACAAGCCTTAATGATTCGTGAAGTCGAACGAAGTCAATTAGTCGGTGCTTGTTGATCCGAGAAGGCGAATTGGGTCACATTGTGCGTACTTGGTGACTTTATAAAACAAACGAATCAAGTTATGGATACTTGTTGATCCGAGAAGCCCAATTAAGTCAAAAGGAAGACTTGTTGTTCTGAGAAGTCAATTGGGTTCAAATACAAGCCTTTAATGATTCGTGAAGTCGAACGGAGTCAATTAGTTGGTGCTTGTTGATCCGCGAAGGCGAATTGGGTCAGATTGTGCATACTTGGTGACTTTATAAAACAAACGAATCAAGTTATGGATACTTGTTGATCCGAGAAGCCCAATTAAGTCAAATGGAAGACTTGTTGATCCGAGAAGTCAATTGGGTTCAAATACAAGCCTTAATGATTCGTGAAGTCGAACGAAGTCAAATAGTTGGTGCTTGTTGATCCGATTGGGCGAATTGGGTCACATAGTGCGTACTTGGTGACTTGGTATAACAAACGGATCAAGTTATGGATACTTGTTGATCCGAGAAGCCAAATTGGGTCAATTGAAATACTTGTTGATTCGAGAAGTCAATTGGGTTCAAATACAAGCCTTAATGATTCGTGAAGTCGAACGAAGTCAATTAGTTGGTGCTTGTTGATCCGAGAAGGCGAATTGGGTCACATTGTGCGTACTTGGTGACTTGGTAAAAGAAATGGATCAAGTTGTGGATACTTGTTGATCCGAGAAGCCGAATTGGGTCAATTGAATGACTTGTTGTTCTGAGAAGTCAATTGGGTTCAAATACAAGCCTTAATGATTCGTGAAGTCGAACGGAGTCAACTATTTGGTGCTTGTTGATCCGAGAAGCCGAATTGGGTCACATTGTGCGTACTTGGTGACTTGGTAAAACATACGGATCAAGTTATGGATACTTGTTGATCCGAGAAGCCGAATTAGGTCAATTGAAAGACTTGTTTATTCGAGAAGTCAATTGGGTTCAAATACAAGCCTTAATGATTCGTGAAGTTGAACGAAGTCAATTAGTTGGTGCTTGTTGATCCGAGAAGGCGAATTGGGTCACATTGTGCGTACTTGGTGACTTTATAAAACAAATGAATCAAGTTTTGGATACTTGTTGATCCGAGAAGCCCAATTAAGTCAAAAGGAAGACTTGTTGATCCGAGAAGTCAATTGGGTTCAAATACAAGCCTTTAATGATTCGTGAAGTCGAACGGAGTCAATTAGTTGGTGTTTTTTGATCCGAGAAGGCGAATTGGGTCACATTGTGCATATTTGGTGACTTTATAAAACAAAAGAATCAAGTTATGGATACTTGTTGATCCGAGAAGCCCAATTAAGTCAAATGGAAGACTTGTTGATCCGAGAAGTCAATTGGGTTCAAATACAAGCCTTAATGATTCGTGAAGTCGAACGTAGTCAAATAGTTGGTGCTTGTTGATCCGAGAAGGCGAATTGGGTCACATTGTGCGTACTTGGTGACTTGGTATAACAAACGGATCAAGTTATGGATACTTGTTGATCCGAGAAGCGGAATTGGGTCAATTGAAATACTTGTTGATCCGAGAAGTCAATTGGGTTCAAATACAAGCCTTAATGATTCGTGAAGTCGAACGGAGTCAAATAGTTGGTGCTTGTTGATCCGAGAAGGCGAATTGGGTCACATTGTGCGTACTTGGTGACTTGGTAAAACAAACGGATCAAGTTATGGATACTTGTTGATCCGAGGAGCCGAATTGGGTCAATTGAATGAGTTGTTGTTCCGTGAAGTCAATTGGGTTCAAATACAAGCCTTAATGATTTGTGAAGTCGAACGAAGTCAAATATTGGTGCTTGTTGATCCGAGAAGGCGAATTGGGTCACATTGTGCATACTTGGTGACTTTATAAAACAAACGAATCAAGTTATATATACTTGTTGATCCGAGAAGCCCAATTAAGTCAAATGGAAGACTTGTTGATCCGAGAAGCCGAATTGGGTCAATTGTAATACATGTTGATCCGAGAAGCCGAATTGGGTCAATTGAAATACTTGTTGATCCGAGAAGTCAATTGGGTTCAAATACAAGCCTTAATGATTCGTGAAGTCGAACGAAGTCAATTAGTTGGTGCTTGTTGATCCGAGAAGGCGAATTGGGTTACATTGTGCGTACTTGGTGACTTGGTAAAAGAAATGGATCCAGTTGTGGATACTTGTTGATCCGAGAAGCCGAATTGGGTCAATTGAATGACTTGTTGTTCTGAGAAGTCAATTGGGTTCAAATACAAGCCTTAATGATTCGTGAAGTTGAACGGAGTCAAATTGTTGGTGCTTGTTGGTCCGAGAAGCCGAATTGGGTCACATTGTGCGTACTTGGTGACTTGGTAAAACATGCGGATCAAGTTATGGATACTTGTTGATCCGAGAAGTCAATTGGGTTCAAATACAAGCCTTAATGATTCGTGAAGTCGAACGAAGTCAATTAGTTGGTGCTTGTTGATCCGAGAAGGCGAATTGGGTCACATTGTGCGTACTTGGTGACTTTATAAAATAAACGAATCAAGTTATGGATACTTGTTGATCCAAGAAGCCCAATTAAGTCAAAAGGAAGACTTGTTGATCCGAGAAGTCAATTGGGTTCAAATACAAGCCTTTAATGATTCGTGAAGTCGAACGAAGTCAATTAGTTGGTGCTTGTTGATCCGCGAAGGCGAATTGGGTCACATTGTGCATACTTGGTGACTTTATAAAACAAACGAATCAAGTTATGGATACTTGTTGATCCGAGAAGCCCAATTAAGTCAAATGGAAGACTTGTTGATCCGAGAAGTCAATTGGGTTCCAATACATGCCTTAATGATTCGTGAAGTCGAACGTAGTCAAATAGTTGGTGCTTGTTGATCCGAGAAGGCGAATTGAGTCACATTGTGCGTATTTGGTGACTTGGTATAACAAACGGATCAAGTTATGGATACTTGTTTATCCGAGAAGCCGAATTGGGTCAATTGAAATACTTGTTGATCCGAGAAGTCAATTGGGTTCAAATACAAGCCTTAATGATTCGTGAAGTCGAACGGAGTCAAATAGTTGGTGCTTGTTGATCCTAGAAGGCGAATTGGGTCACATTGTGTGTACTTGGTGACTTGGTAAAACAAACGGATCAAGTTATGGATACTTGTTGATCCGAGGAGCCGAATTGGGTCAATTGAATGAGTTGTTCCGTGAGGTCAATTGGGTTCAAATACAAGCCTTAATGATTTGTGAAGTCGAACGAAGTCAAATAGTTGGTGCTTGTTGATCCGAGAAGGCGAATTGGGTCACATTGTGCGTACTTGGTGACTTTATAAAACAAATGAATCAAGTTATAGATACTTGTTGATCCGAGAAGCCCAATTAAGTCAAATGGAAGACTTGTTGATCCGAGAAGCCGAATTGGGTCAATTGTAATACTTGTTGATCCGAGAATTCGAATTGGGTCAATTGAAATACTTGTTGATCCGAGAAGTCAATTGGGTTCAAATACAAGCCTTAATGATTCGTGAAGTCGAACGAAGTCAAATAGTTGGTGCTTGTTGATCCGAGAAGGCGAATTGGGTCACATAGTGCGTACTTGGTGACTTGGTATAACAAACGGATCAAGTTATGGATACTTGTTGATCCGAGAAGCCGAATTGGGTCAATTGAAAGACATGTTGATTCGAGAAGTCAATTGGGTTCAAATACAAGCCTTAATGATTCGTGAAGTCGAACGAAGTCAATTAGTTGGTGCTTGTTGATCCGAGAAGGCGAATTGGGTCACATTGTGCGTACTTGGTGACTTGGTAAAAGAAATGGATCAAGTTGGGGATACTTGTTGATCCGAGAAGCCGAATTGGGTCAATTGAATGACTTGTTGTTCCGAGAAGTCAATTGGGTTCAAATACAAGCCTTAATGATTCGTGAAGTCGAACGGAGTCAAATAGTTGGTGCTTGTTGATCCGAGAAGCCGAATTGGGTCACATTGTGCGTACTTGGTGACTTGGCAAAATAAACGGATCAAGTTATGGATACTTGTTAATCCAAGGAGCCGAATTGGGTAAATTGAAAGACTTGTTGATCCGAGAAGTCAATTGGGTTCAAATACAAGCCTTTAATAATTCGTGAAGTCCAACGGAGTCAATTAGTTGGTGCTTGTTGATCCGCGAAGGCGAATTAGGTCACATTGTGCATACTTGGTGACTTTATAAAACAAACGAATCATGTTATGGATCCTTGTTGGTCCGAGAAGCCCAATTAAGTCAAATGGAAGACTTGTTGATCCGAGAAGTCAATTAAGTTCAAATACAAGCCTTAATGATTCGTGAAGTCGAACGGAGTCAAATAGTTGGTGCTTGTTGATCCGGGAAGGCGAATTAGGTCACATTGTGCGTACTTGGTGACTTGGTAAAAGAAATGGATCAAGTTATGGATAATTGTTGATCCGAGAAGCCGAATTGGGTCAATTGAAAGACTTGTTGATCCGAGAAGTCAATTGGGTTCAAATACAAGCCTTAATGATTCGTGAAGTCGAACAGAGTCAAATAGTTGGTGTTTGTTGATCCGAGAAGGCGAATTGGGTCACATTGTGCGTACTTGGTGACTTGGTAAAACAAACGGATCAAGTTATGGATACTTGTTGATCCGAGGAGCCGAATTGGGTCAATTGAATGAATTGTTGTTCCGTGAAGTCAATTGGGTTCAAATACAAGCCTTAATGATTTGTGAAGTCGAACGAAGTCAAATAGTTGGTGCTTGTTGATCCGAGAAGGCGAATTGGGTCACATTGTGCGTACTTGGTAACTTTATAAAACAAACGAATCAAGTTATAGATACTTGTTGATCCGAGAAGCCCAATTAAGTCAAATGGAAGACTTGTTGATCCGAGAAGCCGAATTGGGTCAATTGTAATACTTGTTGATCCGAGAAGCCGAATTGGGTCAATTGAAATACTTGTTGATCCGAGAAGTAAATTGGGTTCAAATACAAGCCTTAATGATTCGTGAAGTCGAACGAAGTCAAATAGTTGGTGCTTGTTGATCCGAGAAGGCGAATTGGGTCACATAGTGCGTACTTGGTGACTTTATAAAACAAACGAATCAAGTTATGGATACTTGTTGATCCGAGAAGCCCAATTGAGTCAAATGGAAGACTTGTTGATCGAGAAGTCAATTGGGTTCAAATACAAGCCTTAATGATTCGTGAAGTCGAACGGAGTCAAATAGTAGGTGCTTGTTGATCCGAGAAGGAGAATTGGGTCACATTGTGCGTACTTGGTGACTTGGTATAACAAACGAATCAAGTTATGGATACTTGTTTATCCGAGAAGCCGAATTGGGTCAATTGAAAGACTTGTTGATTCGAGAAGTCAATTGGGTTCAAATACAAGCCTTAATGATTCGTGAAGTCGAACGAAGTCAATTAGTTGGTGCTTATTGATCCGAGAAGGCGAATTGGGTCACATTGTGCGTACTTGGTGACTTTATAAAACAAAGGAATCAAGTTATGGATACTTGTTGATCTGAGAAGCCCAATTGAGTCAAATGGAAGACTTGTTGATCCGAGAAGTCAATTGGGTTCTAATACAAGCCTTAATGATTCGTGAAGTCGAACGAAGTCAAATTGCTGGTACTTGTTGATCCGAGAAGGCGAATTGGGTCACATTGTGCGTACTTGGTGACTTTATAAAACAAACGAATCAAGTTATGGATACTTGTTGATCCGAGAAGCCCAATTAAGTCAAATGGAAGACTTGTTGATCCGAGAAGTCAATTGGGTTCAAATACAAGCCTTAATGATTCGTGAAGTCGAACGGAGTCAAATAGTTGGTGCTTGTTGATCCGAGAAGGCGAATTGGGTCACATTGTGCGTACTTGGTGACTTGGTAAAACAAACGGATCAAGTTATGGATACTTGTTGATCCGAGGAGCCGAATTGGGTCAATTGAATGAGTTGTTGTTCCGTGAAGTCAATTGGGTTCAAATACAAGCCTTAATGATTTGTGAAGTCGAACGAAGTCAAATATTGGTGCTTGTTGATCCGAGAAGGCGAATTGGGTCACATTGTGCATACTTGGTGACTTTATAAAACAAACGAATCAAGTTATATATACTTGTTGATCCGAGAAGCCCAATTAAGTCAAATGGAAGACTTGTTGATCCGAGAAGCCGAATTGGGTCAATTGTAATACATGTTGATCCGAGAAGCCGAATTGGGTCAATTGAAATACTTGTTGATCCGAGAAGTCAATTGGGTTCAAATACAAGCCTTAATGATTCGTGAAGTCGAACGAAGTCAATTAGTTGGTGCTTGTTGATCCGAGAAGGCGAATTGGGTTACATTGTGCGTACTTGGTGACTTGGTAAAAGAAATGGATCCAGTTGTGGATACTTGTTGATCCGAGAAGCCGAATTGGGTCAATTGAATGACTTGTTGTTCTGAGAAGTCAATTGGGTTCAAATACAAGCCTTAATGATTCGTGAAGTTGAACGGAGTCAAATTGTTGGTGCTTGTTGGTCCGAGAAGCCGAATTGGGTCACATTGTGCGTACTTGGTGACTTGGTAAAACATGCGGATCAAGTTATGGATACTTGTTGATCCGAGAAGTCAATTGGGTTCAAATACAAGCCTTAATGATTCGTGAAGTCGAACGAAGTCAATTAGTTGGTGCTTGTTGATCCGAGAAGGCGAATTGGGTCACATTGTGCGTACTTGGTGACTTTATAAAATAAACGAATCAAGTTATGGATACTTGTTGATCCAAGAAGCCCAATTAAGTCAAAAGGAAGACTTGTTGATCCGAGAAGTCAATTGGGTTCAAATACAAGCCTTTAATGATTCGTGAAGTCGAACGAAGTCAATTAGTTGGTGCTTGTTGATCCGCGAAGGCGAATTGGGTCACATTGTGCATACTTGGTGACTTTATAAAACAAACGAATCAAGTTATGGATACTTGTTGATCCGAGAAGCCCAATTAAGTCAAATGGAAGACTTGTTGATCCGAGAAGTCAATTGGGTTCCAATACATGCCTTAATGATTCGTGAAGTCGAACGTAGTCAAATAGTTGGTGCTTGTTGATCCGAGAAGGCGAATTGAGTCACATTGTGCGTATTTGGTGACTTGGTATAACAAACGGATCAAGTTATGGATACTTGTTTATCCGAGAAGCCGAATTGGGTCAATTGAAATACTTGTTGATCCGAGAAGTCAATTGGGTTCAAATACAAGCCTTAATGATTCGTGAAGTCGAACGGAGTCAAATAGTTGGTGCTTGTTGATCCTAGAAGGCGAATTGGGTCACATTGTGTGTACTTGGTGACTTGGTAAAACAAACGGATCAAGTTATGGATACTTGTTGATCCGAGGAGCCGAATTGGGTCAATTGAATGAGTTGTTCCGTGAGGTCAATTGGGTTCAAATACAAGCCTTAATGATTTGTGAAGTCGAACGAAGTCAAATAGTTGGTGCTTGTTGATCCGAGAAGGCGAATTGGGTCACATTGTGCGTACTTGGTGACTTTATAAAACAAATGAATCAAGTTATAGATACTTGTTGATCCGAGAAGCCCAATTAAGTCAAATGGAAGACTTGTTGATCCGAGAAGCCGAATTGGGTCAATTGTAATACTTGTTGATCCGAGAATTCGAATTGGGTCAATTGAAATACTTGTTGATCCGAGAAGTCAATTGGGTTCAAATACAAGCCTTAATGATTCGTGAAGTCGAACGAAGTCAAATAGTTGGTGCTTGTTGATCCGAGAAGGCGAATTGGGTCACATAGTGCGTACTTGGTGACTTGGTATAACAAACGGATCAAGTTATGGATACTTGTTGATCCGAGAAGCCGAATTGGGTCAATTGAAAGACATGTTGATTCGAGAAGTCAATTGGGTTCAAATACAAGCCTTAATGATTCGTGAAGTCGAACGAAGTCAATTAGTTGGTGCTTGTTGATCCGAGAAGGCGAATTGGGTCACATTGTGCGTACTTGGTGACTTGGTAAAAGAAATGGATCAAGTTGGGGATACTTGTTGATCCGAGAAGCCGAATTGGGTCAATTGAATGACTTGTTGTTCCGAGAAGTCAATTGGGTTCAAATACAAGCCTTAATGATTCGTGAAGTCGAACGGAGTCAAATAGTTGGTGCTTGTTGATCCGAGAAGCCGAATTGGGTCACATTGTGCGTACTTGGTGACTTGGCAAAATAAACGGATCAAGTTATGGATACTTGTTAATCCAAGGAGCCGAATTGGGTAAATTGAAAGACTTGTTGATCCGAGAAGTCAATTGGGTTCAAATACAAGCCTTTAATAATTCGTGAAGTCCAACGGAGTCAATTAGTTGGTGCTTGTTGATCCGCGAAGGCGAATTAGGTCACATTGTGCATACTTGGTGACTTTATAAAACAAACGAATCATGTTATGGATCCTTGTTGGTCCGAGAAGCCCAATTAAGTCAAATGGAAGACTTGTTGATCCGAGAAGTCAATTAAGTTCAAATACAAGCCTTAATGATTCGTGAAGTCGAACGGAGTCAAATAGTTGGTGCTTGTTGATCCGGGAAGGCGAATTAGGTCACATTGTGCGTACTTGGTGACTTGGTAAAAGAAATGGATCAAGTTATGGATAATTGTTGATCCGAGAAGCCGAATTGGGTCAATTGAAAGACTTGTTGATCCGAGAAGTCAATTGGGTTCAAATACAAGCCTTAATGATTCGTGAAGTCGAACAGAGTCAAATAGTTGGTGTTTGTTGATCCGAGAAGGCGAATTGGGTCACATTGTGCGTACTTGGTGACTTGGTAAAACAAACGGATCAAGTTATGGATACTTGTTGATCCGAGGAGCCGAATAGGGTCAATTGAATGAATTGTTGTTCCGTGAAGTCAATTGGGTTCAAATACAAGCCTTAATGATTTGTGAAGTCGAACGAAGTCAAATAGTTGGTGCTTGTTGATCCGAGAAGGCGAATTGGGTCACATTGTGCGTACTTGGTAACTTTATAAAACAAACGAATCAAGTTATAGATACTTGTTGATCCGAGAAGCCCAATTAAGTCAAATGGAAGACTTGTTGATCCGAGAAGCCGAATTGGGTCAATTGTAATACTTGTTGATCCGAGAAGCCGAATTGGGTCAATTGAAATACTTGTTGATCCGAGAAGTAAATTGGGTTCAAATACAAGCCTTAATGATTCGTGAAGTCGAACGAAGTCAAATAGTTGGTGCTTGTTGATCCGAGAAGGCGAATTGGGTCACATAGTGCGTACTTGGTGACTTTATAAAACAAACGAATCAAGTTATGGATACTTGTTGATCCGAGAAGCCCAATTGAGTCAAATGGAAGACTTGTTGATCGAGAAGTCAATTGGGTTCAAATACAAGCCTTAATGATTCGTGAAGTCGAACGGAGTCAAATAGTAGGTGCTTGTTGATCCGAGAAGGAGAATTGGGTCACATTGTGCGTACTTGGTGACTTGGTATAACAAACGAATCAAGTTATGGATACTTGTTTATCCGAGAAGCCGAATTGGGTCAATTGAAAGACTTGTTGATTCGAGAAGTCAATTGGGTTCAAATACAAGCCTTAATGATTCGTGAAGTCGAACGAAGTCAATTAGTTGGTGCTTATTGATCCGAGAAGGCGAATTGGGTCACATTGTGCGTACTTGGTGACTTTATAAAACAAAGGAATCAAGTTATGGATACTTGTTGATCTGAGAAGCCCAATTGAGTCAAATGGAAGACTTGTTGATCCGAGAAGTCAATTGGGTTCTAATACAAGCCTTAATGATTCGTGAAGTCGAACGAAGTCAAATTGCTGGTACTTGTTGATCCGAGAAGGCGAATTGGGTCACATTGTGCGTACTTGGTGACTTTATAAAACAAACGAATCAAGTTATGGATACTTGTTGATCCGAGAAGCCCAATTAAGTCAAATGGAAGACTTGTTGATCCGAGAAGTCAATTGGGTTCAAATACAAGCCTTAATGATTCGTGAAGTCGAACAGAGTCCAATAGTTGGTGCTTGTTGATCCGAGAAAGCGAATTGGGTCACATTGTGCGTACTTGGTGACTTTATAAAACAAAGGAATCAAGTTATGGATACTTGTTGATCCGAAAAGCCCAATTGAGTCAAACGGAAGACTTGTTGATCGGAGAAGTCAATTGGGTTCAAATACAAGCCTTAATGATTCGTTAAGTCGAACGGAGTCAAATTGTTGGTTCTTGTTGATCCGAGAAGGCGAATTGGGTCACATAGTGCGTACTTGGTGACTTTATAAAACAAACGAATCATGTTATGGATACTTGTTGATCCGAGAAGTCGAATTGGGTCAACTGAAAGACTTGTTGATCCGAGAAGTCAATTGGGTTCAAATACAAGACTTAATGATTCGTGAAGTCGAACAAAGTCAATTAGTTGGTGCTTGTTGATCCGAGAAGGCGAATTGGGTCACATTGTGCGTACTTGGTGACTTTATAAAACAAACGAATCAAGTTATGGATACTTGTTGATCCGAGAAGCCCAATTGAGTCAAATGGAAGACTTGTTGATCGAGAAGTCAATTGGGTTCAAATACAAGCCTTAATGATTCGTGAAGTCGAACGGAGTCAAATAGTAGGTGCTTGTTGATCCGAGAAGGAGAATTGGGTCACATTGTGCGTACTTGGTGACTTGGTATAACAAACGGATCAAGTTATGGATACTTGTTGATCCGAGAAGCCGAATTGGGTTAATTGAAAGACCTGTTGATTCGAGAAGTCAATTGGGTTCAAATACAAGCCTTAATGATTCGTGAAGTCGAACGGTGTCAAATAGTTGGTGCTTGTTGATCCGAGAAGGAGAATTGGGTCACATTGTACGTACTTGGTGACTTGGTATATCAAACGGATCAAGTTATGGATACTTGTTGATCCGAGAAGCCGAATTGGTTCAATTGAAAGACTTGTTGATCCGAGAAATCAATTGGGTTCAAATACAAGCCTTAATGATTCGTGAAGTCGAACGAAGTCAAATAGTTGGTGCTTGTTGAGCCGAGAAGCCGAATTGGGTCACATTGTGCGTACTTGGTGACTTGGCAAAATAAACGGATCAAGTTATGGATACTTGTTAATCCGAGGAACCGAATTGGTTAAATTGAAAGACTTGTTGATCCGAGAAGTTAATTGGGTTCAAATACAAGCCTTTAATGATTCGTGAAGTCGAACGGAGTCAATTAGTTGGTGCTTGTTGATCCGCGAAGGCGAATTGGGTCACATTGTGCATACTTGGTGACTTTATAAAACAAACGAATCATGTTATGGATACTTGTTGGTCCGAGAAGCCCAATTAAGTCAAATGGAAGACTTGTTGATCCGAGAAGTCAATTAAGTTCAAATACAAGCCTTAATGATTCGTGAAGTCGAACGGAGTCAAATAGTTGGTGCTTGTTGATCCGAGAAGGCGAATTGGGTCACATTGTGCGTACTTGGTGACTTGGTAAAACAAACGGATCAAGTTATGGATACTTGTTGATCCGAGAAGCCGAATTGGGTCAATTGAAAGACTTTTTGATCCGAGAAGTCAATTGGGGTCAAATACAAGCCTTAATGATTCGTGAAGTCGAACGGAGTCAAATTGTTGGTTCTTGTTAATCCGAGAAGGCAAATTGGGTCACATTGTGCGTACTTGGTGACTTTATAAAACAAACGAATCAAGTTATGGATACTTGTTGATCCGAGAAGCCCAATTGAGTCAAATGGAAGACTTGTTGATCCGAGAAGTCAATTGGGTTCAAATACAAGCCTTAATGATTCGTGAAGTCGAACGGAGTCAAATATTTGGTGCTTGTTGTTCCGAGAAGGCGAATTGGGTCACATTGTGCGTACTTGGTGACTTGGTAAAACAAACGGATCAAGTTATGGATACTTGTTGATCCGAGGAGCCGAATTGGGTCAATTGAATGACTTGTTGTTCCGAGAAGTTAATTTGGTTCAAATACAAGCCTTAATGATTCGTGAAGTTGAACGAAGTCAAATAGTTGGTGCTTGTTGATCCGAGAAGGCGAATTGGGTCACATTGTGCGTACTTGGTGACTTTATAAAACAAACGAATCAAGTTATGGATACTTGTTGATCCGAGAAGCCCAATTAAGTCAAAAGGAAGACTTGTTGATCCGAGAAGTCAATTGGGTTCAAATACAAGCCTTTAATGATTCGTGAAGTCGAACTGAGTCAATTAGTTGGTGCTTGTTGATCCGCGAAGGCGAATTGGGTCACATTGTGCGTACTTGGTGACTTTATAAAACAAACTAATCATGTTATGGATACTTGTTGGTCCGAGAAGCCCAATTAAGTCAAATGGAAGACTTGTTGATCCGAGAAGTCAATTAGGTTCAAATACAAGCCTTAATGATTCGTGAAGTCGAACGGAGTCAAATAGTTGGTGCTTGTTGATCCGAGAAGGTGAATTGGGTCACATTGTGCGTACTTGGTGACTTGTTAAAACATACGGATCAAGTTATGGATACTTGTTGATCCGAGAAGCCGAATTAGGTCAATTGAAAGACTTGTTGATTCGAGAAGTCAATTGGGTTCAAATACAAGCCTTAATGATTCGTGAAGTCGAACGGAGTCAAATAGTTGGTGCTTGTTGATCCGAGATGGCGAATTGGGTCACATTGTTCGTACTTGGTGACTTGGTAAAACAAACAGATCAAGTTATGGATACTTGTTGATCCGAGAAGCCGAATTGGGTCAATTGAAAGACTTGTTGATCTGAGAAGTTAATTGGGTTCAAATACTAGCCTTAATGATTCGTGAAGTCGAACGGAGTCAAATAGTTGGTGCTCGTTAATCCGAGAAGGCGAATTGGGTCACACTGTGCGTACTTGGTGACTTGGTAAAACAAATGGATCAAGTTATGGATACTTGTTGATCCGAGAAGCCGAATTGGGTCAATTGAAAGACTTGATGATCTGAGAAGTCAATTGGGTTCAAATACAAGCCTTAATGATTCGTGAAGTCAAACGGGGTCAAATAGTTAGTGCTTGTTGATTCGAGAAGGCGAATTGGGTCACATTGTGCGTAGTTGGTGACTTTATAAAACAAACGAATCAAGTTATGGATACTTGTTGATCCGAGAAGCCCAATTGAGTCAAATGGAAGACTTGTTGATCCGAGAAGTCAATTGGGTTCAAATACAAGCCTTAATGATTCGTGAAGTCGAACGGAGTTAAATAGTTGGTGCTTGTTGATCCGAGAAGGAGAATTGGGTCACATTGTGCGTACTTGGTGACTTGGTATAACAAACGGATCAAGTTATGGATACTTGTTGATTCGAGAAGCCGAATTGGGTCAATTTAAAGACTTGTTGATCCAAGAAGTCAATTGGGTTCAAATACAAGCCTTAATGATTCGTGAAGTCGAACGGAGTCAATTAGTTGGTGCTTGTTGATCCGAGAAGCCGAATTGGGTCAATTGAAAGACGTTGATCCGAGAAGTCAATTGGGTTCAAATACTAGCCTTAATGATTCGTGAAGTCGAACGGAGTCAATTAGTTGGTGCTTGTTGATCCGAGAAGCCGAATTGGGTCAATTGAAAGACGTTGATCCGAGAAGTCAATTGGGTTCAAATACTAGCCTTAATGATTCGTGAAGTCGAACGGAGTCAAATAGTTGGTGCTCGTTCATTCGAGAAGGCGAATTGGGTCACATCGTGCGTACTTGGTGACTTGGTAAAACAAACGGATCAAGTTATGGATACTTGTTGATCCGAGAAGCCGAATTTGGTCAATTGAAAGACTTGTTGATCCGAGAAGTCAATTGGGGTCAAATACAAGCCTTAATGATTCGTGAAGTCGAACGGAGTCAAATAGTTTGTGCTTGTTGATCCGAGAAGGCGAATTGGGTCACATTGTGCGTACTTGGTGACTTTATAAAACAAACGAATCAAGTTATGGATACTTGTTGATCCGAGAAGCCCAATTAAGTCAAATGGAAGACTTGTTGATCCGAGAAGTCAATTGGGTTCAAATACAAGCCTTAATGATTCGTGAAGTCGAACGGAGTCAATTAGTTGGTGCTTGTTGATCCGAGAAGGCAAATTGGGTCACATTGTGCGTACTTGGTGACTTGGTAAAACAAACGGATCAAGTTTGGGATACTTGTTGATCCGAGAAGTCGAATTAGGTCAATTGATAGACTTGTTGATCCGAGAAGTCAATTGGGTTCAAATACAAGCCTTAATGATTCGTGAAGTCGAACGGAGTCAAATAGTTGGTGCTTGTTGATCCGAGATGGCGAATTGGATCACATTGTACGTACTTGGTGACTTGGTAAAACAAACGGATCAAGTTATGGATACTTGTTGATCCGAGAAGCCGAATTGGGTCAATTGAAAGACTTGTTGATACGAGAAGTTAATTGGGTTCAAATACTAGCCTTAATGATTCGTGAAGTCGAACGGAGTCAAATAGTTGGTGCTCGTTCATTCGAGAAGGCGAATTGGGTCACATAGTGCGTACTTGGTGACTTGGTATAACAAACGGATCAAGTTATGGATACTTGTTGATCCGAGAAGCCGAATTAGGTCAATTGAAAGACTTGTTGATTCGAGAAGTCAATTTGGTTCAAATACAAGCCTTAATGATTCGTGAAGTCGAACGAAGTCAATTAGTTGGTGCTTGTTGATCCGAGAAGGCGAATTGGGTCACATTAAGCGTACTTGGTAAAAGAAATGGATCAAGTTATGGATACTTGTTGATCCGAGAAGCCGAATTGGGTCAATTGAAAGACTTGTTGATCCGAGAAGTCAATTGGGTTCAAATACTAGCCTTAATGATTCGTGAAGTCGAACGGAGTCAAATAGTTGGTGCTCGTTAATCCGAGAAGCCGAATTGGGTCAATTGAAAGACATGTTGATCTGAGAAGTCAATTGGGTTCAAATACAAGCCTTAATGATTCGTGAAGTCAAACGGAGTCAAATAGTTGGTGCTTGTTGATCCGAGAAGGCGAATTGGGTCACATTGTGCGTACTTGTTGACTTTATAAAACAAACGAATCAAGTTATGGATACTCGTTGATCCGAGAAGCCCAATTGAGTCAAATGGAAGACTTGTTGATCCGAGAAGTCAATTGGGTTCAAATACAAGCCTTAATGATTCGTGAAGTCGAACGGCGTCAAATAGTTGGTGCTTGTTGATCCGAGAAGGAGAATTGGGTCACATTGTGCGTACTTGGTGACTTGGTATAACAAACGGATCAAGTTATGGATACTTGTTAATCCGAGGAACCGAATTGGTTAAATTGAAAGACTTGTTGATCCGAGAAGTCAATTGGGTTCAAATACAAGCCTTTAATGATTCGTGAAGTCGAACGGAGTCAATTAGTTGGTGCTTGTTGATCCGCGAAGGCGAATTGGGTCACATTGTGCGTACTTGGTGACTTGGTAAAACAAACGGATCAAGTTTGGGATACTTGTTGATCCGAGAAGTCGAATTGGGTCAATTGATAGACTTGTTGATCCGAGAAGTCAATTGGGTTCAAATACAAGCCTTAATGATTCGTGAAGTCGAACGGAGTCAAATAGTTGGTGCTTGTTGATCCGAGATGGCGAATTGGATCACATTGTACGTACTTGGTGACTTGGTAAAACAAACGGATCAAGTTATGGATACTTGTTGATCCGAGAAGCCGAATTGGGTCAATTGAAAGACTTGTTGATACGAGAAGTTAATTGGGTTCAAATACTAGCCTTAATGATTCGTGAAGTCGAACGGAGTCAAATAGTTGGTGCTCGTTCATTCGAGAAGGCGAATTGGGTCACATAGTGCGTACTTGGTGACTTGGTATAACAAACGGATCAAGTTATGGATACTTGTTGATCCGAGAAGCCGAATTAGGTCAATTGAAAGACTTGTTGATTCGAGAAGTCAATTTGGTTCAAATACAAGCCTTAATGATTCGTGAAGTCGAACGAAGTCAATTAGTTGGTGCTTGTTGATCCGAGAAGGCGAATTGGGTCACATTAAGCGTACTTGGTAAAAGAAATGGATCAAGTTATGGATACTTGTTGATCCGAGAAGCCGAATTGGGTCAATTGAAAGACTTGTTGATCCGAGAAGTCAATTGGGTTCAAATACTAGCCTTAATGATTCGTGAAGTTGAACGGAGTCAAATAGTTGGTGCTCGTTAATCCGAGAAGCCGAATTGGGTCAATTGAAAGACATGTTGATCTGAGAAGTCAATTGGGTTCAAATACAAGCCTTAATGATTCGTGAAGTCAAACGGGGTCAAATAGTTAGTGCTTGTTGATCCGAGAAGGCGAATTGGGTCACATTGTGCGTAGTTGGTGACTTTATAAAACAAACGAATCAAGTTATGGATACTTGTTGATCCAAGAAGCCCAATTGAGTCAAATGGAAGACTTGTTGATCCGAGAAGTCAATTGGGTTCAAATACAAGCCTTAATGATTCGTGAAGTCGAACGGAGTTAAATAGTTGGTGCTTGTTGATCCGAGAAGGAGAATTGGGTCACATTGTGCGTACTTGGTGACTTGGTATAACAAACGGATCAAGTTATGGATACTTGTTGATTCGAGAAGCCGAATTGGGTCAATTTAAAGACTTGTTGATCCAAGAAGTCAATTGGGTTCAAATACAAGCCTTAATGATTCGTGAAGTCGAACGGAGTCAATTAGTTGGTGCTTGTTGATCCGAGAAGCCGAATTGGGTCAATTGAAAGACGTTGATCCGAGAAGTCAATTGGGTTCAAATACTAGCCTTAATGATTCGTGAAATCGAACGGAGTCAATTAGTTGGTGCTTGTTGATCCGAGAAGCCGAATTGGGTCAATTGAAAGACGTTGATCCGAGAAGTCAATTGGGTTCAAATACTAGCCTTAATGATTCGTGAAGTCGAACGGAGTCAAATAGTTGGTGCTCGTTCATTCGAGAAGGCGAATTGGGTCACATCGTGCGTACTTGGTGACTTGGTAAAACAAACGGATCAAGTTATGGATACTTGTTGATCCGAGAAGCCGAATTTGGTCAATTGAAAGACTTGTTGATCCGAGAAGTCAATTGGGGTCAAATACAAGCCTTAATGATTCGTGAAGTCGAACGGAGTCAAATAGTTTGTGCTTGTTGATCCGAGAAGGCGAATTGGGTCACATTGTGCGTACTTGGTGACTTTATAAAACAAACGAATCAAGTTATGGATACTTGTTGATCCGAGAAGCCCAATTAAGTCAAATGGAAGACTTGTTGATCCGAGAAGTCAATTGGGTTCAAATACAAGCCTTAATGATTCGTGAAGTCGAACGGAGTCAATTAGTTGGTGCTTGTTGATCCGCGAAGGCGAATTGGGTCACATTGTGCGTACTTGGTGACTTGGTAAAACAAACGGATCAAGTTTGGGATACTTGTTGATCCGAGAAGTCGAATTGGGTCAATTGATAGACTTGTTGATCCGAGAAGTCAATTGGGTTCAAATACAAGCCTTAATGATTCGTGAAGTCGAACGGAGTCAAATAGTTGGTGCTTGTTGATCCGAGATGGCGAATTGGATCACATTGTACGTACTTGGTGACTTGGTAAAACAAACGGATCAAGTTATGGATACTTGTTGATCCGAGAAGCCGAATTGGGTCAATTGAAAGACTTGTTGATACGAGAAGTTAATTGGGTTCAAATACTAGCCTTAATGATTCGTGAAGTCGAACGGAGTCAAATAGTTGGTGCTCGTTCATTCGAGAAGGCGAATTGGGTCACATAGTGCGTACTTGGTGACTTGGTATAACAAACGGATCAAGTTATGGATACTTGTTGATCCGAGAAGCCGAATTAGGTCAATTGAAAGACTTGTTGATTCGAGAAGTCAATTTGGTTCAAATACAAGCCTTAATGATTCGTGAAGTCGAACGAAGTCAATTAGTTGGTGCTTGTTGATCCGAGAAGGCGAATTGGGTCACATTAAGCGTACTTGGTAAAAGAAATGGATCAAGTTATGGATACTTGTTGATCCGAGAAGCCGAATTGGGTCAATTGAAAGACTTGTTGATCCGAGAAGTCAATTGGGTTCAAATACTAGCCTTAATGATTCGTGAAGTCGAACGGAGTCAAATAGTTGGTGCTCGTTAATCCGAGAAGCCGAATTGGGTCAATTGAAAGACATGTTGATCTGAGAAGTCAATTGGGTTCAAATACAAGCCTTAATGATTCGTGAAGTCAAACGGAGTCAAATAGTTGGTGCTTGTTGATCCGACAAGGCGAATTGGGTCACATTGTGCGTACTTGTTGACTTTATAAAACAAACGAATCAAGTTATGGATACTCGTTGATCCGAGAAGCCCAATTGAGTCAAATGGAAGACTTGTTGATCCGAGAAGTCAATTGGGTTCAAATACAAGCCTTAATGATTCGTGAAGTCGAACGGCGTCAAATAGTTGGTGCTTGTTGATCCGAGAAGGAGAATTGGGTCACATTGTGCGTACTTGGTGACTTGGTATAACAAACGGATCAAGTTATGGATACTTGTTAATCCGAGGAACCGAATTGGTTAAATTGAAAGACTTGTTGATCCGAGAAGTCAATTGGGTTCAAATACAAGCCTTTAATGATTCGTGAAGTCGAACGGAGTCAATTAGTTGGTGCTTGTTGATCCGCGAAGGCGAATTGGGTCACATTGTGCGTACTTGGTGACTTGGTAAAACAAACGGATCAAGTTTGGGATACTTGTTGATCCGAGAAGTCGAATTGGGTCAATTGATAAACTTGTTGATCCGAGAAGTCAATTGGGTTCAAATACAAGCCTTAATGATTCGTGAAGTCGAACGGAGTCAAATAGTTGGTGCTTGTTGATCCGAGATGGCGAATTGGATCACATTGTACGTACTTGGTGACTTGGTAAAACAAACGGATCAAGTTATGGATACTTGTTGATCCGAGAAGCCGAATTGGGTCAATTGAAAGACTTGTTGATACGAGAAGTTAATTGGGTTCAAATACTAGCCTTAATGATTCGTGAAGTCGAACGGAGTCAAATAGTTGGTGCTCGTTCATTCGAGAAGGCGAATTGGGTCACATAGTGCGTACTTGGTGACTTGGTATAACAAACGGATCAAGTTATGGATACTTGTTGATCCGAGAAGCCGAATTAGGTCAATTGAAAGACTTGTTGATTCGAGAAGTCAATTTGGTTCAAATACAAGCCTTAATGATTCGTGAAGTCGAACGAAGTCAATTAGTTGGTGCTTGTTGATCCGAGAAGGCGAATTGGGTCACATTAAGCGTACTTGGTAAAAGAAATGGATCAAGTTATGGATACTTGTTGATCCGAGAAGCCGAATTGGGTCAATTGAAAGACTTGTTGATCCGAGAAGTCAATTGGGTTCAAATACTAGCCTTAATGATTCGTGAAGTCGAACGGAGTCAAATAGTTGGTGCTCGTTAATCCGAGAAGCCGAATTGGGTCAATTGAAAGACATGTTGATCTGAGAAGTCAATTGGGTTCAAATACAAGCCTTAATGATTCGTGAAGTCAAACGGAGTCAAATAGTTGGTGCTTGTTGATCCGAGAAGGCGAATTGGGTCACATTGTGCGTACTTGTTGACTTTATAAAACAAACGAATCAAGTTATGGATACTCGTTGATCCGAGAAGCCCAATTGAGTCAAATGGAAGACTTGTTGATCCGAGAAGTCAATTGGGTTCAAATACAAGCCTTAATGATTCGTGAAGTCGAACGGCGTCAAATAGTTGGTGCTTGTTGATCCGAGAAGGAGAATTGGGTCACATTGTGCGTACTTGGTGACTTGGTATAACAAACGGATCAAGTTATGGATACTTGTTGATCCGAGAAGCCGAATTGGGTCAATTGAAAGGCTTGTTGATCCAAGAAGTCAATTGGGTTCAAATACAAGCCTTAATGATTCGTGAAGTCGAACGGAGTCAAATAGTTGGTGCTTGTTGATCCGAGATGGCGAATTGGATCACATTGTACGTACTTGGTGACTTGGTAAAACAAACGGATCAAGTTATGGATACTTGTTGATCCGAGAAGCCGAATTGGGTCAATTGAAAGACTTGTTGATACGAGAAGTTAATTGGGTTCAAATACTAGCCTTAATGATTCGTGAAGTCGAACGGAGTCAAATAGTTGGTGCTCGTTCATTCGAGAAGGCGAATTGGACCACATAGTGCGTACTTGGTGACTTGGTATAACAAACGGATCAAGTTATGGATACTTGTTGATCCGAGAAGCCGAATTAGGTCAATTGAAAGACTTGTTGATTCGAGAAGTCAATTTGGTTCAAATACAAGCCTTAATGATTCGTGAAGTCGAACGAAGTCAATTAGTTGGTGCTTGTTGATCCGAGAAGGCGAATTGGGTCACATTAAGCGTACTTGGTAAAAGAAATGGATCAAGTTATGGATACTTGTTGATCCGAGAAGCCGAATTGGGTCAATTGAAAGACTTGTTGATCCGAGAAGTCAATTGGGTTCAAATACTAGCCTTAATGATTCGTGAAGTCGAACGGAGTCAAATAGTTGGTGCTCGTTAATCCGAGAAGCCGAATTGGGTCAATTGAAAGACATGTTGATCTGAGAAGTCAATTGGGTTCAAATACAAGCCTTAATGATTCGTGAAGTCAAACGGAGTCAAATAGTTGGCGCTTGTTGATCCGAGAAGGCGAATTGGGTCACATTGTGCGTACTTGTTGACTTTATAAAACAAACGAATCAAGTTATGGATACTCGTTGATCCGAGAAGCCCAATTGAGTCAAATGGAAGACTTGTTGATCCGAGAAGTCAATTGGGTTCAAATACAAGCCTTAATGATTCGTGAAGTCGAACGGCGTCAAATAGTTGGTGCTTGTTGATCCGAGAAGGAGAATTGGGTCACATTGTGCGTACTTGGTGACTTGGTATAACAAACGGATCAAGTTATGGATACTTGTTAATCCGAGGAACCGAATTGGTTAAATTGAAAGACTTGTTGATCCGAGAAGTCAATTGGGTTCAAATACAAGCCTTTAATGATTCGTGAAGTCGAACGGAGTTAATTAGTTGGTGCTTGTTGATCCGCGAAGGCGAATTGGGTCACATTGTGCGTACTTGGTGACTTGGTAAAACAAACGGATCAAGTTTGGGATACTTGTTGATCCGAGAAGTCGAATTGGGTCAATTGATAGACTTGTTGATCCGAGAAGTCAATTGGGTTCAAATACAAGCCTTAATGATTCGTGAAGTCGAACGGAGTCAAATAGTTGGTGCTTGTTGATCCGAGATGGCGAATTGGATCACATTGTACGTACTTGGTGACTTGGTAAAACAAACGGATCAAGTTATGGATACTTGTTGATCCGAGAAGCCGAATTGGGTCAATTGAAAGACTTGTTGATACGAGAAGTTAATTGGGTTCAAATACTAGCCTTAATGATTCGTGAAGTCGAACGGAGTCAAATAGTTGGTGCTCGTTCATTCGAGAAGGCGAATTGGGTCACATAGTGCGTACTTGGTGACTTGGTATAACAAACGGATCAAGTTATGGATACTTGTTGATCCGAGAAGCCGAATTAGGTCAATTGAAAGACTTGTTGATTCGAGAAGTCAATTTGGTTCAAATACAAGCCTTAATGATTCGTGAAGTCGAACGAAGTCAATTAGTTGGTGCTTGTTGATCCGAGAAGGCGAATTGGGTCACATTAAGCGTACTTGGTAAAAGAAATGGATCAAGTTATGGATACTTGTTGATCCGAGAAGCCGAATTGGGTCAATTGAAAGACTTGTTGATCCGAGAAGTCAATTGGGTTCAAATACTAGCCTTAATGATTCGTGAAGTCGAACGGAGTCAAATAGTTGGTGCTCGTTAATCCGAGAAGCCGAATTGGGTCAATTGAAAGACATGTTGATCTGAGAAGTCAATTGGGTTCAAATACAAGCCTTAATGATTCGTGAAGTCAAACGGAGTCAAATAGTTGGTGCTTGTTGATCCGAGAAGGCGAATTGGGTCACATTGTGCGTACTTGTTGACTTTATAAAACAAACGAATCAAGTTATGGATACTCGTTGATCCGAGAAGCCCAATTAAGTCAAATGGAAGACTTGTTGATCCGAGAAGTCAATTGGGTTCAAATACAAGCCTTAATGATTCGTGAAGTCGAACGGCGTCAAATAGTTGGTGCTTGTTGATCCGAGAAGGAGAATTGGGTCACATTGTGCGTACTTGGTGACTTGGTATAACAAACGGATCAAGTTATGGATACTTGTTGATCCGAGAAGCCGAATTGGGTCAATTGAAAGGCTTGTTGATCCAAGAAGTCAATTGGGTTCAAATACAAGCCTTAATGATTCGTGAAGTCGAACGGAGTCAATTAGTTGGTGCTTGTTGATCCGAGAAGGCAAATTGGGTCACATTGTGCGTACTTGGTGACTTGGTAAAACAAACGGATCAAGTTATGGATACTTGTTGATCCGAGAAGCCGAATTAGGTCAATTGAAAGACTTGTTGATCCGAGAAGTCAATAGGGTTCAAATACTAGCCTTAATGATTCGTGAAGTCGAACGGAGTCAAATAGTTGGTGCTCGTTAATCCGAGAAGGCGAATTGGGTCACACTGTGCGTACTTGGTGACTTGGTAAAACAAATGAATCAATTTGTGGATACTTGTTGATCCGAGAAGCCGAATTGGGTCAATTGAAAGACATGTTGATCTGAGAAGTCAATTGGGTTCAAATACAAGCCTTAATGATTCGTGAAGTCGAACGAAGTCAATTAGTTGGTGCTTGTTGATCCGAGAAGGCGAATTGGGTCACATTAAGCGTACTTGGTAAAAGAAATGGATCAAGTTATGGATACTTGTTGATCCGAGAAGCCGAATCGGGTCAATTGAAAGACTTGTTGATCCGAGAAGTCAATTGGGTTCAAATACTAGCCTTAATGATTCGTGAAGTCGAACGGAGTCAAATAGTTGGTGCTCGTTAATCCGAGAAGCCGAATTGGGTCAATTGAAAGACATGTTGATCTGAGAAGTCAATTGGGTTCAAATACAAGCCTTAATGATTCGTGAAGTCAAACGGAGTCAAATAGTTGGTGCTTGTTGATCCGAGAAGGCGAATTGGGTCACATTGTGCGTACTTGTTGACTTTATAAAACAAACGAATCAAGTTATGGATACTCGTTGATCCGAGAAGCCCAATTGAGTCAAATGGAAGACTTGTTGATCCGAGAAGTCAATTGGGTTCAAATACAAGCCTTAATGATTCGTGAAGTCGAACGGCGTCAAATAGTTGGTGCTTGTTGATCCGAGAAGGAGAATTGGGTCACATTGTGCGTACTTGGTGACTTGGTATAACAAACGGATCAAGTTATGGATACTTGTTAATCCGAGGAACCGAATTGGTTAAATTGAAAGACTTGTTGATCCGAGAAGTCAATTGGGTTCAAATACAAGCCTTTAATGATTCGTGAAGTCGAACGGAGTCAATTAGTTGGTGCTTGTTGATCCGCGAAGGCGAATTGGGTCACATTGTGCATACTTGGTGACTTTATAAAACAAACGAATCATGTTATGGATACTTGTTGGTCCGAGAAGCCCAATTAAGTCAAATGGAAGACTTGTTGATCCGAGAAGTCAATTAAGTTCAAATACAAGCCTTAATGATTCGTGAAGTTGAACGGAGTCAAATAGTTGGTGCTTGTTGATCCGAGAAGGCGAATTGGGTCACATTGTGCGTACTTGGTGACTTGGTAAAACAAACGGATCAAGTTATGGATACTTGTTGATCCGAGAAGCCGAATTGGGTCAATTGAAAGACTTTTTGATCCGAGAAGTCAATTGGGGTCAAATACAAGCCTTAATGATTCGTGAAGTCGAACGGAGTCAAATAGTTGGTGCTTGTTGATCCGAGAAGGCGAATTGGGTCACATTGTGCGTACTTGGTGACTTTATAAAACAAACGAATCAAGTTATGGATACTTGTTGATCCGAGAAGCCCAATTGAGTCAAATGGAAGACTTGTTGATCCGAGAAGTCAATTGGGTTCAAATACAAGCCTTAATGATTCGTGAAGTCGAACGGAGTCAAATATTTGGTGCTTGTTGTTCCGAGAAGGCGAATTGGGTCACATTGTGCGTACTTGGTGACTTGGTAAAACAAACGGATCAAGTTATGGATACTTGTTGATCCGAGGAGCCGAATTGGGTCAATTGAATGACTTGTTGTTCCGAGAAGTCAATTTGGTTCAAATACAAGCCTTAATGATTCGTGAAGTTGAACGAAGTCAAATAGTTGGTGCTTGTTGATCCGAGAAGGCGAATTGGGTCACATTGTGCGTACTTGGTGACTTTATAAAACAAACGAATCAAGTTATGGATACTTGTTGATCCGAGAAGCCCAATTAAGTCAAAAGGAAGACTTGTTGATCCGAGAAGTCAATTGGGTTCAAATACAAGCCTTTAATGATTCGTGAAGTCGAACTGAGTCAATTAGTTGGTGCTTGTTGATCCGCGAAGGCGAA
Source organism: Ajuga chamaepitys (assembly GCA_958295605.1). NCBI lineage: Eukaryota > Viridiplantae > Streptophyta > Magnoliopsida > Lamiales > Lamiaceae > Ajuga > Ajuga chamaepitys. The sequence goes on from OY282495.1 coordinate 36,242,479, forward strand.
TTGGGTCACATTGTGCGTACTTGGTGACTTTATAAAACAAACTAATCATGTTATGGATACTTGTTGGTCCGAGAAGCCCAATTAAGTCAAATGGAAGACTTGTTGATCCGAGAAGTCAATTAGGTTCAAATACAAGCCTTAATGATTCGTGAAGTCGAACGGAGTCAAATAGTTGGTGCTTGTTGATCCGAGAAGGTGAATTGGGTCACATTGTGCGTACTTGGTGACTTGGTAAAACATACGGATCAAGTTATGGATACTTGTTGATCCGAGAAGCCGAATTAGGTCAATTGAAAGACTTGTTGATTCGAGAAGTCAATTGGGTTCAAATACAAGCCTTAATTATTCGTGAAGTCGAACGGAGTCAATTAGTTGGTGCTTGTTGATCCGAGAAGGCGAATTGGGTCACATTAAGCGTACTTGGTGACTTGGTAAAAGAAATGGATCAAGTTAGTGATACTTGTTGATCCGAGAAGCCGAATTGGGTGAATTGAATGACTTGATGTTCCGAGAAGTCAATTGGGTTCAAATACAAGCCTTAATGATTCGTGAAGTCGAACGGAGTCAAATAGTTGGTGCTTGTTGATCCGAGATGGCGAATTGGGTCACATTGTTCGTACTTGGTGACTTGGTAAAACAAACAGATCAAGTTATGGATACTTGTTGATCCGAGAAGCCGAATTGGGTCAATTGAAAGACTTGTTGATCTGAGAAGTTAATTGGGTTCAAATACTAGCCTTAATGATTCGTGAAGTCGAACGGAGTCAAATAGTTGGTGCTCGTTAATCCGAGAAGGCGAATTGGGTCACACTGTGCGTACTTGGTGACTTGGTAAAACAAATGGATCAAGTTATGGATACTTGTTGATCCGAGAAGCCGAATTGGGTCAATTGAAAGACTTGATGATCTGAGAAGTCAATTGGGTTCAAATACAAGCCTTAATGATTCGTGAAGTCAAACGGAGTCAAATAGTTAGTGCTTGTTGATCCGAGAAGGCGAACTGGGTCACATTGTGCGTAGTTGGTGACTTTATAAAACAAACGAATCAAGTTATGGATACTTGTTGATCCGAGAATCCCAATTAAGTCAAAAGGAAGACTTGTTGATCCGAGAAGTCAATTGGGTTCAAATACAAGCCTTTAATGATTCGTGAAGTCGAACTGAGTCAATTAGTTGGTGCTTGTTGATCCGCGAAGGCGAATTGGGTCACATTGTGCGTACTTGGTGACTTTATAAAACAAACTAATCATGTTATGGATACTTGTTGGTCCGAGAAGCCCAATTAAGTCAAATGGAAGACTTGTTGATCCGAGAAGTCAATTAGGTTCAAATACAAGCCTTAATGATTCGTGAAGTCGAACGGAGTCAAATAGTTGGTGCTTGTTGATCCGAGAAGGTGAATTGGGTCACATTGTGCGTACTTGGTGACTTGGTAAAACATACGGATCAAGTTATGGATACTTGTTGATCCGAGAAGCCGAATTAGGTCAATTGAAAGACTTGTTGATTCGAGAAGTCAATTGGGTTCAAATACAAGCCTTAATTATTCGTGAAGTCGAACGGAGTCAATTAGTTGGTGCTTGTTGATCCGAGAAGGCGAATTGGGTCACATTAAGCGTACTTGGTGACTTGGTAAAAGAAATGGATCAAGTTAGTGATACTTGTTGATCCGAGAAGCCGAATTGGGTGAATTGAATGACTTGATGTTCCGAGAAGTCAATTGGGTTCAAATACAAGCCTTAATGATTCGTGATGTCGAACGGAGTCAAATAGTTGGTGCTTGTTGATCCGAGATGGCGAATTGGGTCACATTGTTCGTACTTGGTGACTTGGTAAAACAAACAGATCAAGTTATGGATACTTGTTGATCCGAGAAGCCGAATTGGGTCAATTGAAAGACTTGTTGATCTGAGAAGTTAATTGGGTTCAAATACTAGCCTTAATGATTCGTGAAGTCGAACGGAGTCAAATAGTTGGTGCTCGTTAATCCGAGAAGGCGAATTGGGTCACACTGTGCGTACTTGGTGACTTGGTAAAACAAATGGATCAAGTTATGGATACTTGTTGATCCGAGAAGCCGAATTGGGTCAATTGAAAGACTTGATGATCTGAGAAGTCAATTGGGTTCAAATACAAGCCTTAATGATTCGTGAAGTCAAACGGAGTCAAATAGTTAGTGCTTGTTGATCCGAGAAGGCGAATTGGGTCACATTGTGCGTAGTTGGTGACTTTATAAAACAAACGAATCAAGTTATGGATACTTGTTGATCCGAGAAGCCCAATTGAGTCAAATGAATGACTTGTTGTTCCGAGAAGTCAATTTGGTTCAAATACAAGCCTTAATGATTCGTGAAGTTGAACGAAGTCAAATAGTTGGTGCTTGTTGATCCGAGAAGGCGAATTGGGTCACATTGTGCGTACTTGGTGACTTAACAAACGAATCAAGTTATGGATACTTGTTGATCCGAGAAGCCCAATTAAGTCAAAAGGAAGACTTGTTGATCCGAGAAGTCAATTGGGTTCAAATACAAGCCTTTAATGATTCGTGAAGTCGAACTGAGTCAATTAGTTGGTGCTTGTTGATCCGCGAAGGCGAATTGGGTCACATTGTGCGTACTTGGTGACTTTATAAAACAAACTAATCATGTTATGGATACTTGTTGGTCCGAGAAGCCCAATTAAGTCAAATGGAAGACTTGTTGATCCGAGAAGTCAATTAGGTTCAAATACAAGCCTTAATGATTCGTGAAGTCGAACGGAGTCAAATAGTTGGTGCTTGTTGATCCGAGAAGGTGAATTGGGTCACATTGTGCGTACTTGGTGACTTGGTAAAACATACGGATCAAGTTATGGATACTTGTTGATCCGAGAAGCCGAATTAGGTCAATTGAAAGACTTGTTGATTCGAGAAGTCAATTGGGTTCAAATACAAGCCTTAATTATTCGTGAAGTCGAACGGAGTCAATTAGTTGGTGCTTGTTGATCCGAGAAGGCGAATTGGGTCACATTAAGCGTACTTGGTGACTTGGTAAAAGAAATGGATCAAGTTAGTGATACTTGTTGATCCGAGAAGCCGAATTGGGTGAATTGAATGACTTGATGTTCCGAGAAGTCAATTGGGTTCAAATACAAGCCTTAATGATTCGTGATGTCGAACGGAGTCAAATAGTTGGTGCTTGTTGATCCGAGATGGCGAATTGGGTCACATTGTTCGTACTTGGTGACTTGGTAAAACAAACAGATCAAGTTATGGATACTTGTTGATCCGAGAAGCCGAATTGGGTCAATTGAAAGACTTGTTGATCTGAGAAGTTAATTGGGTTCAAATACTAGCCTTAATGATTCGTGAAGTCGAACGGAGTCAAATAGTTGGTGCTCGTTAATCCGAGAAGGCGAATTGGGTCACACTGTGCGTACTTGGTGACTTGGTAAAACAAATGGATCAAGTTATGGATACTTGTTGATCCGAGAAGCCGAATTGGGTCAATTGAAAGACTTGATGATCTGAGAAGTCAATTGGGTTCAAATACAAGCCTTAATGATTCGTGAAGTCAAACGGAGTCAAATAGTTAGTGCTTGTTGATCCGAGAAGGCGAATTGGGTCACATTGTGCGTAGTTGGTGACTTTATAAAACAAACGAATCAAGTTATGGATACTTGTTGATCCGAGAAGCCCAATTGAGTCAAATGAATGACTTGTTGTTCCGAGAAGTCAATTTGGTTCAAATACAAGCCTTAATGATTCGTGAAGTTGAACGAAGTCAAATAGTTGGTGCTTGTTGATCCGAGAAGGCGAATTGGGTCACATTGTGCGTACTTGGTGACTTAACAAACGAATCAAGTTATGGATACTTGTTGATCCGAGAAGCCCAATTAAGTCAAAAGGAAGACTTGTTGATCCGAGAAGTCAATTGGGTTCAAATACAAGCCTTTAATGATTCGTGAAGTCGAACTGAGTCAATTAGTTGGTGCTTGTTGATCCGCGAAGGCGAATTGGGTCACATTGTGCGTACTTGGTGACTTTATAAAACAAACTAATCATGTTATGGATACTTGTTGGTCCGAGAAGCCCAATTAAGTCAAATGGAAGACTTGTTGATCCGAGAAGTCAATTAGGTTCAAATACAAGCCTTAATGATTCGTGAAGTCGAACGGAGTCAAATAGTTGGTGCTTGTTGATCCGAGAAGGTGAATTGGGTCACATTGTGCGTACTTGGTGACTTGGTAAAACATACGGATCAAGTTATGGATACTTGTTGATCCGAGAAGCCGAATTAGGTCAATTGAAAGACTTGTTGATTCGAGAAGTCAATTGGGTTCAAATACAAGCCTTAATTATTCGTGAAGTCGAACGGAGTCAATTAGTTGGTGCTTGTTGATCCGAGAAGGCGAATTGGGTCACATTAAGCGTACTTGGTGACTTGGTAAAAGAAATGGATCAAGTTAGTGATACTTGTTGATCCGAGAAGCCGAATTGGGTGAATTGAATGACTTGATGTTCCGAGAAGTCAATTGGGTTCAAATACAAGCCTTAATGATTCGTGAAGTCGAACGGAGTCAAATAGTTGGTGCTTGTTGATCCGAGATGGCGAATTGGGTCACATTGTTCGTACTTGGTGACTTGGTAAAACAAACAGATCAAGTTATGGATACTTGTTGATCCGAGAAGCCGAATTGGGTCAATTGAAAGACTTGTTGATCTGAGAAGTTAATTGGGTTCAAATACTAGCCTTAATGATTCGTGAAGTCGAACGGAGTCAAATAGTTGGTGCTCGTTAATCCGAGAAGACGAATTAGGTCACACTGTGCGTACTTGGTGACTTGGTAAAACAAATGGATCAAGTTATGGATACTTGTTGATCCGAGAAGCCGAATTGGGTCAATTGAAAGACTTGATGATCTGAGAAGTCAATTGGGTTCAAATACAAGCCTTAATGATTCGTGAAGTCAAACGGAGTCAAATAGTTAGTGCTTGTTGATCCGAGAAGGCGAATTGGGTCACATTGTGCGTAGTTGGTGACTTTATAAAACAAACGAATCAAGTTATGGATACTTGTTGATCCGAGAAGCCCAATTGAGTCAAATGGAAGACTTGTTGATCCGAGAAGTCAATTGGGTTCAAATACAAGCCTTAATGATTTGTGAAGTCGAACGGAGTTAAATAGTTGGTGCTTGTTGATCCGAAAAGGAGAATTGGGTCACATTGTGCGTACTTGGTGACTTGGTATAACAAACGGATCAAGTTATGGATACTTGTTGATTCGAGAAGCCGAATTGGGTCAATTTAAAGACTTGTTGATCCAAGAAGTCAATTGGGTTCAAATACAAGCCTTAATGATTCGTGAAGTCGAACGGAGTCAATTAGTTGGTGCTTGTTGATCCGAGATGCCGAATTGGGTCAATTGAAAGACGTTGATCCGAGAAGTCAATTGGGTTCAAATACTAGCCTTAATGATTCGTGAAGTCGAACGGAGTCAATTAGTTGGTGCTTGTTGATCCGAGAAGCCGAATTGGGTCAATTGAAAGACGTTGATCCGAGAAGTCAATTGGGTTCAAATACTAGCCTTAATGATTCGTGAAGTCGAACGGAGTCAATTAGTTGGTGCTTGTTGATCCGAGAAGGCAAATTGGGTCACATTGTGCGTACTTGGTGACTTGGTAAAACAAACGGATCAAGTTATGGATACTTGTTGATCCGAGAAGCCGAATTAGGTCAATTGAAAGACTTGTTGATTCGAGAAGTCAATTTGGTTCAAATACAAGCCTTAATGATTCGTGAAGTCGAACGAAGTCAATTAGTTGGTGCTTGTTGATCCGAGAAGGCGAATTGGGTCACATTAAGCGTATTTGGTGACTTGGTAAAACAAACGGATCAAGTTATGGATACTTGTTGATCCGAGAAGCCGAATTAGGTCAATTGAAAGACTTGTTGATCCGAGAAGTCAATTGGGTTCAAATACAAGCCTTAATGATTCGTGAAGTCGAACGGAGTCAATTAGTATGTGCTTGTTGATCCGAGAAGGCAAATTGGGTCACATTGTGCGTACTTGGTGACTTGGTAAAACAAACGGATCAAGTTTGGGATACTTGTTGATCCGAGAAGTCGAATTGGGTCAATTGAAAGACTTGTTGATCCGAGAAGTCAATTGGGTTCAAATACTAGCCTTAATGATTCGTGAAGTCGAACGGAGTCAAATAGTTGGTGCTCGTTCATTCGAGAAGGCGAATTGGGTCACATAGTGCGTACTTGGTGACTTGGTATAACAAACGGATCAAGTTATGGATACTTGTTGATCCGAGAAGGCGAATTAGGTCAATTGAAACACTTGTTGATTCGAGAAGTCAATTTGGTTCAAATACAAGCCTTAATGATTCGTGAAGTCGAACGAAGTCAATTAGTTGGTGCTTGTTGATCCGAGAAGGCGAATTGGGTCACATTAAGCGTACTTGGTAAAAGAAATGGATCAAGTTATGGATACTTGTTGATCCGAGAAGCCGAATTGGGTCAATTGAAAGACTTGTTGATCCGAGAAGTCAATTGGGTTCAAATACAAGCCTTAATGATTCGTGAAGTCGAACGGAGTCAATTAGTTGGTGCTTGTTGATCTGAGAAGGCAAATTGGGTCACATTGTGCGTACTTGGTGACTTGGTAAAACAAACGGATCAAGTTATGGATACTTGTTGATCCGAGAAGCCGAATTAGGTCAATTGAAAGACTTGTTGATTCGAGAAGTCAATTTGGTTCAAATACAAGCCTTAATGATTCGTGAAGTCGAACGAAGTCAATTAGTTGGTGCTTGTTGATCCGAGAAGGCGAATTGGGTCACATTAAGCGTACTTGGTGACTTGGTAAAACAAACGGATCAAGTTATGGATACTTGTTGATCCGAGAAGCCGAATTAGGTCAATTGAAAGACTTGTTGATCCGAGAAGTCAATTGGGTTCAAATACAAGCCTTAATGATTCGTGAAGTCGAACGGCGTCAAATAGTTGGTGCTTGTTGATCCGAGAAGGAGAATTGGGTCACATTGTGCGTACTTGGTGACTTGGTATAACAAACGGATCAAGTTATGGATACTTGTTGATCCGAGAAGCCGAATTGGGTCAATTGAAAGACTTGTTGATCCAAGAAGTCAATTGGGTTCAAATACAAGCCTTAATGATTCGTGAAGTCGAACGGAGTCAATTAGTGGGTGCTTGTTGATCCGAGAAGGCAAATTGGGTCACATTGTGCGTACTTGGTGACTTGGTAAAACAAACGGATCAAGTTATGGATAGTTGTTAATCCGAGAAGCCGAATTAGGTCAATTGAAAGACTTGTTGATTCGAGAAGTGAATTTGGTTCAAATACAAGCCTTAATGATTCGTGAAGTCGAACGAAGTCAATTAGTTGGTGCTTGTTGATCCGAGAAGGCGAATTGGGTCACATTAAGCGTACTTGGTGACTTGGTAAAATAAACGGATCAAGTTATGGATACTTGTTGATCCGAGAAGCCGAATTAGGTCAATTGAAAGACTTGTTGATCCGAGAAGTCAATTGGGTTCAAATACAAGCCTTAATGATTCGTGAAGTCAAACGGAGTCAATTAGTATGTGCTTGTTGATCCGAGAAGGCAAATTGGGTCACATTGTGCGTACTTGGTGACTTGGTAAAACAAACGGATCAAGTTTGGGATACTTGTTGATCCGAGAAGTCGAATTGGGTCAATTGATAGACTTGTTGATCCGAGAAGTCAATTGGGTTCAAATACAAGCCTTAATGATTCGTGAAGTCGAACGGAGTCAAATAGTTGGTGCTTGTTGATCCGAGATGGCGAATTGGATCACATTGTACGTACTTGGTGGACTTGGTAAAACAAACGGATCAAGTTATGGATACTTGTTGATCCGAGAAGCCGAATTGGGTCAATTGAAAGACTTGTTGATCCGAGAAGTCAATTGGGTTCAAATACTAGCCTTAATGAGTCGTGAAGTCGAACGGAGTCAAATAGTTGGTGCTCGTTCATTCGAGAAGGCGAATTGGGTCACATAGTGCGTACTTGGTGACTTGGTATAACAAACGGATCAAGTTATGGATACTTGTTGATCCGAGAAGGCGAATTAGGTCAATTGAAAGACTTGTTGATTCGAGAAGTCAATTTGGTTCAAATACAAGCCTTAATGATTCGTGAAGTCGAACGAAGTCAATTAGTTGGTGCTTGTTGATCCGAGAAGGCGAATTGGGTCACATTAAGCGTACTTGGTAAAAGAAATGGATCAAGTTATGGATACTTGTTGATCCGAGAAGCCGAATTGGGTCAATTGAAAGACTTGTTGATCCGAGAAGTCAATTGGGTTCAAATACAAGCCTTAATGATTCGTGAAGTCGAACGGAGTCAATTAGTTGGTGCTTGTTGATCTGAGAAGGCAAATTGGGTCACATTGTGCGTATTTGGTGACTTGGTAAAACAAACGGATCAAGTTATGGATACTTGTTGATCCGAGAAGCCGAATTAGGTCAATTGAAAGACTTGTTGATTCGAGAAGTCAATTTGGTTCAAATACAAGCCTTAATGATTCGTGAAGTCGAACGAAGTCAATTAGTTGGTGCTTGTTGATCCGAGAAGGCGAATTGGGTCACATTAAGCGTACTTGGTGACTTGGTAAAACAAACGGATCAAGTTATGGATACTTGTTGATCCGAGAAGCCGAATTAGGTCAATTGAAAGACTTGTTGATCCGAGAAGTCAATTGGGTTCAAATACAAGCCTTAATGATTCGTGAAGTCGAACGACGTCAAATAGTTGGTGCTTGTTGATCCGAGAAGGAGAATTGGGTCACATTGTGCGTACTTGGTGACTTGGTATAACAAACGGATCAAGTTATGGATACTTGTTGATCCGTGAAGCCGAATTGGGTCAATTGAAAGACTTGTTGATCCAAGAAGTCAATTGGGTTCAAATACAAGCCTTAATGATTCGTGAAGTCGAACGGAGTCAATTAGTGGGTGCTTGTTGATCCGAGAAGGCAAATTGGGTCACATTGTGCGTACTTAGTGACTTGGTAAAACAAACGGATCAAGTTATGGATACTTGTTGATCCGAGAAGCCGAATTAGGTCAATTGAAAGACTTGTTGATTCGAGAAGTGAATTTGGTTCAAATACAAGCCTTAATGATTCGTGAAGTCGAACGAAGTCAATTAGTTGGTGCTTGTTGATCCGAGAAGGCGAATTGGGTCACATTAAGCGTACTTGGTGACTTGGTAAAACAAACGGATCAAGTTATGGATACTTGTTGATCCGAGAAGCCGAATTAGGTCAATTGAAAGACTTGTTGATCCGAGAAGTCAATTGGGTTCAAATACAAGCCTTAATGATTCGTGAAGTCGAACGGAGTCAATTAGTATGTGCTTGTTGATCCGAGAAGGCAAATTGGGTCACATTGTGCGTACTTGGTCACTTGGTAAAACAAACGGATCAAGTTTGGGATACTTGTTGATCCGAGAAGTCGAATTGGGTCAATTGATAGACTTGTTGATCCGAGAAGTCAATTGGGTTCAATTACAAGCCTTAATGATTCGTGAAGTCGAACGGAGTCAAATAGTTGGTGCTTGTTGATCCGAGATGGCGAATTGGATCACATTGTACGTACTTGGTGACTTGGTAAAACAAACGGATCAAGTTATGGATACTTGTTGATCCGAGAAGCCGAATTGGGTCAATTGAAAGACTTGTTGATCCGAGAAGTCAATTGGGTTCAAATACTAGCCTTAATGATTCGTGAAGTCGAACGGAGTCAAATAGTTGGTGCTCGTTCATTCGAGAAGGCGAATTGGGTCACATAGTGCGTACTTGGTGACTTGGTATAACAAACGGATCAAGTTATGGATACTTGTTGATCCGAGAAGGCGAATTAGGTCAATTGAAAGACTTGTTGATTCGAGAAGTCAATTTGGTTCAAATACAAGCCTTAATGATTCGTGAAGTCGAACGAAGTCAATTAGTTGGTGCTTGTTGATCCGCGAAGGCGAATTGGGTCACATTAAGCGTACTTGGTAAAAAAATGGATCAAGTTATGGATACTTGTTGATCCGAGAAGCCGAATTGGGTCAATTGAAAGACTTGTTGATCCGAGAAGTCAATTGGGTTCAAATACAAGCCTTAATGATTCGTGAAGTCGAACGGAGTCAATTAGTTGGTGCTTGTTGATCCGAGAAGGCAAATTGGGTCACATTGTGCGTACTTGGTGACTTGGTAAAACAAACGGATCAAGTTATGGATACTTGTTGATCCGAGAAGCCGAATTAGGTCAATTGAAAGACTTGTTGATTCGAGAAGTCAATTTGGTTCAAATACAAGCGTTAATGATTCGTGAAGTCGAACGAAGTCAATTAGTTGGTGCTTGTTGATCCGAGAAGGCGAATTGGGTCACATTAAGCGTACTTGGTGACTTGGTAAAACAAACGGATCAAGTTATGGATACTTGTTGATCCGAGAAGCCGAATTAGGTCAATTGAAAGACTTGTTGATCCGAGAAGTCAATTGGGTTCAAATACAAGCCTTAATGATTCGTGAAGTCGAACGGCGTCAAATAGTTGGTGCTTGTTGATCCGAGAAGGAGAATTGGGTCACATTGTGCGTACTTGGTGACTTGGTATAACAAACGGATCAAGTTATGGATACTTGTTGATCCGAGAAGCCGAATTTGGTCAATTGAAAGACTTGTTGATCCAAGAAGTCAATTGGGTTCAAATACAAGCCTTAATGATTCGTGAAGTCGAACGGAGTCAATTAGTGGGTACTTGTTGATCCGAGAAGGCAAATTGGGTCACATTGTGCGTACTTGGTGACTTGGTAAAACAAACGGATCAAGTTATGGATACTTGTTGATCCGAGAAGCCGAATTAGGTCAATTGAAAGACTTGTTGATTCGAGAAGTCAATTTGGTTCAAATACAAGCCTTAATGATTCGTGAAGTCGAACGAAGTCAATTAGTTGGTGCTTGTTCATCCGAGAAGGCGAATTGGGTCACATTAAGCGTACTTGGTGACTTGGTAAAACAAACGGATCAAGTTATGGATACTTGTTGATCCGAGAAGCCGAATTAGGTCAATTGAAAGACTTGTTGATCCGAGAAGTCAATTGGGTTCAAATACAAGCCTTAATGATTCGTGAAGTCGAACGGAGTCAATTAGTATGTGCTTGTTGATCCGAGAAGGCAAATTGGGTCACATTGTGCGTACTTGGTCACTTGGTAAAACAAACGGATCAAGTTTGGGATACTTGTTGATCCGAGAAGTCGAATTGGGTCAATTGATAGACTTGTTGATCCGAGAAGTCAATTGGGTTCAAATACAAGCCTTAATGATTCGTGAAGTCGAACGGAGTCAAATAGTTGGTGCTTGTTGATCCGAGATGGCGAATTGGATCACATTGTACGTACTTGGTGACTTGGTAAAACAAACGGATCAAGTTATGGATACTTGTTGATCCGAGAAGCCGAATTGGGTCAATTGAAAGACTTGTTGATCCGAGAAGTCAATTGGGTTCAAATACTAGCCTTAATGATTCGTGAAGTCGAACGGAGTTAAATAGTTGGTGCTCGTTTATTCGAGAAGGCGAATTGGGTCACATAGTGCGTACTTGGTGACTTGGTATAACAAACGGATGAAGTTATGGATACTTGTTGATCCGAGAAGCCGAATTAGGTCAATTGAAAGACTTGTTGATTCGAGAAGTCAATTTGGTTCAAATACAAGCCTTAATGATTCGTGAAGTCGAACGAAGGCAATTAGTTGGTGCTTGTTGATCCGAGAAGGCGAATTGGGTCACATTAAGCGTACTTGGTAAAAGAAATGGATCAAGTTATGGATACTTGTTGATCCGAGAAGCCGAATTGGGTCAATTGAAAGACTTGTTGATCCGAGAAGTCAATTGGGTTCAAATACTAGCCTTAATGATTCGTGAAGTCGAACGGAGTCAAATAGTTGGTGCTCGTTAATCCGAGAAGGCGAATTGGGTCACACTGTGCGTACTTGGTGACTTGGTAAAACAAATGAATCAATTTGTGGATACTTGTTGATCCGAGAAGCCGAATTGGGTCAATTGAAAGACATGTTGATCTGAGAAGTCAATTGGGTTCAAATACAAGCCTTAATGATTCGTGAAGTCAAACGGAGTCAAATAGTTGGTGCTTGTTGATCCGAGAAGGCGAATTGGGTCACATTGTGCGTACTTGTTGACTTTATAAAACAAACGAATCAAGTTATGGATACTTGTTGATCCGAGAAGCCCAATTGAGTCAAATGGAAGACTTGTTGATCTGAGAAGTCAATTGGGTTCAAATACAAGCCTTAATGATTCGTGAAGTCGAACGGCGTCAAATAGTTGGTGCTTGTTGATCCGAGAAGGAGAATTGGGTCACATTGTGCGTACTTGGTGACTTGGTATAACAAACGGATCAAGTTATGGATACTTGTTGATCCGAGAAGCCGAATTGGGTCAATTGAAAGACTTGTTGATCCAAGAAGTCAATTGGGTTCAAATACAAGCCTTAATGATTCGTGAAGTCGAACGGAGTCAATTAGTGGGTGCTTGTTGATCCGAGAAGGCAAATTGGGTCACATTGTGCGTACTTGGTGACTTGGTAAAACAAACGGATCAAGTTATGGATACTTGTTGATCCGAGAAGCCGAATTAGGTCAATTGAAAGACTTGTTGATTCGAGAAGTCAATTTGGTTCAAATACAAGCCTTAATGATTCGTGAAGTCGAACGAAGTCAATTAGTTGGTGCTTGTTGATCCGAGAAGGCGAATTGGGTCACATTAAGCGTACTTGGTGACTTGGTAAAACAAACGGATCAAGTTATGGATACTTGTTGATCCGAGAAGCCGAATTAGGTCAATTGAAAGACTTGTTGATCCGAGAAGTCAATTGGGTTCAAATACAAGCCTTAATGATTCGTGAAGTCGAACGGCGTCAAATAGTTGGTGCTTGTTGATCCGAGAAGGAGAATTGGGTCACATTGTGCGTACTTGGTGACTTGGTATAACAAACGGATCAAGTTATGGATACTTGTTGATCCGAGAAGCCGAATTGGGTCAATTGAAAGACTTGTTGATCCAAGAAGTCAATTGGGTTCAAATACAAGCCTTAATGATTCGTGAAGTCGAACGGAGTCAATTAGTGGGTGCTTGTTGATCCGAGAAGGCAAATTGGGTCACATTGTGCGTACTTGGTGACTTGGTAAAACAAACGGATCAAGTTATGGATACTTGTTGATCCGAGAAGCCGAATTAGGTCAATTGAAAGACTTGTTGATTCGAGAAGTCAATTTGGTTCAAATACAAGCCTTAATGATTCGTGAAGTCGAACGAAGTCAATTAGTTGGTGCTTGTTGATCCGAGAAGGCGAATTGGGTCACATTAAGCGTACTTGGTGACTTGGTAAAACAAACGGATCAAGTTATGGATACTTGTTGATCCGAGAAGCCGAATTAGGTCAATTGAAAGACTTGTTGATTCGAGAAGTCAATTTGGTTCAAATACAAGCCTTAATGATTCGTGAAGTCGAACGAAGTCAATTAGTTGGTGCTTGTTGATCCGAGAAGGCGAATTGGGTCACATTAAGCGTACTTGGTGACTTGGTAAAACAAACGGATCAAGTTATGGATACTTGTTGATCCGAGAAGCCGAATTAGGTCAATTGAAAGACTTGTTGATCCGAGAAGTCAATTGGGTTCAAATACAAGCCTTAATGATTCGTGAAGTCGAACGGAGTCAATTAGTATGTGCTTGTTGATCCGAGAAGGCAAATTGGGTCACATTGTGCGTACTTGGTCACTTGGTAAAACAAACGGATCAAGTTTGGGATACTTGTTGATCCGAGAAGTCGAATTGGGTCAATTGATAGACTTGTTGATCCGAGAAGTCAATTGGGTTCAAATACAAGCCTTAATGATTCGTGAAGTCGAACGGAGTCAAATAGTTGGTGCATGTTGATCCGAGATGGCGAATTGGATCACATTGTACGTACTTGGTGACTTGGTAAAACAAACGGATCAAGTTATGGATACTTGTTGATCCGAGAAGCCGAATTGGGTCAATTGAAAGACTTGTTGATCCGAGAAGTCAATTGGGTTCAAATACTAGCCTTAATGATTCGTGAAGTCGAACGGAGTTAAATAGTTGGTGCTCGTTTATTCGAGAAGGCGAATTGGGTCACATAGTGCGTACTTGGTGACTTGGTATAACAAACGGATGAAGTTATGGATACTTGTTGATCCGAGAAGCCGAATTAGGTCAATTGAAAGACTTGTTGATTCGAGAAGTCAATTTGGTTCAAATACAAGCCTTAATGATTCGTGAAGTCGAACGAAGGCAATTAGTTGGTGCTTGTTGATCCGAGAAGGCGAATTGGGTCACATTAAGCGTACTTGGTAAAAGAAATGGATCAAGTTATGGATACTTGTTGATCCGAGAAGCCGAATTGGGTCAATTGAAAGACTTGTTGATCCGAGAAGTCAATTGGGTTCAAATACTAGCCTTAATGATTCGTGAAGTCGAACGGAGTCAAATAGTTGGTGCTCGTTAATCCGAGAAGGCGAATTGGGTCACACTGTGCGTACTTGGTGACTTGGTAAAACAAATGAATCAATTTGTGGATACTTGTTGATCCGAGAAGCCGAATTGGGTTAATTGAAAGACATGTTGATCTGAGAAGTCAATTGGGTTCAAATACAAGCCTTAATGATTCGTGAAGTCAAACGGAGTCAAATAGTTGGTGCTTGTTGATCCGAGAAGGCGAATTGGGTCACATTGTGCGTACTTGTTGACTTTATAAAACAAACGAATCAAGTTATGGATACTTGTTGATCCGAGAAGCCCAATTGAGTCAAATGGAAGACTTGTTGATCCGAGAAGTCAATTGGGTTCAAATACAAGCCTTAATGATTCGTGAAGTCGAACGGCGTCAAATAGTTGGTGCTTGTTGATCCGAGAAGGAGAATTGGGTCACATTGTGCGTACTTGGTGACTTGGTATAACAAACGGATCAAGTTATGGATACTTGTTGATCCGAGAAGCCGAATTGGGTCAATTGAAAGACTTGTTGATCCAAGAAGTCAATTGGGTTCAAATACAAGCCTTAATGATTCGTGAAGTCGAACGGAGTCAATTAGTGGGTGCTTGTTGATCCGAGAAGGCAAATTGGGTCACATTGTGCGTACTTGGTGACTTGGTAAAACAAACGGATCAAGTTATGGATACTTGTTGATCCGAGAAGCCGAATTAGGTCAATTGAAAGACTTGTTGATTCGAGAAGTCAATTTGGTTCAAATACAAGCCTTAATGATTCGTGAAGTCGAACGAAGTCAATTAGTTGGTGCTTGTTGATCCGAGAAGGCGAATTGGGTCACATTAAGCGTACTTGGTGACTTGGTAAAACAAACGGATCAAGTTATGGATACTTGTTGATCCGAGAAGCCGAATTAGGTCAATTGAAAGACTTGTTGATCCGAGAAGTCAATTGGGTTCAAATACAAGCCTTAATGATTCGTGAAGTCGAACGGCGTCAAATAGTTGGTGCTTGTTGATCCGAGAAGGAGAATTGGGTCACATTGTGCGTACTTGGTGACTTGGTATAACAAACGGATCAAGTTATGGATACTTGTTGATCCGAGAAGCCGAATTGGGTCAATTGAAAGACTTGTTGATCCAAGAAGTCAATTGGGTTCAAATACAAGCCTTAATGATTCGTGAAGTCGAACGGAGTCAATTAGTGGGTGCTTGTTGATCCGAGAAGGCAAATTGGGTCACATTGTGCGTACTTGGTGACTTGGTAAAACAAACGGATCAAGTTATGGATACTTGTTGATCCGAGATGCCGAATTAGGTCAATTGAAAGACTTGTTGATTCGAGAAGTCAATTTGGTTCAAATACAAGCCTTAATGATTCGTGAAGTCGAACGAAGTCAATTAGTTGGTGCTTGTTGATCCGAGAAGGCGAATTGGGTCACATTAAGCGTACTTGGTGACTTGGTAAAACAAACGGATCAAGTTATGGATACTTGTTGATCCGAGAAGCCGAATTAGGTCAATTGAAAGACTTTTTGATCCGAGAAGTCAATTGGGTTCAAATACAAGCCTTAATGATTCGTGAAGTCGAACGGAGTCAATTAGTATGTGCTTGTTGATCCGAGAAGGCAAATTGGGTCACATTGTGCGTACTTGGTCACTTGGTAAAACAAACGGATCAAGTTTGGGATACTTGTTGATCCGAGAAGTCGAATTGGGTCAATTGATAGACTTGTTGATCCGAGAAGTCAATTGGGTTCAAATACAAGCCTTAATGATTCGTGAAGTCGAACGGAGTCAAATAGTTGGTGCTTGTTGATCCGAGATGGCGAATTGGATCACATTGTACGTACTTGGTGACTTGGTAAAACAAACGGATCAAGTTATGGATACTTGTTGATCAGAGAAGCCGAATTGGGTCAATTGAAAGACTTGTTGATCCGAGAAGTCAATTGGGTTCAAATACTAGCCTTAATGATTCGTGAAGTCGAACGGAGTCAAATAGTTGGTGCTCGTTCATTCGAGAAGGCGAATTGGGTCACATAGTGCGTACTTGGTGACTTGGTATAACAAACGGATGAAGTTATGGATACTTGTTGATCCGAGAAGCCGAATTAGGTCAATTGAAAGACTTGTTGATTCGAGAAGTCAATTTGGTTCAAATACAAGCCTTAATGATTCGTGAAGTCGAACGAAGTCAATTAGTTGGTGCTTGTTGATCCGAGAAGGCGAATTGGGTCACATTAAGCGTACTTGGTAAAAGAAATGGATCAAGTTATGGATACTTGTTGATCCGAGAAGCCGAATTGGGTCAATTGAAAGACTTGTTGATCCGAGAAGTCAATTGGGTTCAAATACTAGCCTTAATGATTCGTGAAGTCGAACGGAGTCAAATAGTTGGTGCTCGTTAATCCGAGAAGGCGAATTGGGTCACACTGTGCGTACTTGGTGACTTGGTAAAACAAATGAATCAATTTGTGGATACTTGTTGATCCGTGAAGCCGAATTGGGTCAATTGAAAGACATGTTGATCTGAGAAGTCAATTGGGTTCAAATACAAGCCTTAATGATTCGTGAAGTCAAACGGAGTCAAATAGTTGGTGCTTGTTGATCCGAGAAGGCGAATTGGGTCACATTGTGCGTACTTGTTGACTTTATAAAACAAACGAATCAAGTTATGGATACTTGTTGATCCGAGAAGCCCAATTGAGTCAAATGGAAGACTTGTTGATCCGAGAAGTCAATTGGGTTCAAATACAAGCCTTAATGATTCGTGAAGTCGAACGGCGTCAAATAGTTGGTGCTTGTTGATCCGAGAAGGAGAATTGGGTCACATTGTGCGTACTTGGTGACTTGGTATAACAAACGGATCAAGTTATGGATACTTGTTGATCCGAGAAGCCGAATTGGGTCAATTGAAAGACTTGTTGATCCAAGAAGTCAATTGGGTTCAAATACAAGCCTTAATGATTCGTGAAGTCGAACGGAGTCAATTAGTGGGTGCTTGTTGATCCGAGAAGGCAAATTGGGTCACATTGTGCGTACTTGGTGACTTGGTAAAACAAACGGATCAAGTTATGGATACTTGTTGATCCGAGAAGCCGAATTAGGTCAATTGAAAGACTTGTTGATTCGAGAAGTCAATTTGGTTCAAATACAAGCCTTAATGATTCGTGAAGTCGAACGAAGTCAATTAGTTGGTGCTTGTTGATCCGAGAAGGCGAATTGGGTCACATTAAGCGTACTTGGTGACTTGGTAAAACAAACGGATCAAGTTATGGATACTTGTTGATCCGAGAAGCCGAATTAGGTCAATTGAAAGACTTGTTGATCCGAGAAGTCAATTGGGTTCAAATACAAGCCTTAATGATTCGTGAAGTCGAACGGAGTCAATTAGTATGTGCTTGTTGATCCAAGAAGGCAAATTGGGTCACATTGTGCGTACTTGGTGACTTGGTAAAATAAACGGATCAAGTTTGGGATACTTGTTGATCCGAGAAGTCGAATTGGGTCAATTGATAGACTTGTTGATCCGAGAAGTCAATTGGGTTCAAATACAAGCCTTAATGATTCGTGAAGTCGAACGGAGTCAAATAGTTGGTGCTTATTGATTCGAGATGGCGAATTGGATCACATTGTACGTACTTGGTGACTTGGTAAAACAAACGGATCAAGTTATGGATACTTGTTGATCCGAGAAGCCGAATTGGGTCAATTGAAAGACTTGTTGATCCGAGAAGTCAATTGGGTTCAAATACTAGCCTTAATGATTCGTGAAGTCGAACGGAGTCAAATAGTTGGTGCTCGTTCATTCGAGAAGGCGAATTGGGTCACATAGTGCGTACTTGGTGACTTGGCATAACAAACGGATCAAGTTATGGATACTTGTTGATCCGAGAAGCCGAATTAGGTCAATTGAAAGACTTGTTGATTCGAGAAGTCAATTTGGTTCAAATACAAGCCTTAATGATTCGTGAAGTCGAACGAAGTCAATTAGTTGGTGCTTGTTGATCCGAGAAGGCGAATTGGGTCACATTAAGCGTACTTGGTGACTTGGTAAAACAAACGGATCAAGTTATGGATACTTGTTGATCCGAGAAGCCGAATTAGGTCAATTGAAAGACTTGTTGATCCGAGAAGTCAATTGGGTTCAAATACAAGCCTTAATGATTCGTGAAGTCGAACGGAGTCAATTAGTGGGTGCTTGTTGATCCGAGAAGGCAAATTGGGTCACATTGTGCGTACTTGGTGACTTGGTAAAACAAACGGATCAAGTTATGGATACTTGTTGATCCGAGAAGCCGAATTAGGTCAATTGAAAGACTTGTTGATTCGAGAAGTCAATTTGGTTCAAATACAAGCCTTAATGATTCGTGAAGATGAACGAAGTCAATTAGTTGGTGCTTGTTGATCCGAGAAGGCGAATTGGGTCACATTAAGCGTACTTGGTGACTTGGTAAAACAAACGGATCAAGTTATGGATACTTGTTGATCCGAGAAGCCGAATTAGGTCAATTGAAAGACTTGTTGATCCGAGAAGTCAATTGGGTTCAAATACAAGCCTTAATGATTCGTGAAGTCGAACGGAGTCAATTAGTATGTGCTTGTTGATCCGAGAAGGCAAATTGGGTCACATTGTGCGTACTTGGTGACTTGGTAAAATAAACGGATCAAGTTTGGGATACTTGTTGATCCGAGAAGTCGAATTGGGTCAATTGATAGACTTGTTGATCCGAGAAGTCAATTGGGTTCAAATACAAGCCTTAATGATTCGTGAAGTCGAACGGAGTCAAATAGTTGGTGCTTGTTGATCCGAGATGGCGAATTGGATCACATTGTACGTACTTGGTGACTTGGTAAAACAAACGGATCAAGTTATGGATACTTGTTGATCCGAGAAGCCGAATTGGGTCAATTGAAAGACTTGTTGATCCGAGAAGTCAATTGGGTTCAAATACTAGCCTTAATGATTCGTGAAGTCGAACGGAGTCAAATAGTTGGTGCTCGTTCATTCGAGAAGGCGAATTGGGTCACATAGTGCGTACTTGGTGACTTGGCATAACAAACGGATCAAGTTATGGATACTTGTTGATCCGAGAAGCCGAATTAGGTCAATTGAAAGACTTGTTGATTCGAGAAGTCAATTTGGTTCAAATACAAGCCTTAATGATTCGTGAAGTCGAACGAAGTCAATTAGTTGGTGCTTGTTGATCCGAGAAGGCGAATTGGGTCACATTAAGCGTACTTGGTAAAAGAAATGGATCAAGTTATGGATACTTGTTGATCCGAGAAGCCGAATTGGGTCAATTGAAAGACTTGTTGATCCGAGAAGTCAATTGGGTTCAAATACTAGCCTTAATGATTCGTGAAGTCGAACAGAGTCAAATAGTTGGTGCTCGTTAATCCGAGAAGGCGAATTGGGTCACACTGTGCGTACTTGGTGACTTGGTAAAACAAATGAATCAATTTGTGGATACTTGTTGATCCGAGAAGCCGAATTGGGTCAATTGAAAGACATGTTGATCTGAGAAGTCAATTGGGTTCAAATACAAGCCTTAATGATTCGTGAAGTCAAACGGAGTCAAATAGTTGGTGCTTGTTGATCCGAGAAGGCGAATTGGGTCACATTGTGCGTACTTGTTGACTTTATAAAACAAACGAATCAAGTTATGGATACTTGTTGATCCGAGAAGCCCAATTGAGTCAAATGGAAGACTTGTTGATCCGAGAAGTCAATTGGGTTCAAATACAAGCCTTAATGATTCGTGAAGTCGAACGGCGTCAAATAGTTGGTGCTTGTTGATCCGAGAAGGAGAATTGGGTCACATTGTGCGTACTTGGTTACTTGGTATAACAAACGGATCAAGTTATGGATACTTGTTGATCCGAGAAGCCGAATTGGGTCAATTGAAAGACTTGTTGATCCAAGAAGTCAATTGGGTTCAAATACAAGCCTTAATGATTCGTGAAGTCGAACGGAGTCAATTAGTGGGTGCTTGTTGATCCGAGAAGGCAAATTGGGTCACATTGTGCGTACTTGGTGACTTGGTAAAACAAACGGATCAAGTTATGGATACTTGTTGATCCGAGAAGCCGAATTAGGTCAATTGAAAGACTTGTTGATTCGAGAAGTCAATTTGGTTCAAATACAAGCCTTAATGATTCGTGAAGTCGAACGAAGTCAATTAGTTGGTGCTTGTTGATCCGAGAAGGCGAATTGGGTCACATTAAGCGTACTTGGTGACTTGGTAAAACAAACGGATCAAGTTATGGATACTTGTTGATCCGAGAAGCCGAATTAGGTCAATTGAAAGACTTGTTGATCCGAGAAGTCAATTGGGTTCAAATACAAGCCTTAATGATTCGTGAAGTCGAACGGAGTCAATTAGTATGTGCTTGTTGATCCGAGAAGGCAAATTGGGTCACATTGTGCGTACTTGGTGACTTGGTAAAATAAACGGATCAAGTTTGGGATACTTGTTGATCCGAGAAGTCGAATTGGGTCAATTGATAGACTTGTTGATCCGAGAAGTCAATTGGGTTCAAATACAAGCCTTAATGATTCGTGAAGTCGAACGGAGTCAAATAGTTGGTGCTTGTTGATCCGAGATGGCGAATTGGATCACATTGTACGTACTTGGTGACTTGGTAAAACAAACGGATCAAGTTATGGATACTTGTTGATCCGAGAAGCCGAATTGGGTCAATTGAAAGACTTGTTGATCCGAGAAGTCAATTGGGTTCAAATACTAGCCTTAATGATTCGTGAAGTCGAACGGAGTCAAATAGTTGGTGCTCGTTCATTCGAGAAGGCGAATTGGGTCACATAGTGCGTACTTGGTGACTTGGCATAACAAACGGATCAAGTTATGGATACTTGTTGATCCGAGAAGCCGAATTAGGTCAATTGAAAGACTTGTTGATTCGAGAAGTCAATTTGGTTCAAATACAAGCCTTAATGATTAGTGAAGTCGAACGAAGTCAATTAGTTGGTGCTTGTTGATCCGAGAAGGCGAATTGGGTCACATTAAGCGTACTTGGTGACTTGGTAAAACAAACGGATCAAGTTATGGATACTTGTTGATCCGAGAAGCCGAATTAGGTCAATTGAAAGACTTGTTGATCCGAGAAGTCAATTGGGTTCAAATACAAGCCTTAATGATTCGTGAAGTCGAACGGAGTCAATTAGTGGGTGCTTGTTGATCCGAGAAGGCAAATTGGGTCACATTGTGCGTACTTGGTGACTTGGTAAAACAAACGGATCAAGTTATGGATACTTGTTGATCCGAGAAGCCGAATTAGGTCAATTGAAAGACTTGTTGATTCGAGAAGTCAATTTGGTTCAAATACAAGCCTTAATGATTCGTGAAGTCGAACGAAGTCAATTAGTTGGTGCTTGTTGATCCGAGAAGGCGAATTGGGTCACATTAAGCGTACTTGGTGACTTGGTAAAACAAACGGATCAAGTTATGGATACTTGTTGATCCGAGAAGCCGAATTAGGTCAATTGAAAGACTTGTTGATCCGAGAAGTCAATTGGGTTCAAATACAAGCCTTAATGATTCGTGAAGTCGAACGGAGTCAATTAGTATGTGCTTGTTGATCCGAGAAGGCAAATTGGGTCACATTCTGCGTACTTGGTGACTTGGTAAAATAAACGGATCAAGTTTGGGATACTTGTTGATCCGAGAAGTCGAATTGGGTCAATTGATAGACTTGTTGATCCGAGAAGTGAATTGGGTTCAAATACAAGCCTTAATGATTCGTGAAGTCGAACGGAGTCAAATAGTTGGTGCTTGTTGATCCGAGATAGCGAATTGGATCACATTGTACGTACTTGGTGACTTGGTAAAACAAACGGATCAAGTTATGGATACTTGTTGATCCGAGAAGCCGAATTGGGTCAATTGAAAGACTTGTCGATCCGAGAAGTCAATTGGGTTCAAATAGTAGCCTTAATGATTCGTGAAGTCGAACAGAGTCAAATAGTTGGTGCTCGTTCATTCGAGAAGGCGAATTGGGTCACATAGTGCGTACTTGGTGACTTGGCATAACAAACGGATCAAGTTATGGATACTTGTTGATCCGAGAAGCCGAATTAGGTCAATTGAAAGACTTGTTGATTCGAGAAGTCAATTTGGTTCAAATACAAGCCTTAATGATTCGTGAAGTCGAACGAAGTCAATTAGTTGGTGCTTGTTGATCCGAGAAGGCGAATTGGGTCACATTAAGCGTACTTGGTAAAAGAAATGGATCAAGTTATGGATACTTGTTGATCCGAGAAGCCGAATTGGGTCAATTGAAAGACTTGTTGATCCGAGAAGTCAATTGGGTTCAAATACTAGCCTTAATGATTCGTGAAGTCGAACAGAGTCAAATAGTTGGTGCTCGTTAATCCGAGAAGGCGAATTGGGTCACACTGTGCGTACTTGGTGACTTGGTAAAACAAATGAATCAATTTGTGGATACTTGTTGATCCGAGAAGCCGAATTGGGTCAATTGAAAGACATGTTGATCTGAGAAGTCAATTGGGTTCAAATACAAGCCTTAATGATTCGTGAAGTCAAACGGAGTCAAATAGTTGGTGCTTGTTGATCCGAGAAGGCGAATTGGGTCACATTGTGCGTACTTGTTGACTTTATAAAACAAACGAATCAAGTTATGGATACTTGTTGATCCGAGAAGCCCAATTGAGTCAAATGGAAGACTTGTTGATCCGAGAAGTCAATTGGGTTCAAATACAAGCCTTAATGATTCGTGAAGTCGAACGGCGTCAAATAGTTGGTGCTTGTTGATCCGAGAAGGAGAATTGGGTCACATTGTGCGTACTTGGTTACTTGGTATAACAAACGGATCAAGTTATGGATACTTGTTGATCCGAGAAGCCGAATTGGGTCAATTGAAAGACTTGTTGATCCAAGAAGTCAATTGGGTTCAAATACAAGCCTTAATGATTCGTGAAGTCGAACGGAGTCAATTAGTTGGTGCTTGTTGATCCGAGAAGGCAAATTGGGTCACATTGTGCGTACTTGGTGACTTGGTAAAACAAACGGATCAAGTTATGGATACTTGTTGATCCGAGAAGCCGAATTAGGTCAATTGAAAGACTTGTTGATTCGAGAAGTGAATTTGGTTCAAATACAAGCCTTAATGATTCGTGAAGTCGAACGAAGTCAATTAGTTGGTGCTTGTTGATCCGAGAAGGCGAATTGGGTCACATTAAGCGTACTTGGTGACTTGGTAAAACAAAAGGATGAAGTTATGGATACTTGTTGATCCGAGAAGCCGAATTGGGTCAATTGAAAGACTTGTTGATCCGAGAAGTCAATTGGGTTCAAATACTAGCCTTAATGATTCGTGAAGTCGAACGGAGTCAAATAGTTGGTGCTCGTTCATTCGAGAAGGCGAATTGGGTCACATAGTGCGTACTTGGTGACTTGGCATAACAAACGGATCAAGTTATGGATACTTGTTGATCCGAGAAGCCGAATTAGGTCAATTGAAAGACTTGTTGATTCGAGAAGTCAATTTGGTTCAAATACAAGCCTTAATGATTCGTGAAGTCGAACGAAGTCAATTAGTTGGTGCTTGTTGATCCGAGAAGGCGAATTGGGTCACATTAAGCGTACTTGGTAAAAGAAATGGATCAAGTTATGGATACTTGTTGATCCGAGAAGCCGAATTGGGTCAATTGAAAGACTTGTTGATCCGAGAAGTCAATTGGGTTCAAATACTAGCCTTAATGATTCGTGAAGTCGAACGGAGTCAAATAGTTGGTGCTCGTTCATTCGAGAAGGCGAATTGGGTCACATAGTGCGTACTTGGTGACTTGGCATAACAAACGGATCAAGTTATGGATACTTGTTGATCCGAGAAGCCGAATTAGGTCAATTGAAAGACTTGTTGATTCGAGAAGTCAATTTGGTTCAAATACAAGCCTTAATGATTCGTGAAGTCGAACGAAGTCAATTAGTTGGTGCTTGTTGATCCGAGAAGGCGAATTGGGTCACATTAAGCGTACTTGGTGACTTGGTAAAACAAACGGATCAAGTTATGGATACTTGTTGATCCGAGAAGCCGAATTAGGTCAATTGAAAGACTTGTTGATCCGAGAAGTCAATTGGGTTCAAATACAAGCCTTAATGATTCGTGAAGTCGAACGGAGTTAATTAGTGGGTGCTTGTTGATCCGAGAAGGCAAATTGGGTCACATTGTGCGTACTTGGTGACTTGGTAAAACAAACGGATCAAGTTATGGATACTTGTTGATCCGAGAAGCCGAATTAGGTCAATTGAAAGACTTGTTGATTCGAGAAGTCAATTTGGTTCAAATACAAGCCTTAATGATTCGTGAAGTCGAACGAAGTCAATTAGTTGGTGCTTGTTGATCCGAGAAGGCGAATTGGGTCACATTAAGCGTACTTGGTGACTTGGTAAAACAAACGGATCAAGTTATGGATACTTGTTGATCCGAGAAGCCGAATTAGGTCAATTGAAAGACTTGTTGATCCGAGAAGTCAATTGGGTTAAAATACAAGCCTTAATGATTCGTGAAGTCGAACGGAGTCAATTAGTATGTGCTTGTTGATCCGAGAAGGCAAATTGGGTCACATTGTGCGTACTTGGTGACTTGGTAAAATAAACGGATCAAGTTTGGGATACTTGTTGATCCGAGAAGTCGAATTGGGTCAATTGATAGACTTGTTGATCCGAGAAGTCAATTGGGTTCAAATACAAGCCTTAATGATTCGTGAAGTCGAACGGAGTCAAATAGTTGGTGCTTGTTGATCCGAGATGGCGAATTGGATCACATTGTACGTACTTGGTGACTTGGTAAAACAAACGGATCAAGTTATGGATACTTGTTGATCCGAGAAGCCGAATTGGGTCAATTGAAAGACTTGTTGATCCGAGAAGTCAATTGGGTTCAAATACTAGCCTTAATGATTCGTGAAGTCGAACGGAGTCAAATAGTTGGTGCTCGTTCATTCGAGAAGGCGAATTGGGTCACATAGTGCGTACTTGGTGACTTGGCATAACAAACGGATCAAGTTATGGATACTTGTTGATCCGAGAAGCCGAATTAGGTCAATTGAAAGACTTGTTGATTCGAGAAGTCAATTTGGTTCAAATACAAGCCTTAATGATTCGTGAAGTCGAACGAAGTCAATTAGTTGGTGCTTGTTGATCCGAGAAGGCGAATTGGGTCACATTAAGCGTACTTGGTAAAAGAAATGGATCAAGTTATGGATACTTGTTGATCCGAGAAGCCGAATTGGGTCAATTGAAAGACTTGTTGATCCGAGAAGTCAATTGGGTTCAAATACTAGCCTTAATGATTCGTGAAGTCGAACAGAGTCAAATAGTTGGTGCTCGTTAATCCGAGAAGGCGAATTGGGTCACACTGTGCGTACTTGGTGACTTGGTAAAACAAATGAATCAATTTGTGGATACTTGTTGATCCGAGAAGCCGAATTGGGTCAATTGAAAGACATGTTGATCTGAGAAGTCAATTGGGTTCAAATACAAGCCTTAATGATTCGTGAAGTCAAACGGAGTCAAATAGTTGGTGCTTGTTGATCCGAGAAGGCGAATTGGGTCACATTGTGCGTACTTGTTGACTTTATAAAACAAACGAATCAAGTTATGGATACTTGTTGATCCGAGAAGCCCAATTGAGTCAAATGGAAGACTTGTTGATCCGAGAAGTCAATTGGGTTCAAATACAAGCCTTAATGATTCGTGAAGTCGAACGGCGTCAAATAGTTGGTGCTTGTTGATCCGAGAAGGAGAATTGGGTCACATTGTGCGTACTTGGTTACTTGGTATAACAAACGGATCAAGTTATGGATACTTGTTGATCCGAGAAGCCGAATTGGGTCAATTGAAAGACTTGTTGATCCAAGAAGTCAATTGGGTTCAAATACAAGCCTTAATGATTCGTGAAGTCGAACGGAGTCAATTAGTTGGTGCTTGTTGATCCGAGAAGGCAAATTGGGTCACATTGTGCGTACTTGGTGACTTGGTAAAACAAACGGATCAAGTTATGGATACTTGTTGATCCGAGAAGCCGAATTAGGTCAATTGAAAGACTTGTTGATTCGAGAAGTGAATTTGGTTCAAATACAAGCCTTAATGATTCGTGAAGTCGAACGAAGTCAATTAGTTGGTGCTTGTTGATCCGAGAAGGCGAATTGGGTCACATTAAGCGTACTTGGTGACTTGGTAAAACAAACGGATCAAGTTATGGATACTTGTTGATCCGAGAAGCCGAATTGGGTCAATTGAAAGACTTGTTGATCCGAGAAGTCAATTGGGTTCAAATACTAGCCTTAATGATTCGTGAAGTCGAACGGAGTCAAATAGTTGGTGCTCGTTCATTCGAGAAGGCGAATTGGGTCACATAGTGCGTACTTGGTGACTTGGCATAACAAACGGATCAAGTTATGGATACTTGTTGATCCGAGAAGCCGAATTAGGTCAATTGAAAGACTTGTTGATTCGAGAAGTCAATTTGGTTCAAATACAAGCCTTAATGATTCGTGAAGTCGAACGAAGTCAATTAGTTGGTGCTTGTTGATCCGAGAAGGCGAATTGGGTCACATTAAGCGTACTTGGTAAAAGAAATGGATCAAGTTATGGATACTTGTTGATCCGAGAAGCCGAATTGGGTCAATTGAAAGACTTGTTGATCCGAGAAGTCAATTGGGTTCAAATACTAGCCTTAATGATTCGTGAAGTCGAACAGAGTCAAATAGTTGGTGCTCGTTAATCCGAGAAGGCGAATTGGGTCACACTGTGCGTACTTGGTGACTTGGTAAAACAAATGAATCAATTTGTGGATACTTGTTGATCCGAGAAGCCGAATTGGGTTAATTGAAAGACATGTTGATCTGAGAAGTCAATTGGGTTCAAATACAAGCCTTAATGATTCGTGAAGTCAAACGGAGTCAAATAGTTGGTGCTTGTTGATCCGAGAAGGCGAATTGGGTCACATTGTGCGTACTTGTTGACTTTATAAAACAAACGAATCAAGTTATGGATACTTGTTGATCCGAGAAGCCCAATTGAGTCAAATGGAAGACTTGATGATCCGAGAAGTCAATTGGGTTCAAATACAAGCCTTAATGATTCGTGAAGTCGAACGGCGTCAAATAGTTGGTGCTTGTTGATCCGAGAAGGAGAATTGGGTCACATTGTGCGTACTTGGTTACTTGGTATAACAAACGGATCAAGTTATGGATACTTGTTGATCCGAGAAGCCGAATTGGGTCAATTGAAAGACTTGTTGATCCAAGAAGTCAATTGGGTTCAAATACAAGCCTTAATGATTCGTGAAGTCGAACGGAGTCAATTAGTTGGTGCTTGTTGATCCGAGAAGGCAAATTGGGTCACATTGTGCGTACTTGGTGACTTGGTAAAACAAACGGATCAAGTTATGGATACTTGTTGATCCGAGAAGCCGAATTAGGTCAATTGAAAGACTTGTTGATTCGAGAAGTGAATTTGGTTCAAATACAAGCCTTAATGATTCGTGAAGTCGAACGAAGTCAATTAGTTGGTGCTTGTTGATCCGAGAAGGCGAATTGGGTCACATTAAGCGTACTTGGTGACTTGGTAAAACAAACGGATCAAGTTATGGATACTTGTTGATCCGAGAAGCCGAATTAGGTCAATTGAAAGACTTGTTGATCCGAGAAGTCAATTGGGTTCAAATACAAGCCTTAATGATTCGTGAAGTCGAACGGAATCAATTAGTATGTGCTTGTTGATCCGAGAAGGCAAATTGGGTCACATTGTGCGTACTTGGTGACTTGGTAAAACAAACGGATCAAGTTTGGGATACTTGTTGATCCGAGAAGTCGAATTGGGTCAATTGATAGACTTGTTGATCCGAGAAGTCAATTGGGTTCAAATACAAGCCTTAATGATTCGTGAAGTCGAACGGAGTCAAATAGTTGGTGCTTGTTGATCCGAGATGGCGAATTGGATCACATTGTACGTACTTGGTGACTTGGTAAAACAAACGGATCAAGTTATGGATACTTGTTGATCCGAGAAGCCGAATTGGGTCAATTGAAAGACTTGTTGATCCGAGAAGTCAATTGGGTTCAAATACAAGCCTTAATGATTCGTGAAGTCGAACGGAGTCAATTAGTATGTGCTTGTTGATCCGAGAAGGCAAATTGGGTCACATTGTGCGTACTTGGTCACTTGGTAAAACAAACGGATCAAGTTTGGGATACTTGTTGATCCGAGAAGTCGAATTGGGTCAATTGATAGACTTGTTGATTCGAGAAGTCAATTGGGTTCAAATACAAGCCTTAATGATTCGTGAAGTCGAACGGAGTCAAATAGTTTGTGCTTGTTGATCCGAGATGGCGAATTGGATCACATTGTACGTACTTGGTGACTTGGTAAAACAAACGGATCAAGTTATGGATACTTGTTGATCCGAGAAGCCGAATTGGGTCAATTGAAAGACTTGTTGATCCGAGAAGTCAATTGGGTTCAAATACTAGCCTTAATGATTCGTGAAGTCGAACGGAGTCAAATAGTTGGTGCTCGTTCATTCGAGAAGGCGAATTGGGTCACATAGTGCGTACTTGGTGACTTGGTATAACAAACGGATCAAGTTATGGATACATGTTGATCCGAGAAGCCGAATTAGGTCAATTGAAAGACTTGTTGATTCGAGAAGTCAATTTGGTTCAAATACAAGCCTTAATGATTCGTGAAGTCGAACGAAGTCAATTAGTTGGTGCTTGTTGATCCGAGAAGGCGAATTGGGTCACATTAAGCGTACTTGGTAAAAGAAATGGATCAAGTTATGGATACTTGTTGATCCGAGAAGCCGAATTGGGTCAATTGAAAGACTTGTTGATCCGAGAAGTCAATTGGGTTCAAATACTAGCCTTAATGATTCGTGAAGTCGAACGGAGTCAAATAGTTGGTGCTCGTTAATCCGAGAAGGCGAATTGGGTCACACTGTGCGTACTTGGTGACTTGGTAAAACAAATGAATCAATTTGTGGATACTTGTTGATCCGAGAAGCCGAATTGGGTCAATTGAAAGACATGTTGATCTGAGAAGTCAATTGGGTTCAAATACAAGCCTTAATGATTCGTGAAGTCAAACGGAGTCAAATAGTTGGTGCTTGTTGATCCGAGAAGGTGAATTGGGTCACATTGTGCGTACTTGTTGACTTTATAAAACAAACGAATCAAGTTATGGATACTTGTTGATCCGAGAAGCCCAATTGAGTCAAATGGAAGACTTGTTGATCCGAGAAGTCAATTGGGTTCAAATACAAGCCTTAATGATTCGTGAAGTCGAACGGCGTGAAATAGTTGGTGCTTGTTGATCCGAGAAGGAGAATTGGGTCACATTGTGCGTACTTGGTGACTTGGTATAACAAACGGATCAAGTTATGGATACTTGTTGATCCGAGAAGCCGAATTGGGTCAATTGAAAGACTTGTTGATCCAAGAAGTCAATTGGGTTCAAATACAAGCCTTAATGATTCGTGAAGTCGAACGGAGTCAATTAGTGGGTGCTTGTTGATCCGAGAAGGCAAATTGGGTCATATTGTGCGTACTTGGTGACTTGGTAAAACAAACGGATCAAGTTATGGATACTTGTTGATCCGAGAAGCCGAATTAGGTCAATTGAAAGACTTGTTGATTCGAGAAGTCAATTTGGTTCAAATACAAGCCTTAATGATTCGTGAAGTCGAACGAAGTCAATTAGTTGGTGCTTGTTGATCCGAGAAGGCGAATTGGGTCACATTAAGCGTACTTGGTGACTTGGTAAAACAAACGGATCAAGTTATGGATACTTGTTGATCCGAGAAGCCGAATTAGGTCAATTGAAAGACTTGTTGATCCGAGAAGTCAATTGGGTTCAAATACAAGCCTTAATGATTCGTGAAGTCGAACGGAGTCAATGAGTATGTGCTTGTTGATCCGAGAAGGCAAATTGGGTCACATTGTGCGTACTTGGTGACTTGGTAAAATAAACGGATCAAGTTTGGGATACTTGTTGATCCGAGAAGTCGAATTGGGTCAATTGATAGACTTGTTGATCCGAGAAGTCAATTGGGTTCAAATACAAGCCTTAATGATTCATGAAGTCGAACGGAGTCAAATAGTTGGTGCTTGTTGATCCGAGATGGCGAATCGGATCACATTGTACGTACTTGGTGACTTGGTAAAACAAACGGATCAAGTTATGGATACTTGTTGATCCGAGAAGCCGAATTGGGTCAATTGAAAGACTTGTTGATCCGAGAAGTCAATTGGGTTCAAATACTAGCCTTAATGATTCGTGAAGTCGAACGGAGTCAAATAGTTGGTGCTCGTTCATTCGAGAAGGCGAATTGGGTCACATAGTGCGTACTTGGTGACTTGGTATAACAAACGGATCAAGTTATGGATACTTGTTGATCCGAGAAGCCGAATTAGGTCAATTGAAAGACTTGTTGATTCGAGAAGTCAATTTGGTTCAAATACAAGCCTTAATGATTCGTGAAGTCGAACGAAATCAATTAGTTGGTGCTTGTTGATCCGAGAAGGCGAATTGGGTCACATTAAGCGTACTTGGTAAAAGAAATGGATCAAGTTATGGATACTTGTTGATCCGAGAAGCCGAATTGGGTCAATTGAAAGACTTGTTGATCCGAGAAGTCAATTGGGTTCAAATACTAGCCTTAATGATTCGTGAAGTCGAACAGAGTCAAATAGTTGGTGCTCGTTAATCCGAGAAGGCGAATTGGGTCACACTGTGCGTACTTGGTGACTTGGTAAAACAAATGAATCAATTTGTGGATACTTGTTGATCCGAGAAGCCGAATTGGGTCAATTGAAAGACATGTTGATCTGAGAAGTCAATTGGGTTCAAATACAAGCCTTAATGATTCGTGAAGTCAAATGGAGTTAAATAGTTGGTGCTTGTTGATCCGAGAAGGCGAATTGGGTCACATTAAGCGTACTTGGTGACTTGGTAAAACAAACGGATCAAGTTTGGGATACTTGTTGATCCGAGAAGCCGAATTGGGTCAATTGAAAGACTTGTTGATCCGAGAAGTCAATTGGGTTCAAATACTAGCCTTAATGATTCGTGAAGTCGAACGGAGTCAAATAGTTGGTGCTCGTTAAACCGAGAAGGCGAATTGGGTCACACTGTGCGTACTTGGTGACTTGGTAAAACAAATGAATCAATTTGTGGATACTTGTTGATCCGAGAAGCCGAATTGGTTCAATTGAAAGACATGTTGATCTGAGAAGTCAATTGGGTTCAAATACAAGCCTTAATGATTCGTGAAGTCAAACGGAGTCAAATAGTTGGTGCTTGTTGATCCGAGAAGGCGAATTGGGTCACATTGTGCGTACTTGTTGACTTTATAAAACAAACGAATCAAGTTATGGATACTTGTTGATCCGAGAAGCCCAATTGAGTCAAATGGAAGACTTGTTGATCCGAGAAGTCAATTGGGTTCAAATACAAGCCTTAATGATTCGTGAAGTCGAACGGCGTCAAATAGTTGGTGCTTGTTGATCCGAGAAGGAGAATTGGGTCACATTGTGCGTACTTGGTTACTTGGTATAACAAACGGATCAAGTTATGGATACTTGTTGATCCGAGAAGCCGAATTGGGTCAATTGAAAGACTTGTTGATCCAAGAAGTCAATTGGGTTCAAATACAAGCCTTAATGATTCGTGAAGTCGAACGGAGTCAATTAGTTGGTGCTTGTTGATCCGAGAAGGCAAATTGGGTCACATTGTGCGTACTTGGTGACTTGGTAAAACAAACGGATCAAGTTATGGATACTTGTTGATCCGAGAAGCCGAATTAGGTCAATTGAAAGACTTGTTGATTCGAGAAGTGAATTTGGTTCAAATACAAGCCTTAATGATTCGTGAAGTCGAACGAAGTCAATTAGTTGGTGCTTGTTGATCCGAGAAGGCGAATTGGGTCACATTAAGCGTACTTGGTGACTTGGTAAAACAAACGGATCAAGTTATGGATACTTGTTGATCCGAGAAGCCGAATTAGGTCAATTGAAAGACTTGTTGATCCGAGAAGTCAATTGGGTTCAAATACAAGCCTTAATGATTCGTGAAGTCGAACGGAGTCAAATAGTTGGTGCTTGTTGATCCGAGAAGGCGAATTGGGTCACATTGTGCGTACTTGTTGACTTTATAAAACAAACGAATCAAGTTATGGATACTTGTTGATCCGAGAAGCCCAATTGAGTCAAATGGAAGACTTGTTGATCCGAGAAGTCAATTGGGTTCAAATACAAGCCTTAATGATTCGTGAAGTCGAACGGCGTCAAATAGTTGGTGCTTGTTGATCCGAGAAGGAGAATTGGCTCACATTGTGCGTACTTGGTGACTTGGTATAACAAACGGATCAAGTTATGGATACTTGTTGATCCGAGAAGCCGAATTGGGTCAATTGAAAGACTTGTTGATCCAAGAAGTCAATTGGGTTCAAATACAAGCCTTAATGATTCGTGAAGTCGAACGGAGTCAATTAGTTGGTGCTTGTTGATCCGAGAAGGCAAATTGGGTCACATTGTGCGTACTTGGTGACTTGGTAAAACAAACGGATCAAGTTATGGGTACTTGTTGATCCGAGAAGCCGAATTAGGTCAATTGAAAGACTTGTTGATTCGAGAAGTCAATTTGGTTCAAATAAGCCTTAATGATTCGTGAAGTCGAACGAAGTCAATTAGTTGGTGCTTGTTGATCCGAGAAGGCGAATTGGGTCACATTAAGCGTACTTGGTGACTTGGTAAAACAAACGGATCAAGTTATGGATACTTGTTGATCCGAGAAGCCGAATTAGGTCAATTGAAAGACTTGTTGATCCGAGAAGTCAATTGGGTTCAAATACAAGCCTTAATGATTCGTGAAGTCGAACGGAGTTAATTAGTATGTGCTTGTTGATCCGAGAAGGCAAATTGGGTCACATAGTGCGTACTTGGTGACTTGGTATAACAAACGGATCAAGTTATGGATACTTGTTGATCCGAGAAGCCGAATTAGGTCAATTGAAAGACTTGTTGATTCGAGAAGTCAATTTGGTTCAAATACAAGCCTTAATGATTCGTGAAGTCGAACGAAGTCAATTAGGTTGTGCTTGTTGATCCGAGAAGGCGAATTGGGTCACATTAAGCGTACTTGGTAAAAGAAATGGATCAAGTTATGGATACTTGTTGATCCGAGAAGCCGAATTGGGTCAATTGAAAGACTTGTTGATCCGAGAAGTCAATTGGGTTCAAATACTAGCCTTAATGATTCGTGAAGTCGAACAGAGTCAAATAGTTGGTGCTCGTTAATCCGAGAAGGCGAATTGGGTCACACTGTGCGTACTTGGTGACTTGGTAAAACAAATGAATCAATTTGTGGATACTTGTTGATCCGAGAAGCCGAATTGGGTCAATTGAAAGACATGTTGATCTGAGAAGTCAATTGGGTTCAAATACAAGCCTTAATGATTCGTGAAGTCAAACGGAGTCAAATAGTTGGTGCTTGTTGATCCGAGAAGGCGAATTGGGTCACATTGTGCATACTTGTTGACTTTATAAAACAAACGAATCAAGTTATGGATACTTGTTGATCCGAGAAGCCCAATTGAGTCAAATGGAAGACTTGTTGATCCGAGAAGTCAATTGGGTTCAAATACAAGCCTTAATGATTCTTGAAGTCGAACGGCGTCAAATAGTTGGTGCTTGTTGATCCGAGAAGGAGAATTGGGTCACATTGTGCGTACTTGGTGACTTGGTATAACAAACGGATCAAGTTATGGATACTTGTTGATCCGAGAAGCCGAATTGGGTCAATTGAAAGACTTGTTGATCCAAGAAGTCAATTGGGTTCAAATACAAGCCTTAATGATTCGTGAAGTCGAACGGAGTCAATTAGTTGGTGCTTGTTGATCCGAGAAGGTAAATTGGGTCACATTGTGCGTACTTGGTGACTTGGTAAAACAAACGGATCAAGTTATGGATACTTGTTGATCCGAGAAGCCGAATTAGGTCAATTGAAAGACTTGTTGATTCGAGAAGTCAATTGGGTTCAAATACAAGCCTTAATGATTCGTGAAGTCGAACGAAGTCAATTAGTTGGTGCTTGTTGATCCTAGAAGGCGAATTGGGTCACATTAAGCGTACTTGGTGACTTGGTAAAACAAACGGATCAAGTTATGGATACTTGTTGATCCGAGAAGCCGAATTAGGTCAATTGAAAGACTTGTTGATCCGAGAAGTCAATTGGGTTCAAATACAAGCCTTAATGATTCGTGAAGTCGAACGGAGTCAATTAGTATGTGCTTGTTGATCCGAGAAGGCAAATTGGGTCACATTGTGCGTACTTGGTGACTTGGTAAAACAAACGGATCAAGTTTGGGATACTTGTTGATCCGAGAAGTCGAATTGGGTCAATTGATAGACTTGTTGATCCGAGAAGTCAATTGGGTTCAAATACAAGCCTTAATGATTCGTGAAGTCGAACGGAGTCAAATAGTTGGTGCTTGTTGATCCGAGATGGCGAATCGGATCACATTGTACGTACTTGGTGACTTGGTAAAACAAACGGATCAAGTTATGGATACTTGTTGATCCGAGAAGCCGAATTGGGTCAATTGAAAGACTTGTTGATCCGAGAAGTCAATTGGGTTCAAATACTAGCCTTAATGATTCGTGAAGTCGAACGGAGTCAAATAGTTGGTGCTCGTTCATTCGAGAAGGCGAATTGGGTCACATAGTGCGTACTTGGTGACTTGGTATAACAAACGGATCAAGTTATGGATACTTGTTGATCCGAGAAGGCGAATTAGGTCAATTGAAAGACTTGTTGATTCGAGAAGTCAATTTGGTTCAAATACAAGCCTTAATGATTCGTGAAGTCGAACGAAGTCAATTAGTTGGTGCTTGTTGATCCGAGAAGGCGAATTGGGTCACATTAAGCGTACTTGGTAAAAGAAATGGATCAAGTTATGGATACTTGCTGATCCGAGAAGCCGAATTGGGTCAATTGAAAGACTTGTTGATCCGAGAAGTCAATTGGGTTCAAATACAAGCCTTAATGATTCGTGAAGTCGAACGGAGTCAATTAGTTGGTGCTTGTTGATCCGAGAAGGCAAATTGGGTCACATTGTGCGTACTTGGTGACTTGGTAAAACAAACGGATCAAGTTATGGATACTTGTTGATCCGAGAAGCCGAATTAGGTCAATTGAAAGACTTGTTGATTCGAGAAGTCAATTTGGTTCAAATACAAGCCTTAATGATTCGTGAAGTCGAACGAAGTCAATTAGTTGGTGCTTGTTGATCCGAGAAGGCGAATTGGGTCACATTAAGCGTACTTGGTGACTTGGTAAAACAAACGGATCAAGTTATGGATACTTGTTGATCCGAGAAGCCCAATTGAGTCAAATGGAAGACTTGTTGATCCGAGAAGTCAATTGGGTTCAAATACAAGCCTTAATGATTCTTGAAGTCGAACGGCGTCAAATAGTTGGTGCTTGTTGATCCGAGAAGGAGAATTGGGTCACATTGTGCGTACTTGGTGACTTGGTATAACAAACGGATCAAGTTATGGATACTTGTTGATCCGAGAAGCCGAATTGGGTCAATTGAAAGACTTGTTGATCCAAGAAGTCAATTGGGTTCAAATACAAGCCTTAATGATTCGTGAAGTCGAACGGAGTCAATTAGTTGGTGCTTGTTGATCCGAGAAGGTAAATTGGGTCACATTGTGCGTACTTGGTGACTTGGTAAAACAAACGGATCAAGTTATGGATACTTGTTGATCCGAGAAGCCGAATTAGGTCAATTGAAAGACTTGTTGATTCGAGAAGTCAATTGGGTTCAAATACAAGCCTTAATGATTCGTGAAGTCGAACGAAGTCAATTAGTTGGTGCTTGTTGATCCTAGAAGGCGAATTGGGTCACATTAAGCGTACTTGGTGACTTGGTAAAACAAACGGATCAAGTTATGGATACTTGTTGATCCGAGAAGCCGAATTAGGTCAATTGAAAGACTTGTTGATCCGAGAAGTCAATTGGGTTCAAATACAAGCCTTAATGATTCGTGAAGTCGAACGGAGTCAATTAGTATGTGCTTGTTGATCCGAGAAGGCAAATTGGGTCACATTGTGCGTACTTGGTGACTTGGTAAAACAAACGGATCAAGTTTGGGATACTTGTTGATCCGAGAAGTCGAATTGGGTCAATTGATAGACTTGTTGATCCGAGAAGTCAATTGGGTTCAAATACAAGCCTTAATGATTCGTGAAGTCGAACGGAGTCAAATAGTTGGTGCTTGTTGATCCGAGATGGCGAATCGGATCACATTGTACGTACTTGGTGACTTGGTAAAACAAACGGATCAAGTTATGGATACTTGTTGATCCGAGAAGCCGAATTGGGTCAATTGAAAGACTTGTTGATCCGAGAAGTCAATTGGGTTCAAATACTAGCCTTAATGATTCGTGAAGTCGAACGGAGTCAAATAGTTGGTGCTCGTTCATTCGAGAAGGCGAATTGGGTCACATAGTGCGTACTTGGTGACTTGGTATAACAAACGGATCAAGTTATGGATACTTGTTGATCCGAGAAGGCGAATTAGGTCAATTGAAAGACTTGTTGATTCGAGAAGTCAATTTGGTTCAAATACAAGCCTTAATGATTCGTGAAGTCGAACGAAGTCAATTAGTTGGTGCTTGTTGATCCGAGAAGGCGAATTGGGTCACATTAAGCGTACTTGGTAAAAGAAATGGATCAAGTTATGGATACTTGCTGATCCGAGAAGCCGAATTGGGTCAATTGAAAGACTTGTTGATCCGAGAAGTCAATTGGGTTCAAATACAAGCCTTAATGATTCGTGAAGTCGAACGGAGTCAATTAGTTGGTGCTTGTTGATCCGAGAAGGCAAATTGGGTCACATTGTGCGTACTTGGTGACTTGGTAAAACAAACGGATCAAGTTATGGATACTTGTTGATCCGAGAAGCCGAATTAGGTCAATTGAAAGACTTGTTGATTCGAGAAGTCAATTTGGTTCAAATACAAGCCTTAATGATTCGTGAAGTCGAACGAAGTCAATTAGTTGGTGCTTGTTGATCCGAGAAGGCGAATTGGGTCACATTAAGCGTACTTGGTGACTTGGTAAAACAAACGGATCAAGTTATGGATACTTGTTGATCCGAGAAGCCGAATTAGGTCAATTGAAAGACTTGTTGATCCGAGAAGTCAATTGGGTTCAAATACAAGCCTTAATGATTCGTGAAGTCGAACGAAGTTAATTAGTATGTGCTTGTTGATCCGAGAAGGCAAATTGGGTCACATTGTGCGTACTTGGTGACTTGGTAAAACAAACGGATCAAGTTTGGGATACTTGTTGATCCGAGAAGTCGAATTGGGTCAATTGATAGACTTGTTGATCCGAGAAGTCAATTGGGTTCAAATACAAGCCTTAATGATTCGTGAAGTCGAACGGAGTCAAATAGTTGGTGCTTGTTGATCCGAGATGGCGAATTGGATCACATTGTACGTACTTGGTGACTTGGTAAAACAAACGGATCAAGTTATGGATACTTGTTGATCCGAGAAGCCGAATTGGGTCAATTGAAAGACTTGTTGATCCGAGAAGTCAATTGGGTTCAAATACTAGCCTTAATGATTCGTGAAGTCGAACGGAGTCAAATAGTTGGTGCTTGTTGATCCGAGAAGGCAAATTGGGTCACATTGTGCGTACTTGGTGACTTGGTAAAACAAACGGATCAAGTTTGGGATACTTGTTGATCCGAGAAGTCGAATTGCGTCAATTGATAGACTTGTTGATCCGAGAAGTCAATTGGGTTCAAATACAAGCCTTAATGATTCGTGAAGTCGAACGGAGTCAAATAGTTGGTGCTTGTTGATCCGAGATGGCGAATTGGATCACATAGTACGTATTTGGTGACTTGATAAAAAAAACGGATCAAGTTATGGATACTTGTTGATCCGAGAAGCCGAATTGGGTCAATTGAAAGACTTGTTGATCCGAGAAGTCAATTGGGTTCAAATACTAGCCTTAATGATTCGTGAAGTCGAACGGAGTCAAATAGTTGGTGCTCGTTCATTCGAGAAGGCGAATTGGGTCACATAGTGCGTACTTGGTGACTTGGTATAACAAACGGATCAAGTTATGGATACTTGTTGATCCGAGAAGGCGAATTAGGTCAATTGAAAGACTTGTTGATTCGAGAAGTCAATTTGGTTCAAATACAAGCCTTAATGATTCGTGAAGTCGAACGAAGTCAATTAGTTGGTGCTTGTTGATCCGAGAAGGTGAATTGGGTCACATTAATCGTACTTGGTAAAAGAAATGGATCAAGTTATGGATACTTGTTGATCCGAGAAGCCGAATTGGGTCAATTGAAACACTTGTTGATCCGAGAAGTCAATTGGGTTCAAATACTAGCCTTAATGATTCGTGAAGTCGAACGGAGTCAAATAGTTGGTGCTCGTTAATCGGAGAAGGCGAATTGGGTCACACTGTGCGTACTTGGTGACTTGGTAAAACAAATGGATCAATTTGTGGATACTTGTTGATCCGAGAAGCCGAATGGGGTCAATTGAAAGACATGTTGATCTGAGAAGTCAATTGGGTTCAAATACAAGCCTTAATGATTCGTGAAGTCAAACGGAGTCAAATAGTTGGTGCTTGTTGATCCGAGAAGGCGAATTGGGTCACATTGTGCGTACTTGTTGACTTTATAAAACAAACGAATCAAGTTATGGATACTTGTTGATCCGAGAAGCCCAATTGAGTTAAATGGAAGACTTATTGATCCGAGAAGTCAATTGGGTTCAAATACAAGCCTTAATGCTTCGTGAAGTCGAACGGCGTCAAATAGTTGGTGCTTGTTGATCCGAGAAGGAGAATTGGGTCACATTGTGCGTACTTGGTGACTTGGTATAACAAACGGATCAAGTTATGGATACTTGTTGATCCGAGAAGCCGAATTGGGTCAATTGAAAGACTTGTTGATCCAAGAAGTCAATTAGGTTCAAATACAAGCCTTAATGATTCGTGAAGTCGAACGGAGTCAATTAGTTGGTGCTTGTTGATCCGAGAAGGCAAATTGGGTCACATTGTGCGTACTTGGTGACTTGGTAAAACAAACGGATCAAGTTATGGATACTTGTTGATCCGAGAAGCCGAATTAGGTCAATTGAAAGACTTGTTGATTCGAGAAGTGAATTTGGTTCAAATACAAGCCTTAATGATTCGTGAAGTCGAACGAAGTCAATTAGTTGGTGCTTGTTGATCCGAGAAGGCGAATTGGGTCACATTAAGCGTACTTGGTGACTTGGTAAAACAAACGGATTAAGTTATGGATACTTGTTGATCCGAGAAGCCGAATTAGGTCAATTGAAAGACTTGTTGATCCGAGAAGTCAATTGGGTTCAAATACAAGCCTTAATGATTCGTGAAGTCGAACGGAGTCAATTAGTATGTGCTTGTTGATCCGAGAAGGCAAATTGGGTCACATTGTGCGTACTTGGTGACTTGGTAAAACAAACGGATCAAGTTTGGGATACTTGTTGATCCGAGAAGTCGAATTGGGTCAATTGATAGACTTGTTGATCCGAGAAGTCAATTGGGTTCAAATACAAGCCTTAATGATTCGTGAAGTCGAACGGAGTCAAATAGTTGGTGCTTGTTGATCCGAGATGGCGAATTGGATCACATTGTACGTACTTGGTGACTTGGTAAAACAAACGGATCAAGTTATGGATACTTGTTGATCCGAGAAGCCGAATTGGGTCAATTGAAAGACTTGTTGATCCGAGAAGTCAATTGGGTTCAAATACTAGCCTTAATGATTCGTGAAGTCGAACGGAGTCAAATAGTTGGTGCTCGTTCATTCGAGAAGGCGAATTGGGTCACATAGTGCGTACTTGGTGACTTGGTATAACA
This sequence comes from Ajuga chamaepitys, assembly GCA_958295605.1. NCBI lineage: Eukaryota > Viridiplantae > Streptophyta > Magnoliopsida > Lamiales > Lamiaceae > Ajuga > Ajuga chamaepitys. The sequence goes on from OY282495.1 coordinate 36,283,007, forward strand.
AACGGATCAAGTTATGGATACTTGTTGATCCGAGAAGGCGAATTAGGTCAATTGAAAGACTAGTTGATTCGAGAAGTCAATTTGGTTCAAATACAAGCCTTAATGATTCGTGAAGTCGAACGAAGTCAATTAGTTGGTGCTTGTTGATCCGAGAAGGCGAATTGGGTCACATTAAGCGTACTTGGTAAAAGAAATGGATCAAGTTATGGATACTTGTTGATCCGAGAAGCCGAATTGGGTTAATTGAAAGACTTGTTGATCCGAGAAGTCAATTGGGTTTAAATACAAGCCTTAATGATTCGTGAAGTCGAACGGAGTCAATTAGTTGGTGCTTGTTGATCCGAGAAGGCAAATTGGGTCACATTGTGCGTACTTGGTGACTTGGTAAAACAAACGGATCAAGTTATGGATACTTGTTGATCCGAGAAGCCGAATTAGGTCAATTGAAAGACTTGTTGATTCGAGAAGTCAATTTGGTTCAAATACAAGCCTTAATGATTCGTGAAGTCGAACGAAGTCAATTAGTTGGTGCTTGTTGATCCGAGAAGGCGAATTGGGTCACATTAAGCGTACTTGGTGATTTGGTAAAACAAACGGATCAAGTTATGGATACTTGTTGATCCGAGAAGCCGAATTAGGTCAATTGAAAGACTTGTTGATCCGAGAAGTCAATTGGGTTCAAATACAAGCCTTAATGATTCGTGAAGTCGAACGGAGTCAATTAGTATGTGCTTGTTGATCCGAGAAGGCAAATTGGGTCACATTGTGCGTACTTGGTGACTTGGTAAAACAAACGGATCAAGTTTGGGATACTTGTTGATCCGAGAAGTCGAATTGGGTCAATTGATAGACTTGTTGATCCGAGAAGTCAATTGGGTTCAAATACAAGCCTTAATGATTCGTGAAGTCGAACGGAGTCAAATAGTTGGTGCTTGTTGATCCGAGATGGCGAATTGGATCACATTGTACGTACTTGGTGACTTGGTAAAATAAACGGATCAAGTTATGGATACTTGTTGATCCGAGAAGCCGAATTGGGTCAATTGAAAGACTTGTTGATCCGAGAAGTCAATTGGGTTCAAATACTAGCCTTAGTGATTCGTGAAGTCGAACGGAGTCAAATAGTTGGTGCTCGTTCATTCGAGAAGGCGAATTGGGTCACATAGTGCGTACTTGGTGACTTGGTATAACAAACGGATCAAGTTATGGATACTTGTTGAACCGAGAAGCCAAATTAGGTCAATTGAAAGACTTGTTGATTCGAGAAGTCAATTTGGTTCAAATACAAGCCTTAATGATTCGTGAAGTCGAACGAAGTCAATTAGTTGGTGCTTGTTGATCCGAGAAGGCGAATTGGGTCACATTAAGCGTACTTGGTAAAAGAAATGGATCAAGTTATGGATACTTGTTGATCCGAGAAGCCGAATTGGGTCAATTGAAAGACTTGTTGATCCGAGAAGTCAATTGGGTTCAAATACTAGCCTTAATGATTCGTGAAGTCGAACGGAGTCAAATAGTTGGTGCTCGTTAATCCGAGAAGGCGAATTGGGTCACACTCTGCGTACTTGGTGGCTTGGTAAAACAAATGAATCAATTTGTGGATACTTGTTGATCTGAGAAGCCGAATTGGGTCAATTGAAAGACATGTTGATCTGAGAAGTCAATTGGGTTCAAATACAAGCCTTAATGATTCGTGAAGTCAAACGGAGTCAAATAGTTGGTGCTTGTTGATCCGAGAAGGCGAATTGGGTCACATTGTGCGTACTTGTTGACTTTATAAAACAAACGAATCAAGTTATGGATACTTGTTGATCCGAGAAGCCCAATTGAGTCAAATGGAAGACTTGTTGATCCGAGAAGTCAATTGGGTTCAAATACAAGCCTTAATGATTCGTGAAGTCGAACGGCGTCAAATAGTTGGTGCTTGTTGATCCGAGAAGGAGAATTGGGTCACATTGTGCGTACTTGGTGACTTGGTATAACAAACGGATCAAGTTATGGATACTTGTTGATCCGAGAAGCCGAATTGGGTCAATTGAAAGACTTGTTGATCCAAGAAGTCAATTGGGTTCAAATACAAGCCTTAATGATTCGTGAAGTCGAACGGAGTCAATTAGTTGGTGCTTGTTGATCCGAGAAGGCAAATTGGGTCACATTGTGCGTACTTGGTGACTTGGTAAAACAAACGGATCAAGTTATGGATACTTGTTGATCCGAGAAGCCGAATTAGGTCAATTGAAAGACTTGTTGATTCGAGAAGTCAATTTGGTTCAAATACAAGCCTTAATGATTCGTGAAGTCGAACGAAGTCAATTAGTTGGTGCTTGTTGATCCGAGAAGGCGAATTGGGTCACATTAAGCGTACTTGGTGATTTGGTAAAACAAACGGATCAAGTTATGGATACTTGTTGATCCGAGAAGCCGAATTAGGTCAATTGAAAGACTTGTTGATCCGAGAAGTCAATTGGGTTCAAATACAAGCCTTAATGATTCGTGAAGTCGAACGGAGTCAATTAGTATGTGCTTGTTGATCCGAGAAGGCAAATTGGGTCACATTGTGCGTACTTGGTGACTTGGTAAAATAAACGGATCAAGTTTGGGATACTTGTTGATCCGAGAAGTCGAATTGGGTCAATTGATAGACTTGTTGATCCGAGAAGTCAATTGGGTTCAAATACAAGCCTTAATGATTCGTGAAGTCGAACGGAGTCAAATAGTTGGTGCTTGTTGATCCGAGATGGCGAATTGGATCACATTGTACGTACTTGGTGACTTGGTAAAATAAACGGATCAAGTTATGGATACTTGTTGATCCCAGAAGTCGAATTGGGTCAATTGAAAGACTTGTTGATCCGAGAAGTCAATTGGGTTCAAATACTAGCCTTAGTGATTCGTGAAGTCGAACGGAGTCAATTAGTATGTGCTTGTTGATCCGAGAAGGCAAATTGGGTCACATTGTGCGTACTTGGTGACTTGGTAAAACAAACGGATCAAGTTTGGGATACTTGTTGATCCGAGAAGTCGAATTGGGTCAATTGATAGACTTGTTGATCCGAGAAGTCAATTGGGTTCAAATACAAGCCTTAATGATTCGTGAAGTCGAACGGAGTCAAATAGTTGGTGCTTGTTGATCCGAGATGGCGAATTGGATCACATTGTACGTACTATTTGATCCGAGAAGTCAATTGGGTTCAAATACAAGCCTTAATGATTCGTGAAGTCGAACGGAGTCAAATAGTTGGTGCTTGTTGATCCGAGAGGGCGAATTGGATCACATTGTACGTACTTGGTGACTTGGTAAAACAAACGGATCAAGTTATGGATACTTGTTGATCCGAGAAGCCGAATTGGGTCAATTGAAAGACTTGTTGATCCGAGAAGTCAATTGGGTTCAAATACTAGCCTTAATGATTCGTGAAGTCGAACGGAGTCAAATAGTTGGTGCTTGTTGATCCGAGATGGCGAATTGGATCACATTGTACGTACTTGGTGACTTGGTAAAACAAACGGATCAAGTTATGGATACTTGTTGATCCGAGAAGTCGAATTGGGTCAATTGAAAGACTTGTTGATCCGAGAAGTCAATTGGGTTCAAATACAAGCCTTAATGATTCGTGAAGTCGAACGGAGTCAATTAGTATGTGCTTGTTGATCCGAGAAGGCAAATTGGGTCACATTGTGCGTACTTGGTGACTTGGTAAAACAAACGGATCAAGTTTGGGATACTTGTTGATCCGAGAAGTCGAATTGGGTCAATTGATAGACTTGTTGATCCGAGAAGTCAATTGGGTTCAAATACAAGCCTTAATGATTCGTGAAGTCGAACGGAGTCAAATAGTTGGTGCTTGTTGATCCGAGATGGCGAATTGGATCACATTGTACGTACTTGGTGACTTGGTAAAACAAACGGATCAAGTTATGGATACTTGTTGATCCGAGAAGCCGAATTGGGTCAATTGAAAGACTTGTTGATCCGAGAAGTCAATTGGGTTCAAATACAAGCCTTAATGATTCGTGAAGTCGAACGGAGTCAATTAGTATGTGCTTGTTGATCCGAGAAGGCAAATTGGGTCACATTGTGCGTACTTGGTGACTTGGTAAAACAAACGGATCAAGTTATGGATACTTGTTGATCCGAGAAGCCGAATTAGGTCAATTGAAAGACTTGTTGATTCGAGAAGTCAATTTGGTTCAAATACAAGCCTTAATGATTCGTGAAGTCGAACGAACTCAATTAGTTGGTGCTTGTTGATCCGAGAAGGCGAATTGGGTCACATTAAGCGTACTTGGTGACTTGGTAAAACAAACGGATCAAGTTATGGATACTTGTTGATCCGAGAAGCCGAATTAGGTCAATTGAAAGACTTGTTGATCCGAGAAGTCAATTGGGTTCAAATACAAGCCTTAATGATTCGTGAAGTCGAACGGAGTCAATTAGTATGTGCTTGTTGATCCGAGAAGGCAAATTGGGTCACATTGTGCGTACTTGGTGACTTGGTAAAACAAACGGATCAAGTTTGGGATACTTGTTGATCCGAGAAGTCGAATTGGGTCAATTGATAGACTTGTTGATCCGAGAAGTCAATTGGGTTCAAATACAAGCCTTAATGATTCGTGAAGTCGAACGGAGTCAAATAGTTGGTGCTTGTTGATCCGAGATGGCGAATTGGATCACATTGTACGTACTTGGTGACTTGGTAAAACAAACGGATCAAGTTATGGATACTTGTTGATCCGAGAAGCCGAATTGGGTCAATTGAAAGACTTGTTGATCCGAGAAGTCAATTGGGTTCAAATACTAGCCTTAATGATTCGTGAAGTCGAACGGAGTCAAATAGTTGGTGCTCGTTCATTCGAGAAGGCGAATTGGGTCACATAGAGCGTACTTGGTGACTTGGTATAACAAACGGATCAAGTTATGGATACTTGTTGATCCGAGAAGGCGAATTAGGTCAATTGAAAGACTTGTTGATTCGAGAAGTCAATTTGGTTCAAATACAAGCCTTAATGATTCGTGAAGTCGAACGAAGTCAATTAGTTGGTGCTTGTTGATCCGAGAAGGCGAATTGGGTCACATTAAGCGTACTTGGTAAAAGAAATGGATCAAGTTATGGATACTTGTTGATCCGAGAAGCCGAATTGGGTCAATTGAAAGACTTGTTGATCCGAGAAGTCAATTGGGTTCAAATACTATCCTTAATGATTCGTGAAGTCGAACGGAGTCAAATAGTTGGTGCTCGTTAATCCGAGAAGGCGAATTGGGTTACACTGTGCGTACTTGGTGACTTGGTAAAACAAATGAATCAATTTGTGGATACTTGTTGATCCGAGAAGCCGAATTGGGTCAATTGAAAGACATGTTGATCTGAGAAGTCAATTGGGTTCAAATACAAGCCTTAATGATTCGTGAAGTCAAACGGAGTCAAATAGTTGGTGCTTGTTGATCCGAGAAGGCGAATTGGGTCACATTGTGCGTACTTGTTGACTTTATAAAACAAACGAATCAAGTTATGGATACATGTTGATCCGAGAAGCCCAATTGAGTCAAATGGAAAACTTGTTGATCCGAGAAGTCAATTGGGTTCTAATACAAGCCTTAATGATTCGTGAAGTCGAACGGCGTCAAATAGTTGGTGCTTGTTGATCCGAGAAGGAGAATTGGGTCACATTGTGCGTACTTGGTGACTTGGTATAACAAACGGATCAAGTTATGGATACTTGTTGATCCGAGAAGCCGAATTGGGTCAATTGAAAGACTTGTTGATCCAAGAAGTCAATTGGGTTCAAATACAAGCCTTAATGATTCGTGAAGTCGAACGGAGTCAATTAGTTGGTGCTTGTTGATCCGAGAAGGCAAATTGGGTCACATTGTGCGTACTTGGTGACTTGGTAAAACAAACGGATCAAGTTATGGATACTTGTTGATCCGAGAAGCCGAATTAGGTCAATTGAAAGACTTGTTGATTCGAGAAGTCAATTTGGTTCAAATACAAGCCTTAATGATTCGTGAAGTCGAACGAAGTCAATTAGTTGGTGCTTGTTGATCCGAGAAGGCGAATTGGGTCACATTAAGCGTACTTGGTGACTTGGTAAAACAAACGGATCAAGTTATGGATACTTGTTGATCCGAGAAGCCGAATTAGGTCAATTGAAAGACTTGTTGATCCGAGAAGTCAATTGGGTTCAAATACAAGCCTTAATGATTCGTGAAGTCGAACGGAGTCAATTAGTATGTGCTTGTTGATCCGAGAAGGCAAATTGGGTCACATTGTGCGTACTTGGTGACTTGGTAAAACAAACGGATCAAGTTTGGGATACTTGTTGATCCGAGAAGTCGAATTGGGTCAATTGATAGACTTGTTGATCCGAGAAGTCAATTGGGTTCAAATACAAGCCTTAATGATTCGTGAAGTCGAACGGAGTCAAATAGTTGGTGCTTGTTGATCCGAGAGGGCGAATTGGATCACATTGTACGTACTTGGTGACTTGGTAAAACAAACGGATCAAGTTATGGATACTTGTTGATCCGAGAAGCCGAATTGGGTCAATTGAAAGACTTGTTGATCCGAGAAGTCAATTGGGTTCAAATACTAGCCTTAATGATTCGTGAAGTCGAACGGAGTCAAATAGTTGGTGCTTGTTGATCCGAGATGGCGAATTGGATCACATTGTACGTACTTGGTGACTTGGTAAAACAAACGGATCAAGTTATGGATACTTGTTGATCCGAGAAGCCGAATTGGGTCAATTGAAAGACTTGTTGATCCGAGAAGTCAATTGGGTTCAAATACTAGCCTTAATGATTCGTGAAGTCGAACGGAGTCAAATAGTTGGTGCTCGTTCATTCGAGAAGGCGAATTGGGTCACATAGTGCGTACTTGGTGACTTGGTATAACAAACGGATCAAGTTATGGATACTTGTTGATCCGAGAAGGCGAATTAGGTCAATTGAAAGACTTGTTGATTCGAGAAGTCAATTTGGTTCAAATACAAGCCTTAATGATTCGTGAAGTCGAACGAAGTCAATTAGTTGGTGCTTGTTGATCCGAGAAGGCGAATTGGGTCACATTAAGCGTACTTGGTAAAAGAAATGGATCAAGTTATGGATACTTGTTGATCCGAGAAGCCGAATTGGGTCAATTGAAAGACTTGTTGATCCGAGAAGTCAATTGGGTTCAAATACTATCCTTAATGATTCGTGAAGTCGAACGGAGTCAAATAGTTGGTGCTCGTTAATCCGAGAAGGCGAATTGGGTCACACTGTGCGTACTTGGTGACTTGGTAAAACAAATGAATCAATTTGTGGATACTTGTTGATCCGAGAAGCCGAATTGGGTCAATTGAAAGACATGTTGATCTGAGAAGTCAATTGGGTTCAAATACAAGCCTTAATGATTCGTGAAGTCAAACGGAGTCAAATAGTTGGTGCTTGTTGATCCGAGAAGGCGAATTGGGTCACATTGTGCGTACTTGTTGACTTTATAAAACAAACGAATCAAGTTATGGATACATGTTGATCCGAGAAGCCCAATTGAGTCAAATGGAAAACTTGTTGATCCGAGAAGTCAATTGGGTTCTAATACAAGCCTTAATGATTCGTGAAGTCGAACGGCGTCAAATAGTTGGTGCTTGTTGATCCGAGAAGGAGAATTGGGTCACATTGTGCGTACTTGGTGACTTGGTATAACAAACGGATCAAGTTATGGATACTTGTTGATCCGAGAAGCCGAATTGGGTCAATTGAAAGACTTGTTGATCCAAGAAGTCAATTGGGTTCAAATACAAGCCTTAATGATTCGTGAAGTCGAACGGAGTCAATTAGTTGGTGCTTGTTGATCCGAGAAGGCAAATTGGGTCACATTGTGCGTACTTGGTGACTTGGTAAAACAAACGGATCAAGTTATGGATACTTGTTGATCCGAGAAGCCGAATTAGGTCAATTGAAAGACTTGTTGATTCGAGAAGTCAATTTGGTTCAAATACAAGCCTTAATGATTCGTGAAGTCGAACGAAGTCAATTAGTTGGTGCTTGTTGATCCGAGAAGGCGAATTGGGTCACATTAAGCGTACTTGGTGACTTGGTAAAACAAACGGATCAAGTTATGGATACTTGTTGATCCGAGAAGCCGAATTAGGTCAATTGAAAGACTTGTTGATCCGAGAAGTCAATTGGGTTCAAATACAAGCCTTAATGATTCGTGAAGTCGAACGGAGTCAATTAGTATGTGCTTGTTGATCCGAGAAGGCAAATTGGGTCACATTGTGCGTACTTGGTGACTTGGTAAAACAAACGGATCAAGTTTGGGATACTTGTTGATCCGAGAAGTCGAATTGGGTCAATTGATAGACTTGTTGATCCGAGAAGTCAATTGGGTTCAAATACAAGCCTTAATGATTCGTGAAGTCGAACGGAGTCAAATAGTTGGTGCTTGTTGATCCGAGATGGCGAATTGGATCACATTGTACGTACTTGGTGACTTGGTAAAACAAACGGATCAAGTTATGGATACTTGTTGATCCGAGAAGCCGAATTGGGTCAATTGAAAGACTTGTTGATCCGAGAAGTCAATTGGGTTCAAATACTAGCCTTAATGATTCGTGAAGTTGAACGGAGTCAAATAGTTGGTGCTCGTTCATTCGAGAAGGCGAATTGGGTCACATAGTGCGTACTTGGTGACTTGGTATAACAAACGGATCAAGTTATGGATACTTGTTGATCCGAGAAGGCGAATTAGGTCAATTGAAAGACTTGTTGATTCGAGAAGTTAATTTGGTTCAATTACAAGCCTTAATGATTCGTGAAGTCGAACGAAGTCAATTAGTTGGTGCTTGTTGATCCGAGAAGGCGAATTGGGTCACATTAAGCGTACTTGGTAAAAGAAATGGATCAAGTTATGGATACTTGTTGATCCGAGAAGCCGAATTGGGTCAATTGAAAGACTTGTTGATCCGAGAAGTCAATTGGGTTCAAATACTAGCCTTAATGATTCGTGAAGTCGAACGGAGTCAAATAGTTGGTGCTCGTTAATCCGAGAAGGCGAATTGGGTCACACTGTGCGTACTTGGTGACTTGGTAAAAGAAATGAATCAATTTGTGGATACTTGTTGATCCGAGAAGCCGAATTGGGTCAATTGAAAGACATGTTGATCTGAGAAGTCAATTGGGTTCAAATACAAGCCTTAATGATTCGTGAAGTCAAACGGAGTCAAATAGTTGGTGCTTGTTGATCCGAGAAGGCAAATTGGGTCACATTGTGCGTACTTGTTGACTTTATAAAACTAACGATTCAAGTTATGGATACTTGTTGATCCGAGAAGCCCAATTGAGTCAAATGGAAGACTTGTTGATCCGAGAAGTCAATTGGGTTCAAATACAAGCCTTAATGATTCGTGAAGTCGAACGGCGTCAAATAGTTGGTGCTTGTTGATCCGAGATGGCGAATTGGATCACATTGTACGTACTTGGTGACTTGGTAAAACAAACGGATCAAGTTATGGATACTTGTTGATCCGAGAAGTCGAATTGGGTCAATTGATAGACTTGTTGATCCGAGAAGTCAATTGGGTTCAAATACAAGTCTTAATGATTCGTGAAGTCGAACGGAGTCAAATAGTTGGTGCTTGTTGATCCGAGATGGCAAATTGGGTCACATTGTGCGTACTTGGTGACTTGGTAAAACAAACGGATCAAGTTATGGATACTTGTTGATCCGAGAAGCCGAATTGGGTCAATTGAAAGACTTGTTGATCCGAGAAGTCAATTGGGTTCAAATACTAGCCTTAATGATTCGTGAAGTCGAACGGAGTCAAATAGTTGGTGCTCGTTCATTCGAGAAGGCGAATTGGGTCACATAGTGCGTACTTGGTGACTTGGTATAACAAACGGATCAAGATATGGATACTTGTTGATCCGAGAAGCCGAATTAGGTCAATTGAAAGACTTGTTAATTCGAGAAGTCAATTTGGTTCAAATACAAGCCTTAATGATTCGTGAAGTCGAAAGAAGTCAATTAGTTGGTGCTTGTTGATCCGAGAAGGCGAATTGGGTCACATTGTGCGTACTTGGTGACTTTATAAAACAAACGAATCAAGTTATGGATACTTGTTGATCCGAGAAGTCCAATTGAGTCAAATGGAAGACTTGTTGATCCGAGAAGTCAATTGGGTTCAAATACAAACCTTAATGATTCGTGAAGATGAACGGAGTCAAATAGTTTGTGCTTGTTGATCCAAGAAGGAGAATTGGGTCACATTGTGCGTACTTGGTGACTTGGTATAACAAACGGATCCAGTTATGGATACTTGTTGATCCGAGAAGCCGAATTGCGTCAATTGAAAGACTTGTTGATCCGAGAAGTCAATTGGGTTCAAATACAAGCTTTAATGATTCCTGAAGTCGAACGGAGTCAATTAGTTGGTGCTTGTTGATCCGAGAAGGCAAATTGGGTCACATTGTGCGTACTTAGTGACTTGGTATAACAAACGGATCAACTTATGGATACTTGTTGATCCGAGAAGTCGAATTGGGTCAATTGATAGACTTGTTGATCCGAGAAGTCAATTGGGTTCAAATACAAGCCTTAATGATTCGTGAAGTCGAACGGAGTCAAATAGTTGGTGCTTGTTGATCCGAGATGGCGAATTGGATCACATTGTACGTACTTGGTGACTTGGTAAAAAAAACGGATCAAGTTATGGATACTTGTTGATCCGAGAAGCCGAATTGGGTCAATTGAAAGACTTGTTGATCCGAGAAGTTAATTGGGTTCAAATACAAGCCTTAATGATTCGTGAAGTCGAACGGAGTCAATTAGTATGTGCTTGTTGATCCGAGAAGGCAAATTGGGTCACATTGTGCGTACTTGGTGACTTGGTAAAACAAACGGATCAAGTTTGGGATACTTGTTGATCCGAGAAGTCGAATTGGGTCAATTGATAGACTTGTTGATCCGAGAAGTCAATTGAGTTCAAATACAAGCCTTAATGATTCGTGAAGTCGAACGGAGTCAAATAGTTGGTGCTTGTTGATCCGAGATGGCGAATTGGATCACATTGTGCGTACTTGGTGACTTGGTAAAACAAACGGATCAAGTTATGGATACTTGTTGATCCGAGAAGCCGAATTGGGTCAATTGAAAGACTTGTTGATCCGAGAAGTCAATTAGGTTCAAATACTAGCCTTAATGATTCGTGAAGTCGAACGGAGTCAAATAGTTGGTGCTCGTTCATTCGAGAAGGCGAATTGGGTCACATTGTGCGTACTTGGTGACTTGGTAAAACAAACGGATCAAGTTATGGATACTTGTTGATCCGAGGAGCCGAATTTGGTCAATTGAAAGACTTGTTGATCCGAGAAGTCAATTGGGGTCAAATACAAGCCTTAATGATTCGTGAAGTCGAATGGAGTCAAATTGTTGGTGCTTGTTGATCCGAGAAGGCGAATTGGGTCACATTGTGCGTACTTGGTGACTTTATAAAACAAACGAATCAAGTTATGGATACTTGTTGATCCGAGAAGTCGAATTGGGTCAATTGATAGACTTGTTGATCCGAGAAGTCAATTGGGTTCAAATACAAGCCTTAATGATTCGTGAAGTCGAACGGAGTCAAATAGTTGGTGCTTGTTGATCCGAGATGGCGAATTGGATCACATTGTACGTACTTGGTGACTTGGTAAAACAAACGGATCAAGTTATGGATACTTGTTGATCCGAGAAGTCGAATTGGGTCAATTGATAGACTTGTTGATCCGAGAAGTCAATTGGGTTCAAATACAAGTCTTAATGATTCGTGAAGTCGAACGGAGTCAAATAGTTGGTGCTTGTTGATCCGAGATGGCGAATTGGATCACATTGTACGTACTTGGTGACTTGGTAAAACAAACGGATCAAGTTATGGATACTTGTTGATCCGAGAAGCCGAATTGGGTCAATTGAAAGACTTGTTGATCCGAGAAGTCAATTGGGTTCAAATACTAGCCTTAATGATTCGTAAAGTCGAACGGAGTCAAATAGTTGGTGCTCGTTCATTCGAGAAGGCGAATTGGGTCACATAGTGCGTACTTGGTGACTTGGTATAACAAACGGATCAAGATATGGATACTTGTTGATCCGAGAAGCCGAATTAGGTCAATTGAAAGACTTGTTAATTCGAGAAGTCAATTTGGTTCAAATACAAGCCTTAATGATTCGTGAAGTCGAACGAAGTCAATTAGTTGGTGCTTGTTGATCCGAGAAGGCGAATTGGGTCACATTGTGCGTACTTGGTGACTTTATAAAACAAACGAATCAAGTTATGGATACTTGTTGATCCGAGAAGTCAATTGGGTTCAAATACAAACCTTAATGATTCGTGAAGATGAACGGAGTCAAATAGTTTGTGCTTGTTGATCCGAGAAGGAGAATTGGGTCACATTGTGCGTACTTGGTGACTTGGTATAACAAACGGATCCAGTTATGGATACTTGTTGATCCGAGAAGCCGAATTGGGTCAATTGAAAGACTTGTTGATCCGAGAAGTCAATTGGGTTCAAATACAAGCTTTAATGATTCCTGAAGTCGAACGGAGTCAATTAGTTGGTGCTTGTTGATCCGAGAAGGCAAATTGGGTCACATTGTGCGTACTTAGTGACTTGGTATAACAAACGGATCAACTTATGGATACTTGTTGATCCGAGAAGTCGAATTGGGTCAATTGATAGACTTGTTGATCCGAGAAGTCAATTGGGTTCAAATACAAGCCTTAATGATTCGTGAAGTCGAACGGAGTCAAATAGTTGGTGCTTGTTGATCCGAGATGGCGAATTGGATCACATTGTACGTACTTGGTGACTTGGTAAAACAAACGGATCAAGTTATGGATACTTGTTGATCCGAGAAGCCGAATTGGGTCAATTGAAAGACTTGTTGATCCGAGAAGTTAATTGGGTTCAAATACAAGCCTTAACGATTCGTGAAGTCGAACGGAGTCAATTAGTATGTGCTTGTTGATCCGAGAAGGCAAATTGGGTCACATTGTGCGTACTTGGTGACTTGGTAAAACAAACGGATCAAGTTTGGGATACTTGTTGATCCGAGAAGTCGAATTGGGTCAATTGATAGACTTGTTGATCCGAGAAGTCAATTGAGTTCAAATACAAGCCTTAATGATTCGTGAAGTCGAACGGAGTCAAATAGTTGGTGCTTGTTGATCCGAGATGGCGAATTGGATCACATTGTGCGTACTTGGTGACTTGGTAAAACAAACGGATCAAGTTATGGATACTTGTTGATCCGAGAAGCCGAATTGGGTCAATTGAAAGACTTGTTGATCCGAGAAGTCAATTGGGTTCAAATACTAGCCTTAATGATTCGTGAAGTCGAACGGAGTCAAATAGTTGGTGCTCGTTCATTCGAGAAGGCGAATTGGGTCACATAGTGCGTACTTGGTGACTTGGTATAACAAACGGATCAAGTTATGGATACTTGTTGATCCGAGAAGGCGAATTAGGTCAATTGAAAGACTTGTTGATTCGAGAAGTCAATTTGGTTCAAATACAAGCCTTAATGATTCGTGAAGTCGAACGAAGTCAATTAGTTGGTGCTTGTTGATCCGAGAAGGCGAATTGGGTCACATTAAGCGTACTTGGTGACTTGGTAAAAGAAATGGATCAAGTTATGGATACTTGTTGATCCGAGAAGCCGAATTGGGTCAATTGAAAGACTTGTTGATCCGAGAAGTCAATTGGGTTCAAATACTAGCCTTAATGATTCGTGAAGTCGAACGGAGTCAAATAGTTGGTGCTCGTTAATCCGAGAAGGCGAATTGGGTCACACTGTGCGTACTTGGTGACTTGGTAAAACAAACGGATCAAGTTATGGATACTTGTTGATCCGAGAAGTCGAATTGGGTCAATTGATAGACTTGTTGATCCGAGAAATCAATTGGGTTCAAATACAAGTCTTAATTATTCGTGAAGTCGAACGGAGTCAAATAGTTGGTGCTTGTTGATCCGAGATGGCGAATTGGATCACATTGTACGTACTTGGTGACTTGGTAAAACAAACGGATCAAGTTATGGATACTTGTTGATCCGAGAAGCCGAATTGGGTCAATTGAAAGACTTGTTGATCCGAGAAGTCAATTGGGTTCAAATACTAGCCTTAATGATTCGTGAAGTCGAACGGAGTCAAATAGTTGGTGCTCGTTCATTCGAGAAGGCGAATTGGGTCACATAGTGCGTACTTGGTGACTTGGTATAACAAACGGATCAAGATATGGATACTTGTTGATCCGAGAAGCCGAATTAGGTCAATTGAAAGACTTGTTAATTCGAGAAGTCAATTTGGTTCAAATACAAGCCTTAATGATTCGTGAAGTCGAACGAAGTCAATTAGTTGGTGCTTGTTGATCCGAGAAGGCGAATTGGGTCACATTGTGCGTACTTGGTGACTTTATAAAACAAACGAATCAAGTTATGGATACTTGTTGATCCGAGAAGTCCAATTGAGTCAAATGGAAGACTTGTTGATCCGAGAAGTCAATTGGGTTCAAATACAAACCTTAATGATTCGTGAAGTCGAACGGAGTCAAATAGTTGGTGCTTGTTGATCCGAGAAGGAGAATTGGGTCACATTGTGCGTACTTGGTGACTTGGTATAACAAACGGATCAAGTTATGGATACTTGTTGATCCGAGAAGCCGAATTGGGTCAATTGAAAGACTTGTTGATCCGAGAAGTCAATTGGGTTCAAATACAAGCTTTAATGATTCCTGAAGTCGAACGGAGTCAATTAGTTGGTGCTTGTTGATCCGAGAAGGCAAATTGGGTCACATTGTGCGTACTTGGTGACTTGGTATAACAAACGGATCAACTTATGGATACTTGTTGATCCGAGAAGTCGAATTGGGTCAATTGATAGACTTGTTGATCCGAGAAGTCAATTGGGTTCAAATACAAGCCTTAATGATTCGTGAAGTCGAACGGAGTCAAATAGTTGGTGCTTGTTGATCCGAGATGGCGAATTGGATCACATTGTACGTACTTGGTGACTTGGTAAAACAAACGGATCAAGTTATGGATACTTGTTGATCCGAGAAGCCGAATTGGGTCAATTGAAAGACTTGTTGATCCGAGAAGTTAATTGGGTTCAAATACAAGCCTTAATGATTCGTGAAGTCGAACGGAGTCAATTAGTATGTGCTTGTTGATCCGAGAAGGCAAATTGGGTCACATTGTGCGTACTTGGTGACTTGGTAAAACAAACGGATCAAGTTTGGGATACTTGTTGATCCGAGAAGTCGAATTGGGTCAATTGATAGACTTGTTGATCCGAGAAGTCAATTGAGTTCAAATACAAGCCTTAATGATTCGTGAAGTCGAACGGAGTCAAATAGTTGGTGCTTGTTGATCCGAGATGGCGAATTGGATCACATTGTACGTACTTGGTGACTTGGTAAAACAAACGGATCAAGTTATGGATACTTGTTGATCCGAGAAGCCGAATTGGGTCAATTGAAAGACTTGTTGATCCGAGAAGTCAATTGGGTTCAAATACTAGCCTTAATGATTCGTGAAGTCGAACGGAGTCAAATAGTTGGTGCTCGTTCATTCGAGAAGGCGAATTGGGTCACATAGTGCGTACTTGGTGACTTGGTATAACAAACGGATCAAGTTATGGATACTTGTTGATCCGAGAAGGCGAATTAGGTCAATTGAAAGACTTGTTGATTCGAGAAGTCAATTTGGTTCAAATACAAGCCTTAATGATTCGTGATGTCGAACGAAGTCAATTAGTTGGTGCTTGTTGATCCGAGAAGGCGAATTGGGTCACATTAAGCGTACTTGGTGACTTGGTAAAAGAAATGGATCAAGTTATGGATACTTGTTGATCCGAGAAGCCGAATTGGGTCAATTGAAAGACTTGTTGATCCGAGAAGTCAATTGGGTTCAAATACTAGCCTTAATGATTCGTGAAGTCGAACGGAGTCAAATAGTTGGTGCTCGTTCATTCGAGAAGGCGAATTGGGTCACATAGTGCGTACTTGGTGACTTGGTATAACAAACGGATCAAGATATGGATACTTGTTGATCCGAGAAGCCGAATTAGGTCAATTGAAAGACTTGTTAATTCGAGAAGTCAATTTGGTTCAAATACAAGCCTTAATGATTCGTGAAGTCGAACGAAGTCAATTAGTTGGTGCTTGTTGATCCGAGAAGGCGAATTGGGTCACATTGTGCGTACTTGGTGACTTTATAAAACAAACGAATCAAGTTATGGATACTTGTTGATCCGAGAAGTCCAATTGAGTCAAATGGAAGACTTGTTGATCCGAGAAGTCAATTGGGTTCAAATACAAACCTTAATGATTAGTGAAGTCGAACGGAGTCAAATAGTTGGTGCTTGTTGATCCGAGAAGGAGAATTGGGTCACATTGTGCGTACTTGGTGACTTGGTATAACAAACGGATCAAGTTATGGATACTTGTTGATCCGAGAAGCCGAATTGGGTCAATTGAAAGACTTGTTGATCCGAGAAGTCAATTGGGTTCAAATACAAGCTTTAATGATTCCTGAAGTCGAACGGAGTCAATTAGTTGGTGCTTGTTGATCCGAGAAGGCAAATTGGGTCACATTGTGCGTACTTGGTGACTTGGTATAACAAACGGATCAACTTATGGATACTTGTTGATCCGAGAAGTCGAATTGGGTCAATTGATAGACTTGTTGATCCGAGAAGTCAATTGGGTTCAAATACAAGCCTTAATGATTCGTGAAGTCGAACGGAGTCAAATAGTTGGTGCTTGTTGACCCGAGATGGCGAATTGGATCACATTGTACGTACTTGGTGACTTGGTAAAACAAACGGATCAAGTTATGGATACTTGTTGATCCGAGAAGTCGAATTGGGTCAATTGATAGACTTGTTGATCCGAGAAGTCAATTGGGTTCAAATACAAGTCTTAATGATTCGTGAAGTCGAACGGAGTCAAATAGTTGGTGCTTGTTGATCCGAGATGGCGAATTGGATCACATTGTACGTACTTGGTGACTTGGTAAAACAAACGGATCAAGTTATGGATACTTGTTGTTCCGAGAAGCCGAATTGGGTCAATTGAAAGACTTGTTGATCCGAGAAGTCAATTGGGTTCAAATACTAGTCTTAATGATTCGTGAAGTCGAACGGAGTCAAATAGTTGGTGCTCGTTCATTCGAGAAGGCGAATTGGGTCACATAGTGCGTACTTGGTGACTTGGTATAACAAACGGATCAAGATATGGATACTTGTTGATCCGAGAAGCCGAATTAGGTCAATTGAAAGACTTGTTAATTCGAGAAGTCAATTTGGTTCAAATACAAGCCTTAATGATTCGTGAAGTCGAACGAAGTCAATTAGTTGGTGCTTGTTGATCCGAGAAGGCGAATTGGGTCACATTGTGCGTACTTGGTGACTTTATAAAACAAACGAATCAAGTTATGGATACTTGTTGATCCGAGAAGTCCAATTGAGTCAAATGGAAGACTTGTTGATCCGAGAAGTCAATTGGGTTCAAATACAAACCTTAATGATTCGTGAAGTCGAACGGAGTCAAATAGTTGGTGCTTGTTGATCCGAGAAGGAGAATTGGGTCACATTGGGCGTACTTGGTGACTTGGTATAACAAACGGATCAAGTTATGGATACTTGTTGATCCGAGAAGCCGAATTGGGTCAATTGAAAGACTTGTTGATCCGAGAACTCAATTGGGTTCAAATACAAGCTTTAATGATTCCTGAAGTCGAACGGAGTCAATTAGTTGGTGCTTGTTGATCCGAGAAGGCAAATTGGGTCACATTGTGCGTACTTGGTGACTTGGTATAACAAACGGATCAACTTATGGATACTTGTTGATCCGAGAAGTCGAATTGGGTCAATTGATAGACTTGTTGATCCGAGAAGTCAATTGGGTTCAAATACAAGCCTTAATGATTCGTGAAGTCGAACGGAGTCAAATAGTTGGTGCTTGTTGATCCGAGATGGCGAATTGGATCACATTGTACGTACTTGGTGACTTGGTAAAACAAACGGATCAAGTTATGGATACTTGTTGATCCGAGAAGCCGAATTGGGTCAATTGAAAGACTTGTTGATCCGAGAAGTTAATTGGGTTCAAATACAAGCCTTAATGATTCGTGAAGTCGAACGGAGTCAATTAGTATGTGCTTGTTGATCCGAGAAGGCAAATTGGGTCACATTGTGCGTACTTGGTGACTTGGTAAAACAAACGGATCAAGTTTGGGATACTTGTTGATCCGAGAAGTCGAATTGGGTCAATTGATAGACTTGTTGATCCGAGAAGTCAATTGAGTTCAAATACAAGCCTTAATGATTCGTGAAGTCGAACGGAGTCAAATAGTTGGTGCTTGTTGATCCGAGATGGCGAATTGGATCACATTGTACGTACTTGGTGACTTGGTAAAACAAACGGATCAAGTTATGGATACTTGTTGATCCGAGAAGCCGAATTGGGTCAATTGAAAGACTTGTTGATCCGAGAAGTCAATTGGGTTCAAATACTAGCCTTAATGATTCGTGAAGTCGAACGGAGTCAAATAGTTGGTGCTCGTTCATTCGAGAAGGCGAATTGGGTCACATAGTGCGTACTTGGTGACTTGGTATAACAAACGGATCAAGTTATGGATACTTGTTGATCCGAGAAGGCGAATTAGGTCAATTGAAAGACTTGTTGATTCGAGAAGTCAATTTGGTTCAAATACAAGCCTTAATGATTCGTGATGTCGAACGAAGTCAATTAGTTGGTGCTTGTTGATCCGAGAAGGCGAATTGGGTCACATTAAGCGTACTTGGTGACTTGGTAAAAGAAATGGATCAAGTTATGGATACTTGTTGATCCGAGAAGCCGAATTGGGTCAATTGAAAGACTTGTTGATCCGAGAAGTCAATTGGGTTCAAATACTAGCCTTAATGATTCGTGAAGTCGAACGGAGTCAAATAGTTGGTGCTCGTTCATTCGAGAAGGCGAATTGGGTCACATAGTGCGTACTTGGTGACTTGGTATAACAAACGGATCAAGATATGGATACTTGTTGATCCGAGAAGCCGAATTAGGTCAATTGAAAGACTTGTTAATTCGAGAAGTCAATTTGGTTCAAATACAAGCCTTAATGATTCGTGAAGTCGAACGAAGTCAATTAGTTGGTGCTTGTTGATCCGAGAAGGCGAATTGGGTCACATTGTGCGTACTTGGTGACTTTATAAAACAAACGAATCAAGTTATGGATACTTGTTGATCCGAGAAGTCCAATTGAGTCAAATGGAAGACTTGTTGATCCGAGAAGTCAATTGGGTTCAAATACAAACCTTAATGATTAGTGAAGTCGAACGGAGTCAAATAGTTGGTGCTTGTTGATCCGAGAAGGAGAATTGGGTCACATTGTGCGTACTTGGTGACTTGGTATAACAAACGGATCAAGTTATGGATACTTGTTGATCCGAGAAGCCGAATTGGGTCAATTGAAAGACTTGTTGATCCGAGAAGTCAATTGGGTTCAAATACAAGCTTTAATGATTCCTGAAGTCGAACGGAGTCAATTAGTTGGTGCTTGTTGATCCGAGAAGGCAAATTGGGTCACATTGTGCGTACTTGGTGACTTGGTATAACAAACGGATCAACTTATGGATACTTGTTGATCCGAGAAGTCGAATTGGGTCAATTGATAGACTTGTTGATCCGAGAAGTCAATTGGGTTCAAATACAAGCCTTAATGATTCGTGAAGTCGAACGGAGTCAAATAGTTGGTGCTTGTTGACCCGAGATGGCGAATTGGATCACATTGTACGTACTTGGTGACTTGGTAAAACAAACGGATCAAGTTATGGATACTTGTTGATCCGAGAAGTCGAATTGGGTCAATTGATAGACTTGTTGATCCGAGAAGTCAATTGGGTTCAAATACAAGTCTTAATGATTCGTGAAGTCGAACGGAGTCAAATAGTTGGTGCTTGTTGATCCGAGATGGCGAATTGGATCACATTGTACGTACTTGGTGACTTGGTAAAACAAACGGATCAAGTTATGGATACTTGTTGATCCGAGAAGCCGAATTGGGTCAATTGAAAGACTTGTTGATCCGAGAAGTCAATTGGGTTCAAATACTAGTCTTAATGATTCGTGAAGTCGAACGGAGTCAAATAGTTGGTGCTCGTTCATTCGAGAAGGCGAATTGGGTCACATAGTGCGTACTTGGTGACTTGGTATAACAAACGGATCAAGATATGGATACTTGTTGATCCGAGAAGCCGAATTAGGTCAATTGAAAGACTTGTTAATTCGAGAAGTCAATTTGGTTCAAATACAAGCCTTAATGATTCGTGAAGTCGAACGAAGTCAATTAGTTGGTGCTTGTTGATCCGAGAAGGCGAATTGGGTCACATTGTGCGTACTTGGTGACTTTATAAAACAAACGAATCAAGTTATGGATACTTGTTGATCCGAGAAGTCCAATTGAGTCAAATGGAAGACTTGTTGATCCGAGAAGTCCAATTGAGTCAAATGGAAGACTTGTTGATCCGAGAAGTCAATTGGGTTCAAATACAAACCTTAATGATTCGTGAAGTCGAACGGAGTCAAATAGTTGGTGCTTGTTGATCCGAGAAGGAGAATTGGGTCACATTGTGCGTACTTGGTGACTTGGTATAACAAACGGATCAAGTTATGGATACTTGTTGATCCGAGAAGCCGAATTGGGTCAATTGAAAGACTTGTTGATCCGAGAATTCAATTGGGTTCAAATACAAGCTTTAATGATTCCTGAAGTCGAACGGAGTCAATTAGTTGGTGCTTGTTGATCCGAGAAGGCAAATTGGGTCACATTGTGCGTACTTGGTGACTTGGTATAACAAACGGATCAACTTATGGATACTTGTTGATCCGAGAAGTCGAATTGGGTCAATTGATAGACTTGTTGATCCGAGAAGTCAATTGGGTTCAAATACAAGCCTTAATGATTCGTGAAGTCGAACGGAGTCAAATAGTTGGTGCTTGTTGATCCGAGATGGCGAATTGGATCACATTGTACGTACTTGGTGACTTGGTAAAACAAACGGATCAAGTTATGGATACTTGTTGATCCGAGAAGCCGAATTGGGTCAATTGAAAGACTTGTTGATCCGAGAAGTTAATTGGGTTCAAATACAAGCCTTAATGATTCGTGAAGTCGAACGGAGTCAATTAGTATGTGCTTGTTGATCCGAGAAGGCAAATTGGGTCACATTGTGCGTACTTGGTGACTTGGTAAAACAAACGGATCAAGTTTGGGATACTTGTTGATCCGAGAAGTCGAATTGGGTCAATTGATAGACTTGTTGATCCGAGAAGTCAATTGAGTTCAAATACAAGCCTTAATGATTCGTGAAGTCGAACGGAGTCAAATAGTTGGTGCTTGTTGATCCGAGATGGCGAATTGGATCACATTGTACGTACTTGGTGACTTGGTAAAACAAACGGATCAAGTTATGGATACTTGTTGATCCGAGAAGCCGAATTGGGTCAATTGAAAGACTTGTTGATCCGAGAAGTCAATTGGGTTCAAATACTAGCCTTAATGATTCGTGAAGTCGAACGGAGTCAAATAGTTGGTGCTCGTTCATTCGAGAAGGCGAATTGGGTCACATAGTGCGTACTTGGTGACTTGGTATAACAAACGGATCAAGTTATGGATACTTGTTGATCCGAGAAGGCGAATTAGGTCAATTGAAAGACTTGTTGATTCGAGAAGTCAATTTGGTTCAAATACAAGCCTTAATGATTCGTGATGTCGAACGAAGTCAATTAGTTGGTGCTTGTTGATCCGAGAAGGCGAATTGGGTCACATTAAGCGTACTTGGTGACTTGGTAAAAGAAATGGATCAAGTTATGGATACTTGTTGATCCGAGAAGCCGAATTGGGTCAATTGAAAGACTTGTTGATCCGAGAAGTCAATTGGGTTCAAATACTAGCCTTAATGATTCGTGAAGTCGAACGGAGTCAAATAGTTGGTGCTCGTTCATTCGAGAAGGCGAATTGGGTCACATAGTGCGTACTTGGTGACTTGGTATAACAAACGGATCAAGATATGGATACTTGTTGATCCGAGAAGCCGAATTAGGTCAATTGAAAGACTTGTTAATTCGAGAAGTCAATTTGGTTCAAATACAAGCCTTAATGATTCGTGAAGTCGAACGAAGTCAATTAGTTGGTGCTTGTTGATCCGAGAAGGCGAATTGGGTCACATTGTGCGTACTTGGTGACTTTATAAAACAAACGAATCAAGTTATGGATACTTGTTGATCCGAGAAGTCCAATTGAGTCAAATGGAAGACTTGTTGATCCGAGAAGTCAATTGGGTTCAAATACAAACCTTAATGATTCGTGAAGTCGAACGGAGTCAAATAGTTGGTGCTTGTTGATCCGAGAAGGAGAATTGGGTCACATTGTGCGTACTTGGTGACTTGGTATAACAAACGGATCAAGTTATGGATACTTGTTGATCCGAGAAGCCGAATTGGGTCAATTGAAAGACTTGTTGATCCGAGAAGTCAATTGGGTTCAAATACAAGCTTTAATGATTCCTGAAGTCGAACGGAGTCAATTAGTTGGTGCTTGTTGATCCGAGAAGGCAAATTGGGTCACATTGTGCGTACTTGGTGACTTGGTATAACAAACGGATCAACTTATGGATACTTGTTGATCCGAGAAGTCGAATTGGGTCAATTGATAGACTTGTTGATCCGAGAAGTCAATTGGGTTCAAATACAAGCCTTAATGATTCGTGAAGTCGAACGGAGTCAAATACTTGGTGCTTGTTGATCCGAGATGGCGAATTGGATCACATTGTACGTACTTGGTGACTTGGTAAAACAAACGGATCAAGTTATGGATACTTGTTGATCCGAGAAGCCGAATTAGGTCAATTGAAAGACTTGTTGATCCGAGAAGTTAATTGGGTTCAAATACAAGCCTTAATGATTCGTGAAGTCGAACGGAGTCAATTAGTATGTGCTTGTTGATCCGAGAAGGCAAATTGGGTCACATTGTGCGTACTTGGTGACTTGGTAAAACAAACGGATCAAGTTTGGGATACTTGTTGATCCGAGAAGTCGAATTGGGTCAATTGATAGACTTGTTGATCCGAGAAGTCAATTGAGTTCAAATACAAGCCTTAATGATTCGTGAAGTCGAACGGAGTCAAATAGTTGGTGCTTGTTGATCCGAGATGGCGAATTGGATCACATTGTACGTACTTGGTGACTTGGTAAAACAAACGGATCAAGTTATGGATACTTGTTGATCCGACAAGCCGAATTGGGTCAATTGAAAGACTTGTTGATCCGAGAAGTCAATTGGGTTCAAATACTAGCCTTAATGATTCGTGAAGTCGAACGGAGTCAAATAGTTGGTGCTCGTTCATTCGAGAAGGCGAATTGGGTCACATAGTGCGTACTTGGTGACTTGGTATAACAAACGGATCAAGTTATGGATACTTGTTGATCCGAGAAGGCGAATTAGGTCAATTGAAAGACTTGTTGATTCGAGAAGTCAATTTGGTTCAAATACAAGCCTTAATGATTCGTGATGTCGAACGAAGTCAATTAGTTGGTGCTTGTTGATCCGAGAAGGCGAATTGGGTCACATTAAGCGTACTTGGTGACTTGGTAAAAGAAATGGATCAAGTTATGGATACTTGTTGATCCGAGAAGCCGAATTGGGTCAATTGAAAGACTTGTTGATCCGAGAACTCAATTGGGTTCAAATACTAGCCTTAATGATTCGTGAAGTCGAACGGAGTCAAATAGTTGGTGCTTGTTAATCCGAGAAGGCGAATTGGGTCACACTGTGCGTACTTGGTGACTTGGTAAAATAAATGAATCAATTTGTGGATACTTGTTGATCCGAGAAGCCGAATTGGGTCAATTGAAAGACTTGTTGATCTGAGAAGTCAATTGGGTTCAAATACAAGCCTTAATGATTCGTGAAGTCAAACGGAGTCAAATAGTTGGTGCTTGTTGATCCGAGAAGGCGAATTGGGTCACATTGTGCGTACTTGTTGACTTTATAAAACAAACGAATCAAGTTATGGATACTTGTTGATCCGAGAAGCCCAATTGAGTCAAATGGAAGACTTGTTGATCCGAGAAGTCAATTGGGTTCAAATACAAGCCTTAATGATTCGTGAAGTCGAACGGAGTCAAATAGTTGGTGCTTGTTGATCCGAGAAGGAGAATTGGGTCACATTGTGCGTACTTGGTGACTTGGTATTACAAACGGATCAAGTTATGGATACTTGTTGATCCGAGAAGCCGAATTGGGTCAATTGAAAGACTTGTTGATCCAGGAAGTCAATTGGGTTCAAATACAAGCCTTAATGATTCGTGAAGTCGAACGGAGTCAATTAGTTGGTGCTTGTTGATCCAAGAAGGCAAATTGGGTCACATTGTGCGTACTTGGTGACTTGGTAAAACAAACGGATCAAGTTATGGATACTTGTTGATCCGAGAAGTCGAATTGGGTCAATTGATAGACTTGTTGATCCGAGAAGTCAATTGGGTTCAAATAAAAGCCTTAATGATTCATGAAGTCGAACGGAGTCAAATAGTTGGTTCTTGTTGATCCGAGATGGCGAATTGGATCACATTGTGCGTACTTGGTGACTTGGTAAAACAAACGGATCAAGTTGTGGATACTTGTTGATCCGAGAAGCCAAATTAGGTCAATTGAAAGACGTTGATCCGAGAAGTCAATTGGGTTCAAATACTAGCCTTAATGATTCGTGAAGTCGAACGGAGTCAAATAGTTGGTGCTCGTTCATTCGAGAAGGCGAATTGGGTCACATTGTGCGTACTTGGTGACTTTATAAAACAAACGAATCAAGTTATGGATACTTGTTGATCCGAGAAGTCCAATTGAGTCAAATGGAAGACTTGTTGATCCGAGAAGTCAATTGGGTTCAAATACAAACCTTAATGATTCGTGAAGTCGAACGGAGTCAAATAGTTGGTGCTTGTTGATCCGAGAAGGAGAATTGGGTCACATTTTGCGTACTTGGTGACTTGGTATAACAAACGGATCAAGTTATGGATACTTGTTGATCCGAGAAGCCGAATTGGGTCAATTGAAAGACTTGTTGATCCGAGAAGTCAATTGGGTTCAAATACAAGCTTTAATGATTCCTGAAGTCGAACGGAGTCAATTAGTTGGTGCTTGTTGATCCGAGAAGGCAAATTGGGTCACATTGTGCGTACTTGGTGACTTGGTATAACAAACGGATCAACTTATGGATACTTGTTGATCCGAGAAGTCGAATTGGGTCAATTGATAGACTTGTTGATCCGAGAAGTCAATTGGGTTCAAATACAAGCCTTAATGATTCGTGAAGTCGAACGGAGTCAAATAGTTGGTGCTTGTTGATCCGAGATGGCGAATTGGATCACATTGTACGTACTTGGTGACTTGGTAAAACAAACGGATCAAGTTATGGATACTTGTTGATCCGAGAAGCCGAATTGGGTCAATTGAAAGACTTGTTGATCCGAGAAGTTAATTGGGTTCAAATACAAGCCTTAATGATTCGTGAAGTCGAACGGAGTCAATTAGTATGTGCTTGTTGATCCGAGAAGGCAAATTGGGTCACATTGTGCGTACTTGGTGACTTGGTATAACAAACGGATCAAGTTATGGATACTTGTTGATCCGAGAAGGCGAATTAGGTCAATTGAAAGACTTGTTGATTCGAGAAGTCAATTTGGTTCAAATACAAGCCTTAATGATTCGTGAAGTCGAACGAAGTCAATTAGTTGGTGCTTGTTGATCCGAGAAGGCGAATTGGGTCACATTAAGCGTACTTGGTGACTTGGTAAAAGAAATGGATCAAGTTATGGATACTTGTTGATCCGAGAAGCCGAATTGGGTCAATTGAAAGACTTGTTGATCCGAGAAGTCAATTGGGTTCAAATACTAGCCTTAATGATTCGTGAAGTTGAACGGAGTCAAATAGTTGGTGCTCGTTAATCCGAGAAGGCGAATTGGGTCACACTGTGCGTACTTGGTGACTTGGTAAAACAAATGAATCAATTTGTGGATACTTGTTGATCCGAGAAGCCGAATTGGGTCAATTGAAAGACTTGTTGATCTGAGAAGTCAATTGGGTTCAAATACAAGCCTTAATGATTCGTGAAGTCAAACGGAGTCAAATAGTTGGTGCTTGTTGATCCGAGAAGGCGAATTGGGTCACATTGTGCGTACTTGTTGACTTTATAAAACAAACGAATCAAGTTATGGATACTTGTTGATCCGAGAAGCCCAATTGAGTCAAATGGAAGACTTGTTGATCCGAGAAGTCAATTGGGTTCAAATACAAGCCTTAATGATTCGTGAAGTCGAACGGAGTCAAATAGTTGGTGCTTGTTGATCCGAGAAGGAGAATTGGGTCACATTGTGCGTACTTGGTGACTTGGTATTACAAACGGATCAAGTTATGGATACTTGTTGATCCGAGAAGCCGAATTGGGTCAATTGAAAGACTTGTTGATCCAAGAAGTCAATTGGGTTCAAATACAAGCCTTAATGATTCGTGAAGTCGAACGGAGTCAATTAGTTGGTGCTTGTTGATCCAAGAAGGCAAATTGGGTCACATTGTGCGTACTTGGTGACTTGGTAAAACAAACGGATCAAGTTATGGATACTTGTTGATCCGAGAAGTCGAATTGGGTCAATTGATAGACTTGTTGATCCGAGAAGTCAATTGGGTTCAAATAAAAGCCTTAATGATTCATGAAGTCGAACGGAGTCAAATAGTTGGTTCTTGTTGATCCGAGATGGCGAATTGGATCACATTGTGCGTACTTGGTGACTTGGTAAAACAAACGGATCAAGTTGTGGATACTTGTTGATCCGAGAAGCCAAATTAGGTCAATTGAAAGACGTTGATCCGAGAAGTCAATTGGGTTCAAATACTAGCCTTAATGATTCGTGAAGTCGAACGGAGTCAAATAGTTGGTGCTCGTTCATTCGAGAAGGCGAATTGGGTCACATTGTGCGTACTTGGTGACTTTATAAAACAAACGAATCAAGTTATGGATACTTGTTGATCCGAGAAGTCCAATTGAGTCAAATGGAAGACTTGTTGATCCGAGAAGTCAATTGGGTTCAAATACAAACCTTAATGATTCGTGAAGTCGAACGGAGTCAAATAGTTGGTGCTTGTTGATCCGAGAAGGAGAATTGGGTCACATTGTGCGTACTTGGTGACTTGGTATAACAAACGGATCAAGTTATGGATACTTGTTGATCCGAGAAGCCGAATTGGGTCAATTGAAAGACTTGTTGATCCGAGAAGTCAATTGGGTTCAAATACAAGCTTTAATGATTCCTGAAGTCGAACGGAGTCAATTAGTTGGTGCTTGTTGATCCGAGAAGGCAAATTGGGTCACATTGTGCGTACTTGGTGACTTGGTATAACAAACGGATCAACTTATGGATACTTGTTGATCCGAGAAGTCGAATTGGGTCAATTGATAGACTTGTTGATCCGAGAAGTCAATTGGGTTCAAATACAAGCCTTAATGATTCGTGAAGTCGAACGGAGTCAAATAGTTGGTGCTTGTTGATCCGAGATGGCGAATTGGATCACATTGTACGTACTTGGTGACTTGGTAAAACAAACGGATCAAGTTATGGATACTTGTTGATCCGAGAAGCCGAATTGGGTCAATTGAAAGACTTGTTGATCCGAGAAGTTAATTGGGTTCAAATACAAGCCTTAATGATTCGTGAAGTCGAACGGAGTCAATTAGTATGTGCTTGTTGATCCGAGAAGGCAAATTGGGTCACATTGTGCGTACTTGGTGACTTGGTATAACAAACGGATCAAGTTATGGATACTTGTTGATCCGAGAAGGCGAATTAGGTCAATTGAAAGACTTGTTGATTCGAGAAGTCAATTTGGTTCAAATACAAGCCTTAATGATTCGTGAAGTCGAACGAAGTCAATTAGTTGGTGCTTGTTGATCCGAGAAGGCGAATTGGGTCACATTAAGCGTACTTGGTGACTTGGTAAAAGAAATGGATCAAGTTATGGATACTTGTTGATCCGAGAAGCCGAATTGGGTCAATTGAAAGACTTGTTGATCCGAGAAGTCAATTGGGTTCAAATACTAGCCTTAATGATTCGTGAAGTCGAACGGAGTCAAATAGTTGGTGCTCGTTAATCCGAGAAGGCGAATTGGGTCACACTGTGCGTACTTGGTGACTTGGTAAAACAAATGAATCAATTTGTGGATACATGTTGATCCGAGAAGCCGAATTGGGTCAATTGAAAGACTTGTTGATCTGAGAAGTCAATTGGGTTCAAATACAAGCCTTAATGATTCGTGAAGTCAAACGGAGTCAAATAGTTGGTGCTTGTTGATCCGAGAAGGCGAATTGGGTCACATTGTGCGTACTTGTTGACTTGGTATAACAAACGGATCAACTTATGGATACTTGTTGATCCGAGAAGTCGAATTGGGTCAATTGACAGACTTGTTGATCCGAGAAGTCAATTGGGTTCAAATACAAGCCTTAATGATTCGTGAAGTCGAACGGAGTCAAATAGTTGGTGCTTGTTGATCCGAGAAGGAGAATTGGGTCACATTGTGCGTACTTGGTGACTTGGTAAAACAAACGGATCAAGTTATGGATACTTGTTGATCCGAGAAGCCGAATTGGGTCAATTGAAAGACTTGTTGATCTGAGAAGTCAATTGGGTTCAAATACAAGCCTTAATGATTCGTGAAGTCGAACGGAGTCAATTAGTATGTGCTTGTTGATCCGAGAAGGAAAATTGGGTCACATTGTGCGTACTTGGTGACTTGGTAAAACAAACGGATCAAGTTATGGATACTTGTTGATCCGAGGAGCCGAATTTGGTCAATTGAAAGACTTGTTGATCCGAGAAGTCAATTGGGGTCAAATACAAGCCTTAATGATTCGTGAAGTCGAACGGAGTCAAATTGTTGGTGCTTGTTGATCCGAGAAGGCGAATTGGGTCACATTGTGCGTACTTGGTGACTTGGTAAAACAAACGGATCAAGTTATGGATACTTGTTGATCCGAGAAGCCGAATTGGGTCAATTGAAAGACTTGTTGATCCGAGAAGTCAATTGGGTTCAAATACAAGCCTTAATGATTCGTGAAGTTGAACGGAGTCAATTAGTTGGTGCTTGTTGATCCGAGAAGGCAAATTGGGTCACATTGTGCATACTTGGTGACTTGGTATAACAAACGGATCAACTTATGGATACTTGTTGATCCGAGAAGTCGAATTGGGTCAATTGATAGACTTGTTGATCCGAGAAGTCAATTGGGTTCAAATACAAGCCTTAATGATTCGTGAAGTCGAACGTAGTCAAATAGTTGGTGCTCGTTCATTCGAGAAGGCGAATTGGGTCACATAGTGCGTACTTGGTGACTTGGTATAACAAACGGATCAAGTTATGGATACTTGTTGATCCGAGAAGCCGAATTGGGTCAATTGAAAGACTTGTTGATCCGAGAAGTCAATTGGGTTCAAATACAAGCCTTAATGATTCGTGAAGTCGAACGGAGTCAATTATTATGTGCTTGTTGATCCGAGAAGGCAAATTGGGTCACATTGTGCGTACTTGGTGACTTGGTAAAACAAACGGATCAAGTTATGGATACTTGTTGATCCGAGAAGTCGAATTGGGTCAATTGATAGACTTGTTGATCCGAGAAGTCAATTGGGTTCAAATACAAGCCTTAATGATTCGTGAAGTCGAACGGAGTCAAATAGTTGGTGCTTGTTGATCCGAGATGGCGAATTGGATCACATTGTACGTACTTGGTGACTTGGTAAAACAAACGGATCAAGTTATGGATACTTGTTGATCCGAGAAGCCGAATTGGGTCAATTGAAAGACTTGTTGATCCGAGAAGTCAATTGGGTTCAAATACAAGCCTTAATGATTCGTGAAGTTGAACGGAGTCAATTAGTTGGTGCTTGTTGATCCGAGAAGGCAAATTGGGTCACATTGTGCGTACTTGGTGACTTGGTATAACAAACGGATCAACTTATGGATACTTGTTGATCCGAGAAGTCGAATTGGGTCAATTGATAGACTTGTTGATCCGAGAAGTCAATTGGGTTCAAATACAAGCCTTAATGATTCGTGAAGTCGAACGGAGTCAAATAGTTGGTGCTTGTTGATCCGAGATGGCGAATTGGATCACATTGTACGTACTTGGTGACTTGGTAAAACAAACGGATCAAGTTATGGATACTTGTTGATCCGAGAAGCCGAATTGGGTCAATTGAAAGACTTGTTGATCCGAGAAGTCAATTGGGTTCAAATACTAGCCTTAATGATTCGTGAAGTCGAACGGAGTCAAATAGTTGGTGCTCGTTCATTCGAGAAGGCGAATTGGGTCACATAGTGCGTACTTGGTGACTTGGTATAACAAAAGGATCAAGTTATGGATACTTGTTGATCCGAGAAGCCGAATTAGGTCAATTGAAAGACTTGTTGATTCGAGAAGTCAATTTGGTTCAAATACAAGCCTTAATGATTCGTGAAGTCGAACGAAGTCAATTGGTTGGTGCTTGTTGATCCGAGAAGGCGAATTGGGTCACATTAAGCGTACTTGGTGACTTGGTAAAAGAAATGGATCAAGTTATGGATACTTGTTGATCCGAGAAGCCGAATTGGGTCAATTGAAAGACTTGTTGATCCGAGAAGTCAATTGGGTTCAAATACTAGCCTTAATGATTCGTGAAGTCGAACGGAGTCAAATAGTTGGTGCTCGTTAATCCGAGAAGGCGAATTGGGTCACACTGTGCGTACTTGGTGACTTGGTAAAACAAATGAATCAATTTGTGGATACTTGTTGATCCGAGAAGCCGAATTGGGTCAATTGAAAGACTTGTTGATCTGAGAAGTCAATTGGGTTCAAATACAAGCCTTAATGATTCGTGAAGTCAAACAGAGTCAAATAGTTGGTGCTTGTTGATCCGAGAAGGCGAATTGGGTCACATTGTGCGTACTTGGTGACTTTATAAAACAAACGAATCAAGTTATGGATACTTGTTGATCCGAGAAGCCCAATTGAGTCAAATGGAAGACTTGTTTATCCGAGAAGTCAATTGGGTTCAAATACAAGCCTTAATGATTCGTGAAGTCGAACGGAGTCAAATAGTTGGTGCTTGTTGATCCGAGAAGGAGAATTGGGTCACATTGTGCGTACTTGGTGACTTGGTATAACAAACGGATCAAGTTATGGATACTTGTTGATCCGAGAAGCCGAATTGGGTCAATTGAAAGACTTGTTGATCCAAGAAGTCAATTGGGTTCAAATACAAGCCTTAATGATTCGTGAAGTCGAACGGAGTCAATTAGTTGGTTCTTGTTGATCCGAGAAGGCAAATTGGGTCACATTGTGCGTACTTGGTGACTTGGTAAAACAAACGGATCAAGTTATGGATACTTGTTGATCCGAGAAGTCGAATTGGGTCAATTGATAGACTTGTTGATCCGAGAAGTCAATTGGGTTCAAATAAAAGCCTTAATGATTCGTGAAGTCGAACGGAGTCAATTAGTTGGTCCTTGTTGATCCGAGAAGGCAAATTGGGTCACATTGCGCATACTTGGTGACTTGGTATAACAAACGGATCAAGTTATGGATACTTGTTGATCCGAGAAGTCGAATTGGGTCAATTGATAGACTTGTTGATCCGAGAAGTCAATTGGGTTCAAATACAAGCCTTAATGATTCGTGAAGTCGAACGGAGTCAAATAGTTGGTGCTTGTTGATCCGAGATGGCGAATTGGATCACATTGTACGTACTTGGTGACTTGGTAAAACAAACGGATCAAGTTATGGATACTTGTTGATCCGAGAAGCCGAATTGGGTCAATTGAAAGACTTGTTGATCTGAGAAGTCAATTGGGTTCAAATACAAGCCTTAATGATTCGTGAAGTCGAACGGAGTCAATTAGTATGTGCTTGTTGATCCGAGAAGGCAAATTGGGTCACATTGTGCGTACTTGGTGACTTGGTAAAACAAACGGATCATGTTATGGATACTTGTTGATCCGAGAAGTCGAATTGGGTTAATTGATAGACTTGTTGATCCGAGAAGTCAATTGGGTTCAAATACAAGCCTTAATGATTCGTGAAGTCGAACGGAGTCAAATAGTTGGTGCTTGTTGATCCGAGATGGCGAATTGGATCACATTGTACGTACTTGGTGACTTGGTAAAACAAACGGATCAAGTTATGGATACTTGTTGATCCGAGAAGCCGAATTGGGTCAATTGAAAGACTTGTTGATCCCAGAAGTCAATTGGGTTCAAATACAAGCCTTAATGATTCGTGAAGTCGAACGGAGTCAATTAGTTGGTTCTTGTTGATCCGAGAAGGCAAATTGGGTCACATTGTGCGTACTTGGTGACTTGGTATAACAAACGGATCAAGTTATGGATACTTGTTGATCCGAGAAGGCGAATTAGGTCAATTGAAAGACTTGTTGATTCGAGAAGTCAATTTGGTTCAAATACAAGCCTTAATGATTCGTGAAGTCGAACGAAGTCAATTAGTTGGTGCTTGTTGATCCGAGAAGGCGAATTGGGTCACATTAAGCGTACTTGGTGACTTGGTAAAAGAAATGGATCAAGTTATGGATACTTGTTGATCCGAGAAGCCGAATTGGGTCAATTGAAAGACTTGTTGATCCGAGAAGTCAATTGGGTTCAAATACTAGCCTTAATGATTCGTGAAGTCGAACGGAGTCAAATAGTTGGTGCTCGTTAATCCGAGAAGGCGAATTGGGTCACACTGTGCGTACTTGGTGACTTGGTAAAACAAATGAATCAATTTGTGGATACATGTTGATCCGAGAAGCCGAATTGGGTCAATTGAAAGACTTGTTGATCTGAGAAGTCAATTGGGTTCAAATACAAGCCTTAATGATTCGTGAAGTCAAACGGAGTCAAATAGTTGGTGCTTGTTGATCCGAGAAGGCGAATTGGGTCACATTGTGCGTACTTGTTGACTTGGTATAACAAACGGATCAACTTATGGATACTTGTTGATCCGAGAAGTCGAATTGGGTCAATTGACAGACTTGTTGATCCGAGAAGTCAATTGGGTTCAAATACAAGCCTTAATGATTCGTGAAGTCGAACGGAGTCAAATAGTTGGTGCTTGTTGATCCGAGAAGGAGAATTGGGTCACATTGTGCGTACTTGGTGACTTGGTAAAACAAACGGATCAAGTTATGGATACTTGTTGATCCGAGAAGCCGAATTGGGTCAATTGAAAGACTTGTTGATCTGAGAAGTCAATTGGGTTCAAATACAAGCCTTAATGATTCGTGAAGTCGAACAGAGTCAATTAGTATGTGCTTGTTGATCCGAGAAGGAAAATTGGGTCACATTGTGCGTACTTGGTGACTTGGTAAAACAAACGGATCAAGTTATGGATACTTGTTGATCCGAGGAGCCGAATTTGGTCAATTGAAAGACTTGTTGATCCGAGAAGTCAATTGGGGTCAAATACAAGCCTTAATGATTCGTGAAGTCGAACGGAGTCAAATTGTTGGTGCTTGTTGATCCGAGAAGGCGAATTGGGTCACATTGTGCGTACTTGGTGACTTGGTAAAACAAACGGATCAAGTTATGGATACTTGTTGATCCGAGAAGCCGAATTGGGTCAATTGAAAGACTTGTTGATCCGAGAAGTCAATTGGGTTCAAATACAAGCCTTAATGATTCGTGAAGTTGAACGGAGTCAATTAGTTGGTGCTTGTTGATCCGAGAAGGCAAATTGGGTCACATTGTGCATACTTGGTGACTTGGTATAACAAACGGATCAACTTATGGATACTTGTTGATCCGAGAAGTCGAATTGGGTCAATTGATAGACTTGTTGATCCGAGAAGTCAATTGGGTTCAAATACAAGCCTTAATGATTCGTGAAGTCGAACGTAGTCAAATAGTTGGTGCTCGTTCATTCGAGAAGGCGAATTGGGTCACATAGTGCGTACTTGGTGACTTGGTATAACAAACGGATCAAGTTATGGATACTTGTTGATCCGAGAAGCCGAATTGGGTCAATTGAAAGACTTGTTGATCCGAGAAGTCAATTGGGTTCAAATACAAGCCTTAATGATTCGTGAAGTCGAACGGAGTCAATTAGTATGTGCTTGTTGATCCGAGAAGGCAAATTGGGTCACATTGTGCGTACTTGGTGACTTGGTAAAACAAACGGATCAAGTTATGGATACTTGTTGATCCGAGAAGTCGAATTGGGTCAATTGATAGACTTGTTGATCCGAGAAGTCAATTGGGTTCAAATACAAGCCTTAATGATTCGTGAAGTCGAACGGAGTCAAATAGTTGGTGCTTGTTGATCCGAGATGGCGAATTGGATCACATTGTACGTACTTGGTGACTTGGTAAAACAAACGGATCAAGTTATGGATACTTGTTGATCCGAGAAGCCGAATTGGGTCAATTGAAAGACTTGTTGATCCGAGAAGTCAATTGGGTTCAAATACAAGCCTTAATGATTCGTGAAGTTGAACGGAGTCAATTAGTTGGTGCTTGTTGATCCGAGAAGGCAAATTGGGTCACATTGTGCGTACTTGGTGACTTGGTATAACAAACGGATCAACTTATGGATACTTGTTGATCCGAGAAGTCGAATTGGGTCAATTGATAGACTTGTTGATCCGAGAAGTCAATTGGGTTCAAATACAAGCCTTAATGATTCGTGAAGTCGAACGGAGTCAAATAGTTGGTGCTTGTTGATCCGAGATGGCGAATTGGATCACATTGTACGTACTTGGTGACTTGGTAAAACAAACGGATCAAGTTATGGATACTTGTTGATCCGAGAAGCCGAATTGGGTCAATTGAAAGACTTGTTGATCCGAGAAGTCAATTGGGTTCAAATACTAGCCTTAATGATTCGTGAAGTCGAACGGAGTCAAATAGTTGGTGCTCGTTCATTCGAGAAGGCGAATTGGGTCACATAGTGCGTACTTGGTGACTTGGTATAACAAAAGGATCAAGTTATGGATACTTGTTGATCCGAGAAGCCGAATTAGGTCAATTGAAAGACTTGTTGATTCGAGAAGTCAATTTGGTTCAAATACAAGCCTTAATGATTCGTGAAGTCGAACGAAGTCAATTGGTTGGTGCTTGTTGATCCGAGAAGGCGAATTGGGTCACATTAAGCGTACTTGGTGACTTGGTAAAAGAAATGGATCAAGTTATGGATACTTGTTGATCCGAGAAGCCGAATTGGGTCAATTGAAAGACTTGTTGATCCGAGAAGTCAATTGGGTTCAAATACTAGCCTTAATGATTCGTGAAGTCGAACGGAGTCAAATAGTTGGTGCTCGTTAATCCGAGAAGGCGAATTGGGTCACACTGTGCGTACTTGGTGACTTGGTAAAACAAATGAATCAATTTGTGGATACTTGTTGATCCGAGAAGCCGAATTGGGTCAATTGAAAGACTTGTTGATCTGAGAAGTCAATTGGGTTCAAATACAAGCCTTAATGATTCGTGAAGTCAAACAGAGTCAAATAGTTGGTGCTTGTTGATCCGAGAAGGCGAATTGGGTCACATTGTGCGTACTTGGTGACTTTATAAAACAAACGAATCAAGTTATGGATACTTGTTGATCCGAGAAGCCCAATTGAGTCAAATGGAAGACTTGTTTATCCGAGAAGTCAATTGGGTTCAAATACAAGCCTTAATGATTCGTGAAGTCGAACGGAGTCAAATAGTTGGTGCTTGTTGATCCGAGAAGGAGAATTGGGTCACATTGTGCGTACTTGGTGACTTGGTATAACAAACGGATCAAGTTATGGATACTTGTTGATCCGAGAAGCCGAATTGGGTCAATTGAAAGACTTGTTGATCCAAGAAGTCAATTGGGTTCAAATACAAGCCTTAATGATTCGTGAAGTCGAACGGAGTCAATTAGTTGGTTCTTGTTGATCCGAGAAGGCAAATTGGGTCACATTGTGCGTACTTGGTGACTTGGTAAAACAAACGGATCAAGTTATGGATACTTGTTGATCCGAGAAGTCGAATTGGGTCAATTGATAGACTTGTTGATCCGAGAAGTCAATTGGGTTCAAATAAAAGCCTTAATGATTCGTGAAGTCGAACGGAGTCAATTAGTTGGTCCTTGTTGATCCGAGAAGGCAAATTGGGTCACATTGTGCATACTTGGTGACTTGGTATAACAAACGGATCAAGTTATGGATACTTGTTGATCCGAGAAGTCGAATTGGGTCAATTGATAGACTTGTTGATCCGAGAAGTCAATTGGGTTCAAATACAAGCCTTAATGATTCGTGAAGTCGAACGGAGTCAAATAGTTGGTGCTTGTTGATCCGAGATGGCGAATTGGATCACATTGTACGTACTTGGTGACTTGGTAAAACAAACGGATCAAGTTATGGATACTTGTTGATCCGAGAAGCCGAATTGGGTCAATTGAAAGACTTGTTGATCTGAGAAGTCAATTGGGTTCAAATACAAGCCTTAATGATTCGTGAAGTCGAACGGAGTCAATTAGTATGTGCTTGTTGATCCGAGAAGGCAAATTGGGTCACATTGTGCGTACTTGGTGACTTGGTAAAACAAACGGATCATGTTATGGATACTTGTTGATCCGAGAAGTCGAATTGGGTTAATTGATAGACTTGTTGATCCGAGAAGTCAATTGGGTTCAAATACAAGCCTTAATGATTCGTGAAGTCGAACGGAGTCAAATAGTTGGTGCTTGTTGATCCGAGATGGCGAATTGGATCACATTGTACGTACTTGGTGACTTGGTAAAACAAACGGATCAAGTTATGGATACTTGTTGATCCGAGAAGCCGAATTGGGTCAATTGAAAGACTTGTTGATCCCAGAAGTCAATTGGGTTCAAATACAAGCCTTAATGATTCGTGAAGTCGAACGGAGTCAATTAGTTGGTGCTTGTTGATCCGAGAAGGCAAATTGGGTCACATTGTGCGTACTTGGTGACTTGGTATAACAAACGGATCAACTTATGGATACTTGTTGATCCGAGAAGTCGAATTGGGTCAATTGATAGACTTGTTGATCCGAGAAGTCAATTGGGTTCAAATACAAGCCTTAATGATTAGAGAAGTCAAACGGAGTCAAATAGTTGGTGCTTGTTGATCCGAGATGGCGATTGGATCACATTGTACGTACTTGGTGACTTGGTAAAATAAACGGATCAAGTTATAGATACTTGTTGATCCGAGAAGCCGAATTGGGTCAATTGAAAGACTTGTTGATCCCAGAAGTCAATTGGGTTCAAATACAAGCCTTAATGATTCGTGAAGTCGAACGGAGTCAATTAGTATGTGCTTGTTGATCCGAGAAGGCAAATTGGGTCACATTGTGCGTACTTGGTGACTTGGTAAAACAAACGGATCAAGTTATGGATACTTGTTGATCCGAGAAGTCGAATTGGGTCAATTGATAGACTTGTTGATCCGAGAAGTCAATTGGGTTCAAATACAAGCCTTAATGATTCGTGAAGTCGAACGGAGTCAAATAGTTGGTGCTTGTTGATCCGAGATGGCGAATTGGATCACATTGTACGTACTTGGTGACTTGGTAAAACAAACGGATCAAGTTATGGATACTTGTTGATCCGAGAAGCCGAATTGGGTCAATTGAAAGACTTGTTGATCTGAGAAGTCAATTGGGTTCAAATACAAGCCTTAATGATTCGTGAAGTCGAACGGAGTCAATTAGTATGTGCTTGTTGATCCGAGAAGGCAAATTGGGTCACATTGTGCGTACTTGGTGACTTGGTAAAACAAACGGATCATGTTATGGATACTTGTTGATCCGAGAAGTCGAATTGGGTTAATTGATAGACTTGTTGATCCGAGAAGTCAATTGGGTTCAAATACAAGCCTTAATGATTCGTGAAGTCGAACGGAGTCAAATAGTTGGTGCTTGTTGATCCGAGATGGCGAATTGGATCACATTGTACGTACTTGGTGACTTGGTAAAACAAACGGATCAAGTTATGGATACTTGTTGATCCGAGAAGCCGAATTGGGTCAATTGAAAGACTTGTTGATCTGAGAAGTCAATTGGGTTCAAATACAAGCCTTAATGATTCGTGAAGTCGAACGGAGTCAATTAGTTGGTGCTTGTTGATCCGAGAAGGCAAATTGGGTCACATTGTGCGTACTTGGTGACTTGGTATAACAAACGGATCAACTTATGGATACTTGTTGATCCGAGAAGTCGAATTGGGTCAATTGATAGACTTGTTGATCCGAGAAGTCAATTGGGTTCAAATACAAGCCTTAATGATTAGAGAAGTCAAACGGAGTCAAATAGTTGGTGCTTGTTGATCCGAGATGGCGATTGGATCACATTGTACGTACTTGGTGACTTGGTAAAATAAACGGATCAAGTTATAGATACTTGTTGATCCGAGAAGCCGAATTGGGTCAATTGAAAGACTTGTTGATCCGAGAAGTCAATTGGGTTCAAATACAAGCCTTAATGATTCGTGAAGTCGAACGGAGTCAATTAGTATGTGCTTGTTGATCGGAGAAGGCAAATTGGGTCACATTGTGCGTACTTGGTGACTTGGTAAAACAAACGGATCAAGTTATGGATACTTGTTGATCCGAGAAGTCGAATTGGGTCAATTGATAGACTTGTTGATCCGAGAAGTCAATTGGGTTCAAATACAAGCCTTAATGATTCGTGAAGTCGAACAGAGTCAAATAGTTGGTGCTTGTTGATCCGAGATGGCGAATTGGATCACATTGTACGTACTTGGTGACTTGGTAAAACAAACGGATCAAGTTATGGATACTTGTTGATCCGAGAAGCCGAATTGGGTCAATTGAAAGACTTGTTGATCCGAGAAGTCAATTGGGTTCAAATACAAGCCTTAATGATTCGTGAAGTTGAACGGAGTCAATTAGTTGGTGCTTGTTGATCCGAGAAGGCAAATTGGGTCACATTGTGCGTACTTGGTGACTTGGTATAACAAACGGATCAACTTATGGATACTTGTTGATCCGAGAAGTCGAATTGGGTCAATTGATATACTTGTGGATCCGAGAAGTCAATTGGGTTCAAATACAAGCCTTAATGATTCGTGAAGTCGAACGGAGTCAAATAGTTGGTGCTCGTTCATTCGAGAAGGCGAATTGGGTCACATAGTGCGTACTTGGTGACTTGGTATAACAAACGGATCAAGTTATGGATACTTGTTGATCCGAGAAGCCGAATTGGGTCAATTGAAAGACTTGTTGATCCGAGAAGTCAATTGGGTTCAAATACAAGCCTTAATGATTCGTGAAGTCGAACGGAGTCAATTAGTATGTGCTTGTTGATCCGAGAAGGCAAATTGGGTCACATTGTGCGTACTTGGTGACTTGGTAAAACAAACGGATCAAGTTATGGATACTTGTTGATCCGAGAAGTCGAATTGGGTCAATTGATAGACTTGTTGATCCGAGAAGTCAATTGGGTTCAAATACAAGCCTTAATGATTCGTGAAGTCGAACGGAGTCAAATAGTTGGTGCTTGTTGATCCGAGATGGCGAATTGGATCACATTGTACGTACTTGGTGACTTGGTAAAACAAACGGATCAAGTTATGGATACTTGTTGATCCGAGAAGCCGAATTGGGTCAATTGAAAGACTTGTTGATCCGAAAAGTCAATTGGGTTCAAATACTAGCCTTAATGATTCGTGAAGTCGAACGGAGTCAAATAGTTGGTGCTCGTTCATTCGAGAAGGCGAATTGGGTCACATAGTGCGTACTTGGTGACTTGGTATAACAAAAGGATCAAGTTATGGATACTTGTTGATCCGAGAAGCCGAATTAGGTCAATTGAAAGACTTGTTGATTCGAGAAGTCAATTTGGTTCAAATACAAGCCTTAATGATTCGTGAAGTCGAACGAAGTCAATTGGTTGGTGCTTGTTGATCCGAGAAGGCGAATTGGGTCACATTAAGCGTACTTGGTGACTTGGTAAAAGAAATGGATCAAGTTATGGATACTTGTTGATCCGAGAAGCCGAATTGGGTCAATTGAAAGACTTGTTGATCCGAGAAGTCAATTGGGTTCAAATACTAGCCTTAATGATTCGTGAAGTCGAACGGAGTCAAATAGTTGGTGCTCGTTAATCCGAGAAGGCGAATTGGGTCACACTGTGCGTACTTGGTGACTTGGTAAAACAAATGAATCAATTTGTGGATACTTGTTGATCCGAGAAGCCGAATTGGGTCAATTGAAAGACTTGTTGATCTGAGAAGTCAATTGGGTTCAAATACAAGCCTTAATGATTCGTGAAGTCAAACAGAGTCAAATAGTTGGTGCTTGTTGATCCGAGAAGGCGAATTGGGTCACATTGTGCGTACTTGGTGACTTTATAAAACAAACGAATCAAGTTATGGATACTTGTTGATCCGAGAAGCCCAATTGAGTCAAATGGAAGACTTGTTTATCCGAGAAGTCAATTGGGTTCAAATACAAGCCTTAATGATTCGTGAAGTCGAACGGAGTCAAATAGTTGGTGCTTGTTGATCCGAGAAGGAGAATTGGGTCACATTGTGCGTACTTGGTGACTTGGTATAACAAACGGATCAAGTTATGGATACTTGTTGATCCGAGAAGCCGAATTGGGTCAATTGAAAGACTTGTTGATCCAAGAAGTCAATTGGGTTCAAATACAAGCCTTAATGATTCGTGAAGTCGAACGGAGTCAATTAGTTGGTTCTTGTTGATCCGAGAAGGCAAATTGGGTCACATTGTGCGTACTTGGTGACTTGGTAAAACAAACGGATCAAGTTATGGATACTTGTTGATCCGAGAAGTCGAATTGGGTCAATTGATAGACTTGTTGATCCGAGAAGTCAATTGGGTTCAAATAAAAGCCTTAATGATTCGTGAAGTCGAACGGAGTCAAATAGTTGGTGCTTGTTGATCCGAGATGGCGAATTGGATCACATTGTGCGTACTTGGTGACTTGGTAAAACAAATGGATCAAGTTGTGGATACTTGTTGATCCGAGAAGCCGAATTGGGTCAATTGAAAGACGTTGATCCGAGAAGTCAATTGGGTTCAAGTACTAGCCTTAATGATTCGTGAAGTCGAACGGAGTCAAATAGTTGGTGCTCGTTCATTCGAGAAGGCGAATTAGGTCACATTAAGCGTACTTGGTGACTTGGTAAAACAAACGGATCAAGTTATGGATACTTGTTGATCCGAGGAGCCGAATTTGGTCAATTGAAAGACTTGTTGATCCGAGAAGTCAATTGGGGTCAAATACAAGCCTTAATGATTCGTGAAGTCGAACGGAGTCAAATTGTTGGTGCTTGTTGATCCGAGAAGGCGAATTTGGTCACATTATGCGTACTTGGTGACTTTATAAAACAAACGAATCAAGTTAAGGATACTTGTTGATCCGAGAAGCCCAATTAAGTCAAATGGAAGACTTGTTGATCTGAGAGGTCAATTGGGTTCAAATACAAGCCTTAATGATTCGTGAAGTCGAACGGAGTCAAATAGTTGGTGCTTGTTGATCCGAGAAGGCGAATTGGGTCACATTGTGCGTACTTGGTGACTTTATAAAACAAAGGAATCAAGTTATGGATACTTGTTGATCTGAGAAGCCCAATTGAGTCAAATGGAAGACTTGCTGATCCGAGAAGTCAATTGGGTTCAAATACAAGCCTTAATGATTCGTGAAGTCGAACGGAGTCAAATTGTTGGTGCTTGTTGATCCGAGAAGGCGAATTGGGTCACATTGTGCGTACTTGGTGACTTTATAAAACAAACGAATCAAGTTATGGATACTTGTTGATCCGAGAAGCCCAATTGAGTCAAATGGAAGACTTGTTGATCCGAGAAGTCAATTGGGTTCAAATACAAACCTTAATGATTCGTGAAGTCGAACGGAGTCAAATAGTTGGTGCTTGTTGATCCGAGAAGGAGAATTGGGTCACATTGTGCGTACTTGGTGACTTGGTATAACAAACGGATCAAGTTATGGATACTTGTTGATCCGAGAAGCCGAATTGGGTCAATTGAAAGACTTGTTGATCCGAGAAGTCAATTGGGTTCAAATACAAGCCTTAATGATTCGTGAAGTCGAACGGAGTCAATTAGTTGGTCCTTGTTGATCCGAGAAGGCAAATTGGGTCACATTGTGCATACTTGGTGACTTGGTATAACAAACGGATCAAGTTATGGATACTTGTTGATCCGAGAAGTCGAATTGGGTCAATTGATAGACTTGTTGATCCGAGAAGTCAATTGGGTTCAAATACAAGCCTTAATGATTCGTGAAGTCGAACGGAGTCAAATAGTTGCTGCTTGTTGATCCGAGATGGCGAATTGGATCACATTGTACGTACTTGGTGACTTGGTAAAACAAACGGATCAAGTTATGGATACTTGTTGATCCGAGAAGCCGAATTGGGTCAATTGAAAGACTTGTTGATCTGAGAAGTCAATTGGGTTCAAATACAAGCCTTAATGATTCGTGAAGTCGAACGGAGTCAATTAGTATGTGCTTGTTGATCCGAGAAGGCAAATTGGGTCACATTGTGCGTACTTGGTGACTTGGTAAAACAAACGGATCATGTTATGGATACTTGTTGATCCGAGAAGTCGAATTGGGTTAATTGATAGACTTGTTGATCCGAGAAGTCAATTGGGTTCAAATACAAGCCTTAATGATTCGTGAAGTCGAACGGAGTCAAATAGTTGGTGCTTGTTGATCCGAGATGGCGAATTGGATCACATTGTACGTACTTGGTGACTTGGTAAAACAAACGGATCAAGTTATGGATACTTGTTGATCCGAGAAGCCGAATTGGGTCAATTGAAAGACTTGTTGATCCCAGAAGTCAATTGGGTTCAAATACAAGCCTTAATGATTCGTGAAGTCGAACGGAGTCAATTAGTTGGTGCTTGTTGATCCGAGAAGGCAAATTGGGTCACATTGTGCGTACTTGGTGACTTGGTATAACAAACGGATCAACTTATGGATACTTGTTGATCCGAGAAGTCGAATTGGGTCAATTGATAGACTTGTTGATCCGAGAAGTCAATTGGGTTCAAATACAAGCCTTAATGATTAGAGAAGTCAAACGGAGTCAAATAATTGGTGCTTGTTGATCCGAGATGGCGATTGGATCACATTGTACGTACTTGGTGACTTGGTAAAATAAACGGATCAAGTTATAGATACTTGTTGATCCGAGAAGCCGAATTGGGTCAATTGAAAGACTTGTTGATCCCAGAAGTCAATTGGGTTCAAATACAAGCCTTAATGATTCGTGAAGTCGAACGGAGTCAATTAGTATGTGCTTGTTGATCCGAGAAGGCAAATTGGGTCACA
This sequence comes from Ajuga chamaepitys, assembly GCA_958295605.1. Classification (NCBI taxonomy): domain Eukaryota; kingdom Viridiplantae; phylum Streptophyta; class Magnoliopsida; order Lamiales; family Lamiaceae; genus Ajuga; species Ajuga chamaepitys. The sequence continues at coordinate 36,326,450 of OY282495.1, forward strand.
TTGTGCGTACTTGGTGACTTGGTAAAACAAACGGATCAAGTTATGGATACTTGTTGATCCGAGAAGTCGAATTGGGTCAATTGATAGACTTGTTGATCCGAGAAGTCAATTGGGTTCAAATACAAGCCTTAATGATTCGTGAAGTCGAACGGAGTCAAATAGTTGGTGCTTGTTGATCCGAGATGGCGAATTGGATCACATTGTACGTACTTGGTGACTTGGTAAAACAAACGGATCAAGTTATGGATACTTGTTGATCCGAGAACCCGAATTGGGTCAATTGAAAGACTTGTTGATCTGAGAAGTCAATTGGGTTCAAATACAAGCCTTAATGATTCGTGAAGTCGAACGGAGTCAATTAGTATGTGCTTGTTGATCCGAGAAGGCAAATTGGGTCACATTGTGCGTACTTGGTGACTTGGTAAAACAAACGGATCATGTTATGGATACTTGTTGATCCGAGAAGTCGAATTGGGTTAATTGATAGACTTGTTGATCCGAGAAGTCAATTGGGTTCAAATACAAGCCTTAATGATTCGTGAAGTCGAACGGAGTCAAATAGTTGGTGCTTGTTGATCCGAGATGGCGAATTGGATCACATTGTACGTACTTGGTGACTTGGTAAAACAAACGGATCAAGTTATGGATACTTGTTGATCCGAGAAGCCGAATTGGGTCAATTGAAAGACTTGTTGATCCCAGAAGTCAATTGGGTTCAAATACAAGCCTTAATGATTCGTGAAGTCGAACGGAGTCAATTAGTTGGTGCTTGTTGATCCGAGAAGGCAAATTGGGTCACATTGTGCGTACTTGGTGACTTGGTATAACAAACGGATCAACTTATGGATACTTGTTGATCCGAGAAGTCGAATTGGGTCAATTGATAGACTTGTTGATCCGAGAAGTCAATTGGGTTCAAATACAAGCCTTAATGATTAGAGAAGTCAAACGGAGTCAAATAGTTGGTGCTTGTTGATCCGAGATGGCGATTGGATCACATTGTACGTACTTGGTGACTTGGTAAAATAAACGGATCAAGTTATAGATACTTGTTGATTCGAGAAGCCGAATTGGGTCAATTGAAAGACTTGTTGATCCCAGAAGTCAATTGGGTTCAAATACAAGCCTTAATGATTCGTGAAGTCGAACGGAGTCAATTAGTATGTGCTTGTTGATCCGAGAAGGCAAATTGGGTCACATTGTGCGTACTTGGTGACTTGGTAAAACAAACGGATCAAGTTATGGATACTTGTTGATCCGAGAAGTCGAATTGGGTCAATTGATAGACTTGTTGATCCGAGAAGTCAATTGGGTTCAAATACAAGCCTTAATGATTCGTGAAGTCGAACGGAGTCAAATAGTTGGTGCTTGTTGATCCGAGATGGCGAATTGGATCACATTGTACGTACTTGGTGACTTGGTAAAACAAACGGATCAAGTTATGGATACTTGTTGATCCGAGAAGCCGAATTGGGTCAATTGAAAGACTTGTTGATCCGAGAAGTCAATTGGGTTCAAATACTAGCCTTAATGATTCGTGAAGTCGAACGGAGTCAAATAGTTGGTGCTCGTTCATTCGAGAAGGCGAATTGGGTCACATAGTGCGTACTTGGTGACTTGGTATAACAAACGGATCAAGTTATGGATACTTGTTGATCCGAGAAGCCGAATTAGGTCAATTGAAAGACTTGTTGATTCGAGAAGTCAATTTGGTTCAAATACAAGCCTTAATGATTCGTGAAGTCGAACGAAGTCAATTGGTTGGTGCTTGTTGATCCGAGAAGGCGAATTGGGTCACATTAAGCGTACTTGGTGACTTGGTAAAAGAAATGGATCAAGTTATGGATACTTGTTGATCCGAGAAGCCGAATTGGGTCAATTGAAAGACTTGTTGATCCAAGAAGTCAATTGGGTTCAAATACTAGCCTTAATGATTCGTGAAGTCGAACGGAGTCAAATAGTTGGTGCTCGTTAATCCGAGAAGGCGAATTGGGTCACACTGTGCGCACTTGGTGACTTGGTAAAAGAAATGAATCAATTTATGGATACTTGTTGATCCGAGAAGCCGAATTGGATCAATTGAAAGACTTGTTGATCTGAGAAGTCAATTGGGTTCAAGTACAAGCCTTAATGATTCGTGAAGTCAAACGGAGTCAAATAGTTGGTGCTTGTTGATCCGAGAAGGCGAATTGGGTCACATTGTGCGTACTTGGTGACTTTATAAAACAAACGAATCAAGTTATGGATACTTGTTGATCCGAGAAGCCCAATTGAGTCAAATGGAAGACTTGTTTATCCGAGAAGTCAATTGGGTTCAAATACAAGCCTTAATGATTCGTGAAGTCGAACGGAGTCAAATAGTTGGTGCTTGTTGATCCGAGAAGGAGAATTGGGTCACATTGTGCGTACTTGGTGACTTGGTATAACAAACGGATCACGTTATGGATACTTGTTGATCCGAGAAGCCGAATTGGGTCAATTGAAAGACTTGTTGATCAAAGAAGTCAATTGGGTTCAAATACAAGCCTTAATGATTCGTGAAGTCGAACGGAGTCAATTAGTTGGTTCTTGTTGATCCGAGAAGGCAAATTGGGTCACATTGTGCGTACTTGGTGACTTGGTAAAACAAACGGATCAAGTTATGGATACTTGTTGATCCGAGAAGTCGTATTGGGTCAATTGATAGACTTGTTGATCCGAGAAGTCAATTGGGTTCATATAAAAGCCTTAATGATTCGTGAAGTCGAACGGAGTCAAATAGTTGGTGCTTGTTGATCCGAGATGGCGAATTGGATCACATTGTGCGTACTTGGTGACTTGGTAAAACAAATGGATCAAGTTGTGGATACTTGTTGATCCGAGAAGCCGAATTGGGTCAATTGAAAGACGTTGATCCGAGAAGTCAATTGGGTTCAAATACTAGCCTTAATGATTCGTGAAGTCGAACGGAGTCAAATAGTTGGTGCTCGTTCATTCGAGAAGGCGAATTAGGTCACATTGTGCGTACTTGGTGACTTGGTAAAACAAACGGATCAAGTTATGGATACTTGTTGATCCGAGGAGCCGAATTTGGTCAATTGAAAGACTTGTTGATCCGAGAAGTCAATTGGGTTCAAATACAAGCCTTAATGATTCGTGAAGTCGAACGGAGTCAATTAGTTGGTCCTTGTTGATCCGAGAAGGCAAATTGGGTCACATTGTGCATACTTGGTGACTTGGTATAACAAACGGATCAAGTTATGGATACTTGTTGATCCGAGAAGTCGAATTGGGTCAATTGATAGACTTGTTGATCCGAGAAGTCAATTGGGTTCAAATACAAGCCTTAATGATTCGTGAAGTCGAACGGAGTCAAATAGTTGCTGCTTGTTGATCCGAGATGGCGAATTGGATCACATTGTACGTACTTGGTGACTTGGTAAAACAAACGGATCAAGTTATGGATACTTGTTGATCCGAGAAGCCGAATTGGGTCAATTGAAAGACTTGTTGATCTGAGAAGTCAATTGGGTTCAAATACAAGCCTTAATGATTCGTGAAGTCGAACGGAGTCAATTAGTATGTGCTTGTTGATCCGAGAAGGCAAATTGGTCACATTGTGCGTACTTGGTGACTTGGTAAAACAAACGGATCATGTTATGGATACTTGTTGATCCGAGAAGTCGAATTGGGTTAATTGATAGACTTGTTGATCCGAGAAGTCAATTGGGTTCAAATACAAGCCTTAATGATTCGTGAAGTCGAACGGAGTCAAATAGTTGGTGCTTGTTGATCCGAGATGGCGAATTGGATCACATTGTACGTACTTGGTGACTTGGTAAAACAAACGGATCAAGTTATGGATACTTGTTGATCCGAGAAGCCGAATTGGGTCAATTGAAAGACTTGTTGATCTGAGAAGTCAATTGGGTTCAAATACAAGCCTTAATGATTCGTGAAGTCGAACGGAGTCAATTAGTTGGTGCTTGTTGATCCGAGAAGGCAAATTGGGTCACATTGTGCGTACTTGGTGACTTGGTATAACAAACGGATCAACTTATGGATACTTGTTGATCCGAGAAGTCGAATTGGGTCAATTGATAGACTTGTTGATCCGAGAAGTCAATTGGGTTCAAATACAAGCCTTAATGATTAGAGAAGTCAAACGGAGTCAAATAGTTGGTGCTTGTTGATCCGAGATGGCGATTGGATCACATTGTACGTACTTGGTGACTTGGTAAAATAAACGGATCAAGTTATAGATACTTGTTGATCCGAGAAGCCGAATTGGGTCAATTGAAAGACTTGTTGATCCCAGAAGTCAATTGGGTTCAAATACAAGCCTTAATGATTCGTGAAGTCGAACGGAGTCAATTAGTATGTGCTTGTTGATCCGAGAAGGCAAATTGGGTCACATTGTGCGTACTTGGTGACTTGGTAAAACAAACGGATCAAGTTATGGATACTTGTTGATCCGAGAAGTCGAATTGGGTCAATTGATAGACTTGTTGATCCGAGAAGTCAATTGGGTTCAAATACAAGCCTTAATGATTCGTGAAGTCGAACGGAGTCAAATAGTTGGTGCTTGTTGATCCGAGATGGCGAATTGGATCACATTGTACGTACTTGGTGACTTGGTAAAACAAACGGATCAAGTTATGGATACTTGTTGATCCGAGAAGCCGAATTGGGTCAATTGAAAGACTTGTTGATCCGAGAAGTCAATTGGGTTCAAATACTAGCCTTAATGATTCGTGAAGTCGAACGGAGTCAAATAGTTGGTGCTCGTTCATTCGAGAAGGCGAATTGGGTCACATAGTGCGTACTTGGTGACTTGGTATAACAAACGGATCAAGTTATGGATACTTGTTGATCCGAGAAGCCGAATTAGGTCAATTGAAAGACTTGTTGATTCGAGAAGTCAATTTGGTTCAAATACAAGCCTTAATGATTCGTGAAGTCGAACGAAGTCAATTGGTTGGTGCTTGTTGATCCGAGAAGGCGAATTGGGTCACATTAAGCGTACTTGGTGACTTGGTAAAAGAAATGGATCAAGTTATGGATACTTGTTGATCCGAGAAGCCGAATTGGGTCAATTGAAAGACTTGTTGATCCAAGAAGTCAATTGGGTTCAAATACTAGCCTTAATGATTCGTGAAGTCGAACGGAGTCAAATAGTTGGTGCTCGTTAATCCGAGAAGGCGAATTGGGTCACACTGTGCGTACTTGGTGACTTGGTAAAAGAAATGAATCAATATATGGATACTTGTTGATCCGAGAAGCCGAATTGGATCAATTGAAAGACTTGTTGATCTGAGAAGTCAATTGGGTTCAAGTACAAGCCTTAATGATTCGTGAAGTCAAACGGAGTCAAATAGTTGGTGCTTGTTGATCCGAGAAGGCGAATTGGGTCACATTGTGCGTACTTGGTGACTTTATAAAACAAACGAATCAAGTTATGGATACTTGTTGATCCGAGAAGCCCAATTGAGTCAAATGGAAGACTTGTTTATCCGAGAAGTCAATTGGGTTCAAATACAAGCCTTAATGATTCGTGAAGCCGAACGGAGTCAAATAGTTGGTGCTTGTTGATCCGAGAAGGAGAATTGGGTCACATTGTGCGTACTTGGTGACTTGGTATAACAAACGGATCAAGTTATGGATACTTGTTGATCCGAGAAGCCGAATTGGGTCAATTGAAAGACTTGTTGATCCAAGAAGTCAATTGGGTTCAAATACAAGCCTTAATGATTCGTGAAGTCGAACGGAGTCAATTAGTTGGTTCTTGTTGATCCGAGAAGGCAAATTGGGTCACATTGTGCGTACTTGGTGACTTGGTAAAACAAACGGATCAAGTTATGGATACTTGTTGATCCGAGAAGTCGTATTGGGTCAATTGATAGACTTGTTGATCCGAGAAGTCAATTGGGTTCAAATAAAAGCCTTAATGATTCGTGAAGTCGAACGGAGTCAAATAGTTGGTGCTTGTTGATCCGAGATGGCGAATTGGATCACATTGTGCGTACTTGGTGACTTGGTAAAACAAATGGATCAAGTTGTGGATACTTGTTGATCCGAGAAGCCGAATTGGGTCAATTGAAAGACGTTGATCCGAGAAGTCAATTGGGTTCAAATACTAGCCTTAATGATTCGTGAAGTCGAACGGAGTCAAATAGTTGGTGCTCGTTCATTCGAGAAGGCGAATTAGGTCACATTGTGCGTACTTGGTGACTTGGTAAAACAAACGGATCAAGTTATGGATACTTGTTGATCCGAGGAGCCGAATTTGGTCAATTGAAAGACTTGTTGATCCGAGAAGTCAATTGGGTTCAAATACAAGCCTTAATGATTCATGAAGTCGAACGGAGTCAAATTGTTGGTGCTTGTTGATCCGAGAAGGCGAATTGGGTCACATTGTGCGTACTTGGTGACTTCATAAAACAAACGAATCAAGTTATGGATACTTGTTGATCCGAGAAGCCCAATTGAGTCAAATGGAAGACTTGTTGATCCGAGAAGTCAATTGGGTTCAAATACAAACCTTAATGATTCGTGAAGTCGAACGGAGTCAAATAGTTGGTGCTTGTTGATCCGAGAAGGAGAATTGGGTCACATTGTGCGTACTTGGTGACTTGGTATAACAAACGGATCAAGTTATGGATACTTGTTGATCCGAGAAGCCGAATTGGGTCAATTGAAAGACTTGTTGATCCGAGAAGTCAATTGGGTTCAAATACAAGCCTTAATGATTCGTGAAGTCGAACGGAGTCAATTAGTTGGTCCTTGTTGATCCGAGAAGGCAAATTGGGTCACATTGCGCATACTTGGTGACTTGGTATAACAAACGGATCAAGTTATGGATACTTGTTGATCCGAGAAGTCGAATTGGGTCAATTGATAGACTTGTTGATCCGAGAAGTCAATTGGGTTCAAATACAAGCCTTAATGATTCGTGAAGTCGAACGGAGTCAAATAGTTGGTGCTTGTTGATCCGAGATGGCGAATTGGATCACATTGTACGTACTTGGTGACTTGGTAAAACAAACGGATCAAGTTATGGATACTTGTTGATCCGAGAAGCCGAATTGGGTCAATTGAAAGACTTGTTGATCCGAGAAGTCCATTGGGTTCAAATACTAGCCTTAATGATTCGTGAAGTCGAACGGAGTCAAATAGTTGGTGCTCGTTCATTCGAGAAGGCGAATTGGGTCACATAGTGCGTACTTGGTGACTTGGTATAACAAACGGATCAAGTTATGGATACTTGTTGATCCGAGAAGCCGAATTAGGTCAATTGAAAGACTTGTTGATTCGAGAAGTCAATTTGGTTCAAATACAAGCCTTAATGATTCGTGAAGTCGAACGAAGTCAATTAGTTGGTGCTTGTTGATCCGAGAAGGCGAATTGGGTCACATTAAGCGTACTTGGTGACTTGGTAAAAGAAATGGATCAAGTTATGGATACTTGTTGATCCGAGAGGCCGAATTGGGTCAATTGAAAGACTTGTTGATCCGAGAAGTCAATTGGGGTCAAATACAAGCCTTAATGATTCGTGAAGTCGAACGGAGTCAAATTGTTGGTGCTTGTTGATCCGAGAAGGCGAATTGGGTCACATTGTGCGTACTTGGTGACTTTATAAAACAAACGAATGAAGTTATGGATACTTGTTGATCCGAGAAGTCGAATTGGGTCAATTGATAGACTTGTTGATCCGAGAAGTCAATTGGGTTCAAATACAAGCCTTAATGATTCGTGAAGTCGAACGGAGTCAAATAGTTGGTGCTTGTTGATCCGAGATGGCGAATTGGATCACATTGTACGTACTTGGTGACTTGGTAAAACAAACGGATCAAGTTATGGATACTTGTTGATCCGAGAAGCCGAATTGGGTCAATTGAAAGACTTGTTGATCGAGAAGTCAATTGGGTTCAAATACTAGCCTTAATGATTCGGGAAGTCGAACGGAGTCAATTAGTTGGTGCTTGTTGATCAAAGAAGGCAAATTGGGTCACATTGTGCGTACTTGGTAACTTGGTATAACAAACGGATCAAGTTATGGATACTTGTTGATCCGAGAAGCCGAATTGGGTCAATTGAAAGACTTGTTGATCCAAGAAGTCAATTGGGTTCAAATACAAGCCTTAATGATTCGTGAAGTCGAACGGAGTCAATTAGTTGGTTCTTGTTGATCCGAGAAGGCAAATTGGGTCACATTGTGCGTACTTGGTGACTTGGTAAAACAAATGGATCAAGTTGTGGATACTTGTTGATCCGAGAAGCCGAATTGGGTCAATTGAAAGACGTTTATCTGAGAAGTCAATTGGGTTCAAATACTAGCCTTAATGATTCGTGAAGTCGAACGGAGTCAAATAGTTGGTGCTCGTTCATTCGCGAAGGCGAATTAGGTCACATTGTGCGTACTTGGTGACTTGGTAAAACAAACGGATCAAGTTATGGATACTTGTTGATCCGAGGAGCTGAATTTGGTCAATTGAAAGACTTGTTGATCCGAGAAGTCAATTGGGGTCAAATACAAGCCTTAATGATTCGTGAAGTCGAACGGAGTCAAATTGTTGGTGCTTGTTGATCCGAGAAGGCGAATTGGGTCACATTGTGCGTACTTGGTGACTTTATAAAACAAACGAATCAAGTTATGGATACTTGTTGATCCGAGAAGCCCAATTAAGTCAAATGGAAGACTTGTTGATCTGAGAGGTCAATTGGGTTCAAATACAAGCCTTAATGATTCGTGAAGTCGAACGGAGTCAAATAGTTGGTGCTTGTTGATCCGAGAAGCCGAATTGGGTCACATTGTGCGTACTTGGTGACTTTATAAAACAAAGGAATCAAGTTATGGATACTTGTTGATCTGAGAAGCCCAATTGAGTCAAATGGAAGACTTGTTGATCCGAGAAGTCAATTGGGTTCAAATACAAGCCTTAATGATTCGTGATGTCGAACGGAGTCAAATTGTTGGTGCTTGTTGATCCGAGACGGCGAATTGGGTCACATTGTGCGTACTTGGTGACTTTATAAAACAAACGAATCAAGTTATGGATACTTGTTGATCCGAGAAGCCCAATTGAGTCAAATGGAAGACTTGTTGATCCGAGAAGTCAATTGGGTTCAAATACAAACCTTAATGATTCGTGACGTCGAACGGAGTCAAATAGTTGGTGCTTGTTGATCCGAGAAGGAGAATTGGGTCACATTGTGCGTACTTGGTGACTAGGTATAACAAACGGATCAAATTATGGATACTTGTTGATCCGAGAAGCCGAATTGGGTCAATTGAAAGTCTTGTTGATCCGAGAAGTCAATTGGGTTCAAATACAAGCCTTAATGATTCGTAAAGTCGAACGGAGTCAATTAGTTGGTCCTTGTTGATCCGAGAATGCAAATTGGGTCACATTGTGCGTACTTGGTGACTTGGTATAACAAACGGATCAAGTTATGGATACTTGTTGATCCGAGAAGTCGAATTGGGTCAATTGATAGACTTGTTGATCCGAGAAGTCAATTGGGTTCAAATACAAGCCTTAATGATTCGTGAAGTCGAACGGAGTCAAATAGTTGCTGCTTGTTGATCCGAGATGGCGAATTGGATCACATTGTACGTACTTGGTGACTTGGTAAAACAAACGGATCAAGTTATGGATACTTGTTGATCCGAGAAGCCGAATTAGGTCAATTGAAAGACTTGTTGATTCGAGAAGTCAATTTGGTTCAAATACAAGCCTTAATGATTCGTGAAGTCGAACGAAGTCAATTAGTTGGTGCTTGTTGATCCGAGAAGGCGAATTGGGTCACATTAAGCGTACTTGGTGACTTGGTAAAAGAAATGGATCAAGTTATGGATACTTGTTGATCCGAGAAGCCGAATTGGGTCAATTGAAAGACTTGTTGATCCGAGAAGTCCATTGGGTTCAAATACTAGCCTTAATGATTCGTGAAGTCGAACGGAGTCAAATAGTTGGTGCTCGTTCATTCGAGAAGGCGAATTGGGTCACATAGTGCGTACTTGGTGACTTGGTATAACAAACGGATCAAGTTATGGATACTTGTTGATCCGAGAAGCCGAATTAGGTCAATTGAAAGACTTGTTGATTCGAGAAGTCAATTTGGTTCAAATACAAGCCTTAATGATTCGTGAAGTCGAACGAAGTCAATTAGTTGGTGCTTGTTGATCCGAGAAGGCGAATTGGGTCACATTAAGCGTACTTGGTGACTTGGTAAAAGAAATGGATCAAGTTATGGATACTTGTTGATCCGAGAAGCCGAATTGGGTCAATTGAAAGAGTTGTTGATCCGAGAAGTCAATTGGGGTCAAATACAAGCCTTAATGATTCGTGAAGTCGAACGGAGTCAAATTGTTGGTGCTTGTTGATCCGAGAAGGCGAATTGGGTCACATTGTGCGTACTTGGTGACTTTATAAAACAAACGAATGAAGTTATGGATACTTGTTGATCCGAGAAGTCGAATTGGGTCAATTGATAGACTTGTTGATCCGAGAAGTCAATTGGGTTCAAATACAAGCCTTAATGATTCGTGAAGTCGAACGGAGTCAAATAGTTGGTGCTTGTTGATCCGAGATGGCGAATTGGATCACATTGTACGTACTTGGTGACTTGGTAAAACAAACGGATCAAGTTATGGATACTTGTTGATCCGAGAAGCCCAATTGAGTCAAATGGAAGACTTGTTGATCCGAGAAGTCAATTGGGTTCAAATACAAACCTTAATGATTCGTGAAGTCGAACGGAGTCAAATAGTTGGTGCTTGTTGATCCGAGAAGGAGAATTGGGTCACATTGTGCGTACTTGGTGACTTGGTATAACAAACGGATCAAGTTATGGATACTTGTTGATCCGAGAAGCCGAATTGGGTCAATTGAAAGACTTGTTGATCCGAGAAGTCAATTGGGTTCAAATACAAGCCTTAATGATTCGTGAAGTCGAACGGAGTCAATTAGTTGGTCCTTGTTGATCCGAGAAGGCAAATTGGGTCACATTGCGCATACTTGGTGACTTGGTATAACAAACGGATCAAGTTATGGATACTTGTTGATCCGAGAAGTCGAATTGGGTCAATTGATAGACTTGTTGATCCGAGAAGTCAATTGGGTTCAAATACAAGCCTTAATGATTCGTGAAGTCGAACGGAGTCAAATAGTTGGTGCTTGTTGATCCGAGATGGCGAATTGGATCACATTGTACGTACTTGGTGACTTGGTAAAACAAACGGATCAAGTTATGGATACTTGTTGATCCGAGAAGCCGAATTGGGTCAATTGAAAGACTTGTTGATCCGAGAAGTCCATTGGGTTCAAATACTAGCCTTAATGATTCGTGAAGTCGAACGGAGTCAAATAGTTGGTGCTCGTTCATTCGAGAAGGCGAATTGGGTCACATAGTGCGTACTTGGTGACTTGGTATAACAAACGGATCAAGTTATGGATACTTGTTGATCCGAGAAGCCGAATTAGGTCAATTGAAAGACTTGTTGATTCGAGAAGTCAATTTGGTTCAAATACAAGCCTTAATGATTCGTGAAGTCGAACGAAGTCAATTAGTTGGTGCTTGTTGATCCGAGAAGGCGAATTGGGTCACATTAAGCGTACTTGGTGACTTGGTAAAAGAAATGGATCAAGTTATGGATACTTGTTGATCCGAGAAGCCGAATTGGGTCAATTGAAAGACTTGTTGATCCGAGAAGTCAATTGGGGTCAAATACAAGCCTTAATGATTCGTGAAGTCGAACGGCGTCAAATTGTTGGTGCTTGTTGATCCGAGAAGGCGAATTGGGTCACATTGTGCGTACTTGGTGACTTTATAAAACAAACGAATGAAGTTATGGATACTTGTTGATCCGAGAAGTCGAATTGGGTCAATTGATAGACTTGTTGATCCGAGAAGTCAATTGGGTTCAAATACAAGCCTTAATGATTCGTGAAGTCGAACGGAGTCAAATAGTTGGTGCTTGTTGATCCGAGATGGCGAATTGGATCACATTGTACGTACTTGGTGACTTGGTAAAACAAACGGATCAAGTTATGGATACTTGTTTATCCGAGAAGCCGAATTGGGTCAATTGAAAGACTTGTTGATCCGAGAAGTCAATTGGGTTCAAATACTAGCCTTAATGATTCGGGAAGTCGAACGGAGTCAATTAGTTGGTGCTTGTTGATCAAAGAAGGCAAATTGGGTCACATTGTGCGTACTTGGTAACTTGGTATAACAAACGGATCAAGTTATGGATACTTGTTGATCCGAGAAGCCGAATTGGGTCAATTGAAAGACTTGTTGATCCAAGAAGTCAATTGGGTTCAAATACAAGCCTTAATGATTCGTGAAGTCGAACGGAGTCAATTAGTTGGTTCTTGTTGATCCGAGAAGGCAAATTGGGTCACATTGTGCGTACTTGGTGACTTGGTAAAACAAATGGATCAAGTTGTGGATACTTGTTGATCCGAGAAGCCGAATTGGGTCAATTGAAAGACGTTGATCTGAGAAGTCAATTGGGTTCAAATACTAGACTTAATGATTCGTGAAGTCGAACGGAGTCAAATAGTTGGTGCTCGTTCATTCGCGAAGGCGAATTAGGTCACATTGTGCGTACTTGGTGACTTGGTAAAACAAACGGATCAAGTTATGGATACTTGTTGATCCGAGGAGCTGAATTTGGTCAATTGAAAGACTTGTTGATCCGAGAAGTCAATTGGGGTCAAATACAAGCCTTAATGATTCGTGAAGTCGAACGGAGTCAAATTGTTGGTGCTTGTTGATCCGAGAAGGCGAATTGGGTCACATTGTGCGTACTTGGTGACTTTATAAAACAAACGAATCAAGTTATGGATACTTGTTGATCCGAGAAGCCCAATTAAGTCAAATGGAAGACTTGTTGATCTGAGAGGTCAATTGGGTTCAAATACAAGCCTTAATGATTCGTGAAGTCGAACGGAGTCAAATAGTTGGTGCTTGTTGATCCGAGAAGCCGAATTGGGTCACATTGTGCGTACTTGGTGACTTTATAAAACAAAGGAATCAAGTTATGGATACTTGTTGATCTGAGAAGCCCAATTGAGTCAAATGGAAGACTTGTTGATCCGAGAAGTCAATTGGGTTCAAATACAAGCCTTAATGATTCGTGATGTCGAACGGAGTCAAATTGTTGGTGCTTGTTGATCCGAGAAGGCGAATTGGGTCACATTGTGCGTACTTGGTGATTTTATAAAACAAACGAATCAAGTTATGGATACTTGTTGATCCGAGAAGCCCAATTGAGTCAAATGGAAGACTTGTTGATCCGAGAAGTCAATTGGGTTCAAATACAAACCTTAATGATTCGTGAAGTCGAACGGAGTCAAATAGTTGGTGCTTGTTGATCCGAGAAGGAGAATTGGGTCACATTGTGCGTACTTGGTGACTAGGTATAACAAACGGATCAAATTATGGATACTTGTTGATCCGAGAAGCCGAATTGGGTCAATTGAAAGTCTTGTTGATCCGAGAAGTCAATTGGGTTCAAATACAAGCCTTAATGATTCGTAAAGTCGAACGGAGTCAATTAGTTGGTCCTTGTTGATCCGAGAAGGCAAATTGGGTCACATTGTGCGTACTTGGTGACTTGGTATAACAAACGGATCAAGTTATGGATACTTGTTGATCCGAGAAGTCGAATTGGGTCAATTGATAGACTTGTTGATCCGAGAAGTCAATTGGGTTCAAATACAAGCCTTAATGATTCGTGAAGTCGAACGGAGTCAAATAGTTGCTGCTTGTTGATCCGAGATGGCGAATTGGATCACATTGTACGTACTTGGTGACTTGGTAAAACAAACGGATCAAGTTATGGATACTTGTTGATCCGAGAAGCCGAATTAGGTCAATTGAAAGACTTGTTGATTCGAGAAGTCAATTTGGTTCAAATACAAGCCTTAATGATTCGTGAAGTCGAACGAAGTCAATTAGTTGGTGCTTGTTGATCCGAGAAGGCGAATTGGGTCACATTAAGCGTACTTGGTGACTTGGTAAAAGAAATGGATCAAGTTATGGATACTTGTTGATCCGAGAAGCCGAATTGGGTCAATTGAAAGACTTGTTGATCCGAGAAGTCCATTGGGTTCAAATACTAGCCTTAATGATTCGTGAAGTCGAACGGAGTCAAATAGTTGGTGCTCGTTCATTCGAGAAGGCGAATTGGGTCACATAGTGCGTACTTGGTGACTTGGTATAACAAACGGATCAAGTTATGGATACTTGTTGATCCGAGAAGCCGAATTAGGTCAATTGAAAGACTTGTTGATTCGAGAAGTCAATTTGGTTCAAATACAAGCCTTAATGATTCGTGAAGTCGAACGAAGTCAATTAGTTGGTGCTTGTTGATCCGAGAAGGCGAATTGGGTCACATTAAGCGTACTTGGTGACTTGGTAAAAGAAATGGATCAAGTTATGGATACTTGTTGATCCGAGAAGCCGAATTGGGTCAATTGAAAGAGTTGTTGATCCGAGAAGTCAATTGGGGTCAAATACAAGCCTTAATGATTCGTGAAGTCGAACGGAGTCAAATTGTTGGTGCTTGTTGATCCGAGAAGGCGAATTGGGTCACATTGTGCGTACTTGGTGACTTTATAAAACAAACGAATGAAGTTATGGATACTTGTTGATCCGAGAAGTCGAATTGGGTCAATTGATAGACTTGTTGATCCGAGAAGTCAATTGGGTTCAAATACAAGCCTTAATGATTCGTGAAGTCGAACGGAGTCAAATAGTTGGTGCTTGTTGATCCGAGATGGCGAATTGGATCACATTGTACGTACTTGGTGACTTGGTAAAACAAACGGATCAAGTTATGGATACTTGTTGATCCGAGAAGCCCAATTGAGTCAAATGGAAGACTTGTTGATCCGAGAAGTCAATTGGGTTCAAATACAAACCTTAATGATTCGTGAAGTCGAACGGAGTCAAATAGTTGGTGCTTGTTGATCCGAGAAGGAGAATTGGGTCACATTGTGCGTACTTGGTGACTTGGTATAACAAACGGATCAAGTTATGGATACTTGTTGATCCGAGAAGCCGAATTGGGTCAATTGAAAGACTTGTTGATCCGAGAAGTCAATTGGGTTCAAATACAAGCCTTAATGATTCGTGAAGTCGAACGGAGTCAATTAGTTGGTCCTTGTTGATCCGAGAAGGCAAATTGGGTCACATTGCGCATACTTGGTGACTTGGTATAACAAACGGATCAAGTTATGGATACTTGTTGATCCGAGAAGTCGAATTGGGTCAATTGATAGACTTGTTGATCCGAGAAGTCAATTGGGTTCAAATACAAGCCTTAATGATTCGTGAAGTCGAACGGAGTCAAATAGTTGGTGCTTGTTGATCCGAGATGGCGAATTGGATCACATTGTACGTACTTGGTGACTTGGTAAAACAAACGGATCAAGTTATGGATACTTGTTGATCCGAGAAGCCGAATTGGGTCAATTGAAAGACTTGTTGATCCGAGAAGTCCATTGGGTTCAAATACTAGCCTTAATGATTCGTGAAGTCGAACGGAGTCAAATAGTTGGTGCTCGTTCATTCGAGAAGGCGAATTGGGTCACATAGTGCGTACTTGGTGACTTGGTATAACAAACGGATCAAGTTATGGATACTTGTTGATCCGAGAAGCCGAATTAGGTCAATTGAAAGACTTATTGATTCGAGAAGTCAATTTGGTTCAAATACAAGCCTTAATGATTCGTGAAGTCGAACGAAGTCAATTAGTTGGTGCTTGTTGATCCGAGAAGGCGAATTGGGTCACATTAAGCGTACTTGGTGACTTGGTAAAAGAAATGGATCAAGTTATGGATACTTGTTGATCCGAGAAGCCGAATTGGGTCAATTGAAAGACTTGTTGATCCGAGAAGTCAATTGGGGTCAAATACAAGCCTTAATGATTCGTGAAGTCGAACGGCGTCAAATTGTTGGTGCTTGTTGATCCGAGAAGGCGAATTGGGTCACATTGTGCGTACTTGGTGACTTTATAAAACAAACGAATGAAGTTATGGATACTTGTTGATCCGAGAAGTCGAATTGGGTCAATTGATAGACTTGTTGATCCGAGAAGTCAATTGGGTTCAAATACAAGCCTTAATGATTCGTGAAGTCGAACGGAGTCAAATAGTTGGTGCTTGTTGATCCGAGATGGCGAATTGGATCACATTGTACGTACTTGGTGACTTGGTAAAACAAACGGATCAAGTTATGGATACTTGTTTATCCGAGAAGCCGAATTGGGTCAATTGAAAGACTTGTTGATCCGAGAAGTCAATTGGGTTCAAATACTAGCCTTAATGATTCGGGAAGTCGAACGGAGTCAATTAGTTGGTGCTTGTTGATCAAAGAAGGCAAATTGGGTCACATTGTGCGTACTTGGTAACTTGGTATAACAAACGGATCAAGTTATGGATACTTGTTGATCCGAGAAGCCGAATTGGGTCAATTGAAAGACTTGTTGATCCAAGAAGTCAATTGGGTTCAAATACAAGCCTTAATGATTCGTGAAGTCGAACGGAGTCAATTAGTTGGTTCTTGTTGATCCGAGAAGGCAAATTGGGTCACATTGTGCGTACTTGGTGACTTGGTAAAACAAATGGATCAAGTTGTGGATACTTGTTGATCCGAGAAGCCGAATTGGGTCAATTGAAAGACGTTGATCTGAGAAGTCAATTGGGTTCAAATACTAGACTTAATGATTCGTGAAGTCGAACGGAGTCAAATAGTTGGTGCTCGTTCATTCGCGAAGGCGAATTAGGTCACATTGTGCGTACTTGGTGACTTGGTAAAACAAACGGATCAAGTTATGGATACTTGTTGATCCGAGGAGCTGAATTTGGTCAATTGAAAGACTTGTTGATCCGAGAAGTCAATTGGGGTCAAATACAAGCCTTAATGATTCGTGAAGTCGAACGGAGTCAAATTGTTGGTGCTTGTTGATCCGAGAAGGCGAATTGGGTCACATTGTGCGTACTTGGTGACTTTATAAAACAAACGAATCAAGTTATGGATACTTGTTGATCCGAGAAGCCCAATTAAGTCAAATGGAAGACTTGTTGATCTGAGAGGTCAATTGGGTTCAAATACAAGCCTTAATGATTCGTGAAGTCGAACGGAGTCAAATAGTTGGTGCTTGTTGATCCGAGAAGCCGAATTGGGTCACATTGTGCGTACTTGGTGACTTTATAAAACAAAGGAATCAAGTTATGGATACTTGTTGATCTGAGAAGCCCAATTGAGTCAAATGGAAGACTTGTTGATCCGAGAAGTCAATTGGGTTCAAATACAAGCCTTAATGATTCGTGATGTCGAACGGAGTCAAATTGTTGGTGCTTGTTGATCCGAGAAGGCGAATTGGGTCACATTGTGCGTACTTGGTGATTTTATAAAACAAACGAATCAAGTTATGGATACTTGTTGATCCGAGAAGCCCAATTGAGTCAAATGGAAGACTTGTTGATCCGAGAAGTCAATTGGGTTCAAATACAAACCTTAATGATTCGTGAAGTCGAACGGAGTCAAATAGTTGGTGCTTGTTGATCCGAGAAGGAGAATTGGGTCACATTGTGCGTACTTGGTGACTAGGTATAACAAACGGATCAAATTATGGATACTTGTTGATCCGAGAAGCCGAATTGGGTCAATTGAAAGTCTTGTTGATCCGAGAAGTCAATTGGGTTCAAATACAAGCCTTAATGATTCGTAAAGTCGAAAGGAGTCAATTAGTTGGTCCTTGTTGATCCGAGAAGGCAAATTGGGTCACATTGTGCGTACTTGGTGACTTGGTATAACAAACGGATCAAGTTATGGATACTTGTTGATCCGAGAAGTCGAATTGGGTCAATTGATAGACTTGTTGATCCGAGAAGTCAATTGGGTTCAAATACAAGCCTTAATGATTCGTGATGTCGAACGGAGTCAAATTGTTGGTGCTTGTTGATCCGAGAAGGCGAATTGGGTCACATTGTGCGTACTTGGTGACTTTATAAAACAAACGAATCAAGTTATGGATACTTGTTGATCCGAGAAGCCCAATTGAGTCAAATGGAAGACTTGTTGATCCGAGAAGTCAATTGGGTTCAAATACAAACCTTAATGATTCGTGACGTCGAACGGAGTCAAATAGTTGGTGCTTGTTGATCCGAGAAGGAGAATTGGGTCACATTGTGCGTACTTGGTGACTAGGTATAACAAACGGATCAAATTATGGATACTTGTTGATCCGAGAAGCCGAATTGGGTCAATTGAAAGACTTGTTGATCCGAGAAGTCCATTGGGTTCAAATACTAGCCTTAATGATTCGTGAAGTCGAACGGAGTCAAATAGTTGGTGCTCGTTCATTCGAGAAGGCGAATTGGGTCACATAGTGCGTACTTGGTGACTTGGTATAACAAACGGATCAAGTTATGGATACTTGTTGATCCGAGAAGCCGAATTAGGTCAATTGAAAGACTTATTGATTCGAGAAGTCAATTTGGTTCAAATACAAGCCTTAATGATTCGTGAAGTCGAACGAAGTCAATTAGTTGGTGCTTGTTGATCCGAGAAGGCGAATTGGGTCACATTAAGCGTACTTGGTGACTTGGTAAAAGAAATGGATCAAGTTATGGATACTTGTTGATCCGAGAAGCCGAATTGGGTCAATTGAAAGACTTGTTGATCCGAGAAGTCAATTGGGGTCAAATACAAGCCTTAATGATTCGTGAAGTCGAACGGCGTCAAATTGTTGGTGCTTGTTGATCCGAGAAGGCGAATTGGGTCACATTGTGCGTACTTGGTGACTTTATAAAACAAACGAATGAAGTTATGGATACTTGTTGATCCGAGAAGTCGAATTGGGTCAATTGATAGACTTGTTGATCCGAGAAGTCAATTGGGTTCAAATACAAGCCTTAATGATTCGTGAAGTCGAACGGAGTCAAATAGTTGGTGCTTGTTGATCCGAGATGGCGAATTGGATCACATTGTACGTACTTGGTGACTTGGTAAAACAAACGGATCAAGTTATGGATACTTGTTTATCCGAGAAGCCGAATTGGGTCAATTGAAAGACTTGTTGATCCGAGAAGTCAATTGGGTTCAAATACTAGCCTTAATGATTCGGGAAGTCGAACGGAGTCAATTAGTTGGTGCTTGTTGATCAAAGAAGGCAAATTGGGTCACATTGTGCGTACTTGGTAACTTGGTATAACAAACGGATCAAGTTATGGATACTTGTTGATCCGAGAAGCCGAATTGGGTCAATTGAAAGACTTGTTGATCCAAGAAGTCAATTGGGTTCAAATACAAGCCTTAATGATTCGTGAAGTCGAACGGAGTCAATTAGTTGGTTCTTGTTGATCCGAGAAGGCAAATTGGGTCACATTGTGCGTACTTGGTGACTTGGTAAAACAAATGGATCAAGTTGTGGATACTTGTTGATCCGAGAAGCCGAATTGGGTCAATTGAAAGACGTTGATCTGAGAAGTCAATTGGGTTCAAATACTAGACTTAATGATTCGTGAAGTCGAACGGAGTCAAATAGTTGGTGCTCGTTCATTCGCGAAGGCGAATTAGGTCACATTGTGCGTACTTGGTGACTTGGTAAAACAAACGGATCAAGTTATGGATACTTGTTGATCCGAGGAGCTGAATTTGGTCAATTGAAAGACTTGTTGATCCGAGAAGTCAATTGGGGTCAAATACAAGCCTTAATGATTCGTGAAGTCGAACGGAGTCAAATTGTTGGTGCTTGTTGATCCGAGAAGGCGAATTGGGTCACATTGTGCGTACTTGGTGACTTTATAAAACAAACGAATCAAGTTATGGATACTTGTTGATCCGAGAAGCCCAATTAAGTCAAATGGAAGACTTGTTGATCTGAGAGGTCAATTGGGTTCAAATACAAGCCTTAATGATTCGTGAAGTCGAACGGAGTCAAATAGTTGGTGCTTGTTGATCCGAGAAGCCGAATTGGGTCACATTGTGCGTACTTGGTGACTTTATAAAACAAAGGAATCAAGTTATGGATACTTGTTGATCTGAGAAGCCCAATTGAGTCAAATGGAAGACTTGTTGATCCGAGAAGTCAATTGGGTTCAAATACAAGCCTTAATGATTCGTGATGTCGAACGGAGTCAAATTGTTGGTGCTTGTTGATCCGAGAAGGCGAATTGGGTCACATTGTGCGTACTTGGTGATTTTATAAAACAAACGAATCAAGTTATGGATACTTGTTGATCCGAGAAGCCCAATTGAGTCAAATGGAAGACTTGTTGATCCGAGAAGTCAATTGGGTTCAAATACAAACCTTAATGATTCGTGAAGTCGAACGGAGTCAAATAGTTGGTGCTTGTTGATCCGAGAAGGAGAATTGGGTCACATTGTGCGTACTTGGTGACTAGGTATAACAAACGGATCAAATTATGGATACTTGTTGATCCGAGAAGCCGAATTGGGTCAATTGAAAGTCTTGTTGATCCGAGAAGTCAATTGGGTTCAAATACAAGCCTTAATGATTCGTAAAGTCGAACGGAGTCAATTAGTTGGTCCTTGTTGATCCGAGAAGGCAAATTGGGTCACATTGTGCGTACTTGGTGACTTGGTATAACAAACGGATCAAGTTATGGATACTTGTTGATCCGAGAAGTCGAATTGGGTCAATTGATAGACTTGTTGATCCGAGAAGTCAATTGGGTTCAAATACAAGCCTTAATGATTCGTGATGTCGAACGGAGTCAAATTGTTGGTGCTTGTTGATCCGAGAAGGCGAATTGGGTCACATTGTGCGTACTTGGTGACTTTATAAAACAAACGAATCAAGTTATGGATACTTGTTGATCCGAGAAGCCCAATTGAGTCAAATGGAAGACTTGTTGATCCGAGAAGTCAATTGGGTTCAAATACAAACCTTAATGATTCGTGACGTCGAACGGAGTCAAATAGTTGGTGCTTGTTGATCCGAGAAGGAGAATTGGGTCACATTGTGCGTACTTGGTGACTAGGTATAACAAACGGATCAAATTATGGATACTTGTTGATCCGAGAAGCCGAATTGGGTCAATTGAAAGTCTTGTTGATCCGAGAAGTCAATTGGGTTCAAATACAAGCCTTAATGATTCGTAAAGTCGAACGGAGTCAATTAGTTGGTCCTTGTTGATCCGAGAAGGCAAATTGGGTCACATTGTGCGTACTTGGTGACTTGGTATAACAAACGGATCAAGTTATGGATACTTGTTGATCCGAGATGTCGAATTGGGTCAATTGATAGACTTGTTGATCCGAGAAGTCAATTGGGTTCAAATACAAGCCTTAATGATTCGTGAAGTCGAACGGAGTCAAATAGTTGCTGCTTGTTGATCCGAGATGGCGAATTGGATCACATTGTACGTACTTGGTGACTTGGTAAAACAAACGGATCAAGTTATGGATACTTGTTGATCCGAGAAGTCGAATTGGGTCAATTGAAAGACTTGTTGATTCGAGAAGTCAATTTGGTTCAAATACAAGCCTTAATGATTCGTGAAGTCGAACGAAGTCAATTAGTTGGTGCTTGTTGATCCGAGAAGGCGAATTGGGTCACATTAAGCGTACTTGGTGACTTGGTAAAAGAAATGGATCAAGTTATGGATACTTGTTGATCCGAGAAGCCGAATTGGGTCAATTGAAAGACTTGTTGATCCGAGAAGTCCATTGGGTTCAAATACTAGCCTTAATGATTCGTGAAGTCGAACGGAGTCAAATAGTTGGTGCTCGTTCATTCGAGAAGGCGAATTGGGTCACATAGTGCGTACTTGGTGACTTGGTAAAACAAACGGATCAAGTTATGGATACTTGTTGATCCGAGAAGCCCAATTGAGTCAAATGGAAGACTTGTTGATCCGAGAAGTCAATTGGGTTCAAATACAAACCTTAATGATTCGTGAAGTCGAACGGAGTCAAATAGTTGGTGCTTGTTGATCCGAGAAGGAGAATTGGGTCACATTGTGCGTACTTGGTGACTTGGTATAACAAACGGATCAAGTTATGGATACTTGTTGATCCGAGAAGCCGAATTGGGTCAATTGAAAGACTTGTTGATCCGAGAAGTCAATTGGGTTCAAATACAAGCCTTAATGATTCGTGAAGTCGAACGGAGTCAATTAGTTGGTCCTTGTTGATCCGAGAGGGCAAATTGGGTCACATTTCGCATACTTGGTGACTTGGTATAACAAACGGATCAAGTTATGGATACTTGTTGATCCGAGAAGTCGAATTGGGTCAATTGATAGACTTGTTGATCCGAGAAGTCAATTGGGTTCAAATACAAGCCTTAATGATTCGTGAAGTCGAACGGAGTCAAATAGTTGGTGCTTGTTGATCCGAGATGGCGAATTGGATCACATTGTACGTACTTGGTGACTTGGTAAAACAAACGGATCAAGTTATGGATACTTGTTGATCCGAGAAGCCGAATTGGGTCAATTGAAAGACTTGTTGATCCGAGAAGTCCATTGGGTTCAAATACTAGCCTTAATGATTCGTGAAGTCGAACGGAGTCAAATAGTTGGTGCTCGTTCATTCGAGAAGGCGAATTGGGTCACATAGTGCGTACTTGGTGACTTGGTATAACAAACGGATCAAGTTATGGATACTTGTTGATCCGAGAAGCCGAATTAGGTCAATTGAAAGACTTGTTGATTCGAGAAGTCAATTTGGTTCAAATACAAGCCTTAATGATTCGTGAAGTCGAACGAAGTCAATTAGTTGGTGCTTGTTGATCCGAGAAGGCGAATTGGGTCACATTAAGCGTACTTGGTGACTTGGTAAAAGAAATGGATCAAGTTATGGATACTTGTTGATCCGAGAAGCCGAATTGGGTCAATTGAAAGACTTGTTGATCCGAGAAGTCAATTGGGGTCAAATACAAGCCTTAATGATTCGTGAAGTCGAACGGCGTCAAATTGTTGGTGCTTGTTGATCCGAGAAGGCGAATTGGGTCACATTGTGCGTACTTGGTGACTTTATATAACAAACGAATGAAGTTATGGATACTTGTTGATCCGAGAAGTCGAATTGGGTCAATTGATAGACTTGTTGATCCGAGAAATCAATTGGGTTCAAATACAAGCCTTAATGATTCGTGAAGTCGAACGGAGTCAAATAGTTGGTGCTTGTTGATCCGAGATGGCGAATTGGATCACATTGTACGTACTTGGTGACTTGGTAAAACAAACGGATCAAGTTATGGATACTTGTTTATCCGAGAAGCCGAATTGGGTCAATTGAAAGACTTGTTGATCCGAGAAGTCAATTGGGTTCAAATACTAGCCTTAATGATTCGGGAAGTCGAACGGAGTCAATTAGTTGGTGCTTGTTGATCAAAGAAGGCAAATTGGGTCACATTGTGCGTACTTGGTAACTTGGTATAACAAACGGATCAAGTTATGGATACTTGTTGATCCGAGAAGCCGAATTGGGTCAATTGAAAGACTTGTTGATCCAAGAAGTCAATTGGGTTCAAATACAAGCCTTAATGATTCGTGAAGTCGAACGGAGTCAATTAGTTGGTTCTTGTTGATCCGAGAAGGCAAATTGGGTCACATTGTGCGTACTTGGTGACTTGGTAAAACAAATGGATCAAGTTGTGGATACTTGTTGATCCGAGAAGCCGAATTGGGTCAATTGAAAGACGTTGATCTGAGAAGTCAATTGGGTTCAAATACTAGCCTTAATGATTCGTGAAGTCGAACGGAGTCAAATAGTTGGTGCTCATTCATTCGCGAAGGCGAATTAGGTCACATTGTGCGTACTTGGTGACTTGGCAAAACAAACGGATCAAGTTATGGATACTTGTTGATCCGAGGAGCTGAATTTGGTCAATTGAAAGACTTGTTGATCCGAGAAGTCAATTGGGGTCAAATACAAGCCTTAATGATTCGTGAAGTCGAACGGAGTCAAATTGTTGGTGCTTGTTGATCCGAGAAGGCGAATTGGGTCACATTGTGCGTACTTGGTGACTTTATAAAACAAACGAATCAAGTTATGGATACTTGTTGATCCGAGAAGCCCAATTAAGTCAAATGGAAGACTTGTTGATCTGAGAGGTCAATTGGGTTCAAATACAAGCCTTAATGATTCGTGAAGTCGAACGGAGTCAAATAGTTGGTGCTTGTTGATCCGAGAAGCCGAATTGGGTCACATTGTGCGTACTTGGTGACTTTATAAAACAAAGGAATCAAGTTATGGATACTTGTTGATCTGAGAAGCCCAATTGAGTCAAATGGAAGACTTGTTGATCCGAGAAGTCAATTGGGTTCAAATACAAGCCTTAATGATTCGTGATGTCGAACGGAGTCAAATTGTTGGTGCTTGTTGATCCGAGAAGGCGAATTGGGTCACATTGTGCGTACTTGGTGACTTTATAAAACAAACGAATCAAGTTATGGATACTTGTTGATCCGAGAAGCCCAATTGAGTCAAATGGAAGACTTGTTGATCCGAGAAGTCAATTGGGTTCAAATACAAACCTTAATGATTCGTGAAGTCGAACGGAGTCAAATAGTTGGTGCTTGTTGATCCGAGAAGGAGAATTGGGTCACATTGTGCGTACTTGGTGACTAGGTATAACAAACGGATCAAATTATGGATACTTGTTGATCCGAGAAGCCGAATTGGGTCAATTGAAAGTCTTGTTGATCCGAGAAGTCAATTGGGTTCAAATACAAGCCTTAATGATTCGTAAAGTCGAACGGAGTCAATTAGTTGGTCCTTGTTGATCCGAGAAGGCAAATTGGGTCACATTGTGCGTACTTGGTGACTTGGTATAACAAACGGATCAAGTTATGGATACTTGTTGATCCGAGAAGTCGAATTGGGTCAATTGATAGACTTGTTGATCCGAGAAGTCAATTGGGTTCAAATACAAGCCTTAATGATTCGTGAAGTCGAACGGAGTCAAATAGTTGCTGCTTGTTGATCCGAGATGGCGAATTGGATCACATTGTACGTACTTGGTGACTTGGTAAAACAAACGGATCAAGTTATGGATACTTGTTGATCCGAGAAGCCGAATTAGGTCAATTGAAAGACTTGTTGATTCGAGAAGTCAATTTGGTTCAAATACAAGCCTTAATGATTCGTGAAGTCGAACGAAGTCAATTAGTTGGTGCTTGTTGATCCGAGAAGGCGAATTGGGTCACATTAAGCGTACTTGGTGACTTGGTAAAAGAAATGGATCAAGTTATGGATACTTGTTGATCCGAGAAGCCGAATTGGGTCAATTGAAAGACTTGTTGATCCGAGAAGTCAATTAGGGTCAAATACAAGCCTTAATGATTCGTGAAGTCGAACGGAGTCAAATTGTTGGTGCTTGTTGATCCGAGAAGGCGAATTGGGTCACATTGTGCGTACTTGGTGACTTTATAAAACAAACGAATGAAGTTATGGATACTTGTTGATCCGAGAAGTCGAATTGGGTCAATTGATAGACTTGTTGATCCGAGAAGTCAATTGGGTTCAAATACAAGCCTTAATGATTCGTGAAGTCGAACGGAGTCAAATAGTTGGTGCTTGTTGATCCGAGATGGCGAATTGGATCACATTGTACGTACTTGGTGACTTGGTAAAACAAACGGATCAAGTTATGGATACTTGTTGATCCGAGAAGCCGAATTGGGTCAATTGAAAGACTTGTTGATCCGAGAAGTCAATTGGGTTCAAATACTAGCCTTAATGATTCGGGAAGTCGAACGGAGTCAATTAGTTGGTGCTTGTTGATCCGAGAAGGCAAATTGGGTCACATTGTGCGTACTTGGTAACTTGGTATAACAAACGGATCAAGTTATGGATACTTGTTGATCCGAGAAGCCGAATTGGGTCAATTGAAAGACTTGTTGATCTAAGAAGTCAATTGGGTTCAAATACAAGCCTTAATGATTCGTGAAGTCGAACGGAGTCAATTAGTTGGTTCTTGTTGATCCGAGAAGGCAAATTGGGTCACATTGTGCGTACTTGGTGACTTGGTAAAACAAATGGATCAAGTTGTGGATACTTGTTGATCCGAGAAGCCGAATTGGGTCAATTGAAAGACGTTGATCTGAGAAGTCAATTGGGTTCAAATACTAGCCTTAATGATTCGTGAAGTCGAACGGAGTCAAATAGTTGGTGCTCGTTCATTCGCGAAGGCGAATTAGGTCACATTGTGCGTACTTGGTGACTTGGTAAAACAAACGGATCAAGTTATGGATACTTGTTGATCCGAGGAGCTGAATTTGGTCAATTGAAAGACTTGTTGATCCGAGAAGTCAATTGGGGTCAAATACAAGCCTTAATGATTCGTGAAGTCGAACGGAGTCAAATTGTTGGTGCTTGTTGATCCGAGAAGGCGAATTGGGTCACATTGTGCGTACTTGGTGACTTTATAAAACAAACGAATCAAGTTATGGATACTTGTTGATCCGAGAAGCCCAATTAAGTCAAATGGAAGACTTGTTGATCTGAGAGGTCAATTGGGTTCAAATACAAGCCTTAATGATTCGTGAAGTCGAACGGAGTCAAATAGTTGGTGCTTGTTGATCCGAGAAGCCGAATTGGGTCACATTGTGCGTACTTGGTGACTTTATAAAACAAAGGAATCAAGTTATGGATACTTGTTGATCTGAGAAGCCCAATTGAGTCAAATGGAAGACTTGTTGATCCGAGAAGTCAATTGGGTTCAAATACAAGCCTTAATGATTCGTGATGTCGAACGGAGTCAAATTGTTGGTGCTTGTTGATCCGAGAAGGCGAATTGGGTCACATTGTGCGTACTTGGTGACTTTATAAAACAAACGAATCAAGTTATGGATACTTGTTGATCCGAGAAGCCCAATTGAGTCAAATGGAAGACTTGTTGATCCGAGAAGTCAATTGGGTTCAAATACAAACCTTAATGATTCGTGAAGTCGAACGGAGTCAAATAGTTGGTGCTTGTTGATCCGAGAAGGAGAATTGGGTCACATTGTGCGTACTTGGTGACTAGGTATAACAAACGGATCAAATTATGGATACTTGTTGATCCGAGAAGCCGAATTGGGTCAATTGAAAGTCTTGTTGATCCGAGAAGTCAATTGGGTTCAAATACAAGCCTTAATGATTCGTAAAGTCGAACGGAGTCAATTAGTTGGTCCTTGTTGATCCGAGAAGGCAAATTGGGTCACATTGTGCGTACTTGGTGACTTGGTATAACAAACGGATCAAGTTATGGATACTTGTTGATCCGAGAAGTCGAATTGGGTCAATTGATAGACTTGTTGATCCGAGAAGTCAATTGGGTTCAAATACAAGCCTTAATGATTCGTGAAGTCGAACGGAGTCAATTAGTTGGTTCTTGTTGATCCGAGAAGGCAAATTGGGTCACATTGTGCGTACTTGGTGACTTGGTAAAACAAATGGATCAAGTTGTGGATACTTGTTGATCCGAGAAGCCGAATTGGGTCAATTGAAAGACGTTGATCTGAGAAGTCAATTGGGTTCAAATACTAGCCTTAATGATTCGTGAAGTCGAACGGAGTCAAATAGTTGGTGCTCGTTCATTCGCGAAGGCGAATTAGGTCACATTGTGCGTACTTGGTGACTTGGTAAAACAAACGGATCAAGTTATGGATACTTGTTGATCCGAGGAGCTGAATTTGGTCAATTGAAAGACTTGTTGATCCGAGAAGTCAATTGGGGTCAAATACAAGCCTTAATGATTCGTGAAGTCGAACGGAGTCAAATTGTTGGTGCTTGTTGATCCGAGAAGGCGAATTGGGTCACATTGTGCGTACTTGGTGACTTTATAAAACAAACGAATCAAGTTATGGATACTTGTTGATCCGAGAAGCCCAATTAAGTCAAATGGAAGACTTGTTGATCTGAGAGGTCAATTGGGTTCAAATACAAGCCTTAATGATTCGTGAAGTCGAACGGAGTCAAATAGTTGGTGCTTGTTGATCCGAGAAGCCGAATTGGGTCACATTGTGCGTACTTGGTGACTTTATAAAACAAAGGAATCAAGTTATGGATACTTGTTGATCTGAGAAGCCCAATTGAGTCAAATGGAAGACTTGTTGATCCGAGAAGTCAATTGGGTTCAAATACAAGCCTTAATGATTCGTGATGTCGAACGGAGTCAAATTGTTGGTGCTTGTTGATCCGAGAAGGCGAATTGGGTCACATTGTGCGTACTTGGTGACTTTATAAAACAAACGAATCAAGTTATGGATACTTGTTGATCCGAGAAGCCCAATTGAGTCAAATGGAAGACTTGTTGATCCGAGAAGTCAATTGGGTTCAAATACAAACCTTAATGATTCGTGAAGTCGAACGGAGTCAAATAGTTGGTGCTTGTTGATCCGAGAAGGAGAATTGGGTCACATTGTGCGTACTTGGTGACTAGGTATAACAAACGGATCAAATTATGGATACTTGTTGATCCGAGAAGCCGAATTGGGTCAATTGAAAGTCTTGTTGATCCGAGAAGTCAATTGGGTTCAAATACAAGCCTTAATGATTCGTAAAGTCGAACGGAGTCAATTAGTTGGTCCTTGTTGATCCGAGAAGGCAAATTGGGTCACATTGTGCGTACTTGGTGACTTGGTATAACAAACGGATCAAGTTATGGATACTTGTTGATCCGAGAAGTCGAATTGGGTCAATTGATAGACTTGTTGATCCGAGAAGTCAATTGGGTTCAAATACAAGCCTTAATGATTCGTGAAGTCGAACGGAGTCAAATAGTTGCTGCTTGTTGATCCGAGATGGCGAATTGGATCACATTGTACGTACTTGGTGACTTGGTAAAACAAACGGATCAAGTTATGGATACTTGTTGATCCGAGAAGCCGAATTAGGTCAATTGAAAGACTTGTTGATTCGAGAAGTCAATTTGGTTCAAATACAAGCCTTAATGATTCGTGAAGTCGAACGAAGTCAATTAGTTGGTGCTTGTTGATCCGAGAAGGCGAATTGGGTCACATTAAGCGTACTTGGTGACTTGGTAAAAGAAATGGATCAAGTTATGGATACTTGTTGATCCGAGAAGCCGAATTGGGTCAATTGAAAGACTTGTTGATCCGAGAAGTCAATTATGGTCAAATACAAGCCTTAATGATTCGTGAAGTCGAACGGAGTCAAATTGTTGGTGCTTGTTGATCCGAGAAGGCGAATTGGGTCACATTGTGCGTACTTGGTGACTTTATAAAACAAACGAATGAAGTTATGGATACTTGTTGATCCGAGAAGTCGAATTGGGTCAATTGATAGACTTGTTGATCCGAGAAGTCAATTGGGTTCAAATACAAGCCTTAATGATTCGTGAAGTCGAACGGAGTCAAATAGTTGGTGCTTGTTGATCCGAGATGGCGAATTGGATCACATTGTACGTACTTGGTGACTTGGTAAAACAAACGGATCAAGTTATGGATACTTGTTGATCCGAGAAGCCGAATTGGGTCAATTGAAAGACTTGTTGATCCGAGAAGTCAATTGGGTTCAAATACTAGCCTTAATGATTCGGGAAGTCGAACGGAGTCAATTAGTTGGTTCTTGTTGATCCGAGAAGGCAAATTGGGTCACATTGTGCGTACTTGGTGACTTGGTAAAACAAATGGATCAAGTTGTGGATACTTGTTGATCCGAGAAGCCGAATTGGGTCAATTGAAAGACGTTGATCTGAGAAGTCAATTGGGTTCAAATACTAGCCTTAATGATTCGTGAAGTCGAACGGAGTCAAATAGTTGGTGCTCGTTCATTCGCGAAGGCGAATTAGGTCACATTGTGCGTACTTGGTGACTTGGTAAAACAAACGGATCAGGTTATGGATACTTGTTGATCCGAGGAGCTGAATTTGGTCAATTGAAAGACTTGTTGATCCGAGAAGTCAATTGGGGTCAAATACAAGCCTTAATGATTCGTGAAGTCGAACGGAGTCAAATTGTTGGTGCTTGTTGATCCGAGAAGGCGAATTGGGTCACATTGTGCGTACTTGGTGACTTTATAAAACATACGAATCAAGTTATGGATACTTGTTGATCCGAGAAACCCAATTAAGTCAAATGGAAGACTTGTTGATCTGAGAGGTCAATTGGGTTCAAATACAAGCCTTAATGATTCGTGAAGTCGAACGGAGTCAAATAGTTGGTGCTTGTTGATCCGAGAATGCGAATTGGGTCACATTGTGCGTACTTGGTGACTTTATAAAACAAAGGAATCAAGTTATGGATACTTGTTGATCTGAGAAGCCCAATTGAGTCAAATGGAAGACTTGCTGATCCGAGAAGTCAATTGGGTTCAAATACAAGCCTTAATGATTCGTGAAGTCGAACGGAGTCAAATTGTTGGTGCTTGTTGATCCGAGAAGGCGAATTGGGTCACATTGTGCGTACTTGGTGACTTTATAAAACAAACGAATCAAGTTATGGATACTTGTTGATCCGAGAAGCCCAATTGAGTCAAATGGAAGACTTGTTGATCCGAGAAGTCAATTGGGTTCAAATACAAACCTTAATGATTCGTTAAGTCGAACGGAGTCAAATAGTTGGTGCTTGTTGATCCGAGAAGGAGAATTGGGTCACATTGTGCGTACTTGGTGACTTGGTATAACAAACGGATCAAGTTATGGATACTTGTTGATCCGAGAAGCCGAATTGGGTCAATTCAAAGACTTGTTGATCCGAGAAGTCAATTGGGTTCAAATACAAGCCTTAATGATTCGTGAAGTCGAACGGAGTCAATTAGTTGGTCCTTGTTGATCCGAGAAGGCAAATTGGGTCACATTGTGCGTACTTGGTGACTTGGTAAAACAAACGGATCAAGTTATGGATACTTGTTGATCCGAGAAGTCGAATAGGGTTAATTGATAGACTTGTTGATTCGAGAAGTCAATTGGGTTCAAATACAAGCCTTAATGATTCGTGAAGTCGAACGGAGTCAAATAGTTGGTGCTTGTTGATCCGAGATGGCGAATTGGATCACATTGTACGTACTTGGTGACTTGGTAAAACAAACGGATCAAGTTATGGATACTTGTTGATCCGAGAAGCCGAATTGGGTCAATTGAAAGACTTGTTGATCCGAGAAGTCAATTGGGTTCAAATACTAGCCTTAATGATTCGTGAAGTCGAACGGAGTCAAATAGTTGGTGCTCGTTCATTCGAGAAGGCGAATTGGGTCACATAGTGCGTACTTGGTGACTTGGTATAACAAACGGATCAAGTTATGGATACTTGTTGATCCGAGAAGCCGAATTAGGTCAATTGAAAGACTTGTTGATTCGAGAAGTCAATTTGGTTCAAATACAAGCCTTAATGATTCGTGAAGTCGAACGAAGTCAATTAGTTGGTGCTTGTTGATCCGAGAAGGCGAATTGGGTCACATTAAGCGTACTTGGTGACTTGGTAAAAGAAATGGATCAACTTATGGATACTTGTTGATCCGAGAAGCCGAATTGGGTCAATTGAAAGACTTGTTGATCCAAGAAGTCAATTCGGGTCAAATACAAGCCTTAATGATTCGTGAAGTCGAACGAAGTCAAATTGTTGGTGCTTGTTGATCCGAGAAGGCGAATTGGGTCACATTGTGCGTACTTGGTGACTTTATAAAACAAACGAATCAAGTTATGGATACTTGTTGATTCGAGAAGTCGAATTGGGTCAATTGATAGACTTGTTGATCCAAGAAGTCAATTGGGTTCAAATACAAGCCTTAATGATTCGTGAAGTCGAACGGAGTCAAATAGTTGGTGCTTGTTGATCCGAGATGGCGAATTGGATCACATTGTACGTACTTGGTGACTTGGTAAAACAAACGGATCAAGTTATGGATACTTGTTGATCCGAGAAGCCGAATTGGGTCAATTGAAAGACTTGTTGATCCGAGAAGTCAATTGGGTTCAAATACTAGCCTTAATGATTCGTGAAGTCGAACGAATCAATTAGTTGGTGCTTGTTGATCCGAGAAGGCAAATTGGGTCACATTGTGCGTACTTGGTGACTTGGTATAACAAACGGATCAAGTTATGGATATTTGTTGATCCGAGAAGCCGAATTAGGTCAATTGAAAGACTTGTTGGTCCAAGAAGCCAATTGGGTTCAAATACAAGCCTTAATGATTCGTGAAGTCGAACGGAGTCAATTAGTTGGTTCTTGTTGATCCGAGAAGGCAAATTGGGTCACATTGTGCGTACTTGGTGACTTGGTAAAACAAATGGATCAAGTTGTGGATACTTGTTGATCCGAGAAGCCGAATTGGGTCAATTGAAAGACGTTGATCCGAGAAGGCAATTGGGTTCAAATACTAGCCTTAATGATTCGTGAAGTCGAACGGAGTCAAATAGTTGGTGCTCGTTCATTCGAGAAGGCGAATTAGGTCACATTGTGCGTACTTGGTGACTTGGTAAAACAAACGGATCAAGTTATGGATACTTTTGATCCGAGGAGCCGAATTTGGTCAATTGAAAGACTTGTTGATCCGAGAAGTCAATTGGGGTCAAATACAAGCCTTAATGATTCGTGAAGTCGAACGGAGTCAAATTGTTGGTGCTTGTTGATCCGAGAAGGCGAATTGGGTCACATTGTGCGTACTTGGTGACTTTATAAAACAAACGAATCAAGTTATGGATACTTGCTGATCTGAGAAGCCCAATTGAGTCAAATGGAAGACTTTTTGATCTGAGAGGTCAATTGGGTTCAAATACAAGCCTTAATGATTCGTGAAGTCGAACGGAGTCAAATAGTTGGTGCTTGTTGATCCGAGAAGCCGAAATGGGTCACATTGTGCGTACTTGGAGACTTTATAAAATAAAGGAATCAAGTTATGGATACTTGTTGATCTGAGAAGCCCAATTGAGTCAAATGGAAGACTTGTTGATCCGAGAAGTCAATTGGGTTCAAATACAAGCCTTAATGATTCGTAAAGTCGAACGGAGTCAAATTGTTGGTGCTTATCCGAGAAGGCGAATTGGGTCACGTTGTGCGTACTTGGTGACTTTATAAAACAAACGAATCAAGTTATGGATACTTGTTGATCCGAGAAGCCCAATTGAGTCAAATGGAAGACTTGTTGATCCGAGAAGTCAATTGGGTTCAAATACAAACCTTAATGATTCGTGAAGTCGAACGGAGTCAAATAGTTGGTGCTTGTTGATCCGAGAAGGAGAATTGGGTCACATTGTGCGTACTTGGTGACTTGGTATAACAAACGGATCAAGTTATGGATACTTGTTGATCCGAGAAGCCGAATTGGGTCAATTGAAAGACTTGTTGATTCGAGAAGTCAATTGGGTTCAAATACAAGCCTTAATGATTCGTGAAGTCGAACGGAGTCAATTAGTTGGTCCTTGTTGATCCGAGAAGGCAAATTGGGTCACATTGTGCGTACTTGGTGACTTGGTATAACAAACGGATCAAGTTATGGATACTTGTTGATCCGAGAAGTCGAATAGGGTCAATTGATAGACTTGTTGATCCGAGAAGTCAATTGGGTTCAAATACAAGCCTTAATGATTCGTGAAGTCGAACGGAGTCAAATAGTTGCTGCTTGTTGATCCGAGATGGCGAATTGGATCACATTGTACGTACTTGGTGACTTGGTAAAACAAACGGATCAAGTTATGGATACTTGTTGATCCGAGAAGCCGAATTGGGTCAATTGAAAGACTTGTTGATCTGAGAAGTCAATTGGGTTTAAATACAAGCCTTAATGATTCGTGAAGTCGAACGGAGTCAAATAGTTGGTGCTTGTTGATCCGAGATGGCGAATTGGATCACATTGTACGTACTTGGTGACTTGGTAAAACAAACGGATCAAGTTATGGATACTTGTTGATCCGAGAAGCCGAATTGGGTCAATTGAAAGACTTGTTGATCCGAGAAGTCAATTGGGTTCAAATACTAGCCTTAATGATTCGTGAAGTCGAACGGAGTCAAATAGTTGGTGCTCGTTCATTCGAGAAGGCGAATTGGGTCACATAGTGCGTACTTGGTGACTTGGTATAACAAACGGATCAAGTTATGGATACTTGTTGATCCGAGAAGCCGAATTAGGTCAATTGAAAGACTTGTTGACTCGAGAAGTCAATTTGGTTCAAATACAAGCCTTAATGATTCGTGAAGTCGAACGAAGTCAATTAGTTGGTGCTTGTTGATCCGAGAAGGCGAATTGGGTCACATTAAGCGTACTTGGTGACTTGGTAAAAGAAATGGATCAAGTTATGGATACTTGTTGATCCGAGAAGCCGAATTGGGTCAATTGAAAGACTTGTTGATCCGAGAAGTCAATTGGGGTCAAATACAAGCCTTAATGATTCGTGAAGTCGAACGGAGTCAAATTGTTGGTGCTTGTTGATCCGAAAAGGCGAATTGGGTCACATTGTGCGTACTTGGTGACTTTATAAAACAAACGAATCAAGTTATGGATACTTGTTGATCCGAGAAGCCGAATTGGGTCAATTCAAAGACTTGTTGATCCGAGAAGTCAATTGGGTTCAAATACAAGCCTTAATGATTCGTGAAGTCGAACGGAGTCAATTAGTTGGTCCTTGTTGATCCGAGAAGGCAAATTGGGTCACATTGTGCGTACTTGGTGACTTGGTAAAACAAACGGATCAAGTTATGGATACTTGTTGATCCGAGAAGTCGAATAGGGTTAATTGATAGACTTGTTGATTCGAGAAGTCAATTGGGTTCAAATACAAGCCTTAATGATTCGTGAAGTCGAACGGAGTCAAATAGTTGGTGCTTGTTGATCCGAGATGGCGAATTGGATCACATTGTACGTACTTGGTGACTTGGTAAAACAAACGGATCAAGTTATGGATACTTGTTGATCCGAGAAGCCGAATTGGGTCAATTGAAAGACTTGTTGATCCGAGAAGTCAATTGGGTTCAAATACTAGCCTTAATGATTCGTGAAGTCGAACGGAGTCAAATAGTTGGTGCTCGTTCATTCGAGAAGGCGAATTGGGTCACATAGTGCGTACTTGGTGACTTGGTATAACAAACGGATCAAGTTATGGATACTTGTTGATCCGAGAAGCCGAATTAGGTCAATTGAAAGACTTGTTGATTCGAGAAGTCAATTTGGTTCAAATACAAGCCTTAATGATTCGTGAAGTCGAACGAAGTCAATTAGTTGGTGCTTGTTGATCCGAGAAGGCGAATTGGGTCACATTAAGCGTACTTGGTGACTTGGTAAAAGAAATGGATCAACTTATGGATACTTGTTGATCCGAGAAGCCGAATTGGGTCAATTGAAAGACTTGTTGATCCAAGAAGTCAATTCGGGTCAAATACAAGCCTTAATGATTCGTGAAGTCGAACGAAGTCAAATTGTTGGTGCTTGTTGATCCGAGAAGGCGAATTGGGTCACATTGTGCGTACTTGGTGACTTTATAAAACAAACGAATCAAGTTATGGATACTTGTTGATTCGAGAAGTCGAATTGGGTCAATTGATAGACTTGTTGATCCAAGAAGTCAATTGGGTTCAAATACAAGCCTTAATGATTCGTGAAGTCGAACGGAGTCAAATAGTTGGTGCTTGTTGATCCGAGATGGCGAATTGGATCACATTGTACGTACTTGGTGACTTGGTAAAACAAACGGATCAAGTTATGGATACTTGTTGATCCGAGAAGCCGAATTGGGTCAATTGAAAGACTTGTTGATCCGAGAAGTCAATTGGGTTCAAATACTAGCCTTAATGATTCGTGAAGTCGAACGAATCAATTAGTTGGTGCTTGTTGATCCGAGAAGGCAAATTGGGTCACATTGTGCGTACTTGGTGACTTGGTATAACAAACGGATCAAGTTATGGATATTTGTTGATCCGAGAAGCCGAATTAGGTCAATTGAAAGACTTGTTGGTCCAAGAAGTCAATTGGGTTCAAATACAAGCCTTAATGATTCGTGAAGTCGAACGGAGTCAATTAGTTGGTTCTTGTTGATCCGAGAAGGCAAATTGGGTCACATTGTGCGTACTTGGTGACTTGGTAAAACAAATGGATCAAGTTGTGGATACTTGTTGATCCGAGAAGCCGAATTGGGTCAATTGAAAGACGTTGATCCGAGAAGGCAATTGGGTTCAAATACTAGCCTTAATGATTCGTGAAGTCGAACGGAGTCAAATAGTTGGTGCTCGTTCATTCGAGAAGGCGAATTAGGTCACATTGTGCGTACTTGGTGACTTGGTAAAACAAACGGATCAAGTTATGGATACTTGTTGATCCGAGGAGCCGAATTTGGTCAATTGAAAGACTTGTTGATCCGAGAAGTCAATTGGGGTCAAATACAAGCCTTAATGATTCGTGAAGTCGAACGGAGTCAAATTGTTGGTGCTTGTTGATCCGAGAAGGCGAATTGGGTCACATTGTGCGTACTTGGTGACTTTATAAAACAAACGAATCAAGTTATGGATACTTGCTGATCTGAGAAGCCCAATTGAGTCAAATGGAAGACTTTTTGATCTGAGAGGTCAATTGGGTTCAAATACAAGCCTTAATGATTCGTGAAGTCGAACGGAGTCAAATAGTTGGTGCTTGTTGATCCGAGAAGCCGAAATGGGTCACATTGTGCGTACTTGGAGACTTTATAAAATAAAGGAATCAAGTTATGGATACTTGTTGATCTGAGAAGCCCAATTGAGTCAAATGGAAGACTTGTTGATCCGAGAAGTCAATTGGGTTCAAATACAAGCCTTAATGATTCGTAAAGTCGAACGGAGTCAAATTGTTGGTGCTTATTGATCCGAGAAGGCGAATTGGGTCACGTTGTGCGTACTTGGTGACTTTATAAAACAAACGAATCAAGTTATGGATACTTGTTGATCCGAGAAGCCCAATTGAGTCAAATGGAAGACTTGTTGATCCGAGAAGTCAATTGGGTTCAAATACAAACCTTAATGATTCGTGAAGTCGAACGGAGTCAAATAGTTGGTGCTTGTTGATCCGAGAAGGAGAATTGGGTCACATTGTGCGTACTTGGTGACTTGGTATAACAAACGGATCAAGTTATGGATACTTGTTGATCCGAGAAGCCGAATTGGGTCAATTGAAAGACTTGTTGATTCGAGAAGTCAATTGGGTTCAAATACAAGCCTTAATGATTCGTGAAGTCGAACGGAGTCAATTAGTTGGTCCTTGTTGATCCGAGAAGGCAAATTGGGTCACATTGTGCGTACTTGGTGACTTGGTATAACAAACGGATCAAGTTATGGATACTTGTTGATCCGAGAAGTCGAATAGGGTCAATTGATAGACTTGTTGATCCGAGAAGTCAATTGGGTTCAAATACAAGCCTTAATGATTCGTGAAGTCGAACGGAGTCAAATAGTTGCTGCTTGTTGATCCGAGATGGCGAATTGGATCACATTGTACGTACTTGGTGACTTGGTAAAACAAACGGATCAAGTTATGGATACTTGTTGATCCGAGAAGCCGAATTGGGTCAATTGAAAGACTTGTTGATCTGAGAAGTCAATTGGGTTTAAATACAAGCCTTAATGATTCGTGAAGTCGAACGGAGTCAAATAGTTGGTGCTTGTTGATCCGAGATGGCGAATTGGATCACATTGTACGTACTTGGTGACTTGGTAAAACAAACGGATCAAGTTATGGATACTTGTTGATCCGAGAAGCCGAATTGGGTCAATTGAAAGACTTGTTGATCCGAGAAGTCAATTGGGTTCAAATACTAGCCTTAATGATTCGTGAAGTCGAACGGAGTCAAATAGTTGGTGCTCGTTCATTCGAGAAGGCGAATTGGGTCACATAGTGCGTACTTGGTGACTTGGTATAACAAACGGATCAAGTTATGGATACTTGTTGATCCGAGAAGCCGAATTAGGTCAATTGAAAGACTTGTTGACTCGAGAAGTCAATTTGGTTCAAATACAAGCCTTAATGATTCGTGAAGTCGAACGAAGTCAATTAGTTGGTGCTTGTTGATCCGAGAAGGCGAATTGGGTCACATTAAGCGTACTTGGTGACTTGGTAAAAGAAATGGATCAAGTTATGGATACTTGTTGATCCGAGAAGCCGAATTGGGTCAATTGAAAGACTTGTTGATCCGAGAAGTCAATTGGGGTCAAATACAAGCCTTAATGATTCGTGAAGTCGAACGGAGTCAAATTGTTGGTGCTTGTTGATCCGAAAAGGCGAATTGGGTCACATTGTGCGTACTTGGTGACTTTATAAAACAAACGAATCAAGTTATGGATACTTGTTGATCCGAGAAGCCGAATTGGGTCAATTCAAAGACTTGTTGATCCGAGAAGTCAATTGGGTTCAAATACAAGCCTTAATGATTCGTGAAGTCGAACGGAGTCAATTAGTTGGTCCTTGTTGATCCGAGAAGGCAAATTGGGTCACATTGTGCGTACTTGGTGACTTGGTAAAACAAACGGATCAAGTTATGGATACTTGTTGATCCGAGAAGTCGAATAGGGTTAATTGATAGACTTGTTGATTCGAGAAGTCAATTGGGTTCAAATACAAGCCTTAATGATTCGTGAAGTCGAACGGAGTCAAATAGTTGGTGCTTGTTGATCCGAGATGGCGAATTGGATCACATTGTACGTACTTGGTGACTTGGTAAAACAAACGGATCAAGTTATGGATACTTGTTGATCCGAGAAGCCGAATTGGGTCAATTGAAAGACTTGTTGATCCGAGAAGTCAATTGGGTTCAAATACTAGCCTTAATGATTCGTGAAGTCGAACGGAGTCAAATAGTTGGTGCTCGTTCATTCGAGAAGGCGAATTGGGTCACATAGTGCGTACTTGGTGACTTGGTATAACAAACGGATCAAGTTATGGATACTTGTTGATCCGAGAAGCCGAATTAGGTCAATTGAAAGACTTGTTGATTCGAGAAGTCAATTTGGTTCAAATACAAGCCTTAATGATTCGTGAAGTCGAACGAAGTCAATTAGTTGGTGCTTGTTGATCCGAGAAGGCGAATTGGGTCACATTAAGCGTACTTGGTGACTTGGTAAAAGAAATGGATCAACTTATGGATACTTGTTGATCCGAGAAGCCGAATTGGGTCAATTGAAAGACTTGTTGATCCAAGAAGTCAATTCGGGTCAAATACAAGCCTTAATGATTCGTGAAGTCGAACGAAGTCAAATTGTTGGTGCTTGTTGATCCGAGAAGGCGAATTGGGTCACATTGTGCGTACTTGGTGACTTTATAAAACAAACGAATCAAGTTATGGATACTTGTTGATTCGAGAAGTCGAATTGGGTCAATTGATAGACTTGTTGATCCAAGAAGTCAATTGGGTTCAAATACAAGCCTTAATGATTCGTGAAGTCGAACGGAGTCAAATAGTTGGTGCTTGTTGATCCGAGATGGCGAATTGGATCACATTGTACGTACTTGGTGACTTGGTAAAACAAACGGATCAAGTTATGGATACTTGTTGATCCGAGAAGCCGAATTGGGTCAATTGAAAGACTTGTTGATCCGAGAAGTCAATTGGGTTCAAATACTAGCCTTAATGATTCGTGAAGTCGAACGAATCAATTAGTTGGTGCTTGTTGATCCGAGAAGGCAAATTGGGTCACATTGTGCGTACTTGGTGACTTGGTATAACAAACGG
This sequence comes from Ajuga chamaepitys, assembly GCA_958295605.1. Lineage (NCBI taxonomy): Eukaryota > Viridiplantae > Streptophyta > Magnoliopsida > Lamiales > Lamiaceae > Ajuga > Ajuga chamaepitys. The sequence goes on from OY282495.1 coordinate 36,366,048, forward strand.
ATCAAGTTATGGATATTTGTTGATCCGAGAAGCCGAATTAGGTCAATTGAAAGACTTGTTGGTCCAAGAAGTCAATTGGGTTCAAATACAAGCCTTAATGATTCGTGAAGTCGAACGGAGTCAATTAGTTGGTTCTTGTTGATCCGAGAAGGCAAATTGGGTCACATTGTGCGTACTTGGTGACTTGGTAAAACAAATGGATCAAGTTGTGGATACTTGTTGATCCGAGAAGCCGAATTGGGTCAATTGAAAGACGTTGATCCGAGAAGGCAATTGGGTTCAAATACTAGCCTTAATGATTCGTGAAGTCGAACGGAGTCAAATAGTTGGTGCTCGTTCATTCGAGAAGGCGAATTAGGTCACATTGTGCGTACTTGGTGACTTGGTAAAACAAACGGATCAAGTTATGGATACTTGTTGATCCGAGGAGCCGAATTTGGTCAATTGAAAGACTTGTTGATCCGAGAAGTCAATTGGGGTCAAATACAAGCCTTAATGATTCGTGAAGTCGAACGGAGTCAAATTGTTGGTGCTTGTTGATCCGAGAAGGCGAATTGGGTCACATTGTGCGTACTTGGTGACTTTATAAAACAAACGAATCAAGTTATGGATACTTGCTGATCTGAGAAGCCCAATTGAGTCAAATGGAAGACTTTTTGATCTGAGAGGTCAATTGGGTTCAAATACAAGCCTTAATGATTCGTGAAGTCGAACGGAGTCAAATAGTTGGTGCTTGTTGATCCGAGAAGCCGAAATGGGTCACATTGTGCGTACTTGGAGACTTTATAAAATAAAGGAATCAAGTTATGGATACTTGTTGATCTGAGAAGCCCAATTGAGTCAAATGGAAGACTTGTTGATCCGAGAAGTCAATTGGGTTCAAATACAAGCCTTAATGATTCGTAAAGTCGAACGGAGTCAAATTGTTGGTGCTTATTGATCCGAGAAGGCGAATTGGGTCACGTTGTGCGTACTTGGTGACTTTATAAAACAAACGAATCAAGTTATGGATACTTGTTGATCCGAGAAGCCCAATTGAGTCAAATGGAAGACTTGTTGATCCGAGAAGTCAATTGGGTTCAAATACAAACCTTAATGATTCGTGAAGTCGAACGGAGTCAAATAGTTGGTGCTTGTTGATCCGAGAAGGAGAATTGGGTCACATTGTGCGTACTTGGTGACTTGGTATAACAAACGGATCAAGTTATGGATACTTGTTGATCCGAGAAGCCGAATTGGGTCAATTGAAAGACTTGTTGATTCGAGAAGTCAATTGGGTTCAAATACAAGCCTTAATGATTCGTGAAGTCGAACGGAGTCAATTAGTTGGTCCTTGTTGATCCGAGAAGGCAAATTGGGTCACATTGTGCGTACTTGGTGACTTGGTATAACAAACGGATCAAGTTATGGATACTTGTTGATCCGAGAAGTCGAATAGGGTCAATTGATAGACTTGTTGATCCGAGAAGTCAATTGGGTTCAAATACAAGCCTTAATGATTCGTGAAGTCGAACGGAGTCAAATAGTTGCTGCTTGTTGATCCGAGATGGCGAATTGGATCACATTGTACGTACTTGGTGACTTGGTAAAACAAACGGATCAAGTTATGGATACTTGTTGATCCGAGAAGCCGAATTGGGTCAATTGAAAGACTTGTTGATCTGAGAAGTCAATTGGGTTTAAATACAAGCCTTAATGATTCGTGAAGTCGAACGGAGTCAAATAGTTGGTGCTTGTTGATCCGAGATGGCGAATTGGATCACATTGTACGTACTTGGTGACTTGGTAAAACAAACGGATCAAGTTATGGATACTTGTTGATCCGAGAAGCCGAATTGGGTCAATTGAAAGACTTGTTGATCCGAGAAGTCAATTGGGTTCAAATACTAGCCTTAATGATTCGTGAAGTCGAACGGAGTCAAATAGTTGGTGCTCGTTCATTCGAGAAGGCGAATTGGGTCACATAGTGCGTACTTGGTGACTTGGTATAACAAACGGATCAAGTTATGGATACTTGTTGATCCGAGAAGCCGAATTAGGTCAATTGAAAGACTTGTTGACTCGAGAAGTCAATTTGGTTCAAATACAAGCCTTAATGATTCGTGAAGTCGAACGAAGTCAATTAGTTGGTGCTTGTTGATCCGAGAAGGCGAATTGGGTCACATTAAGCGTACTTGGTGACTTGGTAAAAGAAATGGATCAAGTTATGGATACTTGTTGATCCGAGAAGCCGAATTGGGTCAATTGAAAGACTTGTTGATCCGAGAAGTCAATTGGGGTCAAATACAAGCCTTAATGATTCGTGAAGTCGAACGGAGTCAAATTGTTGGTGCTTGTTGATCCGAAAAGGCGAATTGGGTCACATTGTGCGTACTTGGTGACTTTATAAAACAAACGAATCAAGTTATGGATACTTGTTGATCCGAGAAGTCGAATTGGGTCAATTGATAGACTTGTTGATCCGAGAAGTCAATTGGGTTCAAATAAAAGCCTTAATGATTCGTGAAGTCGAACGGAGTCAAATAGTTGGTGCTTGTTGATCCGAGAAGGAGGTCACATTGTGCGTACTTGGTGACTTGGTATAACAAACAGATCAAGTTATGGATACTTGTTGATCCGAGAAGCCGAATTGGGTCAATTGAAAGTCTTGTTGATCCGAGAAGTCAATTGGGTTCAAATACAAGCCTTAATGATTCGTGAAGTCGAACGGAGTCAAATAGTTGGTGCTTGTTGATCCGAGAAGGAGAATTGGGTCACATTGTCGTACTTGGTGACTTGGTATAACAAACGGATCAAGTTATGGATACTTGTTGATCCGAGAAGCCGAATTGGGTCAATTGAAAGACTTGTTGATCCAAGAAGTCAATTGGGTTCAAATACAAGCCTTAATGATTCGTGAAGTCGAACGGAGTCAATTAGTTGGTGCTTGTTGATCCGAGAAGGCAAATTGGGTAATATTGTGCGTACTTGGTGACTTGGTAAAACAAACGGATCAAGTTATGGATACTTGTTGATCCGAGAAGTCGAATTGGGTCAATTGATAGACTTGTTGATCCGAGAAGTCAATTGGGTTCAAATAAAAGCCTTAATGATTCGTGAAGTCGAACGGAGTCAAATAGTTGGTGCTTGTTGATCCGAGATGGCGAATTGGATCACATTGTGCGTACTTGGTGACTTGGTAAAACAAACGGATCAAGTTGTGGATAGTTGTTGATCCGAGAAGCCAAATTGGGTCAATTGAAAGACGTTGATCCGAGATGTCAATTGGGGTCAAATACAAGCCTTAATGATTCGTGAAGTCGAACGGAGTCAAATTGTTGGTGCTCGTTCATTTGAGAAGGCGAATTGGGTCACATTGTGCGTACTTGGTGACTTTATAAAACAAACGAATCAAGTTATGGATACTTGTTGATCCGAGAAGCCCAATTAAGTCAAATGGAAGACTTGCTGATCTGAGAGGTCAATTGGGTTCAAATACAAGCCTTAATGATTCGTGAAGTCGAACGAAGTCAAATAGTTGGTGCTTGTTGATCCGAGAAGGCGAATTGGGTCACATTGTGCGTACTTGGTGACTTTATAAAATAAACGAATCAAGTTATGGATACTTGTTGATCCGAGAAGCCCAATTAAGTCAAATGGAAGACTTGTTGATCTGAGAGGTCAATTGGGTTCAAATACAAGCCTTAATGATTCGTGAAGTCGAACGGAGTCAAATAGTTGGTGCTTGTTGAGCCGAGAAGGCGAATTGGGTCACATTGTGCGTACTTGGTGACTTTATAAAATAAACGAATCAAGTTATGGATACTTGTTGATCCGAGAAGCCCAATTAAGTCAAATGGAAGACTTGTTGATCTGAGAGGTCAATTGGGTTCAAATACAAGCCTTAATGATTCGTGAAGTCGAACGGAGTCAAATAGTTGGTGCTTGTTGATCCGAGAAGGCGAATTGGGTAACATTGTGCGTACTTGGTGACTTTATAAAACAAAGGAATCAAGTTATGGATACTAGTTGATCTGAGAAGCCCAATTGAGTCAAATGGAAGACTTGTTGATCCGAGAAGTCAATTGGGTTCAAATACTAGCCTTAATGATTCGTGAAGTCGAACGGAGTCAAATAGTTGGTGCTCGTTCATTCGAGAAGGCGAATTGGGTCACATAGTGCGTACTTGGTGACTTGGTATAACAAACGGATCAAGTTATGGATACTTGTTGATCCGAGAAGCCGAATTAGGTCAATTGAAAGACTTGTTGACTCGAGAAGTCAATTTGGTTCAAATACAAGCCTTAATGATTCGTGAAGTCGAACGAAGTCAATTAGTTGGTGCTTGTTGATCCGAGAAGGCGAATTGGGTCACATTAAGCGTACTTGGTGACTTGGTAAAAGAAATGGATCAAGTTATGGATACTTGTTGATCCGAGAAGCCGAATTGGGTCAATTGAAAGACTTGTTGATCCGAGAAGTCAATTGGGGTCAAATACAAGCCTTAATGATTCGTGAAGTCGAACGGAGTCAAATTGTTGGTGCTTGTTGATCCGAAAAGGCGAATTGGGTCACATTGTGCGTACTTGGTGACTTTATAAAACAAACGAATCAAGTTATGGATACTTGTTGATCCGAGAAGTCGAATTGGGTCAATTGATAGACTTGTTGATCCGAGAAGTCAATTGGGTTCAAATACAAGCCTTAATGATTCGTGAAGTCGAACGGAGTCAAATAGTTGGTGCTTGTTGATCCAAGATGGCGAATTGGATCACATTGTACGTACTTGGTGACTTGGTAAAACAAACGGATCAAGTTATGGATACTTGTTGATCCGAGAAGCCGAATTGGGTCAATTGAAAGACTTGTTGATCCGAGAAGTCAATTGGGGTCAAATACAAGCCTTAATGATTCGTGAAGTCGAACGGAGTCAAGTTGTTGGTGCTTGTTGATCCGAGAAGCCGAATTGGGTCACATTGTGCGTACTTGGTGACTTGGTAAAACATACGGATCAAGTTATGGATACTTGTTGATACGAGAAGCCGAATTTGGTCAATTGAAAGACATGTTGATTCGAGAAGTCAATTTGGTTCAAATACAAGCCTTAATGATTCGTGAAGTCGAACGAAGTCAATTAGTTGGTGCTTGTTGATCCGAGAAGGCGAATTGGGTCACATTAAGCGTACTTGGTGACTTGGTAAAAGAAATGGATCAAGTTATGGATACTTGTTGATCCGAGAAGCCGAATTGGGTCAATTGAAAGACTTGTTGATCCGAGAAGTCAATTGGGTTCAAATACTAGCCTTAATGATTCGTGAAGTCGAACGGAGTCAAATAGTTGGTGCTCGTTAATCCGAGAAGGCGAATTGGGTCACATTGTGCGTACTTGGTGACTTGGTATAACAAACGGATCAAGTTATGGATACTTGTTTATCCGAGGAGCCGAATTTGGTCAATTGAAAGACTTGTTGATCCGAGAAGTCAATTGGGGTCAAATACAAGCCTTAATGATTCGTAAAGTGGAACGGAGTCAAATTGTTGGTGCTTGTTGATCCGAAAAGGCGAATTGGGTCACATTGTGCGTACTTGGTGACTTTATAAAACAAACGAATCAAGTTATGGATACTTGTTGATCCGAGAAGTCGAATTGGGTCAATTGATAGACTTGTTGATCCGAGAAGTCAATTGGGTTCAAATACAAGCCTTAATGATTCGTGAAGTCGAACGGAGTCAAATAGTTGGTGCTTGTTGATCCGAGAAGGAGGTCACATTGTGCGTACTTGGTGACTTGGTATAACAAACAGATCAAGTTATGGATACTTGTTGATCCGAGAAGCCGAATTGGGTCAATTGAAAGTCTTGTTGATCCGAGAAGTCAATTGGGTTCAAATACAAGCCTTAATGATTCGTGAAGTCGAACGGAGTCAAATAGTTGGTGCTTGTTGATCCGAGAAGGAGAATTGGGTCACATTGTGCGAACTTGGTGACTTGGTATAACAAACGGATCAAGTTATGGATACTTGTAGATCCGAGAAGCCGAATTGGGTCAATTGAAAGACTTGTTGATCCGAGAAGTCAATTGGGTTCAAATACAAGCCTTAATGATTCGTGAAGTCGAACGGAGTCAATTAGTTGGTGCTTGTTGATCCGAGAAGGCAAATTGGGTAACATTGTGCGTACTTGGTGACTTGGTAAAACAAACGGATCAAGTTATGGATACTTGTTGATCCGAGAAGTCGAATTGGGTCAATTGATAGACTTGTTGATCCGAGAAGTCAATTGGGTTCAAATAAAAGCCTTAATGATTCGTGAAGTCGAACGGAGTCAAATAGTTGGTGCTTGTTGATCCGAGATGGCGAATTGGATCACATTGTGTGTACTTGGTGACTTGGTAAAACAAACGGATCAAGTTGTGGATACTTGTTGATCCGAGAAGCCGAATAGGGTCAATTGAAAGACGTTGATCCGAGAAGTCAATTAGGGTCAAATACAAGCCTTAATGATTCGTGAAGTCGAACAGAGTCAAATTGTTGGTGCTCATTCATTTGAGAAGGCGAATTGGGTCACATTGTGCGTACTTGGTGACTTTATAAAACAAACGAATCAAGTTATGGATACTTGTTGATCCGAGAAGCCCAATTAAGTCAAATGGAAGACTTGTTGATCTGAGAGGTCAATTGGGTTCAAATACAAGCCTTAATGATTCGTGAAGTCGAACGAAGTCAAATAGTTGGTGCTTGTTGATCCGAGAAGGCGAATTGGGTCACATTGTGCGTACTTGGTGACTTTATAAAATAAACGAATCAAGTTATGGATACTTGTTGATCCGAGAAGCCCAATTAAGTCAAATGGAAGACTTGTTGATCTGAGAGGTCAATTGGGTTCAAATACAAGCCTTAATGATTCGTGAAGTCGAACGGAGTCAAATAGTTGGTGCTTGTTGATCCGAGAAGGCGAATTGGGTCACATTGTGCGTACTTGGTGACTTTATAAAACAAAGGGATCAAGTTATGGAGACTTGTTGATCTGAGAAGCCCAATTGAGTCAAATGGAAGACTTGTTGATCCGAGAAGTCAATTGGGTTCAAATACTAGCCTTAATGATTCGTGAAGTCGAACGGAGTCAAATAGTTGGTGCTCGTTCATTCGAGAAGGCGAATTGGGTCACATAGTGCGTACTTGGTGACTTGGTAAAACAAACGGATCAAGTTATGGATACTTGTTGATCCGAGAAGCCGAATTGGGTCAATTGAAAGACTTGTTGATCTGAGAAGTCAATTGGGTTCAAATACAAGCCTTAATGATTCGTGAAGTCGAACGGAGTCAATTAGTTGGTGCTTGTTGATCCGAGAAGGCAAATTGGGTCACATTGTGCGTACTTGGTAACTTGGTATAACAAACGGATCAAGTTATGGATACTTGTTGATCCGAGAAGCCGAATTGGGTCAATTGAAAGACTTGTTGATCTAAGAAGTCAATTGGGTTCAAATACAAGCCTTAATGATTCGTGAAGTCGAACGGAGTCAATTAGTTGGTTCTTGTTGATCCGAGAAGGCAAATTGGGTCACATTGTGCGTACTTGGTGACTTGGTAAAACAAATGGATCAAGTTATGGATACTTGTTGATCCGAGAAGTCGAATTGGGTTAATTGATAGACTTGTTGATCCGAGAAGTCAATTGGGTTCAAATACAAGCCTTAATGATTCGTGAAGTCGAACGGAGTCAAATAGTTGGTGCTTGTTGATCCGAGATGGCGAATTGGATCACATTGTACGTACTTGGTGACTTGGTAAAACAAACGGATCAAGTTATGGATACTTGTTGATCCGAGAAGCCGAATTGGGTCAATTGAAAGACTTGTTGATCCGAGAAGTCAATTGGGTTCAAATACTAGCCTTAATGATTCGTGAAGTCGAACGGAGTCAAATAGTTGGTGCTCGTTCATTCGAGAAGGCGAATTGGGTCACATAGTGCGTACTTGGTGACTTGGTATAACAAACGGATCAAGTTATGGATACTTGTTGATCCGAGAAGCCGAATTAGGTCAATTGAAAGACTTGTTGACTCGAGAAGTCAATTTGGTTCAAATACAAGCCTTAATGATTCGTGAAGTCGAACGAAGTCAATTAGTTGGTGCTTGTTGATCCGAGAAGGCGAATTGGGTCACATTAAGCGTACTTGGTGACTTGGTAAAAGAAATGGATCAAGTTATGGATACTTGTTGATCCGAGAAGCCGAATTGGGTCAATTGAAAGACTTGTTGATCCGAGAAGCCAATTGGGGTCAAATACAAGCCTTAATGATTCGTGAAGTCGAACGGAGTCAAATTGTTGGTGCTTGTTGATCCGAATAGGCGAATTGGGTCACATTGTGCGTACTTGGTGACTTTATAAAACAAACGAATCAAGTTATGGATACTTGTTGATCCGAGAAGTCGAATTGGGTCAATTGATAGACTTGTTGATCCAAGAAGTCAATTGGGTTCAAATACAAGCCTTAATGATTCGTGAAGTCGAACGGAGTCAAATAGTTGGTGCTTGTTGATCCGAGAAGGAGGTCACATTGTGCGTACTTGGTGACTTGGTATGACAAACAGATCAAGTTATGGATACTTGTTGATCCGAGAAGCCGAATTGGGTCAATTGAAAGTCTTGTTGATCCGAGAAGTCAATTGGGTTCAAATACAAGCCTTAATGATTCGTGAAGTCGAACGGAGTCAAATAGTTGGTGCTTGTTGATCCAAGAAGGAGAATTGGGTCACATTGTGCGTACTTGGTGACTTGGTATAACAAACGGATCAAGTTATGGATACTTGTTGATCCGAGAAGCCGAATTGGGTCAATTGAAAGACTTGTTGATCCAAGAAGTCAATTGGGTTCAAATACAAGCCTTAATGATTCGTGAAGTCGAACGGAGTCAATTAGTTGGTGCTTGTTGATCCGAGAAGGCAAATTGGGTAACATTGTGCGTACTTGGTGACTTGGTAAAACAAACGGATCAAGTTATGGATACTTGTTGATCCGAGAAGTCGAATTGGGTCAATTGATAGACTTGTTGATCCGAGAAGTCAATTGGGTTCAAATAAAAGCCTTAATGATTCGTGAAGTCGAACGGAGTCAAATAGTTGGTGCTTGTTGATCCGAGATGGCGAATTGGATCACATTGTGCGTACTTGGTGACTTGGTAAAACAAACGGATCAAGTTGTGGATACTTGTTGATCCGAGAAGCCGAATAGGGTCAATTGAAAGACGTTGATCCGAGAAGTCAATTGGGGTCAAATACAAGCCTTAATGATTCGTGAAGTCGAACGGAGTCAAATTGTTGGTGCTCGTTCATTTGAGAAGGCGAATTGGGTCACATTGTGCGTACTTGGTGACTTTATAAAACAAACGAATCAAGTTATGGATACTTGTTGATCCGAGAAGGCCAATTAAGTCAAATGGAAGACTTGTTGATCTGAGAGGTCAATTGGGTTCAAATACAAGCCTTAATGATTCGTGAAGTCGAACGAAGTCAAATAGTTGGTGCTTGTTGATCCGAGAAGGCGAATTGGGTCACATTGTGCGTACTTGGTGACTTTATAAAATAAACGAATCAAGTTATGCATACTTGTTGATCCGAGAAGCCCAATTAAGTCAAATGGAAGACTTGTTGATCTGAGAGGTCAATTGGGTTCAAATACAAGCCTTAATGATTCGTGAAGTCGAACGGAGTCAAATAGTTGGTGCTTGTTGATCCGAGAAGGCGAATTGGGTCACATTGTGCGTACTTGGTGACTTTATAAAACAAAGGAATCAAGTTATGGATACTTGTTGATCTGAGAAGCCCAATTGAGTCAAATGGAAGACTTGTTGATCCGAGAAGTCAATTGGGTTCAAATACTAGCCTTAATGATTCGTGAAGTCGAACGGAGTCAAATAGTTGGTGCTCGTTCATTCGAGAAGGCGAATTGGGTCACATAGTGCGTACTTGGTGACTTGGTATAACAAACGGATCAAGTTATGGATACTTGTTGATCCGAGAAGCCGAATTAGGTCAATTGAAAGACTTGTTGACTCGAGAAATCAATTTGGTTCAAATACAAGCCTTAATGATTCCTGAAGTCGAACGAAGTCAATTAGTTGGTGCTTGTTGATCCGAGAAGGCGAATTGGGTCACATTAAGCGTACTTGGTGACTTGGTAAAAGAAATGGATCAAGTTATGGATACTTGTTGATCCGAGAAGCCGAATTGGGTCAATTGAAAGACTTGTTGATCCGAGAAGTCAATTGGGGTCAAATACAAGCCTTAATGATTCGTGAAGTCCAACGGAGTCAAATTGTTGGTGCTTGTTGATCCGAAAAGGCGAATTGGGTCACATTGTGCATACTTGGTGACTTTATAAAACAAACGAATCAAGTTATGGATACTTGTTGATCCGAGAAGTCGAATTGGGTCAATTGATAGACTTGTTGATCCGAGAAGTCAATTGGGTTCAAATACAAGCCTTAATGATTCGTGAAGTCGAACGGAGTCAAATAGTTGGTGCTTGTTGATCCGAGAAGGAGGTCACATTGTGCGTACTTGGTGACTTGGTATAACAAACAGATCAAGTTATGGATACTTGTTGATCCGAGAAGCCGAATTGGGTCAATTGAAAGTCTTGTTGATCCGAGAAGTCAATTGGGTTCAAATACAAGCCATAATGATTCGTGAAGTCGAACGGAGTCAAATAGTTGGTGCTTGTTGATCCAAGAAGGAGAATTGGGTCACATTGTGCGTACTTGGTGACTTGGTATAACAAACGGATCAAGTTATGGATACTTGTTGATCCGAGAAGCCGAATTGGGTCAATTGAAAGACTTGTTGATCCAAGAAGTCAATTGGGTTCAAATACAAGCCTTAATGATTCGTGAAGTCGAACGGAGTCAATTAGTTGGTGCTTGTTGATCCGAGAAGGCAAATTGGGTAACATTGTGCGTACTTGGTGACTTGGTAAAACAAACGGATCAAGTTATGGATACTTGTTGATCCGAGAAGTCGAATTGGGTCAATTGATAGACTTGTTGATCCGAGAAGTCAATTGGGTTCAAATAAAAGCCTTAATGATTCGTGAAGTCGAACGGAGTCAAATAGTTGGTGCTTGTTGATCCGAGATGGCGAATTGGATCACATTGTGCGTACTTGGTGACTTGGTAAAACAAACGGATCAAGTTGTGGATACTTGTTGATCCGAGAAGCCGAATAGGGTCAATTGAAAGACGTTGATCCGAGAAGTCAATTGGGGTCAAATACAAGCCTTAATGATTCGTGAAGTCGAACGGAGTCAAATTGTTGGTGCTCGTTCATTTGAGAAGGCGAATTGGGTCACATTGTGCGTACTTGGTGACTTTATAAAACAAACGAATCAAGTTATGGATACTTGTTGATCCGAGAAGGCCAATTAAGTCAAATGGAAGACTTGTTGATCTGAGAGGTCAATTGGGTTCAAATACAAGCCTTAATGATTCGTGAAGTCGAACGAAGTCAAATAGTTGGTGCTTGTTGATCCGAGAAGGCGAATTGGGTCACATTGTGCGTACTTGGTGACTTTATAAAATAAACGAATCAAGTTATGCATACTTGTTGATCCGAGAAGCCCAATTAAGTCAAATGGAAGACTTGTTGATCTGAGAGGTCAATTGGGTTCAAATACAAGCCTTAATGATTCGTGAAGTCGAACGGAGTCAAATAGTTGGTGCTTGTTGATCCGAGAAGGCGAATTGGGTCACATTGTGCGTACTTGGTGACTTTATAAAACAAAGGAATCAAGTTATGGATACTTGTTGATCTGAGAAGCCCAATTGAGTCAAATGGAAGACTTGTTGATCCGAGAAGTCAATTGGGTTCAAATACTAGCCTTAATGATTCGTGAAGTCGAACGGAGTCAAATAGTTGGTGCTCGTTCATTCGAGAAGGCGAATTGGGTCACATAGTGCGTACTTGGTGACTTGGTATAACAAACGGATCAAGTTATGGATACTTGTTGATCCGAGAAGCCGAATTAGGTCAATTGAAAGACTTGTTGACTCGAGAAATCAATTTGGTTCAAATACAAGCCTTAATGATTCCTGAAGTCGAACGAAGTCAATTAGTTGGTGCTTGTTGATCCGAGAAGGCGAATTGGGTCACATTAAGCGTACTTGGTGACTTGGTAAAAGAAATGGATCAAGTTATGGATACTTGTTGATCCGAGAAGCCGAATTGGGTCAATTGAAAGACTTGTTGATCCGAGAAGTCAATTGGGGTCAAATACAAGCCTTAATGATTCGTGAAGTCCAACGGAGTCAAATTGTTGGTGCTTGTTGATCCGAAAAGGCGAATTGGGTCACATTGTGCATACTTGGTGACTTTATAAAACAAACGAATCAAGTTATGGATACTTGTTGATCCGAGAAGTCGAATTGGGTCAATTGATAGACTTGTTGATCCGAGAAGTCAATTGGGTTCAAATACAAGCCTTAATGATTCGTGAAGTCGAACGGAGTCAAATAGTTGGTGCTTGTTGATCCGAGAAGGAGGTCACATTGTGCGTACTTGGTGACTTGGTATAACAAACAGATCAAGTTATGGATACTTGTTGATCCGAGAAGCCGAATTGGGTCAATTGAAAGTCTTGTTGATCCGAGAAGTCAATTGGGTTCAAATACAAGCCATAATGATTCGTGAAGTCGAACGGAGTCAAATAGTTGGTGCTTGTTGATCCAAGAAGGAGAATTGGGTCACATTGTGCGTACTTGGTGACTTGGTATAACAAACGGATCAAGTTATGGATACTTGTTGATCCGAGAAGCCGAATTGGGTCAATTGAAAGACTTGTTGATCCAAGAAGTCAATTGGGTTCAAATACAAGCCTTAATGATTCGTGAAGTCGAACGGAGTCAATTAGTTGGTGCTTGTTGATCCGAGAAGGCAAATTGGGTAACATTGTGCGTACTTGGTGACTTGGTAAAACAAACGGATCAAGTTATGGATACTTGTTGATCCGAGAAGTCGAATTGGGTCAATTGATAGACTTGTTGATCCGAGAAGTCAATTGGGTTCAAATAAAAGCCTTAATGATTCGTGAAGTCGAACGGAGTCAAATAGTTGGTGCTTGTTGATCCGAGATGGCGAATTGGATCACATTGTGCGTACTTGGTGACTTGGTAAAACAAACGGATCAAGTTGTGGATACTTGTTGATCCGAGAAGCCGAATAGGGTCAATTGAAAGACGTTGATCCGAGAAGTCAATTGGGGTCAAATACAAGCCTTAATGATTCGTGAAGTCGAACGGAGTCAAATTGTTGGTGCTCGTTCATTTGAGAAGGCGAATTGGGTCACATTGTGCGTACTTGGTGACTTTATAAAACAAACGAATCAAGTTATGGATACTTGTTGATCCGAGAAGGCCAATTAAGTCAAATGGAAGACTTGTTGATCTGAGAGGTCAATTGGGTTCAAATACAAGCCTTAATGATTCGTGAAGTCGAACGAAGTCAAATAGTTGGTGCTTGTTGATCCGAGAAGGCGAATTGGGTCACATTGTGCGTACTTGGTGACTTTATAAAATAAACGAATCAAGTTATGCATACTTGTTGATCCGAGAAGCCCAATTAAGTCAAATGGAAGACTTGTTGATCTGAGAGGTCAATTGGGTTCAAATACAAGCCTTAATGATTCGTGAAGTCGAACGGAGTCAAATAGTTGGTGCTTGTTGATCTGAGAAGGCGAATTGGGTCACATTGTGCGTACTTGGTGACTTTATAAAACAAAGGAATCAAGTTATGGATACTTGTTGATCTGAGAAGCCCAATTGAGTCAAATGGAAGACTTGTTGATCCGAGAAGTCAATTGTGTTCAAATACTAGCCTTAATGATTCGTGAAGTCGAACGGAGTCAAATAGTTGGTGCTCGTTCATTCGAGAAGGCGAATTGGGTCACATAGTGCGTACTTGGTGACTTGGTATAACAAACGGATCAAGTTATGGATACTTGTTGATCCGAGAAGCCGAATTAGGTCAATTGAAAGACTTGTTGACTCGAGAAATCAATTTGGTTCAAATACAAGCCTTAATGATTCCTGAAGTCGAACGAAGTCAATTAGTTGGTGCTTGTTGATCCGAGAAGGCGAATTGGGTCACATTAAGCGTACTTGGTGACTTGGTAAAAGAAATGGATCAAGTTATGGATACTTGTTGATCCGAGAAGCCGAATTGGGTCAATTGAAAGACTTGTTGATCCGAGAAGTCAATTGGGGTCAAATACAAGCCTTAATGATTCGTGAAGTCCAACGGAGTCAAATTGTTGGTGCTTGTTGATCCGAAAAGGCGAATTGGGTCACATTGTGCGTACTTGGTGACTTTATAAAACAAACGAATCAAGTTATGGATACTTGTTGATCCGAGAAGTCGAATTGGGTCAATTGATAGACTAGTTGATCCGAGAAGTCAATTGGGTTCAAATACAAGCCTTAATGATTCGTGAAGTCGAACGGAGTCAAATAGTTGGTGCTTGTTGATCCGAGAAGGAGGTCACATTGTGCGTACTTGGTGACTTGGTATAACAAACAGATCAAGTTATGGATACTTGTTGATCCGAGAAGCCGAATTGGGTCAATTGAAAGTCTTGTTGATCCGAGAAGTCAATTGGGTTCAAATACAAGCCTTAATGATTCGTGAAGTCGAACGGAGTCAAATAGTTGGTGCTTGTTGATCCAAGAAGGAGAATTGGGTCACATTGTGCGTACTTGGTGACTTGGTATAACAAACGGATCAAGTTATGGATACTTGTTGATCCGAGAAGCCGAATTGGGTCAATTGAAAGACATGTTGATCCAAGAAGTCAATTGGGTTCAAATACAAGCCTTAATGATTCGTGAAGTCGAACGGAGTCAATTAGTTGGTGCTTGTTGATCCGAGAAGGCAAATTGGGTAACATTGTGCGTACTTGGTGACTTGGTAAAACAAACGGATCAAGTTATGGATACTTGTTGATCCGAGAAGTCGAATTGGGTCAATTGATAGACTTCTTGATCCGAGAAGTCAATTGGGTTCAAATAAAAGCCTTAATGATTCGTGAAGTCGAACGGAGTCAAATAGTTGGTGCTTGTTGATCCGAGATGGCGAATTGGATCACATTGTGCGTACTTGGTGACTTGGTAAAACAAACGGATCAAGTTGTGGATACTTGTTGATCCGAGAAGCCGAATAGGGTCAATTGAAAGACGTTGATCCGAGAAGTCAATTGGGGTAAAATACAAGCCTTAATGATTCGTGAAGTCGAACGGAGTCAAATTGTTGGTGCTCGTTCATTTGAGAAGGCGAATTGGGTCACATTGTGCGTACTTGGTGACTTTATAAAACAAACGAATCAAGTTATGGATACTTGTTGATCCGAGAAGCCCAATTAAATCAAATGGAAGACTTGTTGATCTGAGAGGTCAATTGGGTTCAAATACAAGCCTTAATGATTCGTGAAGTCGAACGAAGTCAAATAGTTGGTGCTTGTTGATCCGAGAAGGCGAATTGGGTCACATTGTGCGTACTTGGTGACTTTATAAAATAAACGAATCAAGTTATGGATACTTGTTGATCCGAGAAGCCCAATTAAGTCAAATGGAAGACTTGTTGATCTGAGAGGTCAATTGGGTTCAAATACAAGCTTTAATGATTCGTGAAGTCGAACGGAGTCAAATAGTTGGTGCTTGTTGATCCGAGAAGGCGAATTGGGTCACATTGTGCGTACTTGGTGACTTTATAAAACAAAGGAATCAAGTTATGGATACTTGTTGATCTGAGAAGCCCAATTGAGTCAAATGGAAGACTTGTTGATCCGAGAAGTCAATTGGGTTCAAATACAAGCCTTAATGATTCGTGAAGTCGAACGGAGTCAAATTGTTGGTGCTTGTTGATCCGAGAAGGCGAATTGGGTCACATTGTGCGTACTTGGTGACTTTATAAAACAAAGGAATCAAGTTATGGATACATGTTGATCTGAAAAGCCCAATTGAGTCAAATGGAAGACTTGTTGATCCGAGAAGTCAATTGGGTTCAAATACAAGCCTTAATGATTCGTGAAGTCGAACGGAGTCAAATTGTTGGTGCTTGTTGATCCGAGAAGGCTAATTGGGTCACATTGTGCGTACTTGGTGACTTTATAAAACAAACGAATCAAGTTATGGATACTTGTTGATCCGAGAAGCCCAATTAAGTCAAATGGAAGACTTGTTGATCCGAGAAGTTAATTGGGTTCAAATACAAGCCTTAATGATTCGTGAAGTCGAACGGAGTCCAATAGTTGGTGCTTGTTGATCCGAGAAGGCGAATTGGGTCACATTGTGCGTACTTGGTGACTTTATAAAACGAAGGAATCAAGTTATGGATACTTGTTGATCCGAGAAGCCCAATTGAGTCAAATGGAAGACTTGTTTATCCGAGAAGTCAATTGGGTTCAAATACAAGCCTTAATGATTCGTGAAGTCGAACGGAGTCAAATAGTTGGTGCTTGTTGATCCGAGAAGGCGAATTGGGTCACATTGTGCGTACTTGGTGACTTTATAAAACAAAGGATTCAAGTTATGGATACTTGTTGATCCGAGAAGCCGAATTGGGTCAGTTGAAAGACTTGTTGATCCAAGAAGTCAATTGGGTTCAAATACAAGCCTTAATGATTCGTGAAGTCGAACGGAGTCAATTAGTTGGTGCTTGTTGATTCGAGAAGGCAAATTGGGTCACATTGTGCGTACTTGGTGACTTGGTAAAACAAACGGATCAAGTTATGGATACTTGTTGATCCGAGAAGCCGAATAGGGTCAATTGAAAGACGTTGATCCGAGAAGTCAATTGGGTTCAAATAAAAGCCTTAATGATTCGTGAAGTCGAGCGGAGTCAAATAGTTGGTCCTCGTTCATTCGAGAAGGTGAATTGGGTCACATTGTGCGTACTTGGTGACTTGGTAAAACAAACGAATCAAGTTATGGATACTTGTTGATCCGAGGAGCCGAATTTGGTCAATTGAAAGACTTGTTGATCCGAGAAGTCAATTGGGGTCAAATATAAGCCTTAATGATTCGTGAAATCGAACGGAGTCAAATTGTTGGTGCTTGTTGATCCGAGAAGGCGAATTAGGTCACATTGTGCGTACTTGGTGACTTTATAAAACAAACGAATCAAGTTATGGATACTTGTTGATCCGAGAAGCCCAATTAAGTCAAATGGAAGACTTGTTGATCTGAGAGGTCAATTGGGTTCAAATACAAACCTTAATGATTCGTGAAGTCGAACGGAGTCAAATAGTTGGTGCTTGTTGATCCGAGAAGGCGAATTGGGTCACATTGTGCGTACTTGGTGACTTTATAAAACAAAGGAATCAAGTTATGGATACATGTTGATCTGAAAAGCCCAATTGAGTCAAATGGAAGACTTGTTGATCCGAGAAGTCAATTGGGTTCAAATACAAGCCTTAATGATTCGTGAAGTCGAACGGAGTCAAATTGTTGGTGCTTGTTGATCCGAGAAGGCTAATTGGGTCACATTGTGCGTACTTGGTGACTTTATAAAACAAACGAATCAAGTTATGGATACTTGTTGATCCGAGAAGCCCAATTAAGTCAAATGGAAGACTTGTTGATCCGAGAAGTTAATTGGGTTCAAATACAAGCATTAATGATTCGTGAAGTCGAACGGAGTCCAATAGTTGGTGCTTGTTGATCCGAGAAGGCGAATTGGGTCACATTGTGCGTACTTGGTGACTTTATAAAACGAAGGAATCAAGTTATGGATACTTGTTGATCCGAGAAGCCCAATTGAGTCAAATGGAAGACTTGTTTATCCGAGAAGTCAATTGGGTTCAAATAGAAGCCTTAATGATTCGTGAAGTCGAACGGAGTCAAATAGTTGGTGCTTGTTGATCCGAGAAGGCGAATTGGGTCACATTGTGCGTACTTGGTGACTTTATAAAACAAAGGAATCAAGTTATGGATACTTCTTGATCCGAGAAGCCGAATTGGGTCAGTTGAAAGACTTGTTGATCCAAGAAGTCAATTGGGTTCAAATACAAGCCTTAATGATTCGTGAAGTCGAACGGAATCAATTAGTTGGTGCTTGTTCGAGAAGGCAAATTGGGTCACATTGTGCGTACTTGGTGACTTGGTAAAACAAACGGATCAAGTTATGGATACTTGTTGATCCGAGAAGCCGAATAGGGTCAATTGAAAGACGTTGATCCGAGAAGTCAATTGGGTTCAAATAAAAGCCTTAATGATTCGTGAAGTCGAACGGAGTCAAATAGTTGGTCCTCGTTCATTCGAGAAGGTGAATTGGGTCACATTGTGCGTACTTGGTGACTTGGTAAAACAAACGAATCAAGTTATGGATACTTGTTGATCCGAGGAGCCGAATTTGGTCAATTGAAAGACTTGTTGATCCGAGAAGTCAATTGGGGTCAAATATAAGCCTTAATGATTCGTGAAGTCGAACGGAGTCAAATTGTTGGTGCTTGTTGATCCGAGAAGGCGAATTAGGTCACATTGTGCGTACTTGGTTACTTTATAAAACAAACGAATCAAGTTATGGATACTTGTTGATCCGAGAAGCCCAATTAAGTCAAATGGAAGACTTGTTGATCTGAGAGGTCAATTGGGTTCAAATACAAACCTTAATGACTCGTGAAGTCGAACGGAGTCAAATAGTTGGTGCTTGTTGATCCGAGAAGGCGAATTGGGTCACATTGTGCGTACTTGGTGACTTTATAAAACAAAGGAATCAAGTTATGGATACTTGTTGATCTGAGAAGCCCAATTGAGTCAAATGGAAGACTTGTTGATCCGAGAAGTCAATTGGGTTCAAACACAAGCCTTAATGATTCGTGAAGTCGAACGGAGTCAAATTGTTGGTGCTTGTTGATCCGAGAAGGCGAATTGGGTCACATTGTGCGTACTTGGTGACTTTATAAAACAAACGAATCAAGTTATGAATACTTGTTGATCCGAGAAGCCCAATTAAGTCAAATGGAAGACTTGTTGATCCGAGAAGTCAATTGGGTTCAAATACAAGCCTTAATGATTCGTGGAGTCGAACGGAGTCCAATAGTTGGTGCTTGTTGATCCGAGAAGGCGAATTGGGTCACATTGTGTACTTGGAGACTTTATAAAACAAAGGAATCAAGTTATGGATACTTGTTGATCCGAAAAGCCCAATTGAGTCAAATGGAAGACTTGTTGATCCGAGAAGTCAATTGGGTTCAAATACAAGCCTTAATGATTCGTGAAGTCGAACGGAGTCAAATTGTTGTTTCTTGTTGATCCGAGAAGGCGAATTGGGTCACATTGTGCGTACTTGGTGACTTTATAAAACAAACGAATCAAGTTATGGATACTTGTTGATCCGAGAAGTCGAATTGGGTCAACTGAAAGACTTGTTGATCCGAGAAGTCAATTGGGTTCAAATACAAGCCTTAATGATTCGTGAAGTCGAACAAAGTCAATTAGTTGGTGCTTGTTGATCCGAGAAGGCGAATTGGGTCACATTGTGCGTACTTGGTGACTTGGTAAAACAAATGGATCAAGTTATGGATACTTGTTGATCCGAGAAGTCGAATTGGGTCAATTGATAGACTTGTTGATCCGAGAAGTCAATTGGGTTCAAATACAAGCCTTAATGATTCGTGAAGTCGAACGGAGTCAAATAGTTGGTGCTTGTTGATCCGAGAAGGTGAATTGGGTCACATTGTGCGTACTTGGTGACTTGGTAAAACAAACGAATCAAGTTATGGATACTTGTTGATCCGAGGAGCCGAATTTGGTCAATTGAAAGACTTGTTGATCCGAGAAGTCAATTGGGGTCAAATATAAGCCTTAATGATTCGTGAAGTCGAACGGAGTCAAATTGTTGGTGCTTGTTGATCCGAGAAGGCGAATTAGGTCACATTGTGCGTACTTGGTTACTTTATAAAACAAACGAATCAAGTTATGGATACTTGTTGATCCGAGAAGCCCAATTAAGTCAAATGGAAGACTTGTTGATCTGAGAGGTCAATTGGGTTCAAATACAAACCTTAATGACTCGTGAAGTCGAACGGAGTCAAATAGTTGGTGCTTGTTGATCCGAGAAGGCGAATTGGGTCACATTGTGCGTACTTGGTGACTTTATAAAACAAAGGAATCAAGTTATGGATACTTGTTGATCTGAGAAGCCCAATTGAGTCAAATGGAAGACTTGTTGATCCGAGAAGTCAATTGGGTTCAAACACAAGCCTTAATGATTCGTGAAGTCGAACGGAGTCAAATTGTTGGTGCTTGTTGATCCGAGAAGGCGAATTGGGTCACATTGTGCGTACTTGGTGACTTTATAAAACAAACGAATCAAGTTATGAATACTTGTTGATCCGAGAAGCCCAATTAAGTCAAATGGAAGACTTGTTGATCCGAGAAGTCAATTGGGTTCAAATACAAGCCTTAATGATTCGTGGAGTCGAACGGAGTCCAATAGTTGGTGCTTGTTGATCCGAGAAGGCGAATTGGGTCACATTGTGTACTTGGAGACTTTATAAAACAAAGGAATCAAGTTATGGATACTTGTTGATCCGAAAAGCCCAATTGAGTCAAATGGAAGACTTGTTGATCCGAGAAGTCAATTGGGTTCAAATACAAGCCTTAATGATTCGTGAAGTCGAACGGAGTCAAATTGTTGTTTCTTGTTGATCCGAGAAGGCGAATTGGGTCACATTGTGCGTACTTGGTGACTTTATAAAACAAACGAATCAAGTTATGGATACTTGTTGATCCGAGAAGTCGAATTGGGTCAACTGAAAGACTTGTTGATCCGAGAAGTCAATTGGGTTCAAATACAAGCCTTAATGATTCGTGAAGTCGAACAAAGTCAATTAGTTGGTGCTTGTTGATCCGAGAAGGCGAATTGGGTCACATTGTGCGTACTTGGTGACTTGGTAAAACAAATGGATCAAGTTATGGATACTTGTTGATCCGAGAAGTCGAATTGGGTCAATTGATAGACTTGTTGATCCGAGAAGTCAATTGGGTTCAAATACAAGCCTTAATGATTCGTGAAGTCGAACGGAGTCAAATAGTTGGTGCTTGTTGATCCGAGATGGCGAATTGGATCACATTGTACGTACTTGGTGACTTGGTAAAACAAACGGATCAAGTTATGGATACTTGTTGATCCGAGAAGCCGAATTGGGTCAATTGAAAGACTTGTTGATCCGAGAAGTCTATTGGGTTCAAATACTAGCCTTAATGATTCGTGAAGTCGAACGGAGTCAAATAGTTGGTGCTCGTTCATTCGAGAAGGCGAATTGGGTCACATTGTGCGTACTTGGTGACTTGGTAAAACAAACAGATCAAGTTATGGATACTTGTTGATCCGAGGAGCCGAATTTGGTCAACTGAAAGACTTGTTGATCCGAGAAGTCTATTGGGTTCAAATACTAGCCTTAATGATTCGTGAAGTCGAACGGAGTCAAATAGTTGGTGCTCGTTCATTCGAGAAGGCGAATTGGGTCACATTGTGCGTACTTGGTGACTTGGTAAAACAAACGGATCAAGTTATGGATACTTGTTGATCCGAGGAGCCGAATTTGGTCAACTGAAAGACTTGTTGATCCGAGAAGTCAATTGGGGTCAAATACAAGCCTTAATGATTCGTGAAGTCGAACGGAGTCAAGTTGTTGGTGCTTGTTGATCCGAGAAGGCGAATTGGCTCACATTGTGCGTACTTGGTGACTTTATAAAATAAACGAATCAAGTTATGGATTCTTGTTGATCCGAGAAGCCCAATTAAGTCAAATGGAAGACTTGTTGATCCGAGAAGTCAATTGGGTTCAAATACAAGCCTTAATAATTCGTGAAGTCGAACGGTGTCAAATAGTTGGTGCTTGTTGATCCGAGAAGGCGAATTGGGTCACATTGTGCGTACTTGGTGACTTGGTAAAACAAATGGAGCAAGTTATGGATACTTGTTGATCCGAGAAGCCGAATTGGGTCAATTGAATGACTTGTTGATCCGAGAAGTCAATTGGGTTCAAATACTAGCCTTAATGATTCGTGAAGTCGAACGGAGTCAAATAGTTGGTGCTTGTTGATCCGAGAAGGCAAATTGGGTCACATTGTGCGTACTTGGTGACTTGGTAAAACAAACGGATCAAGTTATGGATACTTGTTGATCCGAGAAGTCGAATTGGGTCAATTGATAGACTTGTTGATCCGAGAAGTCAATTGGGTTCAAATAAAAGCCTTAATGATTCGTGAAGTCGAACGGAGTCAAATAGTTGGTGCTTGTTGATCCGAGATGGCGAATTGGATCACATTGTGCGTACTTGGTGACTTGGTAAAACAAACGGATCAAGTTGTGGATACTTGTTGATCCGAGAAGCCGAATTGGGTCAATTGAAAGACGTTGATCCGAGAAGTCAATTGGGTTCAAATACTAGCCTTAATGATTCGTGAAGTCGAACGGAGTCAAATAGTTGGTGCTCGTTCATTCGAGAAGGCGAATTAAGTCACATTGTGCGTACTTGGTGACTTGGTAAAACAAACGGATCAAGTTATGGATACTTGTTGATCCGAGGAGCCGAATTTGGTCAATTGAAAGACTTGTTGATCCGAGAAGTCAATTGGGGTCAAATACAAGCCTTAATGATTCGTGAAGTCGAACGGAGTCAAATTGTTGGTGCTCGTTCATTCGAGAAGGCGAATTGGGTCACATTGTGCGTACTTGGTGACTTTATAAAACAAACGAATCAAGTTATGGATACTTGTTGATCCGAGAAGCCCAATTAAGTCAAATGGAAGACTTGTTGATCTGAGAGGTCAATTGGGTTCAAATACAAGCCTTAATGATTCGTGAAGTCGAACGGAGTCAAATAGTTGGTGCTTGTTGATCCGAGAAGGCGAATTGGGTCACATTGTGCGTACTTGGTGACTTTATAAAACAAACGAATCAAGTTATGGATACTTGTTGATCCGAGAAGCCCAATTAAGTCAAATGGAAGACTTGTTGATCTGAGAGGTCAATTGGGTTCAAATACAAGCCTTAATGATTCGTGAAGTCGAACGGAGTCAAATAGTTGGTGCTTGTTGATCCGAGAAGGCGAATTGGGTCACATTGTGCGTACTTGGTGACTTTATAAAACAAAGGAATCAAGTTATGGATACTTGTTGATCCGAGAAGCCCAATTAAGTCAAATGGAAGACTTGTTGATCCGAGAAGTCAATTGGGTTCAAATACAAGCCTTAATGATTCGTGAAGTCGAACGGAGTCAAATTGTTGGTGCTTGTTGATCCGAGAAGGCGAATTGGGTCACATTGTGCGTACTTGGTGACTTTATAAAACAAAGGAATCAAGTTATGGATACTTGTTGATCTGAGAAGCCCAATTGAGTCAAATGGAAGACTTGTTGATCCGAGAAGTCAATTGGGTTCAAATACAAGCCTTAATGATTCGTGAAGTCGAACGGAGTCAAATTGTTGGTGCTTGTTGATCCGAGAAGGCGAATTGGGTCACATTGTGCGTACTTGGTGACTTTATAAAACAAACGAATCAAGTTATGGATACTTGTTGATCCGAGAAGCCCAGTTAAGTCAAATGGAAGACTTGTTGATCCGAGAAGTCAATTGGGTTCAAATACAAGCCTTAATGATTCGTGAAGTCGAACGGAGTCCAATAGTTGGTGCTTGTTGATCCGAGAAGGCGAATTGGGTCACATTGTGCGTACTTGGTGACTTTATAAAACGAAGGAATCAAGTTATGGATACTTGTTGATCCGAGAAGCCCAATTGAGTCAAATGGAAGACTTGTTTATCCGAGAAGTCAATTGGGTTCAAATACAAGCCTTAATGATTCGTGAAGTCGAACGGAGTCAAATAGTTGGTGCTTGTTGATCCGAGAAGGAGAATTGGGTCACATTGTGCGTACTTGGTGACTTGGTATAACAAACGGATCAAGTTATGGATACTTGTTGATCCGAGAAGCCGAATTGGGTCAGTTGAAAGACTTGTTGATCCAAGAAGTCAATTGGGTTCAAATACAAGCCTTAATGATTCGTGAAGTCGAACGGAGTCAATTAGTTGGTGCTTGTTGATTCGAGAAGGGAAATTGGGTCACATTGTGCGTACTTGGTGACTTGGTAAAACAAACGGATCAAGTTATGGATACTTGTTGATCCGAGAAGTCGAATTGGGTCAATTGAAAGACTTGTTGATCCGAGAAGTCAATTGGGTTCAAATAAAAGCCTTAATGATTCGTGAAGTCGAACGGAGTCAAATAGTTGGTGCTCGTTCATTCGAGAAGGTGAATTGGGTCACATTGTGCGTACTTGGTGACTTGGTAAAACAAACGAATCAAGTTATGGATACTTGTTGATCCGAGGAGCCGAATTTGGTCAATTGAAAGACGTGTTGATCCGAGAAGTCAATTGGGGTCAAATACAAGCCTTAATGATTCGTGAAGTCGAACGGAGTCAAATTGTTGGTGCTTGTTGATCCGAGAAGGCGAATTGGGTCACATTGTGCGTACTTGGTGACTTTATAAAACAAACGAATCAAGTTACGGATACTTGTTGATCCGAGAAGCCCAATTAAGTCAAATGGAAGACTTGTTGATCTGAGAGGTCAATTGGGTTCAAATACAAGCCTTAATGATTCGTGAAGTCGAACGGAGTCAAATAGTTGGTGCTTGTTGATCCGAGAAGGCGAATTGGGTCACATTGTGCGTACTTGGTGACTTTATAAAACAAAGGAATCAAGTTATGGATACTTGTTGATCTGAGAAGCCCAATTGAGTCAAATGGAAGACTTGTTGATCCGAGATGTCAATTAGGTTCAAACACAAGCCTTAATGATTCGTGAAGTCGAACGGAGTCAAATTGTTGGTGCTTGTTGATCCAAGAAGGCGAATTGGGTCACATTGTGCGTACTTGGTGACTTTATAAAACAAACGAATCAAGTTATGGATACTTGTTGATCCGAGAAGCCCAATTAAGTCAAATGGAAGACTTGTTGATCCGAGAAGTCAATTGGGTTCAAATACAAGCCTTAATGATTCGTGAAGTCGAACGGAGTCCAATAGTTGGTGCTTGTTGATACGAGAAGGCGAATTGGGTCACATTGTGCGTACTTGGTGACTTTATAAAACAAAGGAATCAAGTTATGGATACTTGTTGATCCGAAAAGCCCAATTGAGTCAAATGGAAGACTTGTTTATCCGAGAAGTCAATTGGGTTCAAATACAAGCCTTAATGATTCGTGAAGTCGAACGGAGTCAAATAGTTGGTGCTTGTTGATCCGAGAAGGAGAATTGGGTCACATTGTGCGTACTTGGTGACTTGGTATAACAAACGGATCAAGTTATGGATACTTGTTGATCCGAGAAGCCGAATTGGGTCAGTTGAAAGACTTGTTGATCCAAGAAGTCAATTGGGTTCAAATACAAGCCTTAATGATTCGTGAAGTCGAACGGAGTCAATTAGTTGGTGCTTGTTGATTCGAGAAGGCAAATTGGGTCACATTGTGCGTACTTGGTGACTTGGTAAAACAAACGGATCAAGTTGTGGATACTTGTTGATCCGAGAAGCCGAATTGGGTCAATTGAAAGACGTTGATCCGAGAAGTCAATTGGGTTCAAATACTAGCCTTAATGATTCGTGAAGTCGAACGGAGTCAAATAGTTGGTGCTCGTTCATTCGAGAAGGCGAATTAAGTCACATTGTGCGTACTTGGTGACTTGGTAAAACAAACGGATCAAGTTATGGATACTTGTTGATCCGAGGAGCCGAATTTGGTCAATTGAAAGACTTGTTGATCCGAGAAGTCAATTGGGGTCAAATACAAGCCTTAATGATTCGTGAAGTCGAACGGAGTCAAATTGTTGGTGCTCGTTCATTCGAGAAGGCGAATTGGGTCACATTGTGCGTACTTGGTGACTTTATAAAACAAACGAATCAAGTTATGGATACTTGTTGATCCGAGAAGCCCAATTAAGTCAAATGGAAGACTTGTTGATCTGAGAGGTCAATTGGGTTCAAATACAAGCCTTAATGATTCGTGAAGTCGAACGGAGTCAAATAGTTGGTGCTTGTTGATCCGAGAAGGCGAATTGGGTCACATTGTGCGTACTTGGTGACTTTATAAAACAAACGAATCAAGTTATGGATACTTGTTGATCCGAGAAGCCCAATTAAGTCAAATGGAAGACTTGTTGATCTGAGAGGTCAATTGGGTTCAAATACAAGCCTTAATGATTCGTGAAGTCGAACGGAGTCAAATAGTTGGTGCTTGTTGATCCGAGAAGGCGAATTGGGTCACATTGTGCGTACTTGGTGACTTTATAAAACAAAGGAATCAAGTTATGGATACTTGTTGATCCGAGAAGCCCAATTAAGTCAAATGGAAGACTTGTTGATCCGAGAAGTCAATTGGGTTCAAATACAAGCCTTAATGATTCGTGAAGTCGAACGGAGTCAAATTGTTGGTGCTTGTTGATCCGAGAAGGCGAATTGGGTCACATTGTGCGTACTTGGTGACTTTATAAAACAAAGGAATCAAGTTATGGATACTTGTTGATCTGAGAAGCCCAATTGAGTCAAATGGAAGACTTGTTGATCCGAGAAGTCAATTGGGTTCAAATACAAGCCTTAATGATTCGTGAAGTCGAACGGAGTCAAATTGTTGGTGCTTGTTGATCCGAGAAGGCGAATTGGGTCACATTGTGCGTACTTGGTGACTTTATAAAACAAACGAATCAAGTTATGGATACTTGTTGATCCGAGAAGCCCAGTTAAGTCAAATGGAAGACTTGTTGATCCGAGAAGTCAATTGGGTTCAAATACAAGCCTTAATGATTCGTGAAGTCGAACGGAGTCCAATAGTTGGTGCTTGTTGATCCGAGAAGGCGAATTGGGTCACATTGTGCATACTTGGTGACTTTATAAAACGAAGGAATCAAGTTATGGATACTTGTTGATCCGAGAAGCCCAATTGAGTCAAATGGAAGACTTGTTTATCCGAGAAGTCAATTGGGTTCAAATACAAGCCTTAATGATTCGTGAAGTCGAACGGAGTCAAATAGTTGGTGCTTGTTGATCCGAGAAGGAGAATTGGGTCACATTGTGCGTACTTGGTGACTTGGTATAACAAACGGATCAAGTTATGGATACTTGTTGATCCGAGAAGCCGAATTGGGTCAGTTGAAAGACTTGTTGATCCAAGAAGTCAATTGGGTTCAAATACAAGCCTTAATGATTCGTGAAGTCGAACGGAGTCAATTAGTTGGTGCTTGTTGATTCGAGAAGGCAAATTGGGTCACATTGTGCGTACTTGGTGACTTGGTAAAACAAACGGATCAAGTTATGGATACTTGTTGATCCGAGAAGTCGAATTGGGTCAATTGAAAGACTTGTTGATCCGAGAAGTCAATTGGGTTCAAATAAAAGCCTTAATGATTCGTGAAGTCGAACGGAGTCAAATAGTTGGTGCTCGTTCATTCGAGAAGGTGAATTGGGTCACATTGTGCGTACTTGGTGACTTGGTAAAACAAACGAATCAAGTTATGGATACTTGTTGATCCGAGGAGCCGAATTTGGTCAATTGAAAGACGTGTTGATCCGAGAAGTCAATTGGGGTCAAATACAAGCCTTAATGATTCGTGAAGTCGAACGGAGTCAAATTGTTGGTGCTTGTTGATCCGAGAAGGCGAATTGGGTCACATTGTGCGTACTTGGTGACTTTATAAAACAAACGAATCAAGTTACGGATACTTGTTGATCCGAGAAGCCCAATTAAGTCAAATGGAAGACTTGTTGATCTGAGAGGTCAATTGGGTTCAAATACAAGCCTTAATGATTCGTGAAGTCGAACGGAGTCAAATAGTTGGTGCTTGTTGATCCGAGAAGGCGAATTGGGTCACATTGTGCGTACTTGGTGACTTTATAAAACAAAGGAATCAAGTTATGGATACTTGTTGATCTGAGAAGCCCAATTGAGTCAAATGGAAGACTTGTTGATCCGAGATGTCAATTAGGTTCAAACACAAGCCTTAATGATTCGTGAAGTCGAACGGAGTCAAATTGTTGGTGCTTGTTGATCCAAGAAGGCGAATTGGGTCACATTGTGCGTACTTGGTGACTTTATAAAACAAACGAATCAAGTTATGGATACTTGTTGATCCGAGAAGCCCAATTAAGTCAAATGGAAGACTTGTTGATCCGAGAAGTCAATTGGGTTCAAATACAAGCCTTAATGATTCGTGAAGTCGAACGGAGTCCAATAGTTGGTGCTTGTTGATACGAGAAGGCGAATTGGGTCACATTGTGCGTACTTGGTGACTTTATAAAACAAAGGAATCAAGTTATGGATACTTGTTGATCCGAAAAGCCCAATTGAGTCAAATGGAAGACTTGTTTATCCGAGAAGTCAATTGGGTTCAAATACAAGCCTTAATGATTCGTGAAGTCGAACGGAGTCAAATAGTTGGTGCTTGTTGATCCGAGAAGGAGAATTGGGTCACATTGTGCGTACTTGGTGACTTGGTATAACAAACGGATCAAGTTATGGATACTTGTTGATCCGAGAAGCCGAATTGGGTCAGTTGAAAGACTTGTTGATCCAAGAAGTCAATTGGGTTCAAATACAAGCCTTAATGATTCGTGAAGTCGAACGGAGTCAATTAGTTGGTGCTTGTTGATTCGAGAAGGCAAATTGGGTCACATTGTGCGTACTTGGTGACTTGGTAAAACAAACGGATCAAGTTATGGATACTTGTTGATCCGAGAAGTCGAATTGGGTCAATTGAAAGACTTGTTGATCCGAGAAGTCAATTGGGTTCAAATAAAAGCCTTAATGATTCGTGAAGTCGAACGGAGTCAAATAGTTGGTGCTCGTTCATTCGAGAAGGTGAATTGGGTCACATTGTGCGTACTTGGTGACTTGGTAAAACAAACGAATCAAGTTATGGATACTTGTTGATCCGAGGAGCCGAATTTGGTCAATTGAAAGACGTGTTGATCCGAGAAGTCAATTGGGGTCAAATACAAGCCTTAATGATTCGTGAAGTCGAACGGAGTCAAATTGTTGGTGCTTGTTGATCCGAGAAGGCGAATTGGGTCACATTGTGCGTACTTGGTGACTTTATAAAACAAACGAATCAAGTTACGGATACTTGTTGATCCGAGAAGCCCAATTAAGTCAAATGGAAGACTTGTTGATCTGAGAGGTCAATTGGGTTCAAATACAAGCCTTAATGATTCGTGAAGTCGAACGGAGTCAAATAGTTGGTGCTTGTTGATCCGAGAAGGCGAATTGGGTCACATTGTGCGTACTTGGTGACTTTATAAAACAAAGGAATCAAGTTATGGATACTTGTTGATCTGAGAAGCCCAATTGAGTCAAATGGAAGACTTGTTGATCCGAGATGTCAATTAGGTTCAAACACAAGCCTTAATGATTCGTGAAGTCGAACGGAGTCAAATTGTTGGTGCTTGTTGATCCAAGAAGGCGAATTGGGTCACATTGTGCGTACTTGGTGACTTTATAAAACAAACGAATCAAGTTATGGATACTTGTTGATCCGAGAAGCCCAATTAAGTCAAATGGAAGACTTGTTGATCCGAGAAGTCAATTGGGTTCAAATACAAGCCTTAATGATTCGTGAAGTCGAACGGAGTCCAATAGTTGGTGCTTGTTGATACGAGAAGGCGAATTGGGTCACATTGTGCGTACTTGGTGACTTTATAAAACAAAGGAATCAAGTTATGGATACTTGTTGATCCGAAAAGCCCAATTGAGTCAAATGGAAGACTTGTTTATCCGAGAAGTCAATTGGGTTCAAATACAAGCCTTAATGATTCGTGAAGTCGAACGGAGTCAAATAGTTGGTGCTTGTTGATCCGAGAAGGAGAATTGGGTCACATTGTGCGTACTTGGTGACTTGGTATAACAAACGGATCAAGTTATGGATACTTGTTGATCCGAGAAGCCGAATTGGGTCAGTTGAAAGACTTGTTGATCCAAGAAGTCAATTGGGTTCAAATACAAGCCTTAATGATTCGTGAAGTCGAACGGAGTCAATTAGTTGGTGCTTGTTGATTCGAGAAGGCAAATTGGGTCACATTGTGCGTACTTGGTGACTTGGTAAAACAAACGGATCAAGTTATGGATACTTGTTGATCCGAGAAGTCGAATTGGGTCAATTGAAAGACTTGTTGATCCGAGAAGTCAATTGGGTTCAAATAAAAGCCTTAATGATTCGTGAAGTCGAACGGAGTCAAATAGTTGGTGCTCGTTCATTCGAGAAGGTGAATTGGGTCACATTGTGCGTACTTGGTGACTTGGTAAAACAAACGAATCAAGTTATGGATACTTGTTGATCCGAGGAGCGGAATTTGGTCAATTGAAAGACTTGTTGATCCGAGAAGTCAATTGGAGTCAAATACAAGCCTTAATGATTCGTGAAGTCGAACGGAGTCAAATTGTTGGTGCTTGTTGATCCGAGAAGGCGAATTGGGTCACATTGTGCGTACTTGGTGACTTTATAAAACAAACGAATCAAGTTACGGATACTTGTTGATCCGAGAAGCCCAATTAAGTCAAATGGAAGACTTGTTGATCTGAGAGGTCAATTGGGTTCAAATACAAGCCTTAATGATTCGTGAAGTCGAACGGAGTCAAATAGTTGGTGCTTGTTGATCCGAGAAGGCGAATTGGGTCACATTGTGCGTACTTGGTGACTTTATAAAACAAAGGAATCAAGTTATGGATACTTGTTGATCTGAGAAGCCCAATTGAGTCAAATGGAAGACTTGTTGATCCGAGATGTCAATTAGGTTCAAACACAAGCCTTAATGATTCGTGAAGTCGAACGGAGTCAAATTGTTGGTGCTTTTTGATCCAAGAAGGCGAATTGGGTCACATTGTGCGTACTTGGTGACTTTATAAAACAAACGAATCAAGTTATGGATACTTGTTGATCCGAGAAGCCCAATTAAGTCAAATGGAAGACTTGTTGATCCGAGAAGTCAATTGGGTTCAAATACAAGCCTTAATGATTCGTGAAGTCGAACGGAGTCCAATAGTTGGTGCTTGTTGATACGAGAAGGCGAATTGGGTCACATTGTGCGTACTTGGTGACTTTATAAAACAAAGGAATCAAGTTATGGATACTTGTTGATCCGAAAAGCCCAATTGAGTCAAATGGAAGACTTGTTGATCCGAGAAGTCAATTGGGTTCAAATACAAGCCTTAATGATTCGTGAAGTCGAACGGAGTCAAATTGTTGTTTCTTTTTGATCCGAGAAGGCGAATTGGGTCACATTGTGCGTACTTGGTGACTTTATAAAACAAACGAATCAAGTTATGGATACTTGTTGATCCGAGAAGTCGAATTGGGTCAACTGAAAGACTTGTTGATCCGAGAAGTCAATTGGGTTCAAATACAAGCCTTAATGATTCGTGAAGTCGAACAAAGTCAATTAATTGGTGCTTGTTGATCCGAGAAGACGAATTGGGTCACATTGTGCGAACTTGGTGACTTGGTAAAACAAATGGATCAAGTTATGGATACTTGTTGATCCGAGAAGCTGAATTGGGTCAATTGAAGGACTTGTTGATCCAAGAAGTTAATTGGGTTCAAATACAAGCGTTAATGATTCGTGATGTCGAACGGAGTCAAATAGTTGGTGCTTGTTGATCCAAGAAGGTGAATTGGGTCACATTGTGCGTACTTGGTGACTTTATAAAACAAACGAATCAAGTTATGGATACTTGTTGATCCGAGAAGCCCAATTGAGTCAAATGGAAGTCTTGTTGATCCGAGAAGTCAATTGGGTTCAAATACAAGCCTTAATGATTCGTGAAGTCGAACGGAGTCAAATAGTTGGTGCTTGTTGATCCGAGAAGGAGAATTGGGTCACATTGTGCGTACTTGGTGACTTGGTATAACAAACGGATCAAGTTATGGATACTTGTTGATCCCAGAAGCCGAATTGGGTCAATTGAAAGACTTGTTGATCCGAGAAGTCAATTGGGTTCAAATACAAGCCTTAATGATTCGTGAAGTCGAACGGAGTCAATTAGTTGGTGCTTGTTGATCCGAGAAGGCAAATTGGGTCACATTGTGCGTACTTGGTGACTTGGTAAAACAAACGCATCAAGTTATGGATACTTGTTGATCCGAGAAGTCGAATTGGGTCAATTGATAGACTTGTTGATCCGAGAAGTCAATTGGGTTCAAATACAAGCCTTAATGATTCGTGAAGTCGAACGGAGTCAAATAGTTGGTGCTTGTTGATCCGAGATGGCGAATTGGATCACATTGTACGTACTTGGTGACTTGGTAAAACAAACGGATCAAGTTATGGATAAATGTTGATCCGAGAATCCGAATTGGGTCAATTGAAAGACTTGTTGATCCGAGAAGTCTATTGGGTTCAAATACTAGCCTTAATGATTCGTGAAGTCGAACGGAGTCAAATAGTTGGTGCTCGTTCATTCGAGAAGGCGAATTGGGTCACATTGTGCGTACTTGGTGACTTGGTAAAACAAACGGATCAAGTTATGGATACTTGTTGATCCGAGGAGCCGAATTTGGTCAACTGAAAGACTTGTTGATCCGATAAGTCAATTGGGGTCAAATACAAGCCTTAATGATTCGTGAAGTCGAACGGAGTCAAATTGTTGGTGCTTGTTGATCCGAGGAGGCGAATTGCCTCACATTGTGCGTACTTGGTGACTTTATAAAATAAACGAATCAAGTTATGGATTCTTGTTGATCCGAGAAGCCCAATTAAGTCAAATGGAAGACTTGTTGATCCGAGAAGTTAATTGGGTTCAAATACAAGCCTTAATAATTCGTGAAGTCGAACGGAGTCAAAAAGTTGGTGCTTGTTGATCCGAGAAGGCGAATTGGGTCACATTGTGCGTACTTGGTGACTTGGTAAAACAAACGGATCAAGTTATGGATACTTGTTGATCCGAGGAGCCGAATTTGGTCAACTGAAAGACTTGTTGATCCGATAAGTCAATTGGGGTCAAATACAAGCCTTAATGATTCGTGAAGTCGAACGGAGTCAAATTGTTGGTGCTTGTTGATCCGAGGAGGCGAATTGCCTCACATTGTGCGTACTTGGTGACTTTATAAAATAAACGAATCAAGTTATGGATTCTTGTTGATCCGAGAAGCCCAATTAAGTCAAATGGAAGACTTGTTGATCCGAGAAGTTAATTGGGTTCAAATACAAGCCTTAATAATTCGTGAAGTCGAACGGAGTCAAATAGTTGGTGCTTGTTGATCCGAGAAGGAGAATTGGGTCACATTGTGCGTACTTGGTGACTTGGTATAACAAACGGATCAAGTTATGGATACTTGTTGATCCGAGAAGCCGAATTGGGTCAATTGAAAGACTTGTTGATCCAAGAAGTTAATTGGGTTCAAATACAAGCCTTAATGATTCGTGAAGTCGAACGGAGTCAATTAGTTGGTGCTTGTTGATCCGAGAAGGCAAATTGGGTCACATTGTGCGTACTTGGTGACTTGGTAAAACAAACGGATCAAGTTATGGATACTTGTTGATCCGAGAAGTCGAATTGGGTCAATTGATAGACTTGTTGATCCGAGAAGTCAATTGGGTTCAAATAAAAGCCTTAATGATTCGTGAAGTCGAACGGAGTCAAATAGTTGGTGCTTGTTGATCCGAGATGGCGAATTGGATCACATTGTGCGTACTTGGTGACTTGGTAAAACAAACGGATCAAGTTGTGGATACTTGTTGATCCGAGAAGCCGAATTGGGTCCATTGAAAGACGTTGATCCGAGAAGTCAATTGGGTTCAAATACTAGCCTTAATGATTCGTGAAGTCGAACAGAGTCAAATAGTTGGTGCTCGTTCATTCGAGAAGGCGAATTGGGTCACATTGTGCGTACTTGGTGACTTGGTAAAACAAACGGATCAAGTTATGGATACTTGTTGATCCGAGGAGCCGAATTTGGTCAATTGAAAGACTTATTGATCCGAGAAGTCAATTGGGGTCAAATACAAGCCTTAATGATTCGTGAAGTCGAACGGAGTCAAATTGTTGGTGCTCGTTCATTCGAGAAGGCGAATTGGGTCACATTGTGCGTACTTGGTGACTTTATAAAACAAACGAATCAAGTTATGGATACTTGTTGATCCGAGAAGCCCAATTAAGTCAAATGGAAGACTTGTTGATCTGAGAGGTCAATTGGGTTCAAATACAAGCCTTAATGATTCGTGAAGTCGAACGGAGTCAAATAGTTGGTGCTTGTTGATCCGAGAAGGCGAATTGGGTCACATTGTGCGTACTTGGTGACTTTATAAAACAAAGGAATCAAGTTATGGATACTTGTTGATCAGAGAAGCCCAATTGAGTCAAATGGAAGACTTGTTGATCCGAGAAGTCAATTGGGTTCAAATACAAGCCTTAATGATTCGTGAAGTCGAACGGAGTCAAATTGTTGGTGCTTGTTGATCCGAGAAGGCGAATTGGGTCACATTATGCGTACTTGGTGACTTTATAAAACAAAGGAATCAAGTTATGGATACTTGTTGATCCGAGAAGCCCAATTAAGTCAAATGGAAGACTTGTTGATCCGAGAAGTCAATTGGGTTCAAATACAAGCCTTAATGATTCGTGAAGTCGAACGGAGTCCAATAGTTGGTGCTTGTTGATCCGAGAAGGCGAATTGGGTCACATTGTGCGTACTTGGTGACTTTATAAAACAAAGGAATCAAGTTATGGATACTTGTTGATCCGAGAAGCCCAATTGAGTCAAATGGAAGACTTGTTTATCCGAGAAGTCAATTGGGTTCAAATACAAGCCTTAATGATTCGTGAAGTCGAACGGAGTCAAATAGTTGGTGCTTGTTGATCCGAGAAGGAGAATTGGGTCACATTGTGCGTACTTGGTGACTTGGTATAACAAACGGATCAAGTTATGGATACTTGTTGATCCGAGAAGCCGAATTGGGTCAATTGAAAGACTTGTTGATCCATGAAGTCAATTGGGTTCAAATACAAGCCTTAATGATTCGTGAAGTCGAACGGAGTCAATTAGTTGGTGCTTGTTGATCCGAGAAGGCAAATTGGGTCACATTGTGCGTACTTGGTGACTTGGCAAAACAAACGGATCAAGTTATGGATACTTGTTGATCCGAGAAGTCGAATTGGGTCAATTGATAGACTTGTTGATCCATGAAGTCAATTGGGTTCAAATAAAAGCCTAAATGATTCGTGAAGTCGAACGGAGTCAAATAGTTGGTGCTTGTTGATCCGAGATGGCGAATTGGATCACATTGTGCGTACTTGTTGACTTGGTAAAACAAACGGATCAAGTTGTGGATACTTGTTGATCCGAGAAGCCGAATTGGGTCAATTGAAAGACGTTGATCCGAGAAGTCAATTGGGTTCAAATACTAGCCCTAATGATTCGTGAAGTCGAACGGAGTCAAATAGTTGGTGCTCGTTCATTCGAGAAGGCGAATTGGGTCACATTGTGCGTACTTGGTGACTTGGTAAAACAAACGGATCAAGTTATGGATACTTGTTGATCCGAGGAGCCGAATTTGGTCAATTGAAAGACTTGTTGATCCGAGAAGTCAATTGGGGTCAAATACAAGCCTTAATGATTCGTGAAGTCGAACGGAGTCAAATTGTTGGTGCTCGTTCATTCGAGAAGGCGAATTGGGTCACATTGTGCGTACTTGGTGACTTTATAAAACAAACGAATCAAGTTATGGATACTTGTTGATCCGAGAAGCCCAATTAAGTCAAATGGAAGACTTGTTGATCTGAGAGGTCAATTGGGTTCAAATACAAGCCTTAATGATTCGTGAAGTCGAACGGAGTCAAATAGTTGGTGCTTGTTGATCCGAGAAGGCGAATTGGGTCACATTGTGCGTACTTGGTGACTTTATAAAACAAACGAATCAAGTTATGGATACTTGTTGATCCGAGAAGCCCAATTAAGTCAAATGGAAGACTTGTTGATCCGAGAAGTCAATTGGGTTCAAATACAAGCCTTAATGATTCGTGATGTCGAACGGAGTCCAACAGTTGGTGCTTGTTGATCCGAGAAGGCGAATTGGGTCACATTGTGCGTACTTGGTGACTTTATAAAACAAAGGAATCAAGTTATGGATACTTGTTGATCCGAGAAGCCCAATTGAGTCAAATGGAAGACTTGTTTATCCGAGAAGTCAATTGGGTTCAAATACAAGCCTTAATGATTCGTGAAGTCGAACGGAGTCAAATAGTTGGTGCTTGTTGATCCGAGAAGGAGAATTGGGTCACATTGTGCGTACTTGGTGACTTGGTATAACAAACGGATCAAGTTATGGATACTTGTTGATCCGAGAAGCCGAATTGGGTCAATTGAAAGACTTGTTGATCTAAGAAGTTAATTGGGTTCAAATACAAGCCTTAATGATTCGTGAAGTCGAACGGAGTCAATTAGTTGGTGCTTGTTGATCCGAGAAGGCAAATTGGGTCACATTGTGCGTACTTGGTGACTTGGTAAAACAAACGGATCAAGTTATGGATACTTGTTGATCCGAGAAGTCGAATTGGGTCAATTGATAGACTTGTTGATCCAAGAAGTCAATTGGGTTCAAATAAAAGCCTTAATGATTCGTGAAGTCGAACCCAGTCAAATAGTTGGTGCTCGTTCATTCGAGAAGGCGAATTGGGTCACATTGGGCGTACTTGGTGACTTGGTAAAACAAACGGATCAAGTTATGGATAATTGTTGATCCGAGGAGCCGAATTTGGTCAATTGAAAGACTTGTTTATCCGAGAAGTCAATTGGCGTTAAATACAAGTCTTAATGATTCGTGAAGTCGAACGGAGTCAAATTGTTGGTGCTTGTTGATCCGAGAAGGCGAATTGGGTCACATTGTGCGTACTTGGTGACTTTATAAAACAAAGGAATGAAGTTATGGATACTTGTTGATCTGAGAAGCCCAATTGAGTCAAATGGAAGACTTGTTGATCCGAGAAGTCAATTGGGTTCAAATACAAGCCTTCATGATTCGTGAAGTCGAACGAAGTCAAATTGTTGGTGCTTGTTGATCCGAGAAGGCGAATTGGGTCACATTGTGCGTACTTGGTGACTTTATAAAACAAACGAATCAAGTTATGGATACTTGTTGATCCGAGAAGCCCAATTAAGTCAAATGGAAGACTTGTTTATCCGAGAAGTCAATTGGGTTCAAATACAAGCCTTAATGATTCGTGAAGTCGAACGGAGTCCAATAGTTGGTGCTTGTTGATCCGAGAAGGCGAATTGGGTCACATTGTGCGTACTTGGTGACTTTATAAAACAAAGGAATCAAGTTATGGATACTTGTTGATCCGAGAAGCCCAATTGAGTCAAATGAAAGACTTGTTGATCCAAGAAGTCAATTGGGTTCAAATACAAGCCTTAATGATTCGTGAAGTCGGAAAGGAGTCAATTAGTTGGTGCTTGTTGATCCGAGAAGGCGAATTGGGTCACATTGTGCGTACTTGGTGACTTTATAAAACAAACGAATCAAGTTATGGATACTTGTTGATCCGAGAAGCCCAATTAAGTCAAATGGAAGACTTGTTTATCCGAGAAGTCAATTGGGTTCAAATACAAGCCTTAATGATTCGTGAAGTCGAACGGAGTCCAATAGTTGGTGCTTGTTGATCCGAGAAGGAGAATTGGGTCACATTGTGCGTACTTGGTGACTTGGTATAACAAACGGATCAAGTTATGGATACTTGTTGATCCGAGAAGCCGAATTGGGTCAATTGAAAGACTTGTTGATCCAAGAAGTCAATTGGGTTCAAATACAAGCCTTAATGATTCGTGAAGTCGAACGGAGTCAATTAGTTGGTGCTTGTTGATCCGAGAAGGCAAATTGGGTCACATTGTGCGTACTTGGTGACTTGGCAAAACAAACGGATCAAGTTATGGATACTTGTTGATCCGAGAAGTCGAATTGGGTCAATTGAAAGACTTGTTGATCCGAGAAGTCAATTGGGGTCAAATACAAGCCTTAATGATTCATGAAGTCGAACGGAGTCAAATTGTTGGTGCTTGTTGATCCGAGAAGGCGAATTGGGTCACATTGTGCGTACTTGGTGACTTTATAAAACAAAGGAATCAAGTTATGGATACTTATTGATCTGAGAAGCCCAATTGAGTCAAATGGAAGACTTGTTGATCCGAGAAGTCAATTGGGTTCAAATACAAGCCTTCATGATTCGTGAAGTCGAACGAAGTCAAATTGTTGGTGCTTGTTGATCCGAGAAGGCGAATTGGGTCACATTGTCCGTACTTGGTGACTTTATAAAACAAAGGAATCAAGTTATGGATACTTGTTGATCCGAGAAGCCCAATTAAGTCAAATGGAAGACTTGTTGATCCGAGAAGTCGATTGGGTTCAAATACAAGCCTTAATGATTCGTGAAGTCGAACGGAGTCAAATTGTTGGTGCTTGTTGATCCGAGAAGGCGAATTGGGTCACATTATGCGTACTTGGTGACTTTATA
Source organism: Ajuga chamaepitys (assembly GCA_958295605.1). Classification (NCBI taxonomy): domain Eukaryota; kingdom Viridiplantae; phylum Streptophyta; class Magnoliopsida; order Lamiales; family Lamiaceae; genus Ajuga; species Ajuga chamaepitys. The sequence continues at coordinate 36,404,568 of OY282495.1, forward strand.
AAACAAACGAATCAAGTTATGGATACTTGCTGATCCGAGAAGCCCAATTAAGTCAAATGGAAGACTTGTTGATCCGAGAAGTCAATTGGGTTCAAATACAATCCTTAATGATTCGTGAAGTCGAACGGAGTCCAATAGTTGGTGCTTGTTGATCCGAGAAGGCAAATTGGGTCACATTGTGCGTACTTGGTGACTTTATAAAACAAACGAATCAAGTTATAGATACTTGTTGATCCGAGAAGCCCAATTAAGTCAAATGGAAGACTTGTTGATCCGAGAAGTCAATTGGGTTCAAATACAAGCCTTAATGATTCGTGAAGTCGAACGGAGTCCAATAGTTGGTGCTTGTTGATCCGAGAAGCCCAATTAAGTCAAATGGAAGACTTGTTTATCCGAGAAGTCAATTGGGTTCAAATACAAGCCTTAATGATTCGTGAAGTCGAACGGAGTCAAATAGTTGGTGCTTGTTGATCCGAGAAGGAGAATTGGGTCACATTGTGCGTACTTGGTGACTTGGTATAACAAACGGATCAAGTTATGGATACTTGTTGATCCGAGAAGCCGAATTGGGTCAATTGAAAGACTTGTTGATCCAAGAAGTCAATTGGGTTCAAATACAAGCCTTAATGATTCGTGAAGTCGAACGGAGTCAATTAGTTGGTGCTTGTTGATCCGAGAAGGCAAATTGGGTCACATTGTGCGTACTTGGTGACTTGGCAAAACAAACGGATCAAGTTATGGATACTTGTTGATCCGAGAAGTCGAATTGGGTCAATTGATAGACTTGTTGATCCAAGAAGTCAATTGGGTTCAAATAAAAGCCTTAATGATTCGTGAAATCGAACGGAGTCAAATAGTTGGTGCTCGTTCATTCGAGAAGGCGAATTGGGTCACATTGGGCGTACTTGGTGACTTGGTAAAACAAACGGATCAAGTTATGGATAATTGTTGATCCGAGGAGCCGAATTTGGTCAATTGAAAGACTTGTTGATCCGAGAAGTCAATTGGGGTCAAATACAAGCCTTAATGATTCGTGAAGTCGAACGGAGTCAAATTGTTGGTGCTTGTTGATCCGAGAAGGCGAATTGGGTCACATTGTGCGTACTTGGTGACTTTATAAAACAAAGGAATCAAGTTATGGATACTTGTTGATCTGAGAAGCCCAATTGAGTCAAATGGAAGACTTGTTGATCCGAGAAGTCAATTGGATTTAAATACAAGCCTTCATGATTCGTGAAGTCGAACGAAGTCAAATTGTTGGTGCTTGTTGATCCGAGAAGGCGAATTGGGTCACATTGTGCGTACTTGGTGACTTTATAAAACAAACGAATCAAGTTATGGATACTTGTTGATCCGAGAAGCCCAATTAAGTCAAATGGAAGACTTGTTGATCCGAGAAGTCAATTGGGTTCAAATACAAGCCTTAATGATTCGTGAAGTCGAACGGAGTCAAATTGTTGGTGCTTGTTGATCCGAGAAGGCGAATTGGGTCACATTATGCGTACTTGGTGACTTTATAAAACAAACGAATCAAGTTATGGATACTTGTTGATCCGAGAAGCCCAATTAAGTCAAATGGAAGACTTGTTGATCCGAGAAGTCAATTGGGTTCAAATACAAGCCTTAATGATTCGTGAAGTCGAACGGAGTCCAATAGTTGGTGCTTGTTGATCCGAGAAGGCGAATTGGGTCACATTGTGCGTACTTGGTGACTTTATAAAACAAAGGAATCAAGTTATGGATACTTGTTGATCCGAGAAGCCCAATTGAGTCAAATGGAAGACTTGTTTATCCGAGAAGTCAATTGGGTTCAAATACAAGCCTTAATGATTCGTGAAGTCGAACGGAGTCAAATAGTTGGTGCTTGTTGATCCGAGAAGGAGAATTGGGTCACATTGTGCGTACTTGGTGACTTGGTATAACAAACGGATCAAGTTATGGATACTTGTTGATCCGAGAAGCCGAATTGGGTCAATTGAAAGACTTGTTGATCCAAGAAGTCAATTGGGTTCAAATACAAGCCTTAATGATTCGTGAAGTCGAACGGAGTCAAATTGTTGGTGCTTGTTGATCCGAGAAGGCAAATTGGCTCACATTATGCGTACTTGGTGACTTTATAAAACAAACGAATCAAGTTATGGATACTTGTTGATCCGAGAAGCCCAATTAAGTCAAATGGAAGACTTGTTGATCCGAGAAGTCAATTGGGTTCAAATACAAGCCTTAATGATTCGTGAAGTCGAACGGAGTCCAATAGTTGGTGCTAGTTGATCCGAGAAGGCGAATTGGGTCACATTGTGCGTACTTGGTGACTTTATAAAACAAAGGAATCAAGTTATGGATACTTGTTGATCCGAGAAGCCCAATTGAGTCAAATGGAAGACTTGTTTATTCGAGAAGTCAATTGGGTTCAAATACAAGCCTTAATGATTCGTGAAGTCGAACGGAGTCAAATAGTTGGTGCTTGTTGATCCGAGAAGGAGAATTGGGTCACATTGTGCGTACTTGGTGACTTGGTATAACAAACGGATCAAGTTATGGATACTTGTTGATCCGAGAAGCCGAATTGGGTCAATTGAAAGACTTGTTGATCCAAGAAGTTAATTGGGTTCAAATACAAGCCTTAATGATTCGTGAAGTCGAACGGAGTCAATTAGTTGGTGCTTGTTGATCCGAGAAGGCAAATTGGGTCACATTGTGCGTACTTGGTGACTTGGTAAAACAAACGGATCAAGTTATGGATACTTGTTGATCCGAGAAGTCGAATTGGGTCAATTGATAGACTTGTTGATCCAAGAAGTCAATTGGGTTCAAATAAAAGCCTTAATGATTCGTGAAGTCGAACGGAGTCAAATAGTTGGTGCTCGTTCATTCGAGAAGGCGAATTGGGTCACATTGGGCGTACTTGGTGACTTGGTAAAACAAACGGATCAAGTTATGGATAATTGTTGATCCGAGGAGCCGAATTTGGTCAATTGAAAGACTTGCTGATCCGAGAAGTCAATTGGTGTTAAATACAAGCCTTAATGATTCGTGAAGTCGAACGGAGTCAAATTGTTGGTGCTTGTTGATCCGAGAAGGCGAATTGGGTCACATTGTGCGTACTTGGTGACTTTATAAAACAAAGGAATCAAGTTATGGATACTTGTTGATCTGAGAAGCCCAATTGAGTCAAATGGAAGACTTGTTGATCCGAGAAGTCAATTGGGTTCAAATACAAGCCTTCATGATTCGTGAAGTCGAACGAAGTCAAATTGTTGGTGCTTGTTGATCCGAGAAGGCGAATTGGGTCACATTGTGCGTACTTGGTGACTTTATAAAACAAACGAATCAAGTTATGGATACTTGTTGATCCGAGTAGCCCAATTAAGTCAAATGGAAGACTTGTTTATCCGAGAAGTCAATTGGGTTCAAATACAAGCCTTAATGATTCGTGAAGTCGAACGGAGTCCAATAGTTGGTGCTTGTTGATCCGAGAAGGCGAATTGGGTCACATTGTGCGTACTTGGTGACTTTATAAAACAAAGGAATCAAGTTATGGATACTTGTTGATCCGAGAAGCCCAATTGAGTCAAATGAAAGACTTGTTGATCCAAGAAGTCAATTGGGTTCAAATACAAGCCTTAAGGATTCGTGAAGTCGAACGGAGTCAATTAGTTGGTGCTTGTTGATCCGAGAAGGCGAATTGGGTCACATTGTGCGTACTTGGTGACTTTATAAAACAAACGAATCAAGTTATGGATACTTGTTGATCCGACAAGCCCAATTAAGTCAAATGGAAGACTTGTTTATCCGAGAAGTCAATTGGGTTCAAATACATGCCTTAATGATTCGTGAAGTCGAACGGAGTCAAATAGTTGGTGCTTGTTGATCCGAGAAGGAGAATTGGGTCACATTGTGCGTACTTGGTGACTTGGTATAACAAACGGATCAAGTTATGGATACTTGTTGATCCGAGAAGCCGAATTGGGTCAATTGAAAGACTTGTTGATCCAAGAAGTCAATTGGGTTCAAATACAAGCCTTAATGATTCGTGAAGTCGAACGGAGTCAATTAGTTGGTGCTTGTTGATCCGAGAAGGCAAATTGGGTCACATTGTGCGTACTTGGTGACTTGGTATAACAAACGGATCAAGTTATGGATACTTGTTGATCCGAGAAGCCGAATTGGGTCAATTGAAAGACTTGTTGATCCAAGAAGTCAATTGGGTTCAAATACAAGCCTTAATGATTCGTGAAGTCGAACGGAGTCAATTAGTTGGTGCTTGTTGATCCGAGAAGGCAAATTGGGTCACATTGTGCGTACTTGGTGACTTGGCAAAACAAACGGATCAAGTTATGGATACTTGTTGATCCGAGAAGTCGAATTGGGTCAATTGATAGACTTGTTGATCCAAGAAGTCAATTGGGTTCAAATAAAAGCCTTAATGATTCGTGAAATCGAACGGAGTCAAATAGTTGGTGCTCGTTCATTCGAGAAGGCGAATTGGGTCACATTGGGCGTACTTGGTGACTTGGTAAAACAAACGGATCAAGTTATGGATAATTGTTGATCCGAGGAGCCGAATTTGGTCAATTGAAAGACTTGTTGATCCGAGAAGTCAATTGGGGTCAAATACAAGCCTTAATGATTCGTGAAGTCGAACGGAGTCAAATTGTTGGTGCTTGTTGATCCGAGAAGGCGAATTGGGTCACATTGTGCGTACTTGGTGACTTTATAAAACAAAGGAATCAAGTTATGGATACTTGTTGATCTGAGAAGCCCAATTGAGTCAAATGGAAGACTTGTTGATCCGAGAAGTCAATTGGATTTAAATACAAGCCTTCATGATTCGTGAAGTCGAACGAAGTCAAATTGTTGGTGCTTGTTGATCCGAGAAGGCGAATTGGGTCACATTGTGCGTACTTGGTGACTTTATAAAACAAACGAATCAAGTTATGGATACTTGTTGATCCGAGAAGCCCAATTAAGTCAAATGGAAGACTTGTTGATCCGAGAAGTCAATTGGGTTCAAATACAAGCCTTAATGATTCGTGAAGTCGAACGGAGTCAAATTGTTGGTGCTTGTTGATCCGAGAAGGCGAATTGGGTCACATTATGCGTACTTGGTGACTTTATAAAACAAACGAATCAAGTTATGGATACTTGTTGATCCGAGAAGCCCAATTAAGTCAAATGGAAGACTTGTTGATCCGAGAAGTCAATTGGGTTCAAATACAAGCCTTAATGATTCGTGAAGTCGAACGGAGTCCAATAGTTGGTGCTTGTTGATCCGAGAAGGCGAATTGGGTCACATTGTGCGTACTTGGTGACTTTATAAAACAAAGGAATCAAGTTATGGATACTTGTTGATCCGAGAAGCCCAATTGAGTCAAATGGAAGACTTGTTTATCCGAGAAGTCAATTGGGTTCAAATACAAGCCTTAATGATTCGTGAAGTCGAACGGAGTCAAATAGTTGGTGCTTGTTGATCCGAGAAGGAGAATTGGGTCACATTGTGCGTACTTGGTGACTTGGTATAACAAACGGATCAAGTTATGGATACTTGTTGATCCGAGAAGCCGAATTGGGTCAATTGAAAGACTTGTTGATCCAAGAAGTCAATTGGGTTCAAATACAAGCCTTAATGATTCGTGAAGTCGAACGGAGTCAAATTGTTGGTGCTTGTTGATCCGAGAAGGCAAATTGGCTCACATTATGCGTACTTGGTGACTTTATAAAACAAACGAATCAAGTTATGGATACTTGTTGATCCGAGAAGCCCAATTAAGTCAAATGGAAGACTTGTTGATCCGAGAAGTCAATTGGGTTCAAATACAAGCCTTAATGATTCGTGAAGTCGAACGGAGTCCAATAGTTGGTGCTAGTTGATCCGAGAAGGCGAATTGGGTCACATTGTGCGTACTTGGTGACTTTATAAAACAAAGGAATCAAGTTATGGATACTTGTTGATCCGAGAAGCCCAATTGAGTCAAATGGAAGACTTGTTTATTCGAGAAGTCAATTGGGTTCAAATACAAGCCTTAATGATTCGTGAAGTCGAACGGAGTCAAATAGTTGGTGCTTGTTGATCCGAGAAGGAGAATTGGGTCACATTGTGCGTACTTGGTGACTTGGTATAACAAACGGATCAAGTTATGGATACTTGTTGATCCGAGAAGCCGAATTGGGTCAATTGAAAGACTTGTTGATCCAAGAAGTTAATTGGGTTCAAATACAAGCCTTAATGATTCGTGAAGTCGAACGGAGTCAATTAGTTGGTGCTTGTTGATCCGAGAAGGCAAATTGGGTCACATTGTGCGTACTTGGTGACTTGGTAAAACAAACGGATCAAGTTATGGATACTTGTTGATCCGAGAAGTCGAATTGGGTCAATTGATAGACTTGTTGATCCAAGAAGTCAATTGGGTTCAAATAAAAGCCTTAATGATTCGTGAAGTCGAACGGAGTCAAATAGTTGGTGCTCGTTCATTCGAGAAGGCGAATTGGGTCACATTGGGCGTACTTGGTGACTTGGTAAAACAAACGGATCAAGTTATGGATAATTGTTGATCCGAGGAGCCGAATTTGGTCAATTGAAAGACTTGCTGATCCGAGAAGTCAATTGGTGTTAAATACAAGCCTTAATGATTCGTGAAGTCGAACGGAGTCAAATTGTTGGTGCTTGTTGATCCGAGAAGGCGAATTGGGTCACATTGTGCGTACTTGGTGACTTTATAAAACAAAGGAATCAAGTTATGGATACTTGTTGATCTGAGAAGCCCAATTGAGTCAAATGGAAGACTTGTTGATCCGAGAAGTCAATTGGGTTCAAATACAAGCCTTCATGATTCGTGAAGTCGAACGAAGTCAAATTGTTGGTGCTTGTTGATCCGAGAAGGCGAATTGGGTCACATTGTGCGTACTTGGTGACTTTATAAAACAAACGAATCAAGTTATGGATACTTGTTGATCCGAGTAGCCCAATTAAGTCAAATGGAAGACTTGTTTATCCGAGAAGTCAATTGGGTTCAAATACAAGCCTTAATGATTCGTGAAGTCGAACGGAGTCCAATAGTTGGTGCTTGTTGATCCGAGAAGGCGAATTGGGTCACATTGTGCGTACTTGGTGACTTTATAAAACAAAGGAATCAAGTTATGGATACTTGTTGATCCGAGAAGCCCAATTGAGTCAAATGAAAGACTTGTTGATCCAAGAAGTCAATTGGGTTCAAATACAAGCCTTAAGGATTCGTGAAGTCGAACGGAGTCAATTAGTTGGTGCTTGTTGATCCGAGAAGGCGAATTGGGTCACATTGTGCGTACTTGGTGACTTTATAAAACAAACGAATCAAGTTATGGATACTTGTTGATCCGAGAAGCCCAATTAAGTCAAATGGAAGACTTGTTTATCCGAGAAGTCAATTGGGTTCAAATACATGCCTTAATGATTCGTGAAGTCGAACGGAGTCAAATAGTTGGTGCTTGTTGATCCGAGAAGGAGAATTGGGTCACATTGTGCGTACTTGGTGACTTGGTATAACAAACGGATCAAGTTATGGATACTTGTTGATCCGAGAAGCCGAATTGGGTCAATTGAAAGACTTGTTGATCCAAGAAGTCAATTGGGTTCAAATACAAGCCTTAATGATTCGTGAAGTCGAACGGAGTCAATTAGTTGGTGCTTGTTGATCCGAGAAGGCAAATTGGGTCACATTGTGCGTACTTGGTGACTTGGCAAAACAAACGGATCAAGTTATGGATACTTGTTGATCCGAGAAGTCGAATTGGGTCAATTGATAGACTTGTTGATCCAAGAAGTCAATTGGGTTCAAATAAAAGCCTTAATGATTCGTGAAATCGAACGGAGTCAAATAGTTGGTGCTCGTTCATTCGAGAAGGCGAATTAGGTCACATTGGGCGTACTTGGTGACTTGGTAAAACAAACGGATCAAGTTATGGATAATTGTTGATCCGAGGAGCCGAATTTGGTCAATTGAAAGACTTGTTGATCCGAGAAGTCAATTGGGGTCAAATACAAGCCTTAATGATTCGTGAAGTCGAACGGAGTCAAATTGTTGGTGCTTGTTGATCCGAGAAGGCGAATTGGGTCACATTGTGCGTACTTGGTGACTTTATAAAACAAAGGAATCAAGTTATGGATACTTGTTGATCCGAGAAGCCCAATTGAGTCAAATGGAAGACTTGTTTATCCGAGAAGTCAATTGGGTTCAAATACAAGCCTTAATGATTCGTGAAGTCGAACGGAGTCAAATAGTTGGTGCTTGTTGATCCGAGAAGGAGAATTGGGTCACATTGTGCGTACTTGGTGACTTGGTATAACAAACGGATCAAGTTATGGATACTTGTTGATCCGAGAAGCCGAATTGGGTCAATTGAAAGACTTGTTGATCCAAGAAGTCAATTGGGTTCAAATACAAGCCTTAATGATTCGTGAAGTCGAACGGAGTCAAATTGTTGGTGCTTGTTGATCCGAGAAGGCGAATTGGCTCACATTATGCGTACTTGGTGACTTTATAAAACAAACGAATCAAGTTATGGATACTTGTTGATCCGAGAAGCCGAATTGGGTCAATTGAAAGACTTGTTGATCCAAGAAGTTAATTGGGTTCAAATACAAGCCTTAATGATTCGTGAAGTCGAACGGAGTCAATTAGTTGGTGCTTGTTGATCCGAGAAGGCAAATTGGGTCACATTGTGCGTACTTGGTGACTTGGTAAAACAAACGGATCAAGTTATGGATACTTGTTGATCCGAGAAGTCGAATTGGGTCAATTGATAGACTTGTTGATCCAAGAAGTCAATTGGGTTCAAATAAAAGCCTTAATGATTCGTGAAGTCGAACGGAGTCAAATAGTTGGTGCTCGTTCATTCGAGAAGGCGAATTGGGTCACATTGGGCGTACTTGGTGACTTGGTAAAACAAACGGATCAAGTTATGGATAATTGTTGATCCGAGGAGCCGAATTTGGTCAATTGAAAGACTTGCTGATCCGAGAAGTCAATTGGTGTTAAATACAAGCCTTAATGATTCGTGAAGTCGAACGGAGTCAAATTGTTGATGCTTGTTGATCCGAGAAGGCGAATTGGGTCACATTGTGCGTACTTGGTGACTTTATAAAACAAAGGAATCAAGTTATGGATACATGTTGATCTGAGAAGCCCAATTGAGTCAAATGGAAGACTTGTTGATCCGAGAAGTCAATTGGGTTCAAATACAAGCCTTCATGATTCGTGAAGTCGAACGGAGTCAAATTGTTGGTGCTTGTTGATCCGAGAAGGCGAATTGGGTCACATTGTGCGTACTTGGTGACTTTATAAAACAAACGAATCAAGTTATGGATACTTGTTGATCCGAGAAGCCCAATTGAGTCAAATGAAAGACTTGTTGATCCGAGAAGTCAATTGGGTTCAAATACAAGCCTTAAGGATTCGTGAAGTCGAACGGAGTCCAATAGTTGGTGCTTGTTGATCCGAGAAGGCGAATTGGGTCACATTGTGCGTACTTGGTGACTTTATAAAACAAACGAATCAAGTTATGGATACTTGTTGATCCGAGAAGCCCAATTGAGTCAAATGAAAGACTTGTTGATCCAAGAAGTCAATTGGGTTCAAATACATGCCTTAATGATTCGTGAAGTCGAACGGAGTCAATTAGTTGGTGCTTGTTGATCCGAGAAGGAGAATTGGGTCACATTGTGCGTACTTGGTGACTTGGTAAAACAAACGGATCAAGTTATGGATACTTGTTGATCCGAGAAGCCGAATTGGGTCAAATGAAAGACTTGTTTATCCGAGAAGTCAATTGGGTTCAAATACAAGCCATAATGATTCGTGAAGTCGAACGGAGTCAATTAGTTGGTGCTTGTTGATCCGAGAAGGCAAATTGGGTCACATTGTGCGTATTTGGTGACTTGGCAAAACAAACGGATCAAGTTATGGATACTTGTTGATCCGAGAAGTCGAATTGGGTCAATTGATAGACTTGTTGATCCAAGAAGTCAATTGGGTTCAAATAAAAGCCTTAATGATTCGTGAAATCGAACGGAGTCAAATTTTTGGTGCTCGTTCATTCGAGAAGGCGAATTGGGTCACATTGGGCGTACTTGGTGACTTGGTAAAACAAACGGATCAAGTTATGGATAATTGTTGATCCGAGGAGCCGAATTTGGTCAATTGAAAGACTTGTTGATCCGAGAAGTCAATTGGGGTCAAATACAAGCCTTAATGATTCGTGAAGTCGAACGGAGTCAAATTGTTGGTGCTGGTTGATCCGAGAAGGCGAATTGGGTCACATTGTGCGTACTTGGTGACTTTCTAAAACAAACGGATCAAGTTATGGATACTTGTTGATCCGAGGAGCCGAATTGAGTCAAATGAAAGACTTGTTGATCCGAGAAGTCAATTGGGGTCAAATACAAGCCTTAATGATTCGTGAAGTCGAACGGAGTCAAATTGTTGGTGCTTGTTGATCCGAGAAGGCGAATTGGGTCACATTGTGCGTACTTGGTGACTTTATAAAACAAAGGAATCAAGTTATGGATACTTGTTGATCCGAGAAGCCCAATTGAGTCAAATGGAAGATTTGTTTATCCGAGAAGTCAATTGGGTTCAAATACAAGCCTTAATGATTCGTGAAGTCGAACGGAGTCAAATAGTTGGTGCTTGTTGATCCGAGAAGGAGAATTGGGTCACATTGTGCGTACTTGGTGACTTGGTATAACAAACGAATCAAGTTATGGATACTTGTTGATCCGAGAAGCCGAATTGGGTCAATTGAAAGACTTGTTTATCCAAGAAGTTAATTGGGTTCAAATACAAGCCTTAATGATTCGTGAAGTCGAACGGAGTCAATTAGTTGGTGCTTGTTGATCCGAGAAGGCAAATTGGGTCACATTGTGCGTACTTGGTGACTTGGTATAACAAACGGATCAAGTTATGGATACTTGTTGATCCGAGAAGCCGAATTGGGTCAATTGAAAGACTTGTTGATCCAAGAAGTCAATTGGGTTCAAATACAAGCCTTAATGATTCGTGAAGTCGAACGGAGTCAATTAGTTGGTGCTTGTTGATCCGAGAAGGCAAATTGGGTCACATTGTGCGTACTTGGTGACTTGGCAAAACAAACGGATCAAGTTATGGATACTTGTTGATCCGAGAAGTCGAATTGGGTCAATTGATAGACTTGTTGATCCAAGAAGTCAATTGGGTTCAAATAAAAGCCTTAATGATTCGTGAAATCGAACGGAGTCAAATAGTTGGTGCTCGTTCATTCGAGAAGGCGAATTGGGTCACATTGGGCGTACTTGGTGACTTGGTAAAACAAACGGATCAAGTTATGGATAATTGTTGATCCGAGGAGCCGAATTTGGTCAATTGAAAGACTTGTTGATCCGAGAAGTCAATTGGGGTCAAATACAAGCCTTAATGATTCGTGAAGTCGAACGGAGTCAAATTGTTGGTGCTTGTTGATCCGAGAAGGCGAATTGGGTCACATTGTGCGTACTTGGTGACTTTATAAAACAAAGGAATCAAGTTATGGATACTTGTTGATCCGAGAAGCCCAATTGAGTCAAATGGAAGACTTGTTTATCCGAGAAGTCAATTGGGTTCAAATACAAGCCTTAATGATTCGTGAAGTCGAACGGAGTCAAATAGTTGGTGCTTGTTGATCCGAGAAGGAGAATTGGGTCACATTGTGCGTACTTGGTGACTTGGTATAACAAACGGATCAAGTTATGGATACTTGTTGATCCGAGAAGCCGAATTGGGTCAATTGAAAGACTTGTTGATCCAAGAAGTCAATTGGGTTCAAATACAAGCCTTAATGATTCGTGAAGTCGAACGGAGTCAAATTGTTGGTGCTTGTTGATCCGAGAAGGCGAATTGGCTCACATTATGCGTACTTGGTGACTTTATAAAACAAACGAATCAAGTTATGGATACTTGTTGATCCGAGAAGCCCAATTAAGTCAAATGGAAGACTTGTTGATCCGAGAAGTCAATTGGGTTCAAATACAAGCCTTAATGATTCGTGAAGTCGAACGGAGTCCAATAGTTGGTGCTTGTTGATCCGAGAAGGCGAATTGGGTCACATTGTGCGTACTTGGTGACTTTATAAAACAAAGGAATCAAGTTATGGATACTTGTTGATCCGAGAAGCCCAATTGAGTCAAATGGAAGACTTGTTTATCCGAGAAGTCAATTGGGTTCAAATACAAGCCTTAATGATTCGTGAAGTCGAACGGAGTCAAATAGTTGGTGCTTGTTGATCCGAGAAGGAGAATTGGGTCACATTGTGCGTACTTGGTGACTTGGTATAACAAACGGATCAAGTTATGGATACTTGTTGATCCGAGAAGCCGAATTGGGTCAATTGAAAGACTTGTTGATCCAAGAAGTTAATTGGGTTCAAATACAAGCCTTAATGATTCGTGAAGTCGAACGGAGTCAATTAGTTGGTGCTTGTTGATCGGAGAAGGCAAATTGGGTCACATTGTGCGTACTTGGTGACTTGGTATAACAAACGGATCAAGTTATGGATACTTGTTGATCCGAGAAGCCGAATTGGGTCAATTGAAAGACTTGTTGATCCAAGAAGTCAATTGGGTTCAAATACAAGCCTTAATGATTCGTGAAGTCGAACGGAGTCAATTAGTTGGTGCTTGTTGATCCGAGAAGGCAAATTGGGTCACATTGTGCGTACTTGGTGACTTGGCAAAACAAACGGATCAAGTTATGGATACTTGTTGATCCGAGAAGTCGAATTGGGTCAATTGATAGACTTGTTGATCCAAGAAGTCAATTGGGTTCAAATAAAAGCCTTAATGATTCGTGAAATCGAACGGAGTCAAATAGTTGGTGCTCGTTCATTCGAGAAGGCGAATTGGGTCACATTGGGCGTACTTGGTGACTTGGTAAAACAAACGGATCAAGTTATGGATAATTGTTGATCCGAGGAGCCGAATTTGGTCAATTGAAAGACTTGTTGATCCGAGAAGTCAATTGGGGTCAAATACAAGCCTTAATGATTCGTGAAGTCGAACGGAGTCAAATTGTTGGTGCTTGTTGATCCGAGAAGGCGAATTGGCTCACATTATGCGTACTTGGTGACTTTATAAAACAAACGAATCAAGTTATGGATACTTGTTGATCCGAGATGCCCAATTAAGTCAAATGGAAGACTTGTTGATCCGAGAAGTCAATTGGGTTCAAATACAAGCCTTAATGATTCGTGAAGTCGAACGGAGTCCAATAGTTGGTGCTTGTTGATCCGAGAAGGCGAATTGGGTCACATTGTGCGTACTTGGTGACTTTATAAAACAAAGGAATCAAGTTATGGATACTTGTTGATCCGAGAAGCCCAATTGAGTCAAATGGAAGACTTGTTTATCCGAGAAGTCAATTGGGTTCAAATACAAGCCTTAATGATTCGTGAAGTCGAACGGAGTCAAATAGTTGGTGCTTGTTAATCCGAGAAGGAGAATTGGGTCACATTGTGCGTACTTGGTGACTTGGTATAACAAACGGATCAAGTTATGGATACTTGTTGATCCGAGAAGCCGAATTGGGTCAATTGAAAGACTTGTTGATCCAAGAAGTCAATTGGGTTCAAATACAAGCCTTAATGATTCGTGAAGTCGAACGGAGTCAAATTGTTGGTGCTTGTTGATCCGAGAAGGCGAATTGGCTCACATTATGCGTACTTGGTGACTTTATAAAACAAACGAATCAAGTTATGGATACTTGTTGATCCGAGAAGCCCAATTAAGTCAAATGGAAGACTTGTTGATCCGAGAAGTCAATTGGGTTCAAATACAAGCCTTAATGATTCGTGAAGTCGAACGGAGTCCAATAGTTGGTGCTTGTTGATCCGAGAAGGCGAATTGGGTCACATTGTGCGTACTTGGTGACTTTATAAAACAAAGGAATCAAGTTATGGATACTTGTTGATCCGAGAAGCCCAATTGAGTCAAATGGAAGACTTGTTTATCCGAGAAGTCAATTGGGTTCAAATACAAGCCTTAATGATTCGTGAAGTCGAACGGAGTCAAATAGTTGGTGCTTGTTGATCCGAGAAGGAGAATTGGGTCACATTGTGCGTACTTGGTGACTTGGTATAACAAACGGATCAAGTTATGGATACTTGTTGATCCGAGAAGCCGAATTGGGTCAATTGAAAGACTTCTTGATCCAAGAAGTTAATTGGGTTCAAATACAAGCCTTAATGATTCGTGAAGTCGAACGGAGTCAATTAGTTGGTGCTTGTTGATCCGAGAAGGCAAATTGGGTCACATTGTGCGTACTTGGTGACTTGGTATAACAAACGGATAGAGTTATGGATACTTGTTGATCCGAGAAGCCGAATTGGGTCAATTGAAAGACTTGTTGATCCAAGAAGTCAATTGGGTTCAAATACAAGCCTTAATGATTCGTGAAGTCGAACGGAGTCAATTAGTTGGTGCTTGTTGATCCGAGAAGGCAAATTGGGTCACATTGTGCGTACTTGGTGACTTGGCAAAACAAACGGATCAAGTTATGGATACTTGTTGATCCGAGAAGTCGAATTGGGTCAATTGATAGACTTGTTGATCCAAGAAGTCAATTGGGTTCAAATAAAAGCCTTAATGATTCGTGAAATCGAACGGAGTCAAATAGTTGGTGCTCGTTCATTCGAGAAGGCGAATTGGGTCACATTGGGCGTACTTGGTGACTTGGTAAAACAAACGGATCAAGTTATGGATAATTGTTGATCCGAGGAGCCGAATTTGGTCAATTGAAAGACTTGTTGATCCGAGAAGTCAATTGGGGTCAAATACAAGCCTTAATGATTCGTGAAGTCGAACGGAGTCAAATTGTTGGTGCTTGTTGATCCGAGAAGGCGAATTGGGTCACATTGTGCGTACTTGGTGACTTTATAAAACAAAGGAATCAAGTTATGGATACTTGTTGATCCGAGAAGCCCAATTGAGTCAAATGGAAGACTTGTTTATCCGAGAAGTCAATTGGGTTCAAATACAAGCCTTAATGATTCGTGAAGTCGAACGGAGTCAAATAGTTGGTGCTTGTTGATCCGAGAAGGAGAATTGGGTCACATTGTGCGTACTTGGTGACTTGGTATAACAAACGGATCAAGTTATGGATACTTGTTGATCCGAGAAGCCGAATTGGGTCAATTGAAAGACTTGTTGATCCAAGAAGTCAATTGGGTTCAAATACAAGCCTTAATGATTCGTGAAGTCGAACGGAGTCAAATTGTTGGTGCTTGTTGATCCGAGAAGGCGAATTGGCTCACATTATGCGTACTTGGTGACTTTATAAAACAAACGAATCAAGTTATGGATACTTGTTGATCCGAGAAGACCAATTAAGTCAAATGGAAGACTTGTTGATCCGAGAAGTCAATTGGGTTCAAATACAAGCCTTAATGATTCGTGAAGTCGAACGGAGTCCAATAGTTGGTGCTTGTTGATCCGAGAAGGCGAATTGGGTCACATTGTGCGTACTTGGTGACTTTATAAAACAAAGGAATCAAGTTATGGATACTTGTTGATCCGAGAAGCCCAATTGAGTCAAATGGAAGACTTGTTTATCCGAGAAGTCAATTGGGTTCAAATACAAGCCTTAATGATTCGTGAAGTCGAACGGAGTCAAATAGTTGGTGCTTGTTGATCCGAGAAGGAGAATTGGGTCACATTGTGCGTACTTGGTGACTTGGTATAACAAACGGATCAAGTTATGGATACTTGTTGATCCGAGAAGCCGAATTGGGTCAATTGAAAGACTTGTTGATCCAAGAAGTTAATTGGGTTCAAATACAAGCCTTAATGATTCGTGAAGTCGAACGGAGTCAATTAGTTGGTGCTTGTTGATCCGAGAAGGCAAATTGGGTCACATTGTGCGTACTTGGTGACTTGGTAAAACAAACGGATCAAGTTATGGATAGTTGTTGATCCGAGAAGTCGAATTGGGTCAATTGATAGACTTGTTGATCCAAGAAGTCAATTGGGTTCAAATAAAAGCCTTAATGATTCGTGAAGTCGAACGGAGTCAAATAGTTGGTGCTCGTTCATTCGAGAAGGCGAATTGGGTCACATTGGGCGTACTTGGTGACTTGGTAAAATAAACGGATCAAGTTATGGATAATTGTTGATCCGAGGAGCCGAATTTGGTCAATTGAAAGACTTGCTGATCCGAGAAGTCAATTGGTGTTAAATACAAGCCTTAATGATTCGTGAAGTCGAACGGAGTCAAATTGTTGGTGCTTGTTGATCCGAGAAGGCGAATTGGGTCACATCGTGCGTACTTGGTGACTTTATAAAACAAAGGAATCAAGTTATGGATACTTGTTGATCTGAGAAGCCCAATTGAGTCAAATGGAAGACTTGTTGATCCGAGAAGTCAATTGGGTTCAAATACAAGCCTTCATGATTCGTGAAGTCGAACGAAGTCAAATTGTTGGTGCTTGTTGATCCGAGAAGGCGAATTGGGTCACATTGTGCGTACTTGGTGACTTTACAAAACAAACGAATCAAGTTATGGATACTTGTTGATCCGAGTAGCCCAATTAAGTCAAATGGAAGACTTGTTTATCCGAGAAGTCAATTGGGTTCAAATACAAGCCTTAATGATTCGTGAAGTCGAACGGAGTCCAATAGTTGGTGCTTGTTGATCCGAGAAGGCGAATTGGGTCACATTGTGCGTACTTGGTGACTTTATAAAACAAAGGAATCAAGTTATGGATACTTGTTGATCCGAGAAGCCCAATTGAGTCAAATGAAAGACTTGTTGATCCAAGAAGTCAATTGGGTTCAAATACAAGCCTTAATGATTCGTGAAGTCGAACGGAGTCAATTAGTTGGTGCTTGTTGATCCGAGAAGGCGAATTGGGTCACATTGTGCGTACTTGGTGACTTTATAAAACAAACGAATCAAGTTATGGATACTTGTTGATCCGAGAAGCCCAATTAAGTCAAATGGAAGACTTGTTTATCCGAGAAGTCAATTGGGTTCAAATACAAGCCTTAATGATTCGTGAAGTCGAACGGAGTCAAATAGTTGGTGCTTGTTGATCCGAGAAGGAGAATTGGGTCACATTGTGCGTACTTGGTGACTTGGTATAACAAACGGATCAAGTTATGGATACTTGTTGATCCGAGAAGCCGAATTGGGTCAATTGAAAGACTTGTTGATCCAAGAAGTCAATTGGGTTCAAATACAAGCCTTAATGATTCGTGAAGTCGAACGGAGTCAATTAGTTGGTGCTTGTTGATCCGAGAAGGCGAATTGGGTCACATTGTGCGTACTTGGTGACTTTATAAAACAAACGAATCAAGTTATGGATACTTGTTGATCCGAGAAGCCCAATTAAGTCAAATGGAAGACTTGTTTATCCGAGAAGTCAATTGGGTTCAAATACAAGCCTTAATGATTCGTGAAGTCGAACGGAGTCAAATAGTTGGTGCTTGTTGATCCGAGAAGGAGAATTGGGTCACATTGTGCGTACTTGGTGACTTGGTATAACAAACGGATCAAGTTATGGATACTTGTTGATCCGAGAAGCCGAATTGGGTCAATTGAAAGACTTGTTGATCCAAGAAGTTAATTGGGTTCAAATACAAGCCTTAATGATTCGTGAAGTCGAACGGAGTCAATTAGTTGGTGCTTGTTGATCCGAGAAGGCGAATTGGGTCACATTGTGCGTACTTGGTGACTTTATAAAACAAACGAATCAAGTTATGGATACTTGTTGATCCGAGAAGCCCAATTAAGTCAAATGGAAGACTTGTTTATCCGAGAAGTCAATTGGGTTCAAATACAAGCCTTAATGATTCGTGAAGTCGAACGGAGTCAAATAGTTGGTGCTTGTTGATCCGAGAAGGAGAATTGGGTCACATTGTGCGTACTTGGTGACTTGGTATAACAAACGGATCAAGTTATGGATACTTGTTGATCCGAGAAGCCGAATTGGGTCAATTGAAAGACTTGTTGATCCAAGAAGTTAATTGGGTTCAAATACAAGCCTTAATGATTCGTGAAGTCGAACGGAGTCAATTAGTTGGTGCTTGTTGATCCGAGAAGGCAAATTGGGTCACATTGTGCGTACTTGGTGACTTGGTAAAACAAACGGATCAAGTTATGGATACTTGTTGATCCGAGAAGTCGAATTGGGTCAATTGATAGACTTGTTGATCCAAGAAGTCAATTGGGTTCAAATAAAAGCCTTAATGATTCGTGAAATCGAACGGAGTCAAATAGTTGGTGCTCGTTCATTCGAGAAGGCGAATTGGGTCACATTGGGCGTACTTGGTGACTTGGTAAAACAAACGGATCAAGTTTTGGATAATTGTTGATCCGAGGAGCCGAATTTGGTCAATTGAAAGACTTGTTGATCCGAGAAGTCAATTGGGGTCAAATACAAGCCTTAATGATTCGTGAAGTCGAACGGAGTCAAATTGTTGGTGCTTGTTGATCCGAGAAGGCGAATTGGGTCACATTGTGCGTACTTGGTGACTTTATAAAACAAAGGAATCAAGTTATGGATACTTGTTGATCTGAGAAGCCCAATTGAGTCAAATGGAAGACTTGTTGATCCGAGAAGTCAATTGGGTTCAAATACAAGCCTTCATGATTCGTGAAGTCGAACGAAGTCAAATTGTTGGTGCTTGTTGATCCGAGAAGGCGAATTGGGTCACATTGTGCGTACTTGGTGACTTTATAAAACAAACGAATCAAGTTATGGATACTTGTTGATCCGAGAAGCCCAATTAAGTCAAATGGAAGACTTGTTGATCCGAGAAGTCAATTGGGTTCAAATACAAGCCTTAATGATTCGTGAAGTCGAACGGAGTCAAATTGTTGGTGCTTGTTGATCCGAGAAGGCGAATTGGGTCACATTATGCGTACTTGGTGACTTTATAAAACAAACGAATCAAGTTATGGATACTTGTTGATCCGAGAAGCCCAATTAAGTCAAATGGAAGACTTGTTGATCCGAGAAGTCAATTGGGTTCAAATACAAGCCTTAATGATTCGTGAAGTCGAACGGAGTCCAATAGTTGGTGCTTGTTGATCCGAGAAGGCGAATTGGGTCACATTGTGCGTACTTGGTGACTTTATAAAACAAAGGAATCAAGTTATGGATACTTGTTGATCCGAGAAGCCCAATTGAGTCAAATGGAAGACTTGTTTATCTGAGAAGTCAATTGGGTTCAAATACAAGCCTTAATGATTCGTGAAGTCGAACGGAGTCAAATAGTTGGTGCTTGTTGATCCGAGAAGGAGAATTGGGTCACATTGTGCGTACTTGGTGACTTGGTATAACAAACGGATCAAGTTATGGATACTTGTTGATCCGAGAAGCCGAATTGGGTCAATTGAAAGACTTGTTGA
This sequence comes from Ajuga chamaepitys, assembly GCA_958295605.1. NCBI lineage: Eukaryota > Viridiplantae > Streptophyta > Magnoliopsida > Lamiales > Lamiaceae > Ajuga > Ajuga chamaepitys. The sequence continues at coordinate 36,423,959 of OY282495.1, forward strand.
TCCAAGAAGTCAATTGGGTTCAAATACAAGCCTTAATGATTCGTGAAGTCGAACGGAGTCAATTAGTTGGTGCTTGTTGATCCGAGAAGGCAAATTGGGTCACATTGTGCGTACTTGGTGACTTGGTAAAACAAACGGATCAAGTTATGGATACTTGTTGATCCGAGAAGTTGAATTGGGTCAATTGATAGACTTGTTGATCCGAGAAGTCAAATTGGGTTCAAATAAAAGCCTCAATGATTCGTGAAGTCGAACGGAGTCAAATAGTTGGTGTTCGTTCATTCGAGAAGGCGAATTGGGTCACATTGGGCGTACTTGGTGACTTGGTAAAACAAACGGATCAAGTTATGGATAATTGTTGATCCGAGGAGCCGAATTTCGTCAATTGAAATACTTGTTGATCCGAGAAGTCAATTGGGGTCAAATACAAGCCTTAATGATTCGTGAAGTCGAACGGAGTCAAATTGTTGGTGCTTGTTGATCCGAGAAGGCGAATTGGGTCACATTGTGCGTACTTGGTGACTTTATAAAACAAACGAATCAAGTTATGGATACTTTTTGATCCGAGAAGCCCAATTAAGTCAAATGGAAGACTTGTTGATCCGAGAAGTCAATTGGGTTCAAATACAAGCCTTAATGATTCGTGAAGTCGAACGGAGTCAAATAGTTGGTGCTTGTTGATCCGAGAAGGAGAATTGGGTCACATTGTGCGTACTTGGTGACTTGGTATAACAAACGGATCAAGTTTTGGATACTTGTTGATCCGAGAAGCCGAATTGGGTCAATTGAAAGACTTGTTCATCCGAGAAGTCAATTGGGTTCAAGTACAAGCCTTAATCATTCGTAAAGTTGAACGGAGTCAAATAGTTGATGCTTGTTGATCCGAGATGGCGAATTGGGTCACATTTTGCGTACTTGGTGACTTGGTAAAACAAACGGATCAAGTTATGGATACTTGTTTATCCGAGAAGCCGAATTGGGTCAATTGAAACACTTGTTGATCCGAGAAGTCAATTGGGGTCAAATACAAGCCTTAATGATTCGTGAAGTCGAACGGAGTCAAATTGTTGGTGCTTGTTGATCCGAGAAGGCGAATTGGGTCACATTGTGCGTACTTGGTGACTTTATAAAACAAAGGAATCAAGTTATGGATACTTGTTGATCTGAGAAGCCCAATTGAGTCAAATGGAAGACTTGTTGATCCGAGAAGTCAATTGGGTTCAAATACAAGCCTTCATGATTCGTGAAGTCGAACGAAGTCAAATTGTTGGTGCTTGTTGATCCGAGAAGGCGAATTGGGTCACATTGTGCGTACTTGGTGACTTTATAAAACAAACGAATCAAGTTATGGATACTTGTTGATCCGAGAAGCCCAATTAAGTCAAATGGAAGACTTGTTGATCCGAGAAGTCAATTGGGTTCAAATACAAGCCTTAATGATTCGTGAAGTCGAACGGAGTCAAATTGTTGGTGCTTGTTGATCCGAGAAGGCGAATTGGGTCACATTATGCGTACTTGGTGACTTTATAAAACAAACGAATCAAGTTATGGATACTTGTTGATCCGAGAAGCCCAATTAAGTCAAATGGAAGACTTGTTGATCCGAGAAGTCAATTGGGTTCAAATACAAGCCTTAATGATTCGTGAAGTCGAACGGAGTCCAATAGTTGGTGCTTGTTGATCCGAGAAGGCGAATTGGGTCACATTGTGCGTACTTGGTGACTTTATAAAACAAAGGAATCAAGTTATGGATACTTGTTGATCCGAGAAGCCCAATTGAGTCAAATGGAAGACTTGTTTATCTGAGAAGTCAATTGGGTTCAAATACAAGCCTTAATGATTCGTGAAGTCGAACGGAGTCAAATAGTTGGTGCTTGTTGATCCGAGAAGGAGAATTGGGTCACATTGTGCGTACTTGGTGACTTGGTATAACAAACGGATCAAGTTATGGATACTTGTTGATCCGAGAAGCCGAATTGGGTCAATTGAAAGACTTGTTGATCCAAGAAGTCAATTGGGTTCAAATACAAGCCTTAATGATTCGTGAAGTCGAACGGAGTCAATTAGTTGGTGCTTGTTGATCCGAGAAGGCAAATTGGGTCACATTGTGCGTACTTGGTGACTTGGTAAAACAAACGGATCAAGTTATGGATACTTGTTGATCCGAGAAGTTGAATTGGGTCAATTGATAGACTTGTTGATCCGAGAAGTCAAATTGGGTTCAAATAAAAGCCTCAATGATTCGTGAAGTCGAACGGAGTCAAATAGTTGGTGTTCGTTCATTCGAGAAGGCGAATTGGGTCACATTGGGCGTACTTGGTGACTTGGTAAAACAAACGGATCAAGTTATGGATAATTGTTGATCCGAGGAGCCGAATTTCGTCAATTGAAATACTTGTTGATCCGAGAAGTCAATTGGGGTCAAATACAAGCCTTAATGATTCGTGAAGTCGAACGGAGTCAAATTGTTGGTGCTTGTTGATCCGAGAAGGCGAATTGGGTCACATTGTGCGTACTTGGTGACTTTATAAAACAAACGAATCAAGTTATGGATACTTTTTGATCCGAGAAGCCCAATTAAGTCAAATGGAAGACTTGTTGATCCGAGAAGTCAATTGGGTTCAAATACAAGCCTTAATGATTCGTGAAGTCGAACGGAGTCAAATAGTTGGTGCTTGTTGATCCGAGAAGGAGAATTGGGTCACATTGTGCGTACTTGGTGACTTGGTATAACAAACGGATCAAGTTTTGGATACTTGTTGATCCGAGAAGCCGAATTGGGTCAATTGAAAGACTTGTTGATCCGAGAAGTCAATTGGGTTCAAGTACAAGCCTTAATCATTCGTAAAGTTGAACGGAGTCAAATAGTTGATGCTTGTTGATCCGAGATGGCGAATTGGGTCACATTTTGCGTACTTGGTGACTTGGTAAAACAAACGGATCAAGTTATGGATACTTGTTTATCCGAGAAGCCGAATTGGGTCAATTGAAACACTTGTTGATCCGAGAAGTCAATTGGGTTCAAATACTAGCCTTAATGATTCGTGAAGTCGAACGAAGTCAAATAGTTGGTGCTCGTTCATTCGAGAAGGCGAATTGGGTCACATTGTGCGTACTTGGTGACTTGGTAAAACAAACGGATCAAGTTATGGATACTTGTTGATCCGAGGAGCCGAATTTGGTCAATTGAAAGACTTTTTGATCCGAGAAGTCAATTGGGGTCAAATAGAAGCCTTAATGATTCGTGAAGTCGAACGGAGTCAAATAGTTGGTGCTTGTTGATCCGAGAAGGCGAATTGGGTCACATTGTGCGTACTTGGTGACTTGGTATAACAAACGGATCAAGTTATGGATACTTGTTGATCCTAGGAGCCGAATTGGGTCAATTGAAAGAGTTGTTGATCTGAGAAGTCAATTGGGTTCAAATACAAGCCTTAGGGATTCGTGAAGTCGAACGGAGTCAATTAGTTGGTGCTCGTTGATCCGAGAAGGCGAATTGGGTCACACTGTGCGTACTTGGTGACTTGGTAAAACAAACGGATCAAGTTATGGATACTTGTTGATCCGAGGAGCCGAATTTGGTCAATTGAAAGACTTGTTGATCCGAGAAGTCAATTGGGGTCAAATACAAGCCTTAATGATTCGTGAAGTCGAACGGAGTCAAATAGTTGGTGCTTGTTGATCCGAGAAGGCGAATTGGGTAACATTGTGCGTACTTGGTGACTTTATAAAACAAACGAATCAAGTTAAGGATACTTGTTGATCCGAGAAGCCTAATTAAGTCAAATGAAAGACTTGTTGATCCGAGAAGTCGATTGGGTTCAAATACAAGCCTTAATGATTCGTGAAGTCGAACGGAGTCAAATAGTTGGTGCTTGTTGATCCGAGAAGGCGAATTGGGTCACATTGTGCGTACTTGGTGACTTGGTATAACAAACGGATCAAGTTAAGGATACTTGTTGATCCGACAAGCCGAATTGGGTCAATTGAAAGACTTGTTGATCCGAGAAGTCAATTGGGTTCAAATACAAGCCTTAATGATTCATGAAGTCGAACGGAGTCAAATAGTTGGTGCGTGTTGATCCGAGAATGCGAATTGGGTCACATTGTGTGTGAGGCAGTGTTCAATGTCATCAAGTGAGCTATATTTTGAAATAGGATGTGTCTAGAATGTGGAACCGGGATCAGGGGGTGAAGAACCGGTTGGATAAACCGGGTTTTAACGTGAAGAAGCAAGTCTGTACAGGAAAACCGGGTTCGGGGTTGTTGAGCATAACCGTCAGTTGTGACGAGGTGGTTTCAGCTTTGTGACGGAATAAACCGTCACATTTGTCCGGTAGCAGCAGTCGTCTTCAATCAGTTAGAACTTCCTGGGCAGTTACATTCGAGCTACAAGACCTATATCATTGGAACGCTCTCTTCTTGAAGAACAACACTACGTCGAGCAATTTCCAGTTTTCTTAGATTACAGAGAGAATTTGAGAGTGATAGTATTTCTGCCCTAATTTGTTCCAGAATTGGGCATATTCATTTCTGAGTGTGATTTCTGTAATTGACTGAATATCTTAGTGAATTGAGGTGTGCCTGGCCTCCGTGGATGTAGTTCATCTTGAACGAACCACGTAAAACGATTGTGTGATTCATTTTATTTTCAGTTCTGCGCAAAGTACTCTTCGGCCACAACTCTGGCCGAACTGTTGTGTGTTTTTCAAACTGATTGTCTTCGAACTCATTCCAGATTCTTGGTATTGTGTGTTTGGGAGTTGATTTGTCTAACAAGTGGCGCCGTCTGTGGGAAACAACTCGCACAAGTCAAAGAAGAGGAGGAATGGCTGGTATGAAGATGGATTTTGAGAAGTTTACTGGAAGAAATGACTTCACATTGTGGAAGATCAAGATGAATGCAGTCCTGGTTCACAATGGCCTTGATCTTGCATTGTTACCTCTGGAATCATGGGAAGAAACTGAGAAACCTAAGTTTGCAGCAGTGGATAAGAAGGCCCTAAGTCTTATCTTCTTGTGCTTGGGTGATAAACCGTTGAGGGAGGTTTCAAGATGCAAGAGTTCCTTAGAAGCATGGAGGAGATTGGAAGAACTGTATCAATCCAAGTCAGTATCTAACAAACTGTTCCTGAAGCAGAAGATGTTAGCCTTCAAAATCACAGAAGACAAGGTAATATCTGATCAACTTGATGAGTTCATTAAGATGATTGAAGAATTGGAAGATCTGGATGTGAAGCTGGAGGAGGATGACAAGGCATTGATGGTATTAAATATTCTTCCAAAATCCATGGAAAGCTTTAAGGATGCCTTGATGTATGGGAGGGATGAGCAGCTGTCCTATGATGGAATAGTGAAGGCTCTGAGATCAAAATGCTTCCAGACTCAAGGAGACAAAGGCATGGTGCAATCTGGAGAAGGTTTGAATGTTAAATTCAAGAAACCGTGGCAAGGCAAGAAGGGTCAGAATGCTAAGGATCCAAAGTCAGGGGATTCAAATCCTAAGAAGGGGAATGACTGGGTTGAAAAGAGGAAATGCTTCAAGTGTAAACAACCAGGTCACCTGAAGAAGGATTGTCCTAAGAAGAATAAGAAAGCTGGAAGTCAAGGGGCAGAAGCTGCTGCCATTGATCATCAACAAGACCCTCCAGAAGTGTTAAATGTTACTGATTCAAGAATGGTGAAGGAATGGGTCCTGGACACAGGGTGTTCTTTTCATATGTGTCCTCATCAGTCATGGTTTAATGAACTGAAGAAAGAAGATGGTGGAAATGTTCTCCTAGGGAATGACCAATCATGTAAGGTCAAAGGAGTTGGATCAGTGAGCATAAGAATGTTTGATGGAGTGATCAGATCATCTCAAATGTTAGGTATGTTCCTGGCCTTAAAAGGAATCTTCTATCTCTTGGCTCATTGGTAACCAGTGGATGTCAGTTTAGCTCAGTAGAGGGATTCTTGCATATCACAAAACATGGAAAAATGGTGATAAAAGGAAGACAGCATAATGGACTATTTATCCTGATTGGTTCACCTATTGTTGGAAGTGTAGATGTGGTCCTGAACAACTCTGAGATTGCTAAATGGCATAAGAGACTTGGGCACATAGGAGTAAAGGGACTGAAAGAATTGGAAAGGAGTGGAGTTATTGGAAAGCTGGGAAATCAAGAACTGGAGTTCTGTGATCAGTGTGCTCTGGGCAAGTCCAAGAAGCTGCCCTATGGAAAGGGAGTTCATACAACTCAAGAACCATTAGATTATGTTCACTCTGACATATGGGGTCCTGCCAGAACAGAATCTCATGGTGGTGCCAGATATTTCATGTCCTTGATTGATGACTACAGCAGAAAAGTATGGATCATGTTGCTGAAGAACAAGAGTGATGCCTTTCATAAGTTCAAAACATGGTTGATCCAACTGGAAAATGTCAAAGGGAAGAAGCTGAAGCACTTGAGGACTGATAATGGACTGGAGTACCTCTCTACAGAGTTTACAAACTTCTGTGAAGAAAGAGGAATCAAGAGACACAGGACTGTGCCAATGAATCCTCAACAGAATGGAGTTGCAGAAAGGTTTAACAGGACTCTTCTTGAAAGAGTAAGGTGTATGCTGTTGGATGCTGGGTTGCCAAAGGTGTTTTGGGGAGAAACTATTGCTACAACATGCTATCTTATTAACAGATCACCCTCATCAGTGATTGGGTTCAAAACACCTGAAGAGGTGTGGAGTGGACAGAAACCAAGTTATGAAGGATTAAGGGTGTTTGGGTGTCTTGCTTATGCCCACATCAAGCAAGACAAATTAGATGCAAGGGCTCTCAGATGTGTGTTTCTTGGATATCCGGATGGGATTAAGGGTTACAGATTATGGTGCCTGGAACAAGGAAATCAGAAGATAATCACAAGTAGAGATGTGAAGTTTAATGAGAATGTGATGGCCTATACTTCTACAGGCTCTAAGGAAGAATTTGATGCTGCAAAAGAAGCAGAGGAGATATCAATTCAGGTGGAGCAACCTGCAGAGGACAATCACACACCTCAACCACACACGGAAGTACAAGACAGTGATTCATCATCTTAAGAAGAAACACAAACTGGACCAGCTCAAAATATCAGGGAATACAGCATTGGAAGGGATAGACCGAGAAGACAAATCAACAGACCTGATTTCTATGGCCAAGCAGGGAGTGTATATTATGCCTTAAGTGTTGCTGAAGACCTGGAATCACAAGAGCCTAGCAGCTTTCAAGAAGCATTAGATTGTGAGGAAGGTGAACACTGGATACAGGCAATGACTGAAGAAATGGAGTCTCTGGAAAAGAATAAGACCTGGATACTGGTGGAGAAACCAAAAGGTCAGAAACTTGTGAGCTCCAAGTGGATATACAAGAAGAAACTAGAAACTGCAGGGTCCAAACAGGTGAGGTTTAAAGCAAGGTTGGTAGCCAGGGGCTTTACACAAAGAGAAGGAATTGATTACAATGAGGTCTTCTCCCCTGTGGTAAAGCATTGCTCAATCAGATTGCTTCTATCAAAAGTCACACAGGAGGACATGGAACTACAACAACTGGATGTAAAGACAGCATTCTTACATGGAGAACTCAATGAGGAAATCTATATGAAACAGCCAGAAGGCTTTGTCATTCCTGGGAAAGAAGACAAAGTGTGTTTGTTAAAGAAGTCACTATATGGACTTAAACAAAGTCCTAGACAATGGAACAAGAGGTTCAATGACTTCATGATCAGTGCTGGTTTTGTGAGAAGCCTTTATGACAGTTGTGTTTACTTCAACAAAGTTTCAAAGCAAGATAAAGTTTTTCTTCTATTGTATGTGGATGACATGCTAATTGCTAGCAGAAACAAGGAGAGAGTAAAATGGTCGAAGGATAGACTTAATGCTGAGTTTGACATGAAGGACCTGGGAGAGGCAAAGAAGATATTGGGAATGAACATTCTAAGAGACAGAGAAGCTGGAGTGCTGTGGTTATCTCAGAGACAATACCTTCAGAAAGTGTTGGAGAGGTTTCATATGCATGAAGCTAAACCCCTCTCTACTCCAGTCAACTTACAGAAGAAACTTTCCAAAGATCAATGTCCAAATACTGAAGAGGAGATTATACAGATGAGCAATATCCCATATGCAAGTGGGGTTGGAAGTCTTATGTATGGAATGATCTGCAGCAGGCCTGATTTGGCATATGCTGTATCTTTGGTAAGTAGATTCATGTCAAATCCAGGAGCTGAACACTGGGAAGCCTTGAAACATGTGATGAGGTATCTAAAAGGATCAGTGAACCTGTCACTGAAATTTGAGAAGAAAGCAGATGGAAGTACTGTTGCATTGGAGGGGTTTGCTGATTCTGACTTTGCAGCAAACGTGGACACAAGGAAGTCAATTTCTGGATTTGTGTTTACCTTATATGGGACAGCCATTAGCTGGAGGAGTGCACAACAATCTGTTGTGGCACTATCAACTACAGAAGCAGAATATATCTCTTTAACTGAAGCTATCAAGGAGTCAATCTGGTTGAAAGGGGTGTTAAGAGACTTGGACATCAAGCAGAAGTGTGTAGTAATCTACTGTGATAATCAAAGTGCATTACACCTTGTGAAACATCAAGCATTTCATGAAAGGTAAAAACACATTGATGTGAGGTTACATTTTGCTAGAGATGTCATAGATTCTGGGTCTGTGGAGGTGAAGAAGGTGCATACTTTGCATAATCCTGCTGATTTTCTTACAAAGGGTGTACCTGGTAACAAAGTGGAGCATTGCTCGAGCTTGCTGCAGCTTGAGCAGTGTCATGAAGAGCAATAACTGAAGTGCAGTGATGAGGCAGAAAACAGGTGTACTTGATTCATTGAGGTGGAGATTTGTGAGGCAGTGTTCAATGTCATCAAGTGAGCTATATTTTGAAATAGGATGTGTCTAGAATGTGGAACCGGGATCAGGGGGTGAAGAACCGGTTGGATAAACCGGGTTTTAACGTGAAGAAGCAAGTCTGTACAGGAAAACCAGGTTCGGGGTTGTTGAGCATAACCGTCAGTTGTGACGAGGTGGTTTCAGCTTTGTGACGGAATAAACCGTCACATTTGTCCGATAGCAGCAGTCGTCTTCAATCAGTTAGAACTTCCTGGGTAGTTACATTCGAGCTACAAGACCTATATCATTGGAACGCTCTCTTCTTGAAGAACAACACTACGTCGAGCAATTTCCAGTTATCTTAGATTACAGAGAGAATTTGAGAGTGATAGTATTTCTGCCCTAATTTGTTCCAGAATTGGGCATATTCATTTCTGAGTGTGATTTCTGTAATTGACTGAATATCTTAGTGAATTGAGGTGTGCCTGGCCTCCGTGGATGTAGTTCATCTTGAACGAACCACGTAAAACGATTGTGTGATTCATTTTATTTTCAGTTCTGCGCAAAGTACTCTTCGGCCACAACTCTGGCCGAACTGTTGTGTGTTTTTCAAACTGATTGTCCTCGAACTCATTCCAGATTCTTGGTATTGTGTGTTTGGGAGTTGATTTGTTTAACATTGTTGGTGCTTGTTGATCCGAGAAGGCGAATTGGGTCACAGTGTGCGTACTTGGTGACTTTATAAAACAAAGGAATCAAGTTATGGATACTTGTTGATCCGAGAAGCCCAATTGAGTCAAATGGAAGACTTGTTGATCCGAGAAGTGAATTGGGTTCAAATACAAGCCTTAATGATTCGTGAAGTCGAACGGAGTCAAATTGTTGGTTCTTGTTGATCCGAGAAGGAGAATTGGGTCACATTGTGCGTACTTGGTGACTTTATAAAACAAACGAATCAAGTTATGGATACTTGTTGATCCGAGAAGTCGAATTGGGTCAACTGAAAGACTTGTTGATCCGAGAAGTCAATTGGGTTCAAATACAAGCCTTAATGATTCGTGAAGTCGAACAAAGTCAATTAGTTGGTGCTTGTTGATCCGAGAAGGCGAATTGGGTCACATTGTGCGTACTTGGTGACTTGGTAAAACAAATGGATCAAGTTATGGATACTTGTTGATCTGAGAAGCCCAATTGAGTCAAATGGAAGACTTGTTGATCCGAGAAGTCAATTGGGTTCAAATACAAGCCTTAATGATTCGTGAAGTCGAACGGAGTCAAATTGTTGGTGCTTGTTGATCCGAGAAGGCGAATTGGGTCACATTGTGCGTACTTGGTGACTTTATAAAACAAACGAATCAAGTTATGGATACTTGTTGATCCGAGAAGCCCAATTAAGTCAAATGGAAGACTTGTTGATCCGAGAAGTCAATTGGGTTCAAATACAAGCCTTAATGATTCGTGAAGTCGAACGGAGTCCAATAGTTGGTGCTTGTTGATCCGAGAAGGCGAATTGGGTCACAGTGTGCGTACTTGGTGACTTTATAAAACAAAGGAATCAAGTAATGGATACTTGTTGATCCGAGAAGCCCAATTGAGTCAAATGGAAGACTTGTTGATCCGAGAAGTCAATTGGGTTCAAATACAAGCCTTAATGATTCGTGAAGTCGAATGGAGTCAAATTGTTGGTTCTTGTTGATCCGAGAAGGAGAATTGGGTCACATTGTGCGTACTTGGTGACTTTATAAAACAAACGAATCAAGTTATGGATACTTTTTGATCCGAGAAGTCGAATTGGGTCAACTGAAAGACTTGTTGATCCGAGAAGTCAATTGGGTTCAAATACAAGCCTTAATGATTCGTGAAGTCGAACAAAGTCAATTAGTTGGTGCTTGTTGATCCGAGAAGGCGAATTGGGTCACATTGTGCGTACTTGGTGACTTGGTAAAACAAATGGATCAAGTTATGGATACTTGTTGATCTGAGAAGCCCAATTGAGTCAAATGGAAGACTTGTTGATCCGAGAAGTCAATTGGGTTTAAATACAAGCCTTAATGATTCGTAAAGTCGAACGGAGTCAAATTGTTGGTGCTTGTTGATCCGAGAAGGCGAATTGGGTCACATTATGCGTACTTGGTGACTTTATAAAATAAACGAATTAAGTTATGGATACTTGTTGATCCGAGAAGCCCAATTAAGTCAAATGGAAGACTTGTTGATCCGAGAAGGCAATTGGGTTCAAATACAAGCCTTAATGATTCGTGAAGTCGAACGGAGTCCAATAGTTGGTGCTTGTTGATCCGAGAAGGCGAATTCGGTCACATTGTGCGTACTTGGTGACTTTATAAAACAAAGGAATCAAGTTATGGATACTTGTTGATCCGAGAAGCCCAATTGAGTCAAATGGAAGACTTGTTTATCCGAGAAGTCAATTGGGTTCAAATACAAGCCTTAATGATTCGTGACGTCGAATGGAGTCAAATAGTTGGTGCTTGTTGATCCGAGAAGGAGAATTGGGTCACATTGTGCGTACTTGGTGACTTGGTATTACAAACGGATCAAGTTATGGATACTTGTTGATCCGAGAAGCCGAATTGGGTCAATTGAAAGACGTGTTGATCCAACAAGTCAATTGGGTTCAAATACAAGCCTTAATGATTCGTGAAGTCCAACGGAGTCAATTAGTTGGTGCTTGTTGATCCGAGAAGGCCAATTGGGTCACATTGTGCGTAGTTGGTGACTTGGTAAAACAAACGGATCAAGTTATGGATACTTGTTGATCCGAGAAGTCGAATTGGGTCAATTGATAGACTTGTTGATCCGAGAAGTCAATTGGGTTCAAATAAAAGCCTTAATGATTCGTGAAGTCGAACGGAGTCAAATAGTTGGTGCTCGTTCATTCGAGAAGGCGAATTGGGTCACATTGGGCGTACTTGGTGACTTGGTAAAACAAACGGATCAAGTTATGGATAATTGTTGATCCGAGGAGCCGAATTCGGTCAATTGAAAGACTTGTTGATCCGAGAAGTCAATTGGGGTCAAATACAAGCCTTAATGATTCGTGAAGTCGAACGGAGTCAAATTGTTGGTGCTTGTTGATCCGAGAAGGCGAATTGGGTCACATTGTGCGTACTTGGTGACTTTATAAAACAAAGGAATCAAGTTATGGATACTTGTTGATCTGAGAAGCCCAATTGAGTCAAATGGAAGACTTGTTGATCCGAGAAGTCAATTGGGTTCAAATACAAGCCTTCATGATTCGTGAAGTCGAACGAAGTCAAATTGTTGGTGCTTGTTGATCCGAGAAGGCGAATTGGGTCACATTGTGCGTACTTGGTGACTTTATAAAACAAACGAATCAAGTTATGGATACTTGTTGATCCGAGAAGCCCAATTAAGTCAAATGGAAGACTTGTTGATCCGAGAAGTCAATTGGGTTCAAATACAAGCCTTAATGATTCGTGAAGTCGAACGGAGTCCAATAGTTGGTGCTTGTTGATCCGAGAAGGCGAATTGGGTCACATTGTGCGTACTTGGTGACTTTATAAAACAAAGGAATCAAGTTATGGATACTTGTTGATCCGAGAAGCCCAATTGAGTCAAATGAAAGACTTGTTGATCCAAGAAGTCAATTGGGTTCAAATACAAGCCTTAATGATTCGTGAAGTCGAACGGAGTCAATTAGTTGGTGCTTGTTGATCTGAGAAGGCGAATTGGGTCACATTGTGCGTACTTGGTGACTTTATAAAACAAACGAATCAAGTTATGGATACTGGTTGATCCGAGAAGCCCAATTAAGTCAAATGGAAGACTTGTTTATCCGAGAAGTCAATTGGGTTCAAATACAAGCCTTAATGATTCGTGAAGTCGAACGGAGTCAAATAGTTGGTGCTTGTTGATTCGAGAAGGAGAATTGGGTCACATTGTGCGTACTTGGTGACTTGGTATAACAAACGGATCAAGTTATGGATACTTGTTGATCCGAGAAGCCGAATTGGGTCAATTGAAAGACTTGTTGATCCAAGAAGTCAATTGGGTTCAAATACAAGCCTTAATGATTCGTGAAGTCGAACGGAGTCAATTAGTTGGTGCTTGTTGATCCGAGAAGGCAAATTGGGTCACATTGTGCGTACTTGGTGACTTGGTAAAACAAACGGATCAAGTTATGGATACTTGTTGATCCGAGAAGTCGAATTGGGTCAATTGATAGACTTGTTGATCCGAGAAGTCAATTGGGTTCAAATAAAAGCCTTAATGATTCGTGAAGTCGAACGGAGTCAAATAATTGGTGCTCGTTCATTCGAGAAGGCGAATTGGGTCACATTGTGCGTACTTGGTGACTTGGTAAAACAAACGGATCAAGTTATGGATACTTGTTGATCCGAGGAGCCGAATTTGGTCAATTGAAAGACTTGTTGATCCGAGAAGTCAATTGGGGTCAAATACAAGCCTTAATGATTCGTGAAGTCGAACGGAGTCAAATTGTTGGTGCTTGTTGATCCGAGAAGGCGAATTGGGTCACATTGTGCGTAATTGGTGACTTTATAAAACAAACGAATCAAGTTATGGATACTTGTTGATCCGAGAAGCCCAATTAAGTCAAATGGACGACTTGTTGATCTTAGAGGTCAATTGGGTTCAAATACAAGCCTTAATGATTCGTGAAGTCGAACGGAGTCAAATAGTTGGTGCTTGTTAATCCGAGAAGGCGAATTGGGTCACATTGTGCGTACTTGGTGAATTTATAAAACAAAGGAATCAAGTTATGGATACTTGTTGATCTGAGAAGCCCAATTGAGTCAAATGGAAGACTTGTTGATCCGAGAAGTCAATTGAGTTCAAATACAAGCCTCAATGATTCGTGAAGTCGAACGGAGTCAAATTGTTGGTGCTTGTTGATCCGAGAAGGCGAATTGGGTCACATTGTGCGTACTTGGTGACTTTATAAAACAAACGAATCAAGTTATGGATACTTGTTGATCCGAGAAGCCCAATTAAGTCAAATGAAAGACTTGTTGATCCGAGAAGTCAATTGGGTTCAAATACAAGCCTTAATGATTCGTGAAGTCGAACGGAGTCCAATAGTTGGTGCTTGTTGATCCGAGAAGGCGAATTGGGTCACAGTGTGCGTACTTGGTGACTTTATAAAACAAAGGAATCAAGTTATGGATACTTGTTGATCCGAGAAGCCCAATTGAGTCAAATGGAAGACTTGTTGATCCGAGAAGTCAATTGGGTTCAAATACAAGCCTTAATGATTCGTGAAGTCGAACGGAGTCAAATTGTTGGTTCTTGTTGATCCGAGAAGGCGAATTGGGTCACATTGTGCGTACTTGGTGACTTTATAAAACAAACGAATCAAGTTATGGATACTTGTTGATCCGAGAAGTCGAATTGGGTCAACTGAAAGACTTGTTGATCCGAGAAGTCAATTAGGTTCAAATACAAGCCTTAATGATTCGTGAAGTCGAACGGAGTCAATAAGTTGGTGCTTGTTGATCCGAGAAGGCAAATTGGGTCACATTGTGCGTACTTGGTGACTTGGTATAACAAACGGATCAAGTTATGGATACTTGTTGATCCGAGAAGCCGAATTGGGTTAATTGAAAGACTTGTTGATCCGAGAAGTCAATTGGGTTCAAATACAAGCCATAATGATTCGTGAAGTCGAACGGAGTCAATTAGTTGGTGCTTGTTGATCCGAGAAGGCAAATTGGGTCACATTGTGCGTACTTGGTGACTTGGTAAAACAAACGGATCAAGTTATGGATACATGTTGATCCGAGAAGTCGAATTGGGTCAATTGATAGACTTGTTGATCCGAGAAGTCAATTGGGTTCAAATACAAGCCTTAATGATTCGTGAAGTCGAACGGAGTCAATTAGTTGGTGCTTGTTGATCCGAGAAGGCAAATTGGGTCACATTGTGCGTACTTGGTGACTTGGTAAAACAAACGGATCAAGTTATGGATACTTGTTGATCCGAGAAGTCGAATTGGGTCAATTGATAGACTTGTTGATCCGAGAAGTCAATTGGGTTCAAATAAAAGCCTTAATGATTCGTGAAGTCGAACGGAGTCAAATAATTGGTGCTCGTTCATTCGAGAAGGCGATTTGGGTCACATTGTGCGTACTTGGTGACTTGGTAAAACAAACGGATCAAGTTATGGATACTTGTTGATCCGAGGAGCCGAATTTGGTCAATTGAAAGACTTGTTGATCCGAGAAGTCAATTGGGGTCAAATACAAGCCTTAATGATTCGTGAAGTCGAACGGAGTCAAATTGTTGGTGCTTGTTGATCCGAGAAGGCGAATTGGGTCACATTGTGCGTAATTGTTGACTTTATAAAACAAACGAATCAAGTTATGGATACTTGTTGATCCGAGAAGCCCAATTAAGTCAAATGGACGACTTGTTGATCTGAGAGGTCAATTGGGTTCAAATACAAGCCTTAATGATTCGTGAAGTCGAACGGAGTCAAATAGTTGGTGCTTGTTGATCCGAGAAGGCGAATTGGGTCACATTGTGCGTACTTGGTGAATTTATAAAACAAAGGAATCAAGTTATGGATACTTGTTGATCTGAGAAGCCCAATTGAGTCAAATGGAAGACTTGTTGATCCGAGAAGTCAATTGAGTTCAAATACAAGCCTCAATGATTCGTGAAGTCGAACGGAGTCAAATTGTTGGTGCTTGTTGATCCGAGAAGGCGAATTGGGTCACATTGTGCGTACTTGGTGACTTTATAAAACAAACGAATCAAGTTATGGATACTTGTTGATCTGAGAAGCCCAATTGAGTCAAATGGAAGACTTGTTGATCCGAGAAGTCAATTGAGTTCAAATACAAGCCTCAATGATTCGTGAAGTCGAACGGAGTCAAATTGTTGGTGCTTGTTGATCCGAGAAGGAGAATTGGGTCACATTGTGCGTACTTGGTGACTTTATAAAACAAAGGAATCAAGTTATGGATACTTGTTGATCCGAGAAGCCCAATTGAGTCAAATGGAAGACTTGTTGATCCGAGAAGTCAATTGGGTTCAAATACAAGCCTTAATGATTCGTGAAGTCGAACGGAGTCAAATTGTTGGTTCTTGTTGATCCGAGAAGGCGAATTGGGTCACATTGTGCGTACTTGGTGACTTTATAAAACAAACGAATCAAGTTATGGATACTTGTTGATCCGAGAAGTCGAATTGGGTCAACTGAAAGACTTGTTGATCCGAGAAGTCAATTGGGTTCAAATACAAGCCTTAATGATTCGTGAAGTCGAACAAAGTCAATTAGTTCGTGCTTGTTGATCCGAGAAGGAGAATTGGGTCACATTGTGCGTACTTGGTGACTTGGTATAACAAACGGATCAAGTTATGGATACTTGTTGATCCGAGAAGCCGAATTGGGTCAATTGAAAGACTTGTTGATCCGAGAAGTCAATTGGGTTCAAATACAAGCCTTAATGATTCGTGAAGTCGAACGGAGTCAATTAGTTGGTGCTTGTTGATCCGAGAAGGCAAATTGGGTCACATTGTGCGTACTTGGTGACTTGGTATAACAAACGGATCAAGTTATGGATACTTGTTGATCCGAGAAGCCGAATTGGGTTAATTGAAAGACTTGTTGATCCGAGAAGTCAATTTGGTTCAAATACAAGCCTTAATGATTCGTGAAGTCGAACGGAGTCAATTAGTTGGTGCTTGTTGATCCGAGAAGGCAAATTGGGTCACATTGTGCGTACTTGGTGACTTGGTAAAACAAACGGATCAAGTTATGGATACATGTTGATCCGAGAAGTCGAATTGGGTCAATTGATAGACTTGTTGATCCAAGAAGTCAATTGGGTTCAAATACAAGCCTTAATGATTCGTGAAGTCGAACGGAGTCAATTAGTTGGTGCTTGTTGATCCGAGAAGGCAAATTGGGTCACATTGTGCGTAGTTGGTGACTTGGTAAAACAAACGGATCAAGTTATGGATACTTGTTGATCCGAGAAGTCGAATTGGGTCAATTGATAGACTTGTTGATCCGAGAAGTCAATTGGGTTCAAATAAAAGCCTTAATGATTCGTGAAGTCGAACGGAGTCAAATAATTGGTGCTCGTTCATTCGAGAAGGCGAATTGGGTCACATTGTGCGTACTTGGTGACTTGGTAAAACAAACGGATCAAGTTATGGATACTTGTTGATCCGAGGAGCCGAATTTGGTCAATTGAAAGACTTGTTGATCCGAGAAGTCAATTGGGGTCAAATACAAGCCTTAATGATTCGTGAAGTCGAACGGAGTCAAATTGTTGGTGCTTGTTGATCCGAGAAGGCGAATTGGGTCACATTGTGCGTAATTGGTGACTTTATAAAACAAACGAATCAAGTTATGGATACTTGTTGATCCGAGAAGCCCAATTAAGTCAAATGGACGACTTGTTGATCTGAGAGGTCAATTGGGTTCAAATACAAGCCTTAATGATTCGTGAAGTCGAACGGAGTCAAATAGTTGGTGCTTGTTGATCCGAGAAGGCGAATTGGGTCACATTGTGCGTACTTGGTGAATTTATAAAACAAAGGAATCAAGTTATGGATACTTGTTGATCTGAGAAGCCCAATTGAGTCAAATGGAAGACTTGTTGATCCGAGAAGTCAATTGAGTTCAAATACAAGCCTCAATGATTCGTGAAGTCGAACGGAGTCAAATTGTTGGTGCTTGTTGATCCGAGAAGGCGAATTGGGTCACATTGTGCGTACTTGGTGACTTTATAAAACAAACGAATCAAGTTATGGATACTTGTTGATCCGAGAAGCCCAATTAAGTCAAATGAAAGACTTGTTGATCCGAGAAGTCAATTGGGTTCAAATACAAGCCTTAATGATTCGTGAAGTCGAACGGAGTCAAATTGTTGGTTCTTGTTGATCCGAGAAGGCGAATTGGGTCACATTGTGCGTACTTGGTGACTTTATAAAACAAACGAATCAAGTTATGGATACTTGTTGATCCGAGAAGTCGAATTGGGTCAACTGAAAGACTTGTTGATCCGAGAAGTCAATTGGGTTCAAATACAAGCCTTAATGATTCGTGAAGTCGAACAAAGTCAATTAGTTGGTGCTTGTTGATCCGAGAAGGAGAATTGGGTCACATTGTGCGTACTTGGTGACTTGGTATAACAAACGGATCAAGTTATGGATACTTGTTGATCCGAGAAGTCGAATTGGGTCAATTGAAAGACTTGTTGATCCGAGAAGTCAATTGGGTTCAAATACAAGCCTTAATGATTCGTGAAGTCGAACGGAGTCAATTAGTTGGTGCTTGTTGATCCGAGAAGGTAAATTGGGTCACATTGTGCGTACTTGGTGACTTGGTATAACAAACGGATCAAGTTATGGATACTTGTTGATCCGAGAAGCCGAATTGGGTTAATTGAAAGACTTGTTGATCCGAGAAGTCAATTGGGTTCAAATACAAGCCATAATGATTCGTGAAGTCGAACGGAGTCAATTAGTTGGTGCTTGTTGATCCGAGAAGGCAAATTGGGTCACATTGTGCGTACTTGGTGACTTGGTAAAACAAACGGATCAAGTTATGGATACATGTTGATCCGAGAAGTCGAATTGGGTCAATTGATAGACTTGTTGATCCGAGAAGTCAATTGGGTTCAAATACAAGCCTTAATGATTCGTGAAGTCGAACGGAGTCAATTAGTTGGTGCTTGTTGATCCGAGAAGGCAAATTGGGTCACATTGTGCGTACTTGGTGACTTGGTAAAACAAACGGATCAAGTTATGGATACTTGTTGATCCGAGAAGTCGAATTGGGTCAATTGATAGACTTGTTGATCCGAGAAGTCAATTGGGTTCAAATAAAAGCCTTAATGATTCGTGAAGTCGAACGGAGTCAAATAATTGGTGCTCGTTCATTCGAGAAGGCGAATTGGGTCACATTGTGCGTACTTGGTGACTTGGTAAAACAAACGGATCAAGTTATGGATACTTGTTGATCCGAGGAGCCGAATTTGGTCAATTGAAAGACTTGTTGATCCGAGAAGTCAATTGGGGTCAAATACAAGCCTTAATGATTCGTGAAGTCGAACGGAGTCAAATTGTTGGTGCTTGTTGATCCGAGAAGGCGAATTGGGTCACATTGTGCGTAATTGGTGACTTTATAAAACAAACGAATCAAGTTATGGATACTTGTTGATCCGAGAAGCCCAATTAAGTCAAATGGACGACTTGTTGATCTGAGAGGTCAATTGGGTTCAAATACAAGCCTTAATGATTCGTGAAGTCGAACGGAGTCAAATAGTTGGTGCTTGTTGATCCGAGAAGGCGAATTGGGTCACATTGTGCGTACTTGGTGAATTTATAAAACAAAGGAATCAAGTTATGGATACTTGTTGATCTGAGAAGCCCAATTGAGTCAAATGGAAGACTTGTTGATCCGAGAAGTCAATTGAGTTCAAATGCAAGCCTCAATGATTCGTGAAGTCGAACGGAGTCAAATTGTTGGTGCTTGTTGATCCGAGAAGGCGAATTGGGTCACATTGTGCGTACTTGGTGACTTTATAAAACAAACGAATCAAGTTATGGATACTTGTTGATCCGAGAAGCCCAATTAAGTCAAATGAAAGACTTGTTGATCCGAGAAGTCAATTGGGTTCAAATACAAGCCTTAATGATTCGTGAAGTCGAACGGAGTCCAATAGTTGGTGCTTGTTGATCCGAGAAGGCGAATTGGGTCACAGTGTGCGTACTTGGTGACTTTTTAAAACAAAGGAATCAAGTTATGGATACTTGTTGATCTGAGAAGCCCAATTGAGTCAAATGGAAGACTTGTTGATCCGAGAAGTCAATTGGGTTCAAATACAAGCCTTAATGATTCGTGAAGTCGAACAGAGTCAAATTGTTGGTTCTTGTTGATCCGAGAAGGCGAATTGGGTCACATTGTGCGTACTTGGTGACTTTATAAAACAAACGAATCAAGTTATGGATACTTGTTGATCCGAGAAGTCGAATTGGGTCAACTGAAAGACTTGTTGATCCGAGAAGTCAATTGGGTTCAAATACAAGCCTTAATGATTCGTGAAGTCGAACAAAGTCAATTAGTTCGTGCTTGTTGATCCGAGAAGGAGAATTGGGTCACATTGTGCGTACTTGGTGACTTGGTATAACAAACGGATCAAGTTATGGATACTTGTTGATCCGAGAAGCCGAATTGGGTCAATTGAAAGACTTGTTGATCCGAGAAGTCAATTGGGTTCAAATACAAGCCTTAATGATTCGTGAAGTCGAACGGAGTCAATTAGTTGGTGCTTGTTGATCCGAGAAGGCAAATTGGGTCACATTGTGCGTACTTGGTGACTTGGTATAACAAACGGATCAAGTTATGGATACTTGTTGATCCGAGAAGCCGAATTGGGTTAATTGAAAGACTTGTTGATCCGAGAAGTCAATTTGGTTCAAATACAAGCCTTAATGATTCGTGAAGTCGAACGGAGTTAATTAGTTGGTGCTTGTTGAGACGAGAAGGCAAATTGGGTCACATTGTGCGTACTTGGTGACTTGGTAAAACAAACGGATCAAGTTATGGATACATGTTGATCCGAGAAGTCGAATTGGGTCAATTGATAGACTTGTTGATCCAAGAAGTCAATTGGGTTCAAATACAAGCCTTAATGATTCGTGAAGTCGAACGGAGTCAATTAGTTGGTGCTTGTTGATCCGAGAAGGCAAATTGGGTCACATTGTGCGTAGTTGGTGACTTGGTAAAACAAACGGATCAAGTTATGGATACTTGTTGATCCGAGAAGTCGAATTGGGTCAATTGATAGACTTGTTGATCCGAGAAGTCAATTGGGTTCAAATAAAAGCCTTAATGATTCGTGAAGTCGAACGGAGTCAAATAGTTGGTGCTCGTTCATTCGAGAAGGCGAATTGGGTCACATTGGGCGTACTTGGTGACTTGGTAAAACAAACGGATCAAGTTATGGATAATTGTTGATCCGCGGAGCCGAAATCGGTCAATTGAAAGACTTGTTGATCCGAGAAGTCAATTGGGGTCAAATACAAGCCTTAATGATTCGTGAAGTCGAACGGAGTCAAATTGTTGGTGCTTGTTGATCCGAGAAGGCGAATTGGGTCACATTGTGCGTACTTGGTGACTTTATAAAACAAAGGAATCAAGTTATGGATACTTGTTGATCTGAGAAGCCCAATTGAGTCAAATGGAAGACTTGTTGATCCGAGAAGTCAATTGGGTTCAAATACAAGCCTTAATGATTCGTGAAGTCGAACGGAGTCCAATAGTTGGTGCTTGTTGATCCAAGAAGGCGAATTGGGTCACATTGTGCGTACTTGGTGACTTTATAAAACAAAGGAATCAAGTTATGGATACTTGTTGATCCGAGAAGCCCAATTGAGTCAAATGAAAGACTTGTTGATCCAAGAAGTCAATTGGGTTCAAATACAAGCCTTAATGATTCGTGAAGTCGAACGGAGTCAATTAGTTGGTGCTTGTTGATCTGAGAAGGCGAATTGGGTCACATTGTGCGTACTTGGTGACTTTATAAAACAAACGAATCAAGTTATGGATACTGGTTGATCCGAGAAGCCCAATTAAGTGTAATGGAAGACTTGTTTATCCGAGAAGTCAATTGGGTTCAAATACAAGCCTTAATGATTCGTGAAGTCGAACGGAGTCAAATAGTTGGTGCTTGTTGATCCGAGAAGGAGAATTGGGTCACATTGTGCGTACTTGGTGACTTGGTATAACAAACGGATCAAGTTATGGATACTTGTTGATCCGAGAAGCCGAATTGGGTCAATTGAAAGACTTGTTGATCCAAGAAGTCAATTGGGTTCAAATACAAGCCTTAAAGATTCGTGAAGTCGAACGGAGTCAATTAGTTGGTGCTTGTTGATCCGAGAAGGCAAATTGGGTCACATTGTGCGTACTTGGTGACTTGGTAAAACAAACGGATCAAGTTATGGATACTTGTTGATCCGAGAAGTCGAATTGGGTCAATTGATAGACTTGTTGATCCGAGAAGTCAATTGGGTTCAAATAAAAGCCTTAATGATTCGTGAAGTCGAACGGAGTCAAATAATTGGTGCTCGTTCATTCGAGAAGGCGAATTGGGTCACATTGTGCGTACTTGGTGACTTGGTAAAACAAACGGATCAAGTTATGGATACTTGTTGATCCGAGGAGCCGAATTTGGTCAATTGAAAGACTTGTTGATCCGAGAAGTCAATTGGGGTCAAATACAAGCCTTAACGATTCGTGAAGTCGAACGGAGTCAAATTGTTGGTGCTTGTTGATCCGAGAAGGCGAATTGGGTCACATTGTGCGTAATTGGTGACTTTATAAAACAAACGAATCAAGTTATGGATACTTGTTGATCCGAGAAGCCCAATTAAGTCAAATGGACGACTTGTTGATCTGAGAGGTCAATTGGGTTCAAATACAAGCCTTAATGATTCGTGAAGTCGAACGGAGTCAAATAGTTGGTGCTTGTTGATCCGAGAAGGCGAATTGGGTCACATTGTGCGTACTTGGTGAATTTATAAAACAAAGGAATCAAGTTATGGATACTTGTTGATCTGAGAAGCCCAATTGAGTCAAATGGAAGACTTGTTGATCCGAGAAGTCAATTGAGTTCAAATACAAGCCTCAATGATTCGTGAAGTCGAACGGAGTCAAATTGTTGGTGCTTGTTGATCCGAGAAGGCGAATTGGGTCACAGTGTGCGTACTTGGTGACTTTTTAAAACAAAGGAATCAAGTTATGGATACTTGTTGATCTGAGAAGCCCAATTGAGTCAAATGGAAGACTTGTTGGTCCGAGAACTCAATTGGGTTCAAATACAAGCCTTAATGATTCGTGAAGTCGAACGGAGTCAAATTGTTGGTTCTTGTTGATCCGAGAAGGCGAATTGGGTCACATTGTGCGTACTTGGTGACTTTATAAAACAAACGAATCAAGTTATGGATACTTGTTGATCCGAGAAGTCGAATTGGGTCAACTGAAAGACTTGTTGATCCGAGAAGTCAATTGGGTTCAAATACAAGCCTTAATGATTCGTGAAGTCGAACAAAGTCAATTAGTTCGTGCTTGTTGATCCGAGAAGGAGAATTGGGTCACATTGTGCGTACTTGGTGACTTGGTATAACAAACGGATCAAGTTATGGATACTTGTTGATCCGAGAAGCCGAATTGGGTCAATTGAAAGACTTGTTGATCCGAGAAGTCAATTGGGTTCAAATACAAGCCTTAATGATTCGTGAAGTCGAACGGAGTCAATTAGTTGGTGCTTGTTGATCCGAGAAGGCAAATTGGGTCACATTGTGCGTACTTGGTGACTTGGTATAACAAACGGATCAAGTTATGGATACTTGTTGATCCGAGAAGCCGAATTGGGTTAATTGAAAGACTTGTTGATCCGAGAAGTCAATTTGGTTCAAATACAAGCCTTAATGATTCGTGAAGTCGAACGGAGTTAATTAGTTGGTGCTTGTTGATCCGAGAAGGCAAATTGGGTCACATTGTGCGTACTTGGTGACTTGGTAAAACAAACGGATCAAGTTATGGATACATGTTGATCCGAGAAGTCGAATTGGGTCAATTGATAGACTTGTTGATCCAAGAAGTCAATTGGGTTCAAATACAAGCCTTAATGATTCGTGAAGTCGAACGGAGTCAATTAGTTGGTGCTTGTTGATCCGAGAAGGCAAATTGGGTCACATTGTGCGTAGTTGGTGACTTGGTAAAACAAACGGATCAAGTTATGGATACTTGTTGATCCGAGAAGTCGAATTGGGTCAATTGATAGACTTGTTGATCCGAGAAGTCAATTGGGTTCAAATAAAAGCCTTAATGATTCGTGAAGTCGAACGGAGTCAAATAGTTGGTGCTCGTTCATTCGAGAAGGCGAATTGGGTCACATTGGGCGTACTTGGTGACTTGGTAAAACAAACGGATCAAGTTATGGATAATTGTTGATCCGCGGAGCCGAATTCGGTCAATTGAAAGACTTCTTGATCCGAGAAGTCAATTGGGGTCAAATACAAGCCTTAATGATTCGTGAAGTCGAACGGAGTCAAATTGTTGGTGCTTGTTGATCCGAGAAGGCGAATTGGGTCACATTGTGCGTACTTGGTGACTTTATAAAACAAAGGAATCAAGTTATGGATACTTGTTGATCTGAGAAGCCCAATTGAGTCAAATGGAAGACTTGTTGATCCGAGAAGTCAATTGGGTTCAAATACAAGCCTTAATGATTCGTGAAGTCGAACGGAGTCCAATAGTTGGTGCTTGTTGATCCGAGAAGGCGAATTGGGTCACATTGTGCGTACTTGGTGACTTTATAAAACAAAGGAATCAAGTTATGGATACTTGTTGATCCGAGAAGCCCAATTGAGTCAAATGAAAGACTTGTTGATCCAAGAAGTCAATTGGGTTCAAATACAAGCCTTAATGATTCGTGAAGTCGAACGGAGTCAATTAGTTGGTGCTTGTTGATTAGAGAAGGCGAATTGGGTCACATTGTGCGTACTTGGTGACTTTATAAAACAAACGAATCAAGTTATGGATACTGGTTGATCCGAGAAGCCCAATTAAGTGTAATGGAAGACTTGTTTATCCGAGAAGTCAATTGGGTTCAAATACAAGCCTTAATGATTCGTGAAGTCGAACGGAGTCAAATAGTTGGTGCTTGTTGATCCGAGAAGGAGAATTGGGTCACATTGTGCGTACTTGGTGACTTGGTATAACAAACGGATCAAGTTATGGATACTTGTTGATCCGAGAAGCCGAATTGGGTCAATTGAAAGACTTGTTGATCCAAGAAGTCAATTGGGTTCAAATACAAGCCTTAATGATTCGTGAAGTCGAACGGAGTCAATTAGTTGGTGCTTGTTGATCCGAGAAGGCAAATTGGGTCACATTGTGCGTACTTGGTGACTTGGTAAAACAAACGGATCAAGTTATGGATACTTGTTGATCCGAGAAGTCGAATTGGGTCAATTGATAGACTTGTTGATCCGAGAAGTCAATTGGGTTCAAATAAAAGCCTTAATGATTCGTGAAGTCGAACGGAGTCAAATAATTGGTGCTCGTTCATTCGAGAAGGCGAATTGGGTCACATTGTGCGTACTTGGTGACTTGGTAAAACAAACGGATCAAGTTATGGATACTTGTTGATCCGAGGAGCCGAATTTGGTCAATTGAAAGACTTGTTGATCCGAGAAGTCAATTGGGGTCAAATACAAGCCTTAATGATTCGTGAAGTCGAACGGAGTCAAATTGTTGGTGCTTGTTGATCCGAGAAGGCGAATTGGGTCACATTGTGCGTAATTGGTGACTTTATAAAACAAACGAATCAAGTTATGGATACTTGTTGATCCGAGAAGCCCAATTAAGTCAAATGGACGACTTGTTGATCTGAGAGGTCAATTGGGTTCAAATACAAGCCTTAATGATTCGTGAAGTCGAACGGAGTCAAATAGTTGGTGCTTGTTGATCCGAGAAGGCGAATTGGGTCACATTGTGCGTACTTGGTGAATTTATAAAACAAAGGAATCAAGTTATGGATACTTGTTGATCTGAGAAGCCCAATTGAGTCAAATGGAAGACTTGTTGATCCGAGAAGTCAATTGAGTTCAAATACAAGCCTCAATGATTCGTGAAGTCGAACGGAGTCAAATTGTTGGTGCTTGTTGATCCGAGAAGGCGAATTGGGTCACATTGTGCGTACTTGGTGACTTTATAAAACAAACGAATCAAGTTATGGATACTTGTTGATCCGAGAAGCCCAATTAAGTCAAATGAAAGACTTGTTGATCCGAGAAGTCAATTGGGTTCAAATACAAGCCTTAATGATTCGTGAAGTCGAACGGAGTCAAATTGTTGGTTCTTGTTGATCCGAGAAGGCGAATTGGGTCACGTTGTGCGTACTTGGTGACTTTATAAAACAAACGAATCAAGTTATGGATACTTGTTGATCCGAGAAGTCGAATTGGGTCAACTGAAAGACTTGTTGATCCGAGAAGTCAATTGGGTTCAAATACAAGCCTTAATGATTCGTGAAGTCGAACAAAGTCAATTAGTTGGTGCTTGTTGATCCGAGAAGGAGAATTGGGTCACATTGTGCGTACTTGGTGACTTGGTATAACAAACGGATCAAGTTATGGATACTTGTTGATCCGAGAAGCCGAATTGGGTCAATTGAAAGACTTGTTGATCCGAGAAGTCAATTGGGTTCAAATACAAGCCTTAATGATTCGTGAAGTCGAACGGAGTCAATTAGTTGGTGCTTGTTGATCCGAGAAGGTAAATTGGGTCACATTGTGCGTACTTGGTGACTTGGTATAACAAACGGATCAAGTTATGGATACTTGTTGATCCGAGAAGCCGAATTGGGTTAATTGAAAGACTTGTTGATCCGAGAAGTCAATTGGGTTCAAATACAAGCCATAATGATTCGTGAAGTCGAACGGAGTCAATTAGTTGGTGCTTGTTGATCCGAGAAGGCAAATTGGGTCACATTGTGCGTACTTGGTGACTTGGTAAAACAAACGGATCAAGTTATGGATACATGTTGATCCGAGAAGTCGAATTGGGTCAATTGATAGACTTGTTGATCCGAGAAGTCAATTGGGTTCAAATACAAGCCTTAATGATTCGTGAAGTCGAACGGAGTCAATTAGTTGGTGCTTGTTGATCCGAGAAGGCAAATTGGGTCACATTGTGCGTACTTGGTGACTTGGTAAAACAAACGGATCAAGTTATGGATACTTGTTGATCCGAGAAGTCGAATTGGGTCAATTGATAGACTTGTTGATCCGAGAAGTCAATTGGGTTCAAATAAAAGCCTTAATGATTCGTGAAGTCGAGCGGAGTCAAATAATTGGTGCTCGTTCATTCGAGAAGGCGAATTGGGTCACATTGTGCGTACTTGGTGACTTGGTAAAACAAACGGATCAAGTTATGGATACTTGTTGATCCGAGGAGCCGAATTTGGTCAATTGAAAGACTTGTTGATCCGAGAAGTCAATTGGGGTCAAATACAAGCCTTAATGATTCGTGAAGTCGAACGGAGTCAAATTGTTGGTGCTTGTTGATCCGAGAAGGCGAATTGGGTCACATTGTGCGTAATTGGTGACTTTATAAAACAAACGAATCAAGTTATGGATACTTGTTGATCCGAGAAGCCCAATTAAGTCAAATGGACGACTTGTTGATCTGAGAGGTCAATTGGGTTCAAATACAAGCCTTAATGATTCGTGAAGTCGAACGGTGTCAAATAGTTGGTGCTTGTTGATCCGAGAAGGCGAATTGGGTCACATTGTGCGTACTTGGTGAATTTATAAAACAAAGGAATCAAGTTATGGATACTTGTTGATCTGAGAAGCCCAATTGAGTCAAATGGAAGACTTGTTGATCCGAGAAGTCAATTGAGTTCAAATGCAAGCCTCAATGATTCGTGAAGTCGAACGGAGTCAAATTGTTGGTGCTTGTTGATCCGAGAAGGCGAATTGGGTCACATTGTGCGTACTTGGTGACTTTATAAAACAAACGAATCAAGTTATGGATACTTGTTGATCCGAGAAGCCCAATTAAGTCAAATGAAAGACTTGTTGATCCGAGAAGTCAATTGGGTTCAAATGCAAGACTTAATGATTCGTGAAGTCGAACGGAGTCCAATAGTTGGTGCTTGTTGATCCGAGAAGGCGAATTGGGTCACAGTGTGCGTACTTGGTGACTTTATAAAACAAAGGAATCAAGTTATGGATACTTGTTGATCTGAGAAGCCCAATTGAGTCAAATGGAAGACTTGTTGATCCGAGAAGTCAATTGGGTTCAAATACAAGCCTTAATGATTCGTGAAGTCGAACAGAGTCAAATTGTTGGTTCTTGTTGATCCGAGAAGGCCAATTGGGTCACATTGTGCGTACTTGGTGACTTTATAAAACAAACGAATCAAGTTATGGATACTTGTTGATCCGAGAAGTCGAATTGGGTCAACTGAAAGACTTGTTGATCCGAAAAGTCAATTGGGTTCAAATACAAGCCTTAATGATTCGTGAAGTCGAACAAAGTCAATTAGTTCGTGCTTGTTGATCCGAGAAGGAGAATTGGGTCACATTGTGCGTACTTGGTGACTTGGTATAACAAACGGATCAAGTTATGGATACTTGTTGATCCGAGAAGCCGAATTGGGTCAATTGAAAGACTT
The DNA here is from genome assembly GCA_958295605.1 of Ajuga chamaepitys. NCBI lineage: Eukaryota > Viridiplantae > Streptophyta > Magnoliopsida > Lamiales > Lamiaceae > Ajuga > Ajuga chamaepitys. The sequence continues at coordinate 36,452,029 of OY282495.1, forward strand.
GTTGATCCGAGAAGTCAATTGGGTTCAAATACAAGCCTTAATGATTCGTGAAGTCGAACGGAGTCAATTAGTTGGTGCTTGTTGATCCGAGATGGCAAATTGGGTCACATTGTGCGTACTTGGTGACTTGGTATAACAAACGGATCAAGTTATGGATACTTGTTGTCCGAGAAGCCGAATTGGGTTAATTGAAAGACTTGTTGATCCGAGAAGTCAATTTGGTTCAAATACAAGCCTTAATGATTCGTGAAGTCGAACGGAGTCAAATAGTTGGTGCTTGTTGATCCGAGAAGGCAAATTGGGTCACATTGTGCGTACTTGGTGACTTGGTAAAACAAACGGATCAAGTTATGGATACATGTTGATCCGAGAAGTCGAATTGGGTCAATTGATAGACTTGTTGATCCAAGAAGTCAATTGGGTTCAAATACAAGCCTTAATGATTCGTGAAGTCGAACGGAGTCAATTAGTTGGTGCTTGTTGATCCGAGAAGGCAAATTGGGTCACATTGTGCGTAGTTGGTGACTTGGTAAAACAAACGGATCAAGTTATGGATACTTGTTGATCCGAGAAGTCGAATTGGGTCAATTGATAGACTTGTTGATCCGAGAAGTCAATTGGGTTCAAATAAAAGCCTTAATGATTCGTGAAGTCGAACGGAGTCAAATAGTTGGTGCTCGTTCATTCGAGAAGGCGAATTGGGTCACATTGGGCGTACTTGGTGACTTGGTAAAACAAACGGATCAAGTTATGGATAATTGTTGATCCGCGGAGCCGAATTCGGTCAATTGAAAGACTTGTTGATCCGAGAAGTCAATTGGGGTCAAATACAAGCCTTAATGATTCGTGAAGTCGAACGGAGTCAAATTGTTGGTGCTTGTTGATCCGAGAAGGCGAATTGGGTCACATTGTGCGTACTTGGTGACTTTATAAAACAAAGGAATCAAGTTATGGATACTTGTTGATCTGAGAAGCCCAATTGAGTCCAATGGAAGACTTGTTGATCCGAGAAGTCAATTGGGTTCAAATACAAGCCTTAATGATTCGTGAAGTCGAACGGAGTCCAATAGTTGGTGCTTGTTGATCCGAGAAGGCGAATTGGGTCACATTGTGCGTACTTGGTGACTTTATAAAACAAAGGAATCAAGTTATGGATACTTGTTGATCCGAGAAGCCCAATTGAGTCAAATGAAAGACTTGTTGATCCAAGAAGTCAATTGGGTTCAAATACAAGCCTTAATGATTCGTGAAGTCGAACGGAGTCAATTAGTTGGTGCTTGTTGATCTGAGAAGGCGAATTGGGTCACATTGTGCGTACTTGGTGACTTTATAAAACAAACGAATCAAGTTTTGGATACTGGTTGATCCGAGAAGCCCAATTAAGTGTAATGGAAGACTTGTTTATCCGAGAAGTCAATTGGGTTCAAATACAAGCCTTAATGATTCGTGAAGTCGAACGGAGTCAAATAGTTGGTGCTTGTTGATCCGAGAAGGAGAATTGGGTCACATTGTGCGTACTTGGTGACTTGGTATAACAAACGGATCAAGTTATGGATACTTGTTGATCCGAGAAGCCGAATTGGGTCAATTGAAAGACTTGTTGATCCAAGAAGTCAATTGGGTTCAAATACAAGCCTTAATGATTCGTGAAGTCGAACGGAGTCAATTAGTTGGTGCTTGTTGATCCGAGAAGGCAAATTGGGTCACATTGTGCGTACTTGGTGACTTGGTAAAACAAACGGATCAAGTTATGGATACTTGTTGATCCGAGAAGTCGAATTGGGTCAATTGATAGACTTGTTGATCCGAGAAGTCAATTGGGTTCAAATAAAAGCCTTAATGATTCGTGAAGTCGAACGGAGTCAAATAATTGGTGCTCGTTCATTCGAGAAGGCGAATTGGGTCACATTGTGCGTACTTGGTGACTTGGTAAAATAAACGGATCAAGTTATGGATACTTGTTGATCCGAGGAGCCGAATTTGGTCAATTGAAAGACTTGTTGATCCGAGAAGTCAATTGGGGTCAAATACAAGCCTTAATGATTCGTGAAGTCGAACGGAGTCAAATTGTTGGTGCTTGTTGATCCGAGAAGGCGAATTGGGTCACATTGTGCGTAATTGGTGACTTTATAAAACAAACGAATCAAGTTATGGATACTTGTTGATCCGAGAAGCCCAATTAAGTCAAATGGACGACTTGTTGATCTGAGAGGTCAATTGGGTTCAAATACAAGCCTTAATGATTCGTGAAGTCGAACGGAGTCAAATAGTTGGTGCTTGTTGATCCGAGAAGGCGAATTGGGTCACATTGTGCGTACTTGGTGAATTTATAAAACAAAGGAATCAAGTTATGGATACTTGTTGATCTGAGAAGCCCAATTGAGTCAAATGGAAGACTTGTTGATCCGAGAAGTCAATTGAGTTCAAATACAAGCCTCAATGATTCGTGAAGTCGAACGGAGTCAAATTGTTGGTGCTTGTTGATCCGAGAAGGCGAATTGGGTCACATTGTGCGTACTTGGTGACTTTATAAAACAAACGAATCAAGTTATGGATACTTGTTGATCCGAGAAGCCCAATTAAGTCAAATGAAAGACTTGTTGATCCGAGAAGTCAATTGGGTTCAAATACAAGCCTTAATGATTCGTGAAGTCGAACGGAGTCCAATAGTTGGTGCTTGTTGATCCGAGAAGGCGAATTGGGTCACAGTGTGCGTACTTGGTGACTTTATAAAACAAACGAATCAAGTTATGGATACTTGTTGATCCGAGAAGCCCAATTGAGTCAAATGGAAGACTTGTTGATCCGAGAAGTCAATTGGGTTCAAATACAAGCCTTAATGATTCGTGAAGTCGAACGGAGTCAAATTGTTGGTTCTTGTTGATCCTAGAAGGCGAATTGGGTCACATTGTGCGTACTTGGTGACTTTATAAAACAAACGAATCAAGTTATGGATACTTGTTGATCCGAGAAGTCGAATTGGGTCAACTGAAAGACTTGTTGATCCGAGAAGTCAATTGGGTTCAAATACAAGCCTTAATGATTCGTGAAGTCGAACAAAGTCAATTAGTTGGTGCTTGTTGATCCGAGAAGGAGAATTGGGTCACATTGTGCGTACTTGGTGACTTGGTATAACAAACGGATCAAGTTATGGATACTTGTTGATCCGAGAAGCCGAATTGGGTCAATTGAAAGACTTGTTGATCCGAGAAGTCAATTGGGTTCAAATACAAGCCTTAATGATTTGTGAAGTCGAAATGAGTCAAATAGTTGGTGTTTGTCGATCCGAGATGGCGAATTGGGTCACATTGTGCGTACTTGGTGACTTGGTAAAACAAACCGATCAAGTTATGGATACTTGTTGATCCGAGAAGCCGAATTGGGTCAATTGAAAGACTTGTTGATCCGAGAAGTCAATTGGGTTCAAATACAAGCCTTAATGATTCGTGAAGTCGAACGGAGTCAATTAGTTGGTGCTTGTTGATCCGAGAAGGCAAATTGGGTCACATTGTGCGTACTTGGTGACTTGGTAAAACAAACGGATCAAGTTATGGATACATGTTGATCCGAGAAGTCGAATTGGGTCAATTGATAGACTTGTTGATCCGAGAAGTCAATTGGGTTCAAATACAAGCCTTAATGATTCGTGAAGTCGAACGGAGTCAAATAGTTGGTGCTTGTTGATCCGAGATGGCGAATTGGATCACATTGTACGTACTTGGTGACTTGGTAAAACAAACGGATCAAGTTATGGATACTTGTTGATCCGAGAAGCCAAATTGGGTCAATTGAAAGACTTGTTGATCCGAGAAGTCAATTGGGTTCAAATACTAGCCTTAATGATTCGTGAAGTCGAACGGAGTCAAATAGTTGGTGCTCGTTCATTCGAGAAGGCGAATTGGGTCACATTGTGCGTACTTGGTGATTTGGTAAAACAAACGGATCAAGTGATGGATACTTGTTGATCCGAGGAGCCGAATTTGGTCAACTGAAAGACTTGTTGATCCGAGAAGTCAATTGGGGTCAAATACAAGCCTTAATGATTCGTGAAGTCGAACGGAGTCAAATTGTTGGTGCTTGTTGATCCGAGAAGGCGAATTGGCTCACATTGTGCGTACTTGGTGACTTTATAAAACAAACGAATCAAGTTATGGATTCTTGTTGATCCGAGAAGCCCAATTAAGTCAAATGGAAGACTTGTTGATCCGAGAAGTCAATTGGGTTCAAATACAAGCCTTAATGATTCGTGAAGTCGAACGGAGTCAAATAGTTGGTGCTTGTTGATCCGAGAAGGCGAATTGGGTCACATTGTGCGTACTTGGTGACTTGGTATAACAAACGGATCAAGTTATGGATACTTGTTGATCCGAGAAGCCGAATTGGGTCAATTGAAAGACTTGTTGATCCAAGAAGTCAATTGGGTTCAAATACAAGCCTTAATGATTCTTGAAGTCGAACGGAGTCAATTAGTTGGTGCTTGTTGATCCGAGAAGGCAAATTGGGTCACATTGTGCGTACTTGGTGACTTGGTAAAACAAACGGATCAAGTTATGGATACTTGTTGATCCGAGAAGTCGAATTGGGTCAATTGATAGACTTGTTGATCCGAGAAGTCAATTGGGTTCAAATAAAAGCCTTAATGATTCGTGAAGTCGAACGGAGTCAAATAATTGGTGCTCGTTCATTCGAGAAGGCGAATTGGGTCACATTGTGCGTACTTGGTGACTTGGTAAAATAAACGGATCAAGTTATGGATACTTGTTGATCCGAGGAGCCGAATTTGGTCAATTGAAAGACTTGTTGATCCGAGAAGTCAATTGGGGTCAAATACAAGCCTTAATGATTCGTGAAGTCGAACGGAGTCAAATTGTTGGTGCTTGTTGATCCGAGAAGGCGAATTGGGTCACATTGTGCGTAATTGGTGACTTTATAAAACAAACGAATCAAGTTATGGATACTTGTTGATCCGAGAAGCCCAATTGAGTCAAATGGAAGACTTGTTGATCCGAGAAGTCAATTGGGTTCAAATACAAGCCTTAATGATTCGTGAAGTCGAACGGAGTCAAATTGTTGGTTCTTGTTGATCCTAGAAGGCGAATTGGGTCACATTGTGCGTACTTGGTGACTTTATAAAACAAACGAATCAAGTTATGGATACTTGTTGATCCGAGAAGTCGAATTGGGTCAACTGAAAGACTTGTTGATCCGAGAAGTCAATTGGGTTCAAATACAAGCCTTAATGATTCGTGAAGTCGAACAAAGTCAATTAGTTGGTGCTTGTTGATCCGAGAAGGAGAATTGGGTCACATTGTGCGTACTTGGTGACTTGGTATAACAAACGGATCAAGTTATGGATACTTGTTGATCCGAGAAGCCGAATTGGGTCAATTGAAAGACTTGTTGATCCGAGAAGTCAATTGGGTTCAAATACAAGCCTTAATGATTCGTGAAGTCGAACGGAGTCAATTAGTTGGTGCTTGTTGATCCGAGAAAGCAAATTGGGTCACATTGTGCGTACTTGGTGACTTGGTATAACAAACGGATCAAGTTATGGATACTTGTTGATCCGAGAAGCCGAATTGGGTTAATTGAAAGACTTGTTGATCCGAGAAGTCAATTGGGTTCAAATACAAGCCTTAATGATTCGTGAAGTCGAACGGAGTCAATTAGTTGGTGCTTGTTGATCCGAGAAGGCAAATTGGGTCACATTGTGCGTACTTGGTGACTTGGTAAAACAAACGGATCAAGTTATGGATACATGTTGATCCGAGAAGTCGAATTGGGTCAATTGATAGACTTGTTGATCCGAGAAGTCAATTGGGTTCAAATACAAGCCTTAATGATTCGTGAAGTCGAACGGAGTCAAATAGTTGGTGCTTGTTGATCCGAGATGGCGAATTGGATCACATTGTACGTACTTGGTGACTTGGTAAAACAAACGGATCAAGTTATGGATACTTGTTGATCCGAGAAGCCAAATTGGGTCAATTGAAAGACTTGTTGATCCGAGAAGTCAATTGGGTTCAAATACTAGCCTTAATGATTCGTGAAGTCGAACGGAGTCAAATAGTTGGTGCTCGTTCATTCGAGAAGGCGAATTGGGTCACATTGTGCGTACTTGGTGATTTGGTAAAACAAACGGATCAAGTGATGGATACTTGTTGATCCGAGGAGCCGAATTTGGTCAACTGAAAGACTTGTTGATCCGAGAAGTCAATTAGGGTCAAATACAAGCCTTAATGATTCGTGAAGTCGAACGGAGTCAAATTGTTGGTGCTTGTTGATCCGAGAAGGCGAATTGGCTCACATTGTGCGTACTTGGTGACTTTATAAAACAAACGAATCAAGTTATGGATTCTTGTTGATCCGAGAAGCCCAATTAAGTCAAATGGAAGACTTGTTGATCCGAGAAGTCAATTGGGTTCAAATACAAGCCTTAATGATTCGTGAAGTCGAACGGAGTCAAATAGTTGGTGCTTGTTGATCCGAGAAGGCGAATTGGGTCACATTGTGCGTACTTGGTGACTTGGTATAACAAACGGATCAAGTTATGGATACTTGTTGATCCGAGAAGCCGAATTGGGTCAATTGAAAGACTTGTTGATCCAAGAAGTCAATTGGGTTCAAATACAAGCCTTAATGATTCTTGAAGTCGAACGGAGTCAATTAGTTGGTGCTTGTTGATCCGAGAAGGCAAATTGGGTCACATTGTGCGTACTTGGTGACTTGGTAAAACAAACGGATCAAGTTATGGATACTTGTTGATCCGAGAAGTCGAATTGGGTCAATTGATAGACTTGTTGATCCGAGAAGTCAATTGGGTTCAAATAAAAGCCTTAATGATTCGTGAAGTCGAACGGAGTCAAATAATTGGTGCTCGTTCATTCGAGGAGGCGAATTGGGTCACATTGTGCGTACTTGGTGACTTGGTAAAATAAACGGATCAAGTTATGGATACTTGTTGATCCGAGGAGCCGAATTTGGTCAATTGAAAGACTTGTTGATCCGAGAAGTCAATTGGGGTCAAATACAAGCCTTAATGATTCGTGAAGTCGAACGGAGTCAAATTGTTGGTGCTTGTTGATCCGAGAAGGCGAATTGGGTCACATTGTGCGTAATTGGTGACTTTATAAAACAAACGAATCAAGTTATGGATACTTGTTGATCCGAGAAGCCCAATTGAGTCAAATGGAAGACTTGTTGATCCGAGAAGTCAATTGGGTTCAAATACAAGCCTTAATGATTCGTGAAGTCGAACGGAGTCAAATTGTTGGTTCTTGTTGATCCTAGAAGGCGAATTGGGTCACATTGTGCGTACTTGGTGACTTTATAAAACAAACGAATCAAGTTATGGATACTTGTTGATCCGAGAAGTCGAATTGGGTCAACTGAAAGACTTGTTGATCCGAGAAGTCAATTGGGTTCAAATACAAGCCTTAATGATTCGTGAAGTCGAACAAAGTCAATTAGTTGGTGCTTGTTGATCCGAGAAGGAGAATTGGGTCACATTGTGCGTACTTGGTGACTTGGTATAACAAACGGATCAAGTTATGGATACTTGTTGATCCGAGAAGCCGAATTGGGTCAATTGAAAGACTTGTTGATCCGAGAAGTCAATTGGGTTCAAATACAAGCCTTAATGATTCGTGAAGTCGAACGGAGTCAATTAGTTGGTGCTTGTTGATCCGAGAAAGCAAATTGGGTCACATTGTGCGTACTTGGTGACTTGGTATAACAAACGGATCAAGTTATGGATACTTGTTGATCCGAGAAGCCGAATTGGGTTAATTGAAAGACTTGTTGATCCGAGAAGTCAATTGGGTTCAAATACAAGCCTTAATGATTCGTGAAGTCGAACGAAGTCAATTAGTTGGTGCTTGTTGATCCGAGAAGGCAAATTGGGTCACATTGTGCGTACTTGGTGACTTGGTAAAACAAATGGATCAAGTTATGGATACATGTTGATCCGAGAAGTCGAATTGGGTCAATTGATAGACTTGTTGATCCGAGAAGTCAATTGGGTTCAAATACAAGCCTTAATGATTCGTGAAGTCGAACGGAGTCAAATAGTTGGTGCTTGTTGATCCGAGATGGCGAATTGGATCACATTGTACGTACTTGGTGACTTGGTAAAACAAACGGATCAAGTTATGGATACTTGTTGATCCGAGAAGCCAAATTGGGTCAATTGAAAGACTTGTTGATCCGAGAAGTCAATTGGGTTCAAATACTAGCCTTAATGATTCGTGAAGTCGAACGGAGTCAAATAGTTGGTGCTCGTTCATTCGAGAAGGCGAATTGGGTCACATTGTGCGTACTTGGTGATTTGGTAAAACAAACGGATCAAGTGATGGATACTTGTTGATCCGAGGAGCCGAATTTGGTCAACTGAAAGACTTGTTGATCCGAGAAGTCAATTAGGGTCAAATACAAGCCTTAATGATTCGTGAAGTCGAACGGAGTCAAATTGTTGGTGCTTGTTGATCCGAGAAGGCGAATTGGCTCACATTGTGCGTACTTGGTGACTTTATAAAACAAACGAATCAAGTTATGGATTCTTGTTGATCCGAGAAGCCCAATTAAGTCAAATGGAAGACTTGTTGATCCGAGAAGTCAATTGGGTTCAAATACAAGCCTTAATGATTCGTGAAGTCGAACGGAGTCAAATAGTTGGTGCTTGTTGATCCGAGAAGGCGAATTGGGTCACATTGTGCGTACTTGGTGACTTGGTATAACAAACGGATCAAGTTATGGATACTTGTTGATCCGAGAAGCCGAATTGGGTCAATTGAAAGACTTGTTGATCCAAGAAGTCAATTGGGTTCAAATACAAGCCTTAATGATTCTTGAAGTCGAACGGAGTCAATTAGTTGGTGCTTGTTGATCCGAGAAGGCAAATTGGGTCACATTGTGCGTACTTGGTGACTTGGTAAAACAAACGGATCAAGTTATGGATACTTGTTGATCCGAGAAGTCGAATTGGGTCAATTGATAGACTTGTTGATCCGAGAAGTCAATTGGGTTCAAATAAAAGCCTTAATGATTCGTGAAGTCGAACGGAGTCAAATAATTGGTGCTCGTTCATTCGAGGAGGCGAATTGGGTCACATTGTGCGTACTTGGTGACTTGGTAAAATAAACGGATCAAGTTATGGATACTTGTTGATCCGAGGAGCCGAATTTGGTCAATTGAAAGACTTGTTGATCCGAGAAGTCAATTGGGGTCAAATACAAGCCTTAATGATTCGTGAAGTCGAACGGAGTCAAATTGTTGGTGCTTGTTGATCCGAGAAGGCGAATTGGGTCACATTGTGCGTAATTGGTGACTTTATAAAACAAACGAATCAAGTTATGGATACTTGTTGATCCGAGAAGCCCAATTAAGTCAAATGGACGACTTGTTGATCTGAGAGGTCAATTGGGTTCAAATACAAGCCTTAATGATTCGTGAAGTCGAACGGAGTCAAATAGTTGGTGCTTGTTGATCCGAGAAGGCGAATTGGGTCACATTGTGCGTACTTGGTGAATTTATAAAACAAAGGAATCAAGTTATGGATACTTGTTGATCTGAGAAGCCCAATTGAGTCAAATGGAAGACTTGTTGATCCGAGAAGTCAATTGAGTTCAAATACAAGCCTCAATGATTCGTGAAGTCGAACGGAGTCAAATTGTTGGTGCTTGTTGATCCGAGAAGGCGAATTGGGTCACATTGTGCGTACTTGGTGACTTTATAAAACAAACGAATCAAGTTATGGATACTTGTTGATCCGAGAAGCCCAATTAAGTCAAATGAAAGACTTGTTGATCCGAGAAGTCAATTGGGTTCAAATACAAGCCTTAATGATTCGTGAAGTCGAACGGAGTCCAATAGTTGGTGCTTGTTGATCCGAGAAGGAGAATTGGGTCACAGTGTGCGTACTTGGTGACTTTATAAAACAAACGAATCAAGTTATGGATACTTGTTGATCCGAGAAGCCCAATTGAGTCAAATGGAAGACTTGTTGATCCGAGAAGTCAATTGGGTTCAAATACAAGCCTTAATGATTCGTGAAGTCGAACGGAGTCAAATTGTTGGTTCTTGTTGATCCTAGAAGGCGAATTGGGTCACATTGTGCGTACTTGGTGACTTTATAAAACAAACGAATCAAGTTATGGATACTTGTTGATCCGAGAAGTCGAATTGGGTCAACTGAAAGACTTGTTGATCCGAGAAGTCAATTGGGTTCAAATACAAGCCTTAATGATTCGTGAAGTCGAACAAAGTCAATTAGTTGGTGCTTGTTGATCCGAGAAGGAGAATTGGGTCACATTGTGCGTACTTGGTGACTTGGTATAACAAACGGATCAAGTTATGGATACTTGTTGATCCGAGAAGCCGAATTGGGTCAATTGAAAGACTTGTTGATCCGAGAAGTCAATTGGGTTCAAATACAAGCCTTAATGATTCGTGAAGTCGAACGGAGTCAATTAGTTGGTGCTTGTTGATCCGAGAAAGCAAATTGGGTCACATTGTGCGTACTTGGTGACTTGGTATAACAAACGGATCAAGTTATGGATACTTGTTGATCCGAGAAGCCGAATTGGGTTAATTGAAAGACTTGTTGATCCGAGAAGTCAATTGGGTTCAAATACAAGCCTTAATGATTCGTGAAGTCGAACGGAGTCAAATAGTTGGTGCTTGTTGATCCGAGAAGGAGAATTGGGTCACATTGTGCGTACTTGGTGACTTGGTATAACAAACGGATCAAGTTATGGATACTTGTTGATCCGAGAAGCTGAATTGGGTCAATTGAAAGACTTGTTGATCCGAGAAGTCAATTGGGTTCAAATACAACCCTTAATGATTCGTGAAGTCGAACGGAGTCAATTAGTTGGTGTTTGTCGATCCGAGATGGCGAATTGGGTCACATTGTGCGTACTTGGTGACTTGGTAAAACAAACCGATCAAGTTATGGATACTTGTTGATCCGAGAAGCCGAATTGGGTCAATTGAAAGACTTGTTGATCCGAGAAGTCAATTGGTTTCAAATACAAGCCTTAATGATTCGTGAAGTCGAACGGAGTCAATTAGTTGGTGCTTGTTGATCCGAGAAGGCAAATTGGGTCACATTGTGCGTACTTGGTGACTTGGTAAAACAAACGGATCAAGTTATGGATACATGTTGATCCGAGAAGTCGAATTGGGTCAATTGATAGACTTGTTGATCCGAGAAGTCAATTGGGTTCAAATACAAGCCTTAATGATTCGTGAAGTCGAACGGAGTCAAATAGTTGGTGCTTGTTGATCCGAGATGGCGAATTGGATCACATTGTACGTACTTGGTGACTTGGTAAAAAAACGGATCAAGTTATGGATACTTGTTGATCCGAGAAGCCAAATTGGGTCAATTGAAAGACTTGTTGATCCGAGAAGTCAATTGGGTTCAAATACTAGCCTTAATGATTCGTGAAGTCGAACGGAGTCAAATAGTTGGTGCTCGTTCATTCGAGAAGGCGAATTGGGTCACATTGTGCGTACTTGGTGATTTGGTAAAACAAACGGATCAAGTGATGGATACTTGTTGATCCGAGGAGCCGAATTTGGTCAACTGAAAGACTTGTTGATCCGAGAAGTCAATTGGGGTCAAATACAAGCCTTAATGATTCGTGAAGTCGAACGGAGTCAAATTGTTGGTGCTTGTTGATCCGAGAAGGCGAATTGGCTCACATTGTGCGTACTTGGTGACTTTATAAAACAAACGAATCAAGTTATGGATTCTTGTTGATCCGAGAAGCCCAATTAAGTCAAATGGAAGACTTGTTGATCCGAGAAGTCAATTGGGTTCAAATACAAGCCTTAATGATTCGTGAAGTCGAACGGAGTCAAATAGTTGGTGCTTGTTGATCCGAGAAGGCGAATTGGGTCACATTGTGCGTACTTGGTGACTTGGTATAACAAACGGATCAAGTTATGGATACTTGTTGATCCGAGAAGCCGAATTGGGTCAATTGAAAGACTTGTTGATCCAAGAAGTCAATTGGGTTCAAATACAAGCCTTAATGATTCTTGAAGTCGAACGGAGTCAATTAGTTGGTGCTTGTTGATCCGAGAAGGCAAATTGGGTCACATTGTGCGTACTTGGTGACTTGGTAAAACAAACGGATCAAGTTATGGATACTTGTTGATCCGAGAAGTCGAATTGGGTCAATTGATAGACTTGTTGATCCGAGAAGTCAATTGGGTTCAAATAAAAGCCTTAATGATTCGTGAAGTCGAACGGAGTCAAATAATTGGTGCTCGTTCATTCGAGAAGGCGAATTGGGTCACATTGTGCGTACTTGGTGACTTGGTAAAATAAACGGATCAAGTTATGGATACTTGTTGATCCGAGGAGCCGAATTTGGTCAATTGAAAGACTTGTTGATCCGAGAAGTCAATTGGGGTCAAATACAAGCCTTAATGATTCGTGAAGTCGAACGGAGTCAAATTGTTGGTGCTTGTTGATCCGAGAAGGCGAATTGGGTCACATTGTGCGTAATTGGTGACTTTATAAAACAAACGAATCAAGTTATGGATACTTGTTGATCCGAGAAGCCCAATTGAGTCAAATGGAAGACTTGTTGATCCGAGAAGTCAATTGGGTTCAAATACAAGCCTTAATGATTCGTGAAGTCGAACGGAGTCAAATTGTTGGTTCTTGTTGATCCTAGAAGGCGAATTGGGTCACATTGTGCGTACTTGGTGACTTTATAAAACAAACGAATCAAGTTATGGATACTTGTTGATCCGAGAAGTCGAATTGGGTCAACTGAAAGACTTGTTGATCCGAGAAGTCAATTGGGTTCAAATACAAGCCTTAATGATTCGTGAAGTCGAACAAAGTCAATTAGTTGGTGCTTGTTGATCCGAGAAGGAGAATTGGGTCACATTGTGCGTACTTGGTGACTTGGTATAACAAACGGATCAAGTTATGGATACTTGTTGATCCGAGAAGCCGAATTGGGTCAATTGAAAGACTTGTTGATCCGAGAAGTCAATTGGGTTCAAATACAAGCCTTAATGATTCGTGAAGTCGAACGGAGTCAATTAGTTGGTGCTTGTTGATCCGAGAAAGCAAATTGGGTCACATTGTGCGTACTTGGTGACTTGGTATAACAAACGGATCAAGTTATGGATACTTGTTGATCCGAGAAGCCGAATTGGGTTAATTGAAAGACTTGTTGATCCGAGAAGTCAATTGGGTTCAAATACAAGCCTTAATGATTCGTGAAGTCGAACGGAGTCAATTAGTTGGTGCTTGTTGATCCGAGAAGGCAAATTGGGTCACATTGTGCGTACTTGGTGACTTGGTAAAACAAATGGATCAAGTTATGGATACATGTTGATCCGAGAAGTCGAATTGGGTCAATTGATAGACTTGTTGATCCGAGAAGTCAATTGGGTTCAAATACAAGCCTTAATGATTCGTGAAGTCGAACGGAGTCAAATAGTTGGTGCTTGTTGATCCGAGATGGCGAATTGGATCACATTGTACGTACTTGGTGACTTGGTAAAACAAACGGATCAAGTTATGGATACTTGTTGATCCGAGAAGCCAAATTGGGTCAATTGAAAGACTTGTTGATCCGAGAAGTCAATTGGGTTCAAATACTAGCCTTAATGATTCGTGAAGTCGAACGGAGTCAAATAGTTGGTGCTCGTTCATTCGAGAAGGCGAATTGGGTCACATTGTGCGTACTTGGTGATTTGGTAAAACAAACGGATCAAGTGATGGATACTTGTTGATCCGAGGAGCCGAATTTGGTCAACTGAAAGACTTGTTGATCCGAGAAGTCAATTAGGGTCAAATACAAGCCTTAATGATTCGTGAAGTCGAACGGAGTCAAATTGTTGGTGCTTGTTGATCCGAGAAGGCGAATTGGCTCACATTGTGCGTACTTGGTGACTTTATAAAACAAACGAATCAAGTTATGGATTCTTGTTGATCCGAGAAGCCCAATTAAGTCAAATGGAAGACTTGTTGATCCGAGAAGTCAATTGGGTTCAAATACAAGCCTTAATGATTCGTGAAGTCGAACGGAGTCAAATAGTTGGTGCTTGTTGATCCGAGAAGGCGAATTGGGTCACATTGTGCGTACTTGGTGACTTGGTATAACAAACGGATCAAGTTATGGATACTTGTTGATCCGAGAAGCCGAATTGGGTCAATTGAAAGACTTGTTGATCCAAGAAGTCAATTGGGTTCAAATACAAGCCTTAATGATTCTTGAAGTCGAACGGAGTCAATTAGTTGGTGCTTGTTGATCCGAGAAGGCAAATTGGGTCACATTGTGCGTACTTGGTGACTTGGTAAAACAAACGGATCAAGTTATGGATACTTGTTGATCCGAGAAGTCGAATTGGGTCAATTGAAAGACTTGTTGATCCGAGAAGTCAATTGGGTTCAAATAAAAGCCTTAATGATTCGTGAAGTCGAACGGAGTCAAATAATTGGTGCTCGTTCATTCGAGGAGGCGAATTGGGTCACATTGTGCGTACTTGGTGACTTGGTAAAATAAACGGATCAAGTTATGGATACTTGTTGATCCGAGGAGCCGAATTTGGTCAATTGAAAGACTTGTTGATCCGAGAAGTCAATTGGGGTCAAATACAAGCCTTAATGATTCGTGAAGTCGAACGGAGTCAAATTGTTGGTGCTTGTTGATCCGAGAAGGCGAATTGGGTCACATTGTGCGTAATTGGTGACTTTATAAAACAAACGAATCAAGTTATGGATACTTGTTGATCCGAGAAGCCCAATTAAGTCAAATGGACGACTTGTTGATCTGAGAGGTCAATTGGGTTCAAATACAAGCCTTAATGATTCGTGAAGTCGAACGGAGTCAAATAGTTGGTGCTTGTTGATCCGAGAAGGCGAATTGGGTCACATTGTGCGTACTTGGTGAATTTATAAAACAAAGGAATCAAGTTATGGATACTTGTTGATCTGAGAAGCCCAATTGAGTCAAATGGAAGACTTGTTGATCCGAGAAGTCAATTGAGTTCAAATACAAGCCTCAATGATTCGTGAAGTCGAACGGAGTCAAATTGTTGGTGCTTGTTGATCCGAGAAGGCGAATTGGGTCACATTGTGCGTACTTGGTGACTTTATAAAACAAACGAATCAAGTTATGGATACTTGTTGATCCGAGAAGCCCAATTAAGTCAAATGAAAGACTTGTTGATCCGAGAAGTCAATTGGGTTCAAATACAAGCCTTAATGATTCGTGAAGTCGAACGGAGTCCAATAGTTGGTGCTTGTTGATCCGAGAAGGAGAATTGGGTCACAGTGTGCGTACTTGGTGACTTTATAAAACAAACGAATCAAGTTATGGATACTTGTTGATCCGAGAAGTCCAATTGAGTCAAATGGAAGACTTGTTGATCCGAGAAGTCAATTGGGTTCAAATACAAGCCTTAATGATTCGTGAAGTCGAACGGAGTCAAATTGTTGGTTCTTGTTGATCCTAGAAGGCGAATTGGGTCACATTGTGCGTACTTGGTGACTTTATAAAACAAACGAATCAAGTTATGGATACTTGTTGATCCGAGAAGTCGAATTGGGTCAACTGAAAGACTTGTTGATCCGAGAAGTCAATTGGGTTCAAATACAAGCCTTAATGATTCGTGAAGTCGAACAAAGTCAATTAGTTGGTGCTTGTTGATCCGAGAAGGAGAATTGGGTCACATTGTGCGTACTTGGTGACTTGGTATAACAAACGGATCAAGTTATGGATACTTGTTGATCCGAGAAGCCGAATTGGGTCAATTGAAAGACTTGTTGATCCGAGAAGTCAATTGGGTTCAAATACAAGCCTTAATGATTCGTGAAGTCGAACGGAGTCAATTAGTTGGTGCTTGTTGATCCGAGAAAGCAAATTGGGTCACATTGTGCGTACTTGGTGACTTGGTATAACAAACGGATCAAGTTATGGATACTTGTTGATCCGAGAAGCCGAATTGGGTTAATTGAAAGACTTGTTGATCCGAGAAGTCAATTGGGTTCAAATACAAGCCTTAATGATTCGTGAAGTCGAACGGAGTCAAATAGTTGGTGCTTGTTGATCCGAGAAGGAGAATTGGGTCACATTGTGCGTACTTGGTGACTTGGTATAACAAACGGATCAAGTTATGGATACTTGTTGATCCGAGAAGCTGAATTGGGTCAATTGAAAGACTTGTTGATCCGAGAAGTCAATTGGGTTCAAATACAAGCCTTAATGATTCGTGAAGTCGAACGGAGTCAATTAGTTGGTGCTTGTTGATCCGAGAAAGCAAATTGGGTCACATTGTGCGTACTTGGTGACTTGGTATAACAAACGGATCAAGTTATGGATACTTGTTGATCCGAGAAGCCGAATTGGGTTAATTGAAAGACTTGTTGATCCGAGAAGTCAATTGGGTTCAAATACAAGCCTTAATGATTCGTGAAGTCGAACGGAGTCAATTAGTTGGTGCTTGTTGATCCGAGAAGGCAAATTGGGTCACATTGTGCGTACTTGGTGACTTGGTAAAACAAACGGATCAAGTTATGGATACATGTTGATCCGAGAAGTCGAATTGGGTCAATTGATAGACTTGTTGATCCGAGAAGTCAATTGGGTTCAAATACAAGCCTTAATGATTCGTGAAGTCGAACGGAGTCAAATAGTTGGTGCTTGTTGATCCGAGATGGCGAATTGGATCACATTGTACGTACTTGGTGACTTGGTAAAACAAACGGATCAAGTTATGGATACTTGTTGATCCGAGAAGCCAAATTGGGTCAATTGAAAGACTTGTTGATCCGAGAAGTCAATTGGGTTCAAATACTAGCCTTAATGATTCGTGAAGTCGAACGGAGTCAAATAGTTGGTGCTCGTTCATTCGAGAAGGCGAATTGGGTCACATTGTGCGTACTTGGTGATTTGGTAAAACAAACGGATCAAGTGATGGATACTTGTTGATCCGAGGAGCCGAATTTGGTCAACTGAAAGACTTGTTGATCCGAGAAGTCAATTGGGGTCAAATACAAGCCTTAATGATTCGTGAAGTCGAACGGAGTCAAATTGTTGGTGCTTGTTGATCCGAGAAGGCGAATTGGCTCACATTGTGCGTACTTGGTGACTTTATAAAACAAACGAATCAAGTTATGGATTCTTGTTGATCCGAGAAGCCCAATTAAGTCAAATGGAAGACTTGTTGATCCGAGAAGTCAATTGGGTTCAAATACAAGCCTTAATGATTCGTGAAGTCGAACGGAGTCAAATAGTTGGTGCTTGTTGATCCGAGAAGGCGAATTGGGTCACATTGTGCGTACTTGGTGACTTGGTGAAACAAATGGATCAAGTTATGGATACTTGTTGATCCGAGTAGCCGAATTGGGTCAATTGAAAGACTTGTTGATCCGAGAAGTCAATTGGGTTCAAATACAAGCCTTAATGATTCGTGAAGTCGAACGGAGTCAAATAGTTGGTGCTTGTTGATCCGAGAAGGCGAATTGGGTCGCATTGTGCGTACTTGGTGACTTGGCAAAACAAACGGATCAAGTTATGGATACTTGTTAATCCGAGGAGCCGAATTGGGTAAATTGAAAGACTTGTTGATCCGAGAAGTCAATTGGGTTCAAATACAAGCCTTTAATGATTCGTGAAGTCGAACGGAGTCAATTAGTTGGTGCTTGTTGATCCGCGAAGGCAAATTGGGTCACATTGTGCGTACTTGGTGACTTTATAAAACGAACGAATCATGTTATGGATACTTGTTGGTCCGAGAAGCCCAATTAAGTCAAATGGAAGACTTGTTGATCCGAGAAGTCAATTAGGTTCAAATACAAGCCTTAATGATTCGTGAAGTCGAACGGAGTCAAAGAGTTGGTGTTGTTCCGAGAAGACGAATTGGGTCAATTGAATGACTTGTTGTTCCGAGAAGTCAATTGGGTTCAAATACAAGCCTTAATGATTCGTGAAGTCGAACGGAGTCAAATAGTTGGTGCTTGTTGATCCGAGATGGCAAATTGGGTCACATTGTGCGTACCTGGTGACTTGGTAAAACAAACAGATCAAGTTATGGATACTTGTTGATCCGAGAAGCCCAATTAAGTCAAATGGAAGACTTGTTGATCCGAGAAGTCAATTGGGTTCAAATACAAGCCTTAATGATTCGTGAAGTCGAACGGAGTCAAATAGTTGGTGCTTATTGATCCGAGATGGCGAATTTGGTCACATTGTGCGTACTCGGTGACCTTGCAAAACAAACGGATCAAGTTATGGATACTTGTTAATCCGAGGAGCCGAATTGGGTAAATTGAAAGACTTGTTGATCCGAGAAGTCAATTGGGTTCAAATACAAGCCTTAATGATTCGTGAAGTCGAACGGAGTCAAATAGTTGGTGCTTGTTGATCCGAGATGGCGTATTGGGTCACATTGTGCGTACTTGGTGACTTTGTAAAACAAACGGATCAAGTATTGGATACTTGTTGATCCGAGAAGCCGAATTGGGTCAATTGAAAGACTTGTTGGTCCGAGAAGTCAATTGGGTTCAAATACAAGCCTTAATGATTCGTGAAGTCGAACGGAGTCAAATAGTTGGTGCTCGTTGATCCGATAAGACGAATTGGCTCACATTGTGCGTACTTGGTGACTTTGTAAAACAAACGAATCAAGTTATGGATTCTTGTTGATCCGAGAAGCCCAATTAAGTCAAATGGAAGACTTGTTGATCCGAGAAGTCAATTGGGTTCAAATACAAGCCTTAATGATTCGTGAAGTCGAACGGAGTCAAATAGTCGGTGCTTGTTGATCCGAGAAGGCGAATTGGGTCACATTGTGCGTACTTGGTGACTTGGTGAAACAAATGGATCAAGTTATGGATACTTGTTGATCCGAGAAGCCCAATTAAGTCAAATGGAAGACTTGTTGATCCGAGAAGTCGATTGGGTTCAAATACAAGCCTTAATGATTCGTGAAGTCAAACGGAGTCAAATAATTGGTGCTTGTTGATCCGAGAAGGCGAATTGGGTCAATTGAAAGACTTGTTGATCCGAGAAGTCAATTGCGTTCAAATACAAGCCTTAATGATTCATGAAGTCGAATAGAGTCAAATAGTTGGTGCGTGTTGATCCGAGAATGCGAATTGGGTCACATTGTGCGTACTTGGTGACTTTATAAAACAAATGAATCAAGTTATGGATACTTGTTGATCCGAGAAGCCCAATTAAGTCAAATGGAAGACTTGTTGATCCGAGAAGTCAATTTGGTTCAAATACAAGCCTTAATGATTCGTTAAGTCGAACGGAGTCAAATAGTTGGTGCTTGTTGATCCGAGAAGGCGAATTGGGTCACATTGTGCGTACTTGGTGACTTTATAAAACAAACGAATCAAGTTATGGATACTTGTTGATCCGAGAAGCCCAATTAAGTCAAATGGAAGACTTGTTGATCCGAGAAGTCAATTGGGTTCAAATACAAGCCTTAATGATTCGTGCAGTCAAACAGAGTCAAATAGTTGGTGCTTGTTGATCCGAGAAGGATAATTGGGTCACATTGTGCGTACTTGGTGACTTGGTAAAACAAACGGATCAAGTTATGGATACTTGTTGATCCGAGATGCCGAATTGGGTCAATTGAAAGACTTGTTGACCCGAGAAGTCAATTGGGTTCAAATACAAGCCTTAATGATTCGTGAAGTCGAACGGAGTCAAATTGTTGGTGCTCGTTCATTCGAGAAGGCGAATTGGGTCACATTGTGCGTACTTGGTGACTTGGTAAAACAAACGGATCAAGTTATGGATACTTGTTGATCCGAGGAGCCGAATTTGGTCAATTGAAAGACTTGTTGATCCGAGAAGTCAATTGTGGTCAAATACAAGCCTTAATGATTCGTGAAGTCGAACGGAGTCAAATTGTTGGTGCTTGTTGATCCGAGAAGGCGAATTGGGTCACATTGTGCGTACTTGGTGACTTGATAAAACAAACGAATCAAGTTATGGATACTTGTTGATCCGAGAAGCTGAATTGGGTCAATTGAAAGACTTGTTGATCCGAGAAGTCAATTGGGTTCAAATACAAGCCTTAATGATTCGTGAAGTCGAACGAATTGAATTAGTTGGTGCTTGTTGATCCGAGAAGGCGAATTGGGTCACATTGTGCGTACTTGGTGACTTGGTAAAACAAATGGGTCAAGTTATGGATACTTGTTGATCCCAGAAGCCGAATTGGGTCAATTGAAGGACTTGTTGATCCGAGAAGGCAATTGGGTTCAAATACAAGCCTTAATGATTCGTGAAGTCGAACGGAGTCAAATAGTTGGTGCTTGTTGATCCGAGATGGCGTATTGGGTCACATTGTGCGTACTTGGTGACTTTGTAAAACAAACGGATCAAGTATTGGATACTTGTTGATCGGAGAAGCCGAATTGGGTCAATTGAAAGACTTGTTGGTCCGAGAAGTCAATTGGGTTCAAATACAAGCCTTAATGATTCGTGAAGTCGAACGGAGTCAAATAGTTGGTGCTCGTTGATCCGATAAGACGAATTGGCTCACATTGTGCGTACTTGGTGACTTTGTAAAACAAACGAATCAAGTTATGGATTCTTGTTGATCCGAGAAGCCCAATTAAGTCAAATGGAAGACTTGTTGATCCGAGAAGTCAATTGGGTTCAAATACAAGCCTTAATGATTCGTGAAGTCGAACGGAGTCAAATAGTTGGTGCTTGTTGATCCGAGAAGGCGAATTGGGTCACATTGTGCGTACTTGGTGACTTGGTGAAACAAATGGATCAAGTTATGGATACTTGTTGATCCGAGAAGCCCAATTAAGTCAAATGGAAAACTTGTTGATCCGAGAAGTCGATTGGGTTCAAATACAAGCCTTAATGATTCGTGAAGTCAAACGGAGTCAAATAATTGGTGCTTGTTGATCCGAGAAGGCGAATTGGGTCAATTGAAAGACTTGTTGATCCGAGAAGTCAATTGCGTTCAAATACAAGCCTTAATGATTCATGAAGTCGAATAGAGTCAAATAGTTGGTGCGTGTTGATCCGAGAATGCGAATTGGGTCACATTGTGCGTACTTGGTGACTTTATAAAACAAATGAATCAAGTTATGGATACTTGTTGATCCGAGAAGCCCAATTATGTCAAATGGAAGACTTGTTGATCCGAGAAGTCAATTTGGTTCAAATACAAGCCTTAATGATTCGTTAAGTCGAACGGAGTCAAATAGTTGGTGCTTGTTGATCCGAGAAGGCGAATTGGGTCACATTGTGCATACTTGGTGACTTTATAAAACAAACGAATCAAGTTATGGATACTTGTTGATCCGAGAAGCCCAATTAAGTCAAATGGAAGACTTGTTGATCCGAGAAGTCAATTGGGTTCAAATACAAGCCTTAATGATTCGTGCAGTCAAACAGAGTCAAATAGTTGGTGCTTGTTGATCCGAGAAGGATAATTGGGTCACATTGTGCGTACTTGGTGACTTGGTAAAACAAACGGATCAAGTTATGGATACTTGTTGATCCGAGATGCCGAATTGGGTCAATTGAAAGACTTGTTGACCCGAGAAGTCAATTGGGTTCAAATACAAGCCTTAATGATTCGTGAAGTGGAACGGAGTCAAATAGTTGGTGCTCGTTCATTCGAGAAGGCGAATTGGGTCACATTGTGCGTACTTGGTGACTTGGTAAAACAAACGGATCAAGTTATGGATACTTGTTGATCCGAGGAGCCGAATTTGGTCAATTGAAAGACTTGTTGATCCGAGAAGTCAATTGGGTTCAAATACAAGCCTTTAATGATTCGTGAAGTCGAACGGAGTCAATTAGTTGGTGCTTGTTGATCCGAGAAGGCGAATTGGGTCACATTGTGCGTACTTGGTGACTTGATAAAACAAACGAATCAAGTTATGGATACTTGTTGATCCGAGAAGCTGAATTGGGTCAATTGAAAGACTTGTTGATCCGAGAAGTCAATTGGGTTCAAATACAAGCCTTAATGATTCGTGAAGTCGAACGAATTGAATTAGTTGGTGCTTGTTGATCCGAGAAGGCGAATTGGGTCACATTGTGCGTACTTGGTGACTTGGTAAAACAAATGGGTCAAGTTATGGATACTTGTTGATCCCAGAAGCCGAATTGGGTCAATTGAAGGACTTGTTGATCCGAGAAGTCAATTGGGTTCAAATACAAGCCTTAATGATTCGTGAAGTCGAACGGAGTCAAATAGTTGGTGCTTGTTGATCCGAGATGGCGTATTGGGTCACATTGTGCGTACTTGGTGACTTTGTAAAACAAACGGATCAAGTATTGGATACTTGTTGATCCGAGAAGCCGAATTGGGTCAATTGAAAGACTTGTTGGTCCGAGAAGTCAATTGGGTTCAAATACAAGCCTTAATGATTCGTGAAGTCGAACGGAGTCAAATAGTTGGTGCTCATTGATCCGATAAGGCGAATTGGCTCACATTGTGCGTACTTGGTGACTTTATAAAACAAACGAATCAAGTTATGGATTCTTGTTGATCCGAGAAGCCCAATTAAGTCAAATGGAAGACTTGTTGATCCGAGAAGTCAATTGGGTTCAAATACAAGCCTTAATGATTCGTGAAGTCGAACGGAGTCAAATAGTTGGTGCTTGTTGATCCGAGAAGGCGAATTGGGTCACATTGTGCGTACTTGGTGACTTGGTGAAACAAATGGATCAAGTTATGGATACTTGTTGATCCGAGTAGCCGAATTGGGTCAATTGAAAGACTTGTTGATCCGAGAAGTCAATTGGGTTCAAATACAAGCCTTAATGATTCGTGAAGTCGAACGGAGTCAAATAGTTGGTGCTTGTTGATCCGAGAAGGCGAATTGGGTCACATTGTGCGTACTTGGTGACTTGGCAAAACAAATGGATCAAGTTATGGATACTTGTTAATCCGAGGAGCCGAATTGGGTAAATTGAAAGACTTGTTGATCCGAGAAGTCAATTGGGTTCAAATACAAGCCTTTAATGATTCGTGAAGTCGAACGGAGTCAATTAGTTGGTGCTTGTTGATCCGCGAAGGCAAATTGGGTCACATTGTGCGTACTTGGTGACTTTATAAAACGAACGAATCATGTTATGGATACTTGTTGGTCCGAGAAGCCCAATTAAGTCAAATGGAAGACTTGTTGATCCGAGAAGTCAATTAGGTTCAAATACAAGCCTTAATGATTCGTGAAGTCGAACGGAGTCAAAGAGTTGGTGTTGTTCCGAGAAGACGAATTGGGTCAATTGAATGACTTGTTGTTCCGAGAAGTCAATTGGGTTCAAATACAAGCCTTAATGATTCGTGAAGTCGAACGGAGTCAAATAGTTGGTGCTTGTTGATCCGAGATGGCAAATTGGGTCACATTGTGCGTACTTGGTGACTTGGTAAAACAAACAGATCAAGTTATGGATACTTGTTGATCCGAGAAGCCCAATTAAGTCAAATGGAAGACTTGTTGATCCGAGAAGTAAATTGGGTTCAAATACAAGCCTTAATGATTCGTGAAGTCGAACGGAGTCAAATAGTTGGTGCTTATTGATCCGAGATGGCGAATTTGGTCACATTGTGCGTACTCGTTGACCTTGCAAAACAAACGGATCAAGTTATGGATACTTGTTAATCCGAGGAGCCGCATTGGGTAAATTGAAAGACTTGTTGATCCGAGAAGTCAATTGGGTTCAAATACAAGCCTTTAATGATTCGTGAAGTCGAACGGAGTCAATTAGTTGGTGCTTGTTGATCCGCGAAGGCAAATTGGGTCACATTGTGCGTACTTGGTGACTTTATAAAACAAACGAATCATGTTATGGATACTTGTTGGTCCGAGAAGCCCAATTAAGTCAAATGGAAGACTTGTTGATCCGAGAAGTCAATTAGGTTCAAATACAAGTCTTAATGATTCGTGAAGTCGAACGGAGTCAAATAGTTGGTGCTTGTTGATCCGAGAAGGCGAATTGGGTCACATTGTGCGTACTTGGTGACTTGGTAAAACAAACGGATCAAGTAATAGATACTTGTTGATCCGAGAAGCCGAATTTGGTCAATTGAAAGACTTGCTGATTCTAGAAGTCAATTGGGTTCAAATACAAGCCTTAATGATTCGTGAAGTCGAACGAAGTCAATTAGTTGGTGCTTGTTGATCCGAGAAGGCGAATTGGGTCACATTGTGCGTACTTGGTGACTTGGTAAAAGAAATGGATCAAGTTATGGATACATGTTGATCCGAGAAGCCGAATTGGGTCAATTGAAAGACTTGTTGATCCGAGAAGTCAATTGGGTTCAAATACAAGCCTTAATGATTCGTGAAGTCGAACGGAGTCAAATAGTTGGTGCTTGTTGATCCGAGATGGCGAATTGGGTCACATTGTGCGTACTTGGTGACTTTATAAAATAAATGAATCAAGTTATGGATACTTGTTGATCCGAGAAGCCTAATTAAGTCAAATGGTCGATTGGGTTCAAATACAAGCCTTAATGATTCGTGAAGTCGAACGGAGTCAAATAGTTGGTGCTTGTTGATCCGAGAAGGCGAATTGGGTCACATTGTGCGTACTTGCTGACTTGGTATAACAAACGGATCAAGTTATGGATACTTGTTGATCCGAGAAGGCGAATTGGGTCAATTGAAAGACTTGTTGATCCGAGAAGTCAATTGCGTTCAAATACAAGCCTTAATGATTCATGAAGTCGAATAGAGTCAAATAGTTGGTGCGTGTTGATCCGAGAATGCGAATTGGGTCACATTGTGCGTACTTGGTGACTTTATAAAACAAATGAATCAAGTTATGGATACTTGTTGATCCGAGAAGCCCAATTAAGTCAAATGGAAGACTTGTTGATCCGAGAAGTCAATTTGGTTCAAATACAAGCCTTAATGATTCGTTAAGTCGAACGGAGTCAAATAGTTGGTGCTTGTTGATCCGAGAAGGCGAATTGGGTCACATTGTGCGTACTTGGTGACTTTATAAAACAAACGAATCAAGTTATGGATACTTGTTGATCCGAGAAGCCCAATTAAGTCAAATGGAAGACTTGTTGATCCGAGAAGTCAATTGGGTTCAAATACAAGCCTTAATGATTCGTGCAGTCAAACGGAGTCAAATAGTTGGTGCTTGTTGATCCGAGAAGGAGAATTGGGTCACATTGTGCGTACTTGGTGGCTTGGTAAAACAAACGGATCAAGTTATGGATACTTGCTGATCCGAGATGCCGAATTGGGTCAATTGAAAGACTTGTTGACCCGAGAAGTCAATTGGGTTCAAATACAAGCCTTAATGATTCGTGAAGTCGAACGGAGTCAAATAGTTGGTGCTCGTTCATTCGAGAAGGCGAATTGGGTCACATTGTGCGTACTTGGTGACTTGGTAAAACAAACGGATCAAGTTATGGATACTTGTTGATCCGAGGAGCCGAATTTGGTCAATTGAAAGACTTGTTGATCCGAGAAGTCAATTGGGTTCAAATACAAGCCTTAATGATTCGTGAAGTCGAACGGAGTCAAATAGTTGGTGCTTGTTGATCCGAGATGGCGAATTGGGTCACATTGTGCGTACTTGGTGACTTTATAAAATAAATGAATCAAGTTATGGATACTTGTTGATCCGAGAAGCCTAATTAAGTCAAATGGTCGATTGGGTTCAAATACAAGCCTTAATGATTCGTGAAGTCGAACGGAGTCAAATAGTTGGTGCTTGTTGATCCGAGAAGGCGAATTGGGTCACATTGTGCGTACTTGGTGACTTGGTATAACAAACGGATCAAGTTATGGATACTTGTTGATCCGAGAAGGCGAATTGGGTCAATTGAAAGACTTGTTGATCCGAGAAGTCAATTGCTTTCAAATACGAGCCTTAATGATTCATGAAGTCGAATAGAGTCAAATAGTTGGTGCGTGTTGATCCGAGAATGCGAATTGGGTCACATTGTGCGTACTTGGTGACTTTATAAAACAAATGAATCAAGTTATGGATACTTGTTGATCCGAGAAGCCCAATTAAGTCAAATGGAAGACTTGTTGATCCGAGAAGTCAATTTGGTTCAAATACAAGCCTTAATGATTCGTTAAGTCGAACGGAGTCAAATAGTTGGTGCTTGTTGATCCGAGAAGGCGAATTGGGTCACATTGTGCGTACTTGGTGACTTTATAAAACAAACGAATCAAGTTATGGATACTTGTTGATCCGAGAAGCCCAATTAAGTCAAATGGAAGACTTGTTGATCCGAGAAGTCAATTGGGTTCAAATACAAGCCTTAATGATTCGTGCAGTCAAACGGAGTCAAATAGTTGGTGCTTGTTGATCCGAGAAGGAGAATTGGGTCACATTGTGCGTACTTGGTGGCTTGGTAAAACAAACGGATCAAGTTATGGATACTTGCTGATCCGAGATGCCGAATTGGCTCAATTGAAAGACTTGTTGACCCGAGAAGTCAATTGGGTTCAAATACAAGCCTTAATGATTCGTGAAGTCGAACGGAGTCAAATAGTTGGTGCTCGTTCATTCGAGAAGGCGAATTGGGTCACATTGTGCGTACTTGGTGACTTGGTAAAACAAACGGATCAAGTTATGGATACTTGTTGATCCGAGGAGCCGAATTTGGTCAATTGAAAGACTTGTTGATCCGAGAAGTCAATTGTGGTCAAATACAAGCCTTAATGATTCGTGAAGTCGAACGGAGTCAAATTGTTGGTGCTTGTTGATCCGAGAAGGCGAATTGGGTCACATTGTGCGTACTTGGTGACTTTATAAAACAAACGAATCAAGTTATGGATACTTGTTGATCCGAGAAGCTGAATTGGGTCAATTGAAAGACTTGTTGATCCGAGAAGTCAATTGGGTTCAAATACAAGCCTTAATGATTCGTGAAGTCGAACGAATTGAATTAGTTGGTGCTTGTTGATCCGAGAAGGCGAATTGGGTCACATTGTGCGTACTTGCTGACTTGGTAAAACAAATGGGTCAAGTTATGGATACTTGTTGATCCCAGAAGCCGAATTGGGTCAATTGAAGGACTTGTTGATCCGAGAAGTCAATTGGGTTCAAATACAAGCCTTAATAATTCGTGAAGTCGAACGGAGTCAAATAGTTGGTGCTTGTTGATCCGAGATGGCGTATTGGGTCACATTGTGCGTACTTGGTGACTTTGTAAAACAAACGGATCAAGTATTGGATACTTGTTGATCCGAGAAGCCGAATTGGGTCAATTGTTGGTCCGAGAAGTCAATTGGGTTCAAATACAAGCCTTAATGATTCGTGAAGTCGAACGGAGTCAAATAGTTGGTGCTCGTTGATCCGAGAAGGCGAATTAGGTCACATTTTGCGTACTTGGTGACTTGCCAAAACAAACGGATTAAGTTATGGATACTTGTTAATCCGAGGAGCCGAATTGGGTCAATTGAAAGACTTGTTGATCCGAGAAGTCATTTGGGTTTAAATACAAGCCTTAGGGATTCGTGAAGTCGAACGGAGTCAATTAGTTGGTGCTCGTTGATCAGAGAAGGCGAATTGGGTCACATTGTGCGTACTTGGTTACTTTATAAAACAAACGAATCAAGTTATGGATACTTGTTGGTCCGAGAAGCCCAATTAAGTCAAATGGAAGACTTGTTGGTCTGAGAAGTCAATTAGGTTCAAATACAACCCTTAATGATTCGTGAAGTCGAACGGAGTCAAATAATTCGTGCTTGTTGATCCGAGAAGGCGAATTGGGTCACATTGTGCGTACTTGGTGACTTGGTAAAACAAATGGATCAAGTTATGGATACTTGTTGATCCGAGAAGCCGAATTGGGTCAATTGAAAGACTTGTTGATCCGAGAAATCAATTGGGTTCAAATACGAGCCTTAATGATTTGTGAAGTCGAAAGGAGTCAAATAGCTGATGCTTGTTGATCCGAGATGGCGAATTGGGTCACATTGTGCGTACTTGGTGACTTGGTAAAACAAAAAGATCAAGTTATGGATACTTGTTGATCCGAGAAGCCGTATTGGGTCAATTGAAAGACTTGTTAATCCGAGAAGTCAATTGGGTTCAAATACAAGCCCTAATGATTCATGAAGTCGAACGGAGTCAAATAGTTGGTGCGTGTTGATCCGAGAATGCGAATTGGGTCACATTGTGCGTACTTGGTGACTTTATAAAATAAATGAATCAAGTTATGGATACTTGTTGATCCGAGAAGCCCAATTGGGTCAATTGAAGGACTTGTTGATCCAAGAAGTCAATTGGGTTCAAATACAAGCCTTAATGATTCGTGAAGTCGAACGAAGTCAAATAGTTGGTGCTTGTTGATCCGAGATGGCAAATTGGGTCACATTGTGCGTACTTGGTGACTTGGTAAAACAAACGGGTCAAGTTTTGGATACTTGTTGATCCGAGAAGCCCAATTAAGTCAAATGGAAGACTTGTTGATCCGAGAAGTCAATTGGGTTCAAATACAAGCCTTAATAATTCGTGCAGTCAAACGGAGTCAAATAGTTGGTGCTTGTTGATCCGAGAAGGAGAATTGGGTCACATTGTGCGTACTTGGTGACTTGGTAAAACAAACGGATCAAGTTATGGATACATGTTGATCCGAGAAGCCGAATTGGGTCAATTGAAAGACTTGTTGATCCGAGAAGTCAATTGGGTTCAAATACAAGCCTTAATGATTCGTGAAGTCGAACGGAGTCAAATAGTTGGTGCTTGTTGATCCGAGATGGCGAATTGGGTCACATTGTGCGTACTTGGTGACTTTATAAAATAAATGAATCAAGTTATGGATACTTGTTGATCCGAGAAGCCCAATTAAGTCAAATGGAAGACTTGTTGATCCGAGAATTCGATTGGGTTCAAATACAAGCCTTAATGATTCGTGAAGTCGAACGGAGTCAAATAGTTGGTGCTTGTTGATCCGAGAAGGCGAATTGGGTCACATTGTGCGTACTTGGTGACTTGGTATAACAAACGGATCAAGTTATGGATACTTGTTGATCCGAGAAGCCGAATTGGGTCAATTGAAAGACTTGTTGATCCGAGAAGTCAATTGCGTTCAAATACAAGCCTTAATGATTCATGAAGTCGAATAGAGTCAAATAGTTGGTGTGTGTTGATCCGAGAATGCGAATTGGGTCACATTGTGCGTACTTGGTGACTTTATAAAACAAATGAATCAAGTTATGGATACTTGTTGATCCGAGAAGCCCAATTAAGTCAAATGGAAGACTTGTTGATCCGAGAAGTCAATTTGGTTCAAATACAAGCCTTAATGATTCGTTAAGTCGAACGGAGTCAAAGAGTTGGTGCTTGTTGATCCGAGAAGGCGAATTGGGTCACATTGTGCGTACTTGGTGACTTTATAAAACAAACGAATCAAGTTATGGATACTTGTTGATCCGAGAAGCCCAATTAAGTCAAATGGAAGACTTGTTGATCCGAGAAGTCAATTGGGTTCAAATACAAGCCTTAATGATTCGTGCAGTCAAACGGAGTCAAATAGTTGGTGCTTGTTGATCCGAGAAGGAGAATTGGGTCACATTGTGCGTACTTGGTGACTTGCTAAAACAAACGGATCAAGTTATGGATACTTGTTGATCCGAGATGCTGAATTGGGTCAATTGAAAGACTTGTTGACCCGAGAAGTCAATTGGGTTCAAATACAAGCCTTAATGATTCTTGAAGTCGAACGGAGTCAAATAGTTGGTGCTCGTTCATTCGAGAAGGCGAATTGGGTCACATTGTGCGTACTTGGTGACTTGGTAAAACAAACGGATCAAGTTATGGATACTTGTTGATCCGAGGAGCCGAATTTGGTCAATTGAAAGACTTGTTGATCCGAGAAGTCAATTGTGGTCAAATACAAGCCTTAATGATTCGTGAAGTCGAACGGAGTCAAATTGTTGGTGCTTGTTGATCCGAGAAGGCGAATTGGGTCACATTGTGCGTACTTGGTGACTTTATAAAACAAACGAATCAAGTTATGGATACTTGTTGATCCGAGAAGCTGAATTGGGTCAATTGAAAGACTTGTTGATCCGAGAAGTTAATTGGGTTCAAATACAAGCCTTAATGATTCGTGAAGTCGAACGAATTGAATTAGTTGGTGCTTGTTGATCCGAGAAGGCGAATTGGGTCACATTGTGCGTACTTGGTGACTTTGTAAAACAAATGGGTCAAGTTATGGATACTTGTTGATCCCAGAAGCCGAATTGGGTCAATTGAAGGACTTGTTGATCCGAGAAGTCAATTGGGTTCAAATACAAGCCTTAATGATTCGTGAAGTCGAACGGAGTCAAATAGTTGGTGCTTGTTGATCCGAGATGGCGTATTGGGTCACATTGTGCGTACTTGGTGACTTTGTAAAACAAACGGATCAAGTATTGGATACTTGTTGATCCGATAATCCGAATTGGGTCAATTGTTGGTCCGAGAAGTCAATTGGGTTCAAATACAAGCCTTAATGATTCGTGAAGTCGAACAGAGTCAAATAGTTGGTGCTCGTTGATCCGAGAAGGCGAATTAGGTCACATTTTGCGTACTTGGTGACTTACCAAAACAAACGGATTAAGTTATGGATACTTGTTAATCCGAGGGGCCGAATTGGGTCAATTGAAAGACTTGTTGATCCGAGAAGTCAATTGGGTTTAAATACAAGCCTTAGGGATTCGTGAAGTCGAACGGAGTCAATTAGTTGGTGCTCGTTGATCAGAGAAGGCGAATTGGGTCACATTGTGCGTACTTGGTTACTTTATAAAACAAACGAATCAAGTTATGGATACTTGTTGGTCCGAGAAGCCCAATTAAGTAAAATGGAAGACTTGTTGGTCTGAGAAGTCAATTAGGTTCAAATACAACCCTTAATGATTCGTGAAGTCGAACGGAGTCAAATAATTGGTGCTTGTTGATCCGAGAAGGCGAATTGGGTCACATTGTGCGTACTTGGTGACTTGGTAAAACAAATGGATCAAGTTATGGATACTTGTTGATCCGAGAAGCCGAATTGGGTCAATTGAAAGACTTGTTGATCCGAGAAATCAATTGGGTTCAAATACGAGCCTTAATGATTTGTGAAGTCGAAAGGAGTCAAATAGCTGGTGCTTGTTGATCCGAGATGGCGAATTGGGTCACATTGTGCGTACTTGGTGACTTGGTAAAACAAAAAGATCAAGTTATGGATACTTGTTGATCCGAGAAGCCGTATTGGGTCAATTGAAAGACTTGTTAATCCGAGAAGTCAATTGGATTCAAATACAAGCCTTAATGATTCATGAAGTCGAACGGAGTCAAATAGTTGGTGCGTGTTGATCCGAGAATGCGAATTGGGTCACATTGTGCGTACTTGGTGACTTTATAAAATAAATGAATCAAGTTATGGATACTTGTTGATCCGAGAAGCCCAATTGGGTCAATTGAAGGACTTGTTGATCCAAGAAGTCAATTGGGTTCAAATACAAGCCTTAATGATTCGTGAAGTCGAACGAAGTCAAATAGTTGGTGCTTGTTGATCCGAGATGGCAAATTGGGTCACATTGTGCGTACTTGGTGACTTGGTAAAACAAACGGGTCAAGTTTTGGATACTTGTTGATCCGAGAAGCCCAATTAAGTCAAATGGAAGACTTGTTGATCCGAGAAGTCAATTGGGTTCAAATACAAGCCTTAATTGTTCGTGCAGTCAAACGGAGTCAAATAGTTGGTGCTTGTTGATCCGAGAAGGAGAATTGGGTCACATTGTGCGTACTTGGTGACTTGGTAAAACAAACGGATCAAGTTATGGATACATGTTGATCCGAGAAGCCGAATTGGGTCAATTGAAAGACTTGTTGATCCCAGAAGTCAATTGGGTTCAAATACAAGCCTTAATGATTCGTGAAGTCGAACGGAGTCAAATAGTTGGTGCTTGTTGATCCGAGATGGCGAATTGGGTCACATTGTGCGTACTTGGTGACTTTATAAAATAAATGAATCAAGTTATGGATACTTGTTGATCCGAGAAGCCCAATTAAGTCAAATGGAAGACTTGTTGATCCGAGAATTCGATTGGGTTCAAATACAAGCCTTAATGATTCGTGAAGTCGAACGGAGTCAAATAGTTGGTGCTTGTTGATCTGAGAAGGCGAATTGGGTCACATTGTGCGTACTTGGTGACTTGGTATAACAAACGGATCAAGTTATGGATACTTGTTGATCCGAGAAGCCGAATTGGGTCAATTGAAAGACTTGTTGATCCGAGAAGTCAATTGCGTTCAAATACAAGCCTTAATGATTCATGAAGTCGAATAGAGTCAAATAGTTGGTGCGTGTTGATCCGAGAATGCGAATTGGGTCACATTGTGCGTACTTGGTGACTTTATAAAACAAATGAATCAAGTTATGGATACTTGTTGATCCGAGAAGCCCAATTAAGTCAAATGGAAGACTTGTTGATCCGAGAAGTCAATTTGGTTCAAATACAAGCCTTAATGATTCGTTAAGTCGAACGGAGTCAAATAGTTGGTGCTTGTTGATCCGAGAAGGCGAATTGGGTCACATTGTGCGTACTTGGTGACTTTATAAAACAAACGAATCAAGTTATGGATACTTGTTGATCCGAGAAGCCCAATTAAGTCAAATGGAAGACTTGTTGATCCGAGAAGTCAATTGGGTTCAAATACAAGCCTTAATGATTCGTGCAGTCAAACGGAGTCAAATAGTTGGTGCTTGTTGATCCGAGAAGGAGAATTGGGTCACATTGTGCGTACTTGGTGACTTGCTAAAACAAACGGATCAAGTTATGGATACTTGTTGATCCGAGATGCTGAATTGGGTCAATTGAAAGACTTGTTGACCCGAGAAGTCAATTGGGTTCAAATACAAGCCTTAATGATTCTTGAAGTCGAACGGAGTCAAATAGTTGGTGCTCGTTCATTCGAGAAGGCGAATTGGGTCACATTGTGCGTACTTGGTGACTTGGTAAAACAAACGGATCAAGTTATGGATACTTGTTGATCCGAGGAGCCGAATTTGGTCAATTGAAAGACTTGTTGATCCGAGAAGTCAATTGTGGTCAAATACAAGCCTTAATGATTCGTGAAGTCGAACGGAGTCAAATTGTTGGTGCTTGTTGATCCGAGAAGGCGAATTGGGTCACATTGTGCGTACTTGGTGACTTTATAAAACAAACGAATCAAGTTATGGATACTTGTTGATCCGAGAAGCTGAATTGGGTCAATTGAAAGACTTGTTGATCCGAGAAGTCAATTGGGTTCAAATACAAGCCTTAATGATTCGTGAAGTCGAACGAATTGAATTAGTTGGTGCTTGTTGATCCGAGAAGGCGAATTGGGTCACATTGTGCGTACTTGGTGACTTGGTAAAACAAATGGGTCAAGTTATGGATACTTGTTGATCCCAGAAGCCGAATTGGGTCAATTGAAGGACTTGTTGATCCGAGAAGTCAATTGGGTTCAAATACAAGCCTTAATGATTCGTGAAGTCGAACGGAGTCAAATAGTTGGTGCTTGTTGATCCGAGATGGCGTATTGGGTCACATTGTGCGTACTTGGTGACTTTGTAAAACAAACGGATCAAGTATTGGATACTTGTTGATCCGATAATCCGAATTGGGTCAATTGTTGGTCCGAGAAGTCAATTGGGTTCAAATACAAGCCTTAATGATTCGTGAAGTCGAACAGAGTCAAATAGTTGGTGCTCGTTGATCCGAGAAGGCGAATTAGGTCACATTTTGCGTACTTGGTGACTTACCAAAACAAACGGATTAAGTTATGGATACTTGTTAATCCGAGGGGCCGAATTGGGTCAATTGAAAGACTTGTTGATCCGAGAAGTCAATTGGGTTTAAATACAAGCCTTAGGGATTCGTGAAGTCGAACGGAGTCAATTAGTTGGTGCTCGTTGATCAGAGAAGGCGAATTGGGTCACATTGTGCGTACTTGGTTACTTTATAAAACAAACGAATCAAGTTATGGATACTTGTTGGTCCGAGAAGCCCAATTAAGTAAAATGGAAGACTTGTTGGTCTGAGAAGTCAATTAGGTTCAAATACAACCCTTAATGATTCGTGAAGTCGAACGGAGTCAAATAATTGGTGCTTGTTGATCCGAGAAGGCGAATTGGGTCACATTGTGCGTACTTGGTGACTTGGTAAAACAAATGGATCAAGTTATGGATACTTGTTGATCCGAGAAGCCGAATTGGGTCAATTGAAAGACTTGTTGATCCGAGAAATCAATTGGGTTCAAATACGAGCCTTAATGATTTGTGAAGTCGAAAGGAGTCAAATAGCTGGTGCTTGTTGATCCGAGATGGCGAATTGGGTCACATTGTGCGTACTTGGTGACTTGGTAAAACAAAAAGATCAAGTTATGGATACTTGTTGATCCGAGAAGCCGTATTGGGTCAATTGAAAGACTTGTTAATCCGAGAAGTCAATTGGATTCAAATACAAGCCTTAATGATTCATGAAGTCGAACGGAGTCAAATAGTTGGTGCGTGTTGATCCGAGAATGCGAATTGGGTCACATTGTGCGTACTTGGTGACTTTATAAAATAAATGAATCAAGTTATGGATACTTGTTGATCCGAGAAGCCCAATTGGGTCAATTGAAGGACTTGTTGATCCAAGAAGTCAATTGGGTTCAAATACAAGCCTTAATGATTCGTGAAGTCGAACGAAGTCAAATAGTTGGTGCTTGTTGATCCGAGATGGCAAATTGGGTCACATTGTGCGTACTTGGTGACTTGGTAAAACAAACGGGTCAAGTTTTGGATACTTGTTGATCCGAGAAGCCCAATTAAGTCAAATGGAAGACTTGTTGATCCGAGAAGTCAATTGGGTTCAAATACAAGCCTTAATTGTTCGTGCAGTCAAACGGAGTCAAATAGTTGGTGCTTGTTGATCCGAGAAGGAGAATTGGGTCACATTGTGCGTACTTGGTGACTTGGTAAAACAAACGGATCAAGTTATGGATACATGTTGATCCGAGAAGCCGAATTGGGTCAATTGAAAGACTTGTTGATCCCAGAAGTCAATTGGGTTCAAATACAAGCCTTAATGATTCGTGAAGTCGAACGGAGTCAAATAGTTGGTGCTTGTTGATCCGAGATGGCGAATTGGGTCACATTGTGCGTACTTGGTGACTTTATAAAATAAATGAATCAAGTTATGGATACTTGTTGATCCGAGAAGCCCAATTAAGTCAAATGGAAGACTTGTTGATCCGAGAATTCGATTGGGTTCAAATACAAGCCTTAATGATTCGTGAAGTCGAACGGAGTCAAATAGTTGGTGCTTGTTGATCCGAGAAGGCGAATTGGGTCACATTGTGCGTACTTGGTGACTTGGTATAACAAACGGATCAAGTTATGGATACTTGTTGATCCGAGAAGCCGAATTGGGTCAATTGAAAGACTTGTTGATCCGAGAAGTCAATTGCGTTCAAATACAAGCCTTAATGATTCATGAAGTCGAATAGAGTCAAATAGTTGGTGCGTGTTGATCCGAGAATGCGAATTGGGTCACATTGTGCGTACTTGGTGACTTTATAAAACAAATGAATCAAGTTATGGATACTTGTTGATCCGAGAAGCCCAATTAAGTCAAATGGAAGACTTGTTGATCCGAGAAGTCAATTTGGTTCAAATACAAGCCTTAATGATTCGTTAAGTCGAACGGAGTCAAATAGTTGGTGCTTGTTGATCCGAGAAGGCGAATTGGGTCACATTGTGCGTACTTGGTGACTTTATAAAACAAACGAATCAAGTTATGGATACTTGTTGATCCGAGAAGCCCAATTAAGTCAAATGGAAGACTTGTTGATCCGAGAAGTCAATTGGGTTCAAATACAAGCCTTAATGATTCGTGCAGTCAAACGGAGTCAAATAGTTGGTGCTTGTTGATCCGAGAAGGAGAATTGGGTCACATTGTGCGTACTTGGTGACTTGGTAAAACAAACGGATCAAGTTATGGATACTTGTTGATCCGAGATGCCGAATTGGGTCAATTGAAAGACTTGTTGACCCGAGAAGTCAATTGGGTTCAAATACAAGCCTTAATGATTCTTGAAGTCGAACGGAGTCAAATAGTTGGTGCTCGTTCATTCGAGAAGGCGAATTGTGTCACATTGTGCGTACTTGGTGACTTGGTAAAACAAACGGATCAAGTTATGGATACTTGTTGATCCGAGGAGCCGAATTTGGTCAATTGAAAGACTTGTTGATCCGAGAAGTCAATTGTGGTCAAATACAAGCCTTAATGATTCGTGAAGTCGAACGGAGTCAAATTGTTGGTGCTTGTTGATCCGAGAAGGCGAATTGGGTCACATTGTGCGTACTTGGTGACTTTATAAAACAAACGAATCAAGTTATGGATACTTGTTGATCCGAGAAGCTGGATTGGGTCAATTGAAAGACTTGTTGATCCGAGAAGTCAATTGGGTTCAAATACAAGCCTTAATGATTCGTGAAGTCGAACGAATTGAATTAGTTGGTGCTTGTTGATCCGAGAAGGCGAATTGGGTCACATTGTGCGTACTTGGTGACTTGGTAAAACAAATGGGTCAAGTTATGGATACTTGTTGATCCCAGAAGCCGAATTGGGTCAATAGAAGGACTTGTTGATCCGAGAAGTCAATTGGGTTCAAATACAAGCCTTAATGATTCGTGAAGTGGAACGGAGTCAAATAGTTGGTGCTTGTTGATCCGAGATGGCGTATTGGGTCACATTGTGCGTACTTGGTGACTTTGTAAAACAAACGGATCAAGTATTGGATACTTGTTGATCCGAGAATCCGAATTGGGTCAATTGTTGGTCCGAGAAGTCAATTGGGTTCAAATACAAGCCTTAATGATTCGTGAAGTCGAACAGAGTCAAATAGTTGGTGCTCGTTGATCCGAGAAGGCGAATTAGGTCACATTTTGCGTACTTGGTGACTTGCCAAAACAAACGGATTAAGTAATGGATACTTGTTAATCCGAGGGGCCGAATTGGGTCAATTGAAAGACTTGTTGATCCGAGAAGTCAATTGGGTTTAAATACAAGCCTTAGGGATTCGTGAAGTCGAACGGAGTCAATTAGTTGGTGCTCGTTGATCAGAGAAGGCGAATTGGGTCACATTGTGCGTACTTGGTTACTTTATAAAACAAACGAATCAAGTTATGGATACTTGTTGGTCCGAGAAGCCCAATTAAGTAAAATGGAAGACTTGTTGGTCTGAGAAGTCAATTAGGTTCAAATACAACCCTTAATGATTCGTGAAGTCGAACGAAGTCAAATAATTGGTGCTTGTTGATCCGAGAAGGCGAATTGGGTCACATTGTGCGTACTTGGTGATTTGGTAAAACAAATGGATCAAGTTATGGATACTTGTTGATCCGAGAAGCCGAATTGGGTCAATTGAAAGACTTGTTGATCCGAGAAATCAATTGGGTTCAAATACGAGCCTTAATGATTTGTGAAGTCGAAAGGAGTCAAATAGCTGGTGCTTGTTGATCCGAGATGGCGAATTGGGTCACATTGTGCGAACTTGGTGACTTGGTAAAACAAAAAGATCAAGTTATGGATACTTGTTGATCCGAGAAGCCGTATTGGGTCAATTGAAAGACTTGTTAATCCGAGAAGTCAATTGGGTTCAAATACAAGCCTTAATGATTCATGAAGTCGAACGGAGTCAAATAGTTGGTGCGTGTTGATGCGAGAATGCGAATTGGGTCACATTGTGCGTACTTGGTGACTTTATAAAATAAATGAATCAAGTTATGGATACTTGTTGATCCGAGAAGCCCAATTGGGTCAATTGAAGGACTTGTTGATCCAAGAAGTCAATTGGGTTCAAATAC
Source organism: Ajuga chamaepitys (assembly GCA_958295605.1). Taxonomy (NCBI): domain Eukaryota; kingdom Viridiplantae; phylum Streptophyta; class Magnoliopsida; order Lamiales; family Lamiaceae; genus Ajuga; species Ajuga chamaepitys. Next base: position 36,489,853 of record OY282495.1, read on the forward strand.
AAGCCTTAATGATTCGTGAAGTCGAACGAAGTCAAATAGTTGGTGCTTGTTGATCCGAGATGGAGAATTGGGTCACATTGTGCGTACCTGGTGACTTGGTAAAACAAACGGATCAAGTTATGGATACATGTTGATCCGAGAAGCCGAATTGGGTCAATTGAAAGACTTGTTGATCCGAGAAGTCAATTGGGTTCAAATACAAGCCTTAATGATTCGTGAAGTCGAACGGAGTCAAATAGTTGATGCTTGTTGATCCGAGATGGCGAATTGGGTCACATTGTGCGTACTTGGTGACTTTATAAAATAAATGAATCAAGTTATGGATACTTGTTGATCCGAGAAGCCCAATTAAGTCAAATGGAAGACTTGTTGATCCGGGAAGTCGATTGGGTTCAAATACAAGCCTTAATGATTCGTGAAGTCGAACGGAGTCAAATAGTTGGTGCTTGTTGATCCGAGATGGCAAATTGGGTCACATTGTGCGTACTTGGTGACTTGGTAAAACAAACGGGTCAAGTTTTGGATACTTGTTGATCCGAGAAGCCGAATTGGGTCAATTGAAAGACTTGTTGGTCCGAGAAGTCAATTGGGTTCAAATACAAGCCTTAATGATTCATGAAGTCGAACGGAGTCAAATAGTTGGTGCTTGTTGATCCGAGAAGGCGAATTGGGTCACATTGTGCGTACTTGGTGACTTGCCAAAACAAACGGATTAAGTTATGGATACTTGTTAATCTGAGGAGCCGAATTGGTTCAATTGAAAGACTTGTTGATCCGAGAAGTCAATTGGGTTCAAATACAAGCCTTAGGGATTCGTGAAGTCGAACGGAGTCAATTAGTTGGTGCTCGTTGATCCGAGAAGGCGAATTGGGTCACATTGTGCGTACTTGGTTACTTTATAAAACAAACGAATCAAGTTATGGTTACTTGTTGGTCCGAGAAGCCCAATTAAGTCAAATGGAAGACTTGTTGGTCTGAGAAGTCAATTAGGTTCAAATACAACCCTTAATGATCCGTGAAGTCGAATGGAGTCAAATAATTGGTGCTTGTTGATCCGAGAAGGGGAATTGGGTCACATTGTGCGTACTTGGTGTCTTGGAAAAACAAATGGATCAAGTTATGGATACTTGTTGATCCGAGAAGCCGAATTGGGTCAATTGAAAGACTTGTTGATCCGAGAAATCAATTGGGTTCAAATACAAGCCTTAATGATTTGTGATGTCGAAAGGAGTCAAATAGTTGGTGCTTGTTGATCCGAGATGGCGAATTGGGTCACATTGTGCGTACTTGGTGACTTGGTAAAACAAACGGATCAAGTTATGGATACTTGTTGATCCGAGAGGCCGAATTGGGTCAATTGAAAGACTTGTTGATCCGAGAAGTCAATTGGGTTCAAATACAAGCCTTAATGATTCGTGAAGTCGAACGGAGTCAAATAGTTGGTGCTTGTTGATCCGAGAAGGCGAATTGGGTCACATTGTGCGTACTTGGTGACTTGGTAAAATAAACGGATCAAGTTATGGATACTTGTTGATCCGAGGAACCGAATTGGGTCAATTGAAAGACTTGTTGATCTGAGAAGTCAATTGGGGTCAAATACAAGCCTTAATGATTCGTGAAGTCGAACGGAGTCAAATTGTTGGTTCTTGTTGATCCGAGAAGGCGAATTGGGTCACATTGTGCATACTTGGTGACTTTATAAAACAAACGAATCGAGTTATGGATACTTGTTGATCCGAGAAGCCCAATTGAGTCAAATGGAAGACTTGTTGATCCGAGAAGTCAATTAGGTTCATATACAAGCCTTAATGATTCGTGAAGTCGAACGGAGTCAAATAGTTGGTGCTTGTTGATCCGAGATGGCGAATTGGGTCACATTGTGCGTACTTGGTGACTTTATAAAATAAATGAATCAAGTTATGGATACTTGTTGATCCGAGAAGCCCAATTAAGTCAAATGGAAGACTTGTTGATCCGAGAAGTCGATTGGGTTCAAATACAAGCCTTAATGATTCGTGAAGTCGAACGGAGTCAAATAGTTGGTGCTTGTTGATCCGAGATGGCAAATTGGGTCACATTGTGCGTACTTGGTGACTTGGTAAAACAAACGGGTCAAGTTTTGGATACTTGTTGATCCGAGAAGCCGAATTGGGTCAATTGAAAGACTTGTTGGTCCGAGAAGTCAATTGGGTTCAAATACAAGCCTTAATGATTCATGAAGTCGAACGGAGTCAAATAGTTGGTGCTTGTTGATCCGCGAAGGCGAATTGGGTCACATTGTGCGTACTTGGTGACTTGCCAAAACAAACGGATTAAGTTATGGATACTTGTTAATCCGAGGAGCCGAATTGGTTCAATTGAAAGACTTGTTGATCCGAGAAGTCAATTGGGTTCAAATACAAGCCTTAGGGATTCGTGAAGTCGAACGGAGTCAATTAGTTGGTGCTCGTTGATCCGAGAAGGCGAATTGGGTCACATTGTGCGTACTTGGTTACTTTATAAAACAAACGAATCAAGTTATGGTTACTTGTTGGTCCGAGAAGCCCAATTAAGTCAAATGGAAGACTTGTTGGTCTGAGAAGTCGATTAGGTTCAAATACAACCCTTAATGATTCGTGAAGTCGAATGGAGTCAAATAATTGGTGCTTGTTGATCCGAGAAGGCGAATTGGGTCACATTGTGCGTACTTGGTGTCTTGGTAAAACAAATGGATCAAGTTATGGATACTTGTTGATCCGAGAAGCCGAATTGGGTCAATTGAAAGACTTGTTGATCCGAGAAATCAATTGGGTTCAAATATAAGCCTTAATGATTTGTGATGTCGAAAGGAGTCAAATAGTTGGTGCTTGTTGATCCGAGATGGCGAATTGGGTCACATTGTGCGTACTTGGTGACTTGGTAAAACAAACGGATCAAGTTATGGATACTTGTTGATCCGAGAGGCCGAATTGGGTCAATTGAAAGACTTGTTGATCCGAGAAGTCAATTGGGTTCAAATACAAGCCTTAATGATTCGTGAAGTCGAACGGAGTCAAATAGTTGGTGCTTGTTGATCCGAGAAGGCGAATTGGGTCACATTGTGCGTACTTGGTGACTTGGTAAAATAAACGGATCAAGTTATGGATACTTGTTGATCCGAGGAACCGAATTGGTTCAATTGAAAGACTTGTTGATCTGAGAAGTCAATTGGGGTCAAATACAAGCCTTAATGATTCGTGAAGTCGAACGGAGTCAAATTGTTGGTTCTTGTTGATCCGAGAAGGCGAATTGGGTCACATTGTGCATACTTGGTGACTTTATAAAACAAACGAATCGAGTTATGGATACTTGTTGATCCGAGAAGCCCAATTGAGTCAAATGGAAGACTTGTTGATCCGAGAAGTCAATTAGGTTCATATACAAGCCTTAATGATTCGTGAAGTCGAACGGAGTCAAATAGTTGGTGCTGGTTGATCCGAGAAGGCGAATTGGGTCACATTGTGCGTACTTGGTGACTTGGTATCATAAACGGATCAAGTTATGGATACTTGTTGATCCGAGAAGCCAAATTGGATCAACTGAAAGACATGTTGATCCGAGAAGTCAATTGGGTTCAAATACAAGCCTTAATGATTCGTGAAGTCGAACGGAGTCAAATTGTTGGTTCTTGTTGATCCGAGAAGGCGAATTGGGTCACATTGTGCATACTTGGTGACTTTATAAAACAAACGAATCGAGTTATGGATACTTGTTGATCCGAGAAGCCCAATTAAGTCAAATGGAAGACTTGTTGATCCGGGAAGTCGATTGGGTTCAAATACAAGCCTTAATGATTCGTGAAGTCGAACGGAGTCAATTAGTTGGTGCTCTTTGATCCGAGAAGGCGAATTGGGTCACACTGTGCGTACTTGGTGACTTGGTAAAACAAACGGATCAAGTTATGGATACTTGTTGATCCGAGAGGCCGAATTGGGTCAATTGAAAGACTTGTTGATCCGAGAAGTCAATTGGGTTCAAATACAAGCCTTAATGATTCGTGAAGTCGAACGGAGTCAAATAGTTGGTGCTTGTTGATCCGAGAAGGCGAATTGGGTCACATTGTGCGTACTTGGTGACTTGGTAAAATAAACGGATCAAGTTATGGATACTTGTTGATCCGAGGAACCGAATTGGGTCAATTGAAAGACTTGTTGATCTGAGAAGTCAATTGGGGTCAAATACAAGCCTTAATGATTCGTGAAGTCGAACGGAGTCAAATTGTTGGTTCTTGTTGATCCGAGAAGGCGAATTGGGTCACATTGTGCATACTTGGTGACTTTATAAAACAAACGAATCGAGTTATGGATACTTGTTGATCCGAGAAGCCCAATTGAGTCAAATGGAAGACTTGTTGATCCGAGAAGTCAATTAGGTTCATATACAAGCCTTAATGATTCGTGAAGTCGAACGGAGTCAAATAGTTGGTGCTTGTTGATCCGAGATGGCGAATTGGGTCACATTGTGCGTACTTGGTGACTTTATAAAATAAATGAATCAAGTTATGGATACTTGTTGATCCGAGAAGCCCAATTAAGTCAAATGGAAGACTTGTTGATCCGAGAAGTCGATTGGGTTCAAATACAAGCCTTAATGATTCGTGAAGTCGAACGGAGTCAAATAGTTGGTGCTTGTTGATCCGAGATGGCAAATTGGGTCACATTGTGCGTACTTGGTGACTTGGTAAAACAAACGGGTCAAGTTTTGGATACTTGTTGATCCGAGAAGCCGAATTGGGTCAATTGAAAGACTTGTTGGTCCGAGAAGTCAATTGGGTTCAAATACAAGCCTTAATGATTCATGAAGTCGAACGGAGTCAAATAGTTGGTGCTTGTTGATCCGCGAAGGCGAATTGGGTCACATTGTGCGTACTTGGTGACTTGCCAAAACAAACGGATTAAGTTATGGATACTTGTTAATCCGAGGAGCCGAATTGGTTCAATTGAAAGACTTGTTGATCCGAGAAGTCAATTGGGTTCAAATACAAGCCTTAGGGATTCGTGAAGTCGAACGGAGTCAATTAGTTGGTGCTCGTTGATCCGAGAAGGCGAATTGGGTCACATTGTGCGTACTTGGTTACTTTATAAAACAAACGAATCAAGTTATGGTTACTTGTTGGTCCGAGAAGCCCAATTAAGTCAAATGGAAGACTTGTTGGTCTGAGAAGTCGATTAGGTTCAAATACAACCCTTAATGATTCGTGAAGTCGAATGGAGTCAAATAATTGGTGCTTGTTGATCCGAGAAGGCGAATTGGGTCACATTGTGCGTACTTGGTGTCTTGGTAAAACAAATGGATCAAGTTATGGATACTTGTTGATCCGAGAAGCCGAATTGGGTCAATTGAAAGACTTGTTGATCCGAGAAATCAATTGGGTTCAAATATAAGCCTTAATGATTTGTGATGTCGAAAGGAGTCAAATAGTTGGTGCTTGTTGATCCGAGATGGCGAATTGGGTCACATTGTGCGTACTTGGTGACTTGGTAAAACAAACGGATCAAGTTATGGATACTTGTTGATCCGAGAGGCCGAATTGGGTCAATTGAAAGACTTGTTGATCCGAGAAGTCAATTGGGTTCAAATACAAGCCTTAATGATTCGTGAAGTCGAACGGAGTCAAATAGTTGGTGCTTGTTGATCCGAGAAGGCGAATTGGGTCACATTGTGTGTACTTGGTGACTTGGTAAAATAAACGGATCAAGTTATGGATACTTGTTGATCCGAGGAACCGAATTGGTTCAATTGAAAGACTTGTTGATCTGAGAAGTCAATTGGGGTCAAATACAAGCCTTAATGATTCGTGAAGTCGAACGGAGTCAAATTGTTGGTTCTTGTTGATCCGAGAAGGCGAATTGGGTCACATTGTGCATACTTGGTGACTTTATAAAACAAACGAATCGAGTTATGGATACTTGTTGATCCGAGAAGCCCAATTGAGTCAAATGGAAGACTTGTTGATCCGAGAAGTCAATTAGGTTCATATACAAGCCTTAATGATTCGTGAAGTCGAACGGAGTCAAATAGTTGGTGCTGGTTGATCCGAGAAGGCGAATTGGGTCACATTGTGCGTACTTGGTGACTTGGTATCATAAACGGATCAAGTTATGGATACTTGTTGATCCGAGAAGCCAAATTGGATCAACTGAAAGACATGTTGATCCGAGAAGTCAATTGGGTTCAAATACAAGCCTTAATGATTCGTGAAGTCGAACGGAGTCAAATTGTTGGTTCTTGTTGATCCGAGAAGGCGAATTGGGTCACATTGTGCATACTTGGTGACTTTATAAAACAAACGAATCGAGTTATGGATACTTGTTGATCCGAGAAGCCCAATTAAGTCAAATGGAAGACTTGTTGATCCGGGAAGTCGATTGGGTTCAAATACAAGCCTTAATGATTCGTGAAGTCGAACGGAGTCAAATAGTTGGTGCTTGTTGATCCGAGATGGCAAATTGGGTCACATTGTGCGTACTTGGTGACTTGGTAAAACAAACGGGTCAAGTTTTGGATACTTGTTGATCCGAGAAGCCGAATTGGGTCAATTGAAAGACTTGTTGGTCCGAGAAGTCAATTGGGTTCAAATACAAGCCTTAATGATTCATGAAGTCGAACGGAGTCAAATAGTTGGTGCTTGTTGATCCGAGAAGGCGAATTGGGTCACATTGTGCGTACTTGGTGACTTGCCAAAACAAACGGATTAAGTTATGGATACTTGTTAATCCGAGGAGCCGAATTGGTTCAATTGAAAGACTTGTTGATCCGAGAAGTCAATTGGGTTCAAATACAAGCCTTAATGATTCTTGAAGTCGAACGGAGTCAAATAGTTGGTGCTCGTTCATTCGAGAAGGCGAATTGTGTCACATTGTGCGTACTTGGTGACTTGGTAAAACAAACGGATCAAGTTATGGATACTTGTTGATCCGAGGAGCCGAATTTGGTCAATTGAAAGACTTGTTGATCCGAGAAGTCAATTGTGGTCAAATACAAGCCTTAATGATTCGTGAAGTCGAACGGAGTCAAATTGTTGGTGCTTGTTGATCCGAGAAGGCGAATTGGGTCACATTGTGCGTACTTGGTGACTTTATAAAACAAACGAATCAAGTTATGGATACTTGTTGATCCGAGAAGCTGGATTGGGTCAATTGAAAGACTTGTTGATCCGAGAAGTCAATTGGTTTCAAATACAAGCCTTAATGATTCGTGAAGTCGAACGGAGTCAAATAGTTGGTGCTTGTTGATCCGAGAAGGCGAATTGGGTCAAATGGAAGACTTGTTGGTCTGAGAAGTCGATTAGGTTCAAATACAACCCTTAATGATTCGTGAAGTCGAATGGAGTCAAATAATTGGTGCTTGTTGATCCGAGAAGGCGAATTGGGTCACATTGTGCGTACTTGGTGTCTTGGTAAAACAAATGGATCAAGTTATGGATACTTGTTGATCCGAGAAGCCGAATTGGGTCAATTGAAAGACTTGTTGATCCGAGAAATCAATTGGGTTCAAATACAAGCCTTAATGATTTGTGATGTCGAAAGGAGTCAAATAGTTGGTGCTTGTTGATCCGAGATGGCGAATTGGGTCACATTGTGCGTACTTGGTGACTTGGTAAAACAAACGGATCAAGTTATGGATACTTGTTGATCCGAGAGGCCGAATTGGGTCAATTGAAAGACTTGTTGATCCGAGAAGTCAATTGGGTTCAAATACAAGCCTTAATGATTCGTGAAGTCGAACGGAGTCAAATAGTTGGTGCTTGTTGATCCGAGAAGGCGAATTGGGTCACATTGTGCGTACTTGGTGACTTGGTAAAATAAACGGATCAAGTTATGGATACTTGTTGATCCGAGGAACCGAATTGGTTCAATTGAAAGACTTGTTGATCTGAGAAGTCAATTGGGGTCAAATACAAGCCTTAATGATTCGTGAAGTCGAACGGAGTCAAATTGTTGGTTCTTGTTGATCCGAGAAGGCGAATTGGGTCACATTGTGCATACATGGTGACTTTATAAAACAAACGAATCGAGTTATGGATACTTGTTGATCCGAGAAGCCCAATTGAGTCAAATGGAAGACTTGTTGATCCGAGAAGTCAATTAGGTTCATATACAAGCCTTAATGATTCGTGAAGTCGAACGGAGTCAAATAGTTGGTGCTGGTTGATCCGAGAAGGCGAATTGGGTCACATTGTGCGTACTTGGTGACTTGGTATCATAAACGGATCAAGTTATGGATACTTGTTGATCCGAGAAGCCAAATTGGATCAACTGAAAGACATGTTGATCCGAGAAGTCAATTGGGTTCAAATACAAGCCTTAATGATTCGTGAAGTCGAACGGAGTCAAATAGTTGGTGCTTGTTGATCCGAGATGGCGAATTGGGTCACATTGTGCGTACTTGGTGACTTGGTAAAACAAACGGATCAAGTTATGAATACTTGTTGATCCGAGAAGCCGAATTGGGTCAATCGAAAGACTTGTTGGTCTGAGAAGTCAATTGGGTTCAAATACAAGCCTTAATGATTCGTGAAGTCGAACGGAGTCAAATAGTTGGTGCTTGTTGATCCGAGAAGGCGAATTGAGTCACATTGTGCGTACTTGGTGACTTGCCAAAACAAACGGATTAAGTTATGGATACTTGTTAATCCGAGGAGCCGAATTGGGTCAATTGAAAGACTTGTTGATCCGAGAAGTCAATTGGGTTCAAATACAAGCCTTAGGGATTCATGAAGTCGAACGGAGTCAATTAGTTGGTGCTCGTTGATCCGAGAAGGCGAATTGGGTCACATTGTGCGTACTTGGTTACTTTATAAAACAAACGAATCAAGTTATGGATACTTGTTGGTCCGAGAAGCCCAATTAAGTCAAATGGAAGACTTGTTGATCCAAAAAGTCAATTGGGTTCAAATACAAGCCTTAATGATTCGTGAAGTCGAACGAAGTCAAATAGTTGGTGCTTGTTGATCCGAGATGGCAAATTGGGTCACATTGTGCGTACTTGGTGACTTGGTAAAACAAACGGATCAAGTTTTGGATACTTGTTGATCCGAGAAGCCGAATTGGGTCAATTGAAAGACTTGTTGGTCCGAGAAGTCAATTGGGTTCAAATACAAGCCTTAATGATTCATGAAGTCGAACGGAGTCAAATAGTTGGTGCGTGTTGATCCGAGAAGGCGAATTGGGTCACATTGTGCGTACTTGGTGACTTGCCAAAACAAACGGATTAAGTTATGGATACTTGTTAATCCGAGGAGCCGAATTGGGTCAATTGAAAGACTTGTTGATCCGAGAAGTCAATTAGGTTCAAATACAAGCCTTAGGGATTCGTGAAGTCGAACGGAGTCAATTAGTTGGTGCTCGTTGATCCGAGAAGGCGAATTGGGTCACATTGTGCGTACTTGGTTACTTTATAAAACAAACGAATCAAGTTATGGATACTTGTTAGTCCGAGAAGCCCAATTAAGTCAAATGGAAGACTTGTTGGTCTGAGAAGTCAATTAGGTTCAAATACAACCCTTAATGATTCGTGAAGTCGAATGGAGTCAAATAATTGGTGCTTGTTGATCCGAGAAGGCGAATTGGGTCACATTGTGCGTACTTGGTGACTTGGTAAAACAAATGGATCAAGTTATGGATACTTGTTGATCCGAGAAGCCGAATTGGGTCAATTGAAAGACTTGTTGATCCGAGAAGTCAATTGGGTTCAAATACAAGCCTTAATGATTCGTGAAGTCGAACGGAGTCAAATAGTTGGTGCTTGTTGATCCGAGAAGGCGAATTGGGTCACATTGTGCGTACTTGGTGACTTGGTAAAATAAACGGATCAAGTTATGGATACTTGTTGATCCGAGGAACCGAATTGGGTCAATTGAAAGACTTGTTGATCCGAGAAGTCCATTGGGGTCAAATACAAGCCTTAATGATTCGTGAAGTCGAACGGAGTCAAATTGTTGGTTCTTGTTGATCCAAGAAGGCAGATTGGGTCACATTGTGCATACTTGGTGACTTTATAAAACAAACGAATCGAGTTATGGATACTTGTTGATCCGAGAAGCCCAATTGAGTCAAATGGAAGACTTGTTGATCCGAGAAGTCAATTAGGTTCAAATACAAGCCTTAATGATTCGTGAAGTCGAACGGAGTCAAATAGTTGGTGCTGGTTGATCCGAGAAGGCGAATTGGGTCACATTGTGCGTACTTGGTGACTTGGTATCATAAACGGATCAAGTTATGGATACTTGTTGATCCGAGAAGCCAAATTGGGTCAACTGAAAGACTTGTTGATCCGAGAAGTCAATTGGGTTCAAATACAAGCCTTAATGATTCGTGAAGTCGAACGGAGTCAAATAGTTGGTGCTTGTTGATCCGAGATGGCGAATTGGGTCACATTGTGCGTACTTGGTGACTTGGTAACGGATCAAGTTATGGATACTTGTTGATCCGAGAAGCCGAATTGGGTCAATTGAAAGACTTGTTGGTCCGAGAAGTCAATTGGGTTCAAATACAAGCCCTAATGATTCGTGAAGTCGAACGGAGTCAAATAGTTGGTGCTTGTTGATCCGAGAAGGCGAATTGGGTCACATTGTGCGTATTTGGTGACTTGCAAAAACAAACGGATTAAGTTATGGATACTTGTTAATCCGAGGAGCCGAATTGGGTAAATTGAAAGACTTGTTGATCCGAGAAGTCAATTGGGTTCAAATACAAGCCTTAGGGATTCATGAAGTCAAACGGAGTCAATTAGTTGGTGCTCGTTGATCCGAGAAGGCGAATTGGGTCACATTGTGCGTACTTGGTTACTTTATAAAACAAACGAATCAAGTTATGGATACTTGTTGATCCGAGAAGCCAAATTGGGTCAAGTGAAAGACTTGTTGGTCTGAGAAGTCAATTAGGTTCAAATACAAGCCTTAATGATTCGTGAAGTCGAACGGAGTCAAATAGTTGGTGCTTGTTGATCCGAGATGGCGAATTGGGTCAAATTGTGCGTACTTGGTGACTTGGTAAAACAAACGGATCAAGTTATGGATACTTGTTGATCCGAGAAGCCGAATTGGGTCAATTGAAAGACTTGTTGGTCCGAGAAGTCAATTGGGTTCAAATACAAGCCTTAATGATTCGTGAAGTCGAACGGAGTAAAATTGTTGGTGCTTGTTGATCCGAGAAGGCGAATTGGGTCACATTGTGCGTATTTGGTGACTTGCCAAAACAAACGGATTAAGTTATGGATACTTGTTGATCCGAGGAGCCGAATTGGGTCAATTGAAAGACTTGTTGATTCGAGAAGTCAATTGGGTTCAAATACAAGCCTTAGGGATTCGTGAAGTCGAACTGAGTCAATTAGTTGGTGCTCGTTGATCCGAGAGGGCGAATTGGGTCACATTGTGCGTACTTGGTTACTTTATAAAACAAACGAATCAAGTTATGGTTACTTGTTGGTCCGAGAAGCCCAATTAAGTCAAATGGAAGACTTGTTGGTCTGAGAAGTCAATTAGGTTCAAATACAACCCTTAATGATTCGTGAAGTCGAATGGAGTCAAATAATTGGTGCTTGTTGATCCGAGAAGGCGAATTGGGTCACATTGTGCGTACTTGGTGTCTTGGTAAAACAAATGGATCAAGTTATGGATACTTGTTGATCCGAGAAGCCGAATTGGGTCAATTGAAAAACTTGTTGATCCGAGAAATCAATTGGGTTCAAATACAAGCCTTAATGATTTGTGATGTCGAAAGGAGTCAAATAGTTGGTGCTTGTTGATCCGAGATGGCGAATTGGGTCACATTGTGCGTACTTGGTGACTTGGTAAAACAAACGGATCAAGTTATGGATACTTGTTGATCCGAGAGGCCGAATTGGGTCAATTGAAAGACTTGTTGATCCGAGAAGTCAATTGGGTTCAAATACAAGCCTTAATGATTCGTGAAGTCGAACGGAGTCAAATAGTTGGTGCTTGTTGATCCGAGAAGGCGAATTGGGTCACATTGTGCGTACTTGGTGACTTGGTAAAATAAACGGATCAAGTTATGGATACTTGTTGATCCGAGGAACCGAATTGGGTCAATTGAAAGACTTGTTGATCTGAGAAGTCAATTGGGGTCAAATACAAGCCTTAATGATTCGTGAAGTCGAACGGAGTCAAATTGTTGGTTCTTGTTGATCCGAGAAGGCGAATTGGGTCACATTGTGCATACTTGGTGACTTTATAAAACAAACGAATCGAGTTATGGATACTTGTTGATCCGAGAAGCCCAATTGAGTCAAATGGAAGACTTGTTGATCCGAGAAGTCAATTAGGTTCATATACAAGCCTTAATGATTCGTGAAGTCGAACGGAGTCAAATAGTTGGTGCTGGTTGATCCGAGAAGGCGAAATGGGGCACATTGTGCGTACTTGGTGACTTGGTATCATAAACGGATCAAGTTATGGATACTTGTTGATCCGAGAAGCCAAATTGGATCAACTGAAAGACATGTTGATCCGAGAAGTCAATTGGGTTCAAATACAAGCCTTAATGATTCGTGAAGTCGAACGGAGTCAAATAGTTGGTGCTTGTTGATCCGAGATGGCGAATTGGGTCACATTGTGCGTACTTGGTGACTTGGTAAAACAAACGGATCAAGTTATGAATACTTGTTGATCCGAGAAGCCGAATTGGGTCAATCGAAAGACTTGTTGGTCCGAGAAGTCAATTGGGTTCAAATACAAGCCTTAATGATTCGTGAAGTCGAACAGAGTCAAATAGTTGGTGCTTGTTGATCCGAGAAGGCGAATTGAGTCACATTGTGCGTACTTGGTGACTTGCCAAAACAAACGGATTAAGTTATGGATACTTGTTAATCCGAGGAGCCGAATTGGGTCAATTGAAAGACTTGTTGATCCGAGAAGTCAATTGGGTTCAAATACAAGCCTTAGGGATTCATGAAGTCGAACGGAGTCAATTAGTTGGTGCTCGTTGATCCGAGAAGGCGAATTGGGTCACATTGTGCGTACTTGGTTACTTTATAAAACAAACGAATCAAGTTATGGATACTTGTTGGTCCGAGAAGCCCAATTAAGTCAAATGGAAGACTTGTTGATCCAAAAAGTCAATTGGGTTCAAATACAAGCCTTAATGATTCGTGAAGTCGAACGAAGTCAAATAGTTGGTGCTTGTTGATCCGAGATGGCAAATTGGGTCACATTGTGCGTACTTGGTGACTTGGTAAAACAAACGGATCAAGTTTTGGATACTTGTTGATCCGAGAAGCCGAATTGGGTCAATTGAAAGACTTGTTGGTCCGAGAAGTCAATTGGGTTCAAATACAAGCCTTAATGATTCATGAAGTCGAACGGAGTCAAATAGTTGGTGCGTGTTGATCCGAGAAGGCGAATTGGGTCACATTGTGCGTACTTGGTGACTTGCCAAAACAAACGGATTAAGTTATGGATACTTGTTAATCCGAGGAGCCGAATTGGTTCAATTGAAAGACTTGTTGATCCGAGAAGTCAATTGGGTTCAAATACAAGCCTTAATGATTCTTGAAGTCGAACGGAGTCAAATAGTTGGTGCTCGTTCATTCGAGAAGGCGAATTGTGTCACATTGTGCGTACTTGGTGACTTGGTAAAACAAACGGATCAAGTTATGGATACTTGTTGATCCGAGGAGCCGAATTTGGTCAATTGAAAGACTTGTTGATCCGAGAAGTCAATTGTGGTCAAATACAAGCCTTAATGATTCGTGAAGTCGAACGGAGTCAAATTGTTGGTGCTTGTTGATCCGAGAAGGCGAATTGGGTCACATTGTGCGTACTTGGTGACTTTATAAAACAAACGAATCAAGTTATGGATACTTGTTGATCCGAGAAGCTGGATTGGGTCAATTGAAAGACTTGTTGATCCGAGAAGTCAATTGGTTTCAAATACAAGCCTTAATGATTCGTGAAGTCGAACGGAGTCAAATAGTTGGTGCTTGTTGATCCGAGAAGGCGAATTGGGTCAAATGGAAGACTTGTTGGTCTGAGAAGTCGATTAGGTTCAAATACAACCCTTAATGATTCGTGAAGTCGAATGGAGTCAAATAATTGGTGCTTGTTGATCCGAGAAGGCGAATTGGGTCACATTGTGCGTACTTGGTGTCTTGGTAAAACAAATGGATCAAGTTATGGATACTTGTTGATCCGAGAAGCCGAATTGGGTCAATTGAAAGACTTGTTGATCCGAGAAATCAATTGGGTTCAAATACAAGCCTTAATGATTTGTGATGTCGAAAGGAGTCAAATAGTTGGTGCTTGTTGATCCGAGATGGCGAATTGGGTCACATTGTGCGTACTTGGTGACTTGGTAAAACAAACGGATCAAGTTATGGATACTTGTTGATCCGAGAGGCCGAATTGGGTCAATTGAAAGACTTGTTGATCCGAGAAGTCAATTGGGTTCAAATACAAGCCTTAATGATTCGTGAAGTCGAACGGAGTCAAATAGTTGGTGCTTGTTGATCCGAGAAGGCGAATTGGGTCACATTGTGCGTACTTGGTGACTTGGTAAAATAAACGGATCAAGTTATGGATACTTGTTGATCCGAGGAACCGAATTGGTTCAATTGAAAGACTTGTTGATCTGAGAAGTCAATTGGGGTCAAATACAAGCCTTAATGATTCGTGAAGTCGAACGGAGTCAAATTGTTGGTTCTTGTTGATCCGAGAAGGCGAATTGGGTCACATTGTGCATACATGGTGACTTTATAAAACAAACGAATCGAGTTATGGATACTTGTTGATCCGAGAAGCCCAATTGAGTCAAATGGAAGACTTGTTGATCCGAGAAGTCAATTAGGTTCATATACAAGCCTTAATGATTCGTGAAGTCGAACGGAGTCAAATAGTTGGTGCTGGTTGATCCGAGAAGGCGAATTGGGTCACATTGTGCGTACTTGGTGACTTGGTATCATAAACGGATCAAGTTATGGATACTTGTTGATCCGAGAAGCCAAATTGGATCAACTGAAAGACATGTTGATCCGAGAAGTCAATTGGGTTCAAATACAAGCCTTAATGATTCGTGAAGTCGAACGGAGTCAAATAGTTGGTGCTTGTTGATCCGAGATGGCGAATTGGGTCACATTGTGCGTACTTGGTGACTTGGTAAAACAAACGGATCAAGTTATGAATACTTGTTGATCCGAGAAGCCGAATTGGGTCAATCGAAAGACTTGTTGGTCTGAGAAGTCAATTGGGTTCAAATACAAGCCTTAATGATTCGTGAAGTCGAACGGAGTCAAATAGTTGGTGCTTGTTGATCCGAGAAGGCGAATTGAGTCACATTGTGCGTACTTGGTGACTTGCCAAAACAAACGGATTAAGTTATGGATACTTGTTAATCCGAGGAGCCGAATTGGGTCAATTGAAAGACTTGTTGATCCGAGAAGTCAATTAGGTTCAAATACAAGCCTTAGGGATTCGTGAAGTCGAACGGAGTCAATTAGTTGGTGCTCGTTGATCCGAGAAGGCGAATTGGGTCACATTGTGCGTACTTGGTTACTTTATAAAACAAACGAATCAAGTTATGGATACTTGTTAGTCCGAGAAGCCCAATTAAGTCAAATGGAAGACTTGTTGGTCTGAGAAGTCAATTAGGTTCAAATACAACCCTTAATGATTCGTGAAGTCGAATGGAGTCAAATAATTGGTGCTTGTTGATCCGAGAAGGCGAATTGGGTCACATTGTGCGTACTTGGTGACTTGGTAAAACAAATGGATCAAGTTATGGATACTTGTTGATCCGAGAAGCCGAATTGGGTCAATTGAAAGACTTGTTGATCCGAGAAGTCAATTGGGTTCAAATACAAGCCTTAATGATTCGTGAAGTCGAACGGAGTCAAATAGTTGGTGCTTGTTGATCCGAGAAGGCGAATTGGGTCACATTGTGCGTACTTGGTGACTTGGTAAAATAAACGGATCAAGTTATGGATACTTGTTGATCCGAGGAACCGAATTGGGTCAATTGAAAGACTTGTTGATCCGAGAAGTCCATTGGGGTCAAATACAAGCCTTAATGATTCGTGAAGTCGAACGGAGTCAAATTGTTGGTTCTTGTTGATCCAAGAAGGCAGATTGGGTCACATTGTGCATACTTGGTGACTTTATAAAACAAACGAATCGAGTTATGGATACTTGTTGATCCGAGAAGCCCAATTGAGTCAAATGGAAGACTTGTTGATCCGAGAAGTCAATTAGGTTCAAATACAAGCCTTAATGATTCGTGAAGTCGAACGGAGTCAAATAGTTGGTGCTGGTTGATCCGAGAAGGCGAATTGGGTCACATTGTGCGTACTTGGTGACTTGGTATCATAAACGGATCAAGTTATGGATACTTGTTGATCCGAGAAGCCAAATTGGGTCAACTGAAAGACTTGTTGATCCGAGAAGTCAATTGGGTTCAAATACAAGCCTTAATGATTCGTGAAGTCGAACGGAGTCAAATAGTTGGTGCTTGTTGATCCGAGATGGCGAATTGGGTCACATTGTGCGTACTTGGTGACTTGGTAACGGATCAAGTTATGGATACTTGTTGATCCGAGAAGCCGAATTGGGTCAATTGAAAGACTTGTTGGTCCGAGAAGTCAATTGGGTTCAAATACAAGCCCTAATGATTCGTGAAGTCGAACGGAGTCAAATAGTTGGTGCTTGTTGATCCGAGAAGGCGAATTGGGTCACATTGTGCGTATTTGGTGACTTGCAAAAACAAACGGATTAAGTTATGGATACTTGTTAATCCGAGGAGCCGAATTGGGTAAATTGAAAGACTTGTTGATCCGAGAAGTCAATTGGGTTCAAATACAAGCCTTAGGGATTCATGAAGTCAAACGGAGTCAATTAGTTGGTGCTCGTTGATCCGAGAAGGCGAATTGGGTCACATTGTGCGTACTTGGTTACTTTATAAAACAAACGAATCAAGTTATGGATACTTGTTGATCCGAGAAGCCAAATTGGGTCAAGTGAAAGACTTGTTGGTCTGAGAAGTCAATTAGGTTCAAATACAAGCCTTAATGATTCGTGAAGTCGAACGGAGTCAAATAGTTGGTGCTTGTTGATCCGAGATGGCGAATTGGGTCAAATTGTGCGTACTTGGTGACTTGGTAAAACAAACGGATCAAGTTATGGATACTTGTTGATCCGAGAAGCCGAATTGGGTCAATTGAAAGACTTGTTGGTCCGAGAAGTCAATTGGGTTCAAATACAAGCCTTAATGATTCGTGAAGTCGAACGGAGTAAAATTGTTGGTGCTTGTTGATCCGAGAAGGCGAATTGGGTCACATTGTGCGTATTTGGTGACTTGCCAAAACAAACGGATTAAGTTATGGATACTTGTTGATCCGAGGAGCCGAATTGGGTCAATTGAAAGACTTGTTGATTCGAGAAGTCAATTGGGTTCAAATACAAGCCTTAGGGATTCGTGAAGTCGAACTGAGTCAATTAGTTGGTGCTCGTTGATCCGAGAGGGCGAATTGGGTCACATTGTGCGTACTTGGTTACTTTATAAAACAAACGAATCAAGTTATGGTTACTTGTTGGTCCGAGAAGCCCAATTAAGTCAAATGGAAGACTTGTTGGTCTGAGAAGTCAATTAGGTTCAAATACAACCCTTAATGATTCGTGAAGTCGAATGGAGTCAAATAATTGGTGCTTGTTGATCCGAGAAGGCGAATTGGGTCACATTGTGCGTACTTGGTGTCTTGGTAAAACAAATGGATCAAGTTATGGATACTTGTTGATCCGAGAAGCCGAATTGGGTCAATTGAAAAACTTGTTGATCCGAGAAATCAATTGGGTTCAAATACAAGCCTTAATGATTTGTGATGTCGAAAGGAGTCAAATAGTTGGTGCTTGTTGATCCGAGATGGCGAATTGGGTCACATTGTGCGTACTTGGTGACTTGGTAAAACAAACGGATCAAGTTATGGATACTTGTTGATCCGAGAGGCCGAATTGGGTCAATTGAAAGACTTGTTGATCCGAGAAGTCAATTGGGTTCAAATACAAGCCTTAATGATTCGTGAAGTCGAACGGAGTCAAATAGTTGGTGCTTGTTGATCCGAGAAGGCGAATTGGGTCACATTGTGCGTACTTGGTGACTTGGTAAAATAAACGGATCAAGTTATGGATACTTGTTGATCCGAGGAACCGAATTGGGTCAATTGAAAGACTTGTTGATCTGAGAAGTCAATTGGGGTCAAATACAAGCCTTAATGATTCGTGAAGTCGAACGGAGTCAAATTGTTGGTTCTTGTTGATCCGAGAAGGCGAATTGGGTCACATTGTGCATACTTGGTGACTTTATAAAACAAACGAATCGAGTTATGGATACTTGTTGATCCGAGAAGCCCAATTGAGTCAAATGGAAGACTTGTTGATCCGAGAAGTCAATTAGGTTCATATACAAGCCTTAATGATTCGTGAAGTCGAACGGAGTCAAATAGTTGGTGCTGGTTGATCCGAGAAGGCGAAATGGGGCACATTGTGCGTACTTGGTGACTTGGTATCATAAACGGATCAAGTTATGGATACTTGTTGATCCGAGAAGCCAAATTGGATCAACTGAAAGACATGTTGATCCGAGAAGTCAATTGGGTTCAAATACAAGCCTTAATGATTCGTGAAGTCGAACGGAGTCAAATAGTTGGTGCTTGTTGATCCGAGATGGCGAATTGGGTCACATTGTGCGTACTTGGTGACTTGGTAAAACAAACGGATCAAGTTATGAATACTTGTTGATCCGAGAAGCCGAATTGGGTCAATCGAAAGACTTGTTGGTCCGAGAAGTCAATTGGGTTCAAATACAAGCCTTAATGATTCGTGAAGTCGAACAGAGTCAAATAGTTGGTGCTTGTTGATCCGAGAAGGCGAATTGAGTCACATTGTGCGTACTTGGTGACTTGCCAAAACAAACGGATTAAGTTATGGATACTTGTTAATCCGAGGAGCCGAATTGGGTCAATTGAAAGACTTGTTGATCCGAGAAGTCAATTGGGTTCAAATACAAGCCTTAGGGATTCATGAAGTCGAACGGAGTCAATTAGTTGGTGCTCGTTGATCCGAGAAGGCGAATTGGGTCACATTGTGCGTACTTGGTTACTTTATAAAACAAACGAATCAAGTTATGGATACTTGTTGGTCCGAGAAGCCCAATTAAGTCAAATGGAAGACTTGTTGATCCAAAAAGTCAATTGGGTTCAAATACAAGCCTTAATGATTCGTGAAGTCGAACGAAGTCAAATAGTTGGTGCTTGTTGATCCGAGATGGCAAATTGGGTCACATTGTGCGTACTTGGTGACTTGGTAAAACAAACGGATCAAGTTTTGGATACTTGTTGATCCGAGAAGCCGAATTGGGTCAATTGAAAGACTTGTTGGTCCGAGAAGTCAATTGGGTTCAAATACAAGCCTTAATGATTCATGAAGTCGAACGGAGTCAAATAGTTGGTGCGTGTTGATCCGAGAAGGCGAATTGGGTCACATTGTGCGTACTTGGTGACTTGCCAAAACAAACGGATTAAGTTATGGATACTTGTTAATCCGAGGAGCCGAATTGGGTCAATTGAAAGACTTGTTGATCCGAGAAGTCAATTGGGTTCAAATACAAGCCTTAGGGATTCGTGAAGTCGAACGGAGTCAATTAGTTGGTGCTCGTTGATCCGAGAAGGCGAATTGGGTCACATTGTGCGTACTTGGTTACTTTATAAAACAAACGAATAAAGTTATGGATACTTGTTAGTCCGAGAAGCCCAATTAAGTCAAATGGAAGACTTGTTGGTCTGAGAAGTCAATTAGGTTCAAATACAACCCTTAATGATTCGTGAAGTCGAATGGAGTCAAATAATTGGTGCTTGTTGATCCGAGAAGGCGAATTGGGTCACATTGTGCGTACTTGGTGACTTGGTAAAACAAATGGATCAAGTTATGGATACTTGTTGATCCGAGAAGCCGAATTGGGTCAATTGAAAGACTTGTTGATCCGAGAAGTCAATTGGGTTCAAATACAAGCCTTAATGATTCGTGAAGTCGAACGGAGTCAAATAGTTGGTGCTTGTTGATCCGAGAAGGCGAATTGGGTCACATTGTGCGTACTTGGTGACTTGGTAAAATAAACGGATCAAGTTATGGATACTTGTTGATCCGAGGAACCGAATTGGGTCAATTGAAAGACTTGTTGATCCGCGAAGTCAATTGGGGTCAAATACAAGCCTTAATGATTCGTGAAGTCGAACGGAGTCAAATTGTTGGTTCTTGTTGATCCAAGAAGGCAGATTGGGTCACATTGTGCATACTTGGTGACTTTATAAAACAAACGAATCGAGTTATGGATACTTGTTGATCCGAGAAGCCCAATTGAGTCAAATGGAAGACTTGTTGATCCGAGAAGTCAATTAGGTTCAAATACAAGCCTTAATGATTCGTGAAGTCGAACGGAGTCAAATAGTTGGTGCTGGTTGATCCGAGAAGGCGAATTGGGTCACATTGTGCGTACTTGGTGACTTGGTATCATAAACGGATCAAGTTATGGATACTTGTTGATCCGAGAAGCCAAATTGGGTCAACTGAAAGACTTGTTGATCCGAGAAGTCAATTGGGTTCAAATACAAGCCTTAATGATTCGTGAAGTCGAACGGAGTCAAATAGTTGGTGCTTGTTGATCCGAGATGGCGAATTGGGTCACATTGTGCGTACTTGGTGACTTGGTAACGGATCAAGTTATGGATACTTGTTGATCCGAGAAGCCGAATTGGGTCAATTGAAAGACTTGTTGGTCCGAGAAGTCAATTGGGTTCAAATACAAGCCTTAATGATTCGTGAAGTCGAACGGAGTCAAATAGTTGGTGCTTGTTGATCCGAGAAGGCGAATTGGGTCACATTGTGCGTATTTGGTGACTTGCAAAAACAAACGGATTAAGTTATGGATACTTGTTAATCCGAGGAGCCGAATTGGGTAAATTGAAAGACTTGTTGATCCGAGAAGTCAATTGGGTTCAAATACAAGCCTTAGGGATTCATGAAGTCGAACGGAGTCAATTAGTTGGTGCTCGTTGATCCGAGAAGGCGAATTAGGTCACATTGTGCGTACTTGGTTACTTTATAAAACAAACGAATCAAGTTATGGATACTTGTTGATCCGAGAAGCCAAATTGGGTCAACTGAAAGACTTGTTGGTCTGAGAAGTCAATTAGGTTCAAATACAAGCCTTAATGATTCGTGAAGTCGAACGGAGTCAAATAGTTGGTGCTTGTTGATCCGAGATGGCGAATTGGGCCACATTGTGCGTACTTGGTGACTTGGTAAAACAAACGGATCAAGTTATGGATACTTGTTGATCCGAGAAGCCGAATTGGGTCAATTGAAAGACTTGTTGGTCCGAGAAGTGAATTGGGTTCAAATACAAGCCTTAATGATTCGTGAAGTCGAACGGAGTAAAATTGTTGGTGCTTGTTGATCCGAGAAGGCGAATTGGGTCACATTGTGCGTATTTGGTGACTTGCCAAAACAAACAGATTAAGTTATGGATACTTGTTGATCCGAGGAGCCGAATTGGGTCAATTGAAAGACTTGTTGATCCGAGAAGTCAATTGGGTTCAAATACAAGCCTTAGGGATTCGTGAAGTCGAACGGAGTCAATTAGTTGGTGCTCGTTGATCCGAGAAGGCGAATCGGGTCACATTGTGCGTACTTGGTTACTTTATAAAACAAACGTATCAAGTTATGGATACTTGTTGGTCCGAGAAGCCCAATTAAGTCAAATGGAAGACTTGTTGGTCTGAGAAGTCAATTAGGTTCAAATACAACCCTTAATGATTCGTGAAGTCGAACGGAGTCAAATAATTGGTGCTTGTTGATCCGAGAAGGCGAATTGGGTCACATTGTGCGTACTTGGTGACTTGGTAAAACAAATGGATCAAGTTATGGATACTTGTTGATCCGAGAAGCCGAATTGGGTCAATTGAAAGACTTGTTGATCCGAGAAATCAATTGGGTTCAAATACAAGCCTTAATGATTTGTGAAGTCGAAAGAAGTCAAATAGTTGGTGCTTGTTGATCCGAGATGGCGAATTGGGTCACATTGTGCATACTTGGTGACTTGGTAAAACAAACGGATCAAGTTATGGATACTTGTTGATCCGAGAAGCCGAATTGGGTCAATTGAAAGACTTGTTGATCCGAGAGGTCAATTGGGTTCAAATACAAGCCTTAATGATTCGTGAAGTCGAACGGAGTCAAATAGTTGGTGCTTGTTGATCCGAGAAGGCGAATTGGGTCACATTGTGCGTACTTGGTGACTTGGTAAAATAAACGGATCAAATTATGGATACTTGTTGATCCGAGGAGCCGAATTGGGTCAATTGAAAGACTTGTTGATCCGAGAAGTCAATTGGGGTCAAATACAAGCCTTAATGATTCGTGAAGTCGAACGGAGTCAAATTGTTGGTTCTTGTTGATCCGAGAAGGCGAATTGGGTCACATTGTGCATACTTGGTGACTTTATAAAACAAACGAATCGAGTTATGGATACTTGTTGGTCCGAGAAGCCCAATTGAGTCAAATGGAAGACTTGTTGATCAGAGAAGTCAATTAGGTTCAAATACAAGCCATAATGATTCGTGAAGTCGAACGGAGTCAAATAGTTTGTGCTTGTTGATCCGAGAAGGCGAATTGGGTCACATTGTGCGTACTTGGTGACTTGGTATCATAAACGGATCAAGTTATGATACTTGTTGATCCAAGAAGCCAAATTGGGTCAACTGAAAGACTTGTTGATCCGAGAAGTCAATTGGGTTCAAATACAAGCCTTAATGATTCGTGAAGTCGAACAAAGACAACTAGTTGGTGCTTGTTGATCCGAGAAGGCGAATTGGGTCACATTATGCGTACTTGGTGACTTGGTAAAACAAATGGATCAAGTTATGGATACTTGTTGATCCGAGAAACTAAATTGGGTCAACTGAAAGACTTGTTGATCCGAGAAGTCAATTGGGTTCAAATACAAGCCTTAATGATTCGTGAAGTCGAACGGAGTCAAATAGTTGGTGCTTGTTGATCCGAGATGGCGAATTGGGTCACATTGTGCGTACTTGGTGACTTGGTAAAACAAACGGATCAAGTTATGGATACTTGTTGATCCGAGAAGCCGAATTGGGTCAATTGAAAGACTTGTTGATCCGAGAAGTCAATTGGGTTCAAATACAAGCCTTAATGATTCGTGAAGTCGAACGAAGTCAAATAGTTGGTGCTTGTTGATCCGAGAAGGCGAATTGAGTCACATTGTGCGTACTTGGTGACTTGCCAAAACAAACGGATTAAGTTATGGATACTTGTTAATCCGAGGAGCCGAATTGGGTCAATTGAAAGACTTGTTGATCCGAGAAGTCAATAGGGTTCAAATACAAGCCTTAGGGATTCGTGAAGTCGAACGGAGTCAATTAGTTGGTGCTCGTTGATCCAAGAAGGAGAATTGGGTCACATTGTGCGTACTTGGTGACTTGGTAAAACAAATGGATCAAGTTATGGATACTTGTTGATCCGAGAAGCCGAATTGGGTCAATTGAAAGACTTGTTGATCCGAGAAATCAATTGGGTTCAAATACAAGCCTTAATGATTTGTGAAGTCGAAAGAAGTCAAATAGTTGGTGCTTGTTGATCCGAGATGGCGAATTGGGTCACAATGTGCATACTTGGTGACTTGGTAAAACAAACGGATCAAGTTAT
The DNA here is from genome assembly GCA_958295605.1 of Ajuga chamaepitys. NCBI lineage: Eukaryota > Viridiplantae > Streptophyta > Magnoliopsida > Lamiales > Lamiaceae > Ajuga > Ajuga chamaepitys. The sequence goes on from OY282495.1 coordinate 36,513,593, forward strand.
GGATACTTGTTGATCCGAGAAGCCGAATTGGGTCAATTGAAAGACTTGTTGATCCGAGAGGTCAATTGGGTTCAAATACAAGCCTTAATGATTCGTGAAGTCGAACGGAGTCAAATAGTTGGTGCTTGTTGATCCGAGAAGGCGAATTGGGTCACATTGTGCGTACTTGGTGACTTGGTAAAATAAACGGATCAAGTTATGGATACTTGTTGATCCGAGGAGCCGAATTGGGTCAATTGAAAGACTTGTTGATCAGAGAAGTCAATTGGGGTCAAATACAAGCCTTAATGATTCGTGAAGTCGAACGGAGTCAAATTGTTTGTTCTTGTTGATCCGAGAAGGCGAATTGGGTCACATTGTGCATACTTGGTGACTTTATAAAACAAACGAATCGAGTTATGGATACTTGTTGGTCCGAGAAGCCCAATTGAGTCAAATGGAAGACTTGTTGATCCGAGAAGTCAATTAGGTTCAAATACAATCCATAATGAGTCGTGAAGTCGAACGAAGTCAAATAGTTTGTGCTTGTTGATCCGAGAAGGCGAATTGGGTCACATTGTGCGTACTTGGTGACTTGGTATCATAAACGGATCAAGTTATGATACTTGTTGATCCGAGAAGCCAAATTGGGTCAACTGAAAGACTTGTTGATCCGAGAAGTTAATTGGGTTCAAATACAAGCCTTAATGATTCCTGAAGTCGAACAAAGACAACTAGTTGGTGCTTGTTGATCCGAGAAGGCGAATTGGGTCACATTGTGCGTACTTGGTGACTTGGTAAAACAAATGGATCAAGTTATGGATACTTGTTGATCCGAGAAGCCAAATTGGGTCAACTGAAAGACTTGTTGATCCGAGAAGTCAATTGGGTTCAAATACAAGCCTTAATGATTCGTGAAGTTGAACGGAGTCAAATAGTTGGTGCTTGTTGATCAGAGATGGCGAATTGGGTCACATTGTGCGTACTTGGTGACTTGGTAAAACAAACGGATCAAGTTATGGATACTTGTTGATCCGAGAAGCCGAATTGGGTCAATTGAAAGACTTGTTGATCCGAGAAGTCAATTGGGTTCAAATACAAGCCTTAATGATTCGTGAAGTCGAACGAAGTCAAATAGTTGGTGCTTGTTGATCCGAGAAGGCGAATTGAGTCACATTGTGCGTACTTGGTGACTTACCAAAACAAACGGATTAAGTTATGGATACTTGTTAATCCGAGGAGCCGAATTGGGTCAATTGAAAGACTTGTTGATCTGAGAAGTCAATAGGGTTCAAATACAAGCCTTAGGGATTCGTGAAGTCGAACGGAGTCAATTAGTTGGTGCTCGTTGATCCAAGAAGGAGAATTGGGTCACATTGTGCGTACTTGGTGACTTGGTAAAACAAATGGATCAAGTTATTGATACTTGTTGATCAAAGAAGCCAAATTGGGTCAATTGAAGGACTTGTTGATCCAAGAAGTGAATTGGGGTCAGCTACAAGCCTTAATGATTCGTAAAGTCGAACGGAGTCAAATTGTTGGTGTTTGTTGATCCGAGATGGCGAATTGGGTCACATTGTGCGTACTTGGTGACTTGGTAAAACAAACCGATCAAGTTATGGATACTTGTTGATCTGAGAAGCCGAATTGGGTCAATTGAAAGACTTGTTGATACGAAAAGTCAATTGGGTTCAAATACTAGCCTTAATGATTCGTGAAGTCGAACGGAGTCAAATTGTTGGTTCTTGTTGATCCGAGAAGGCGAATTGGGTCACATTGTGCATACTTGGTGACTTTATAAAACAAACGAATCGAGTTATGGATACTTGTTGATCCGAGAAGCCCAATTGAGTCAAATGGAAGACTTGTTGATCCGAGAAGTCAATTGGGTTCAAATACAGGCCTTAATGATTCGTGAAGTCGAACGAAGTCAAATAGTTGGTGCTTGTTGATCCGAGAAGGCGAATTGGGTCACATTGTGCGTACTTGGTAACTTGCCAAAACAAACGGATTAAGTTATGGATACTTGTTAATCCGAGGAGCCGAATTGGGTCAATTGAAAGACTTGTTGATCCGAGAAGTCAATAGGGTTCAAATACAAGCCTTAGGGATTCGTGAAGTCGAACGGAGTCAATTAGTTGGTGCTCGTTGATCCAAGAAGGAGAATTGGGTCACATTGTGCGTACTTGGTGACTTGGTAAAACAAATGGATCAAGTTATTGATACTTGTTGATCAAAGAAGCCAAATTGGGTCAATTGAAGGACTTGTTGATCCAAGAAGTGAATTGGGGTCAGCTACAAGCCTTAATGATTCGTAAAGTTGAACGGAGTCAAATTGTTGGTGTTTGTTGATCCGAGATGGCGAATTGGGTCACATTGTGCGTACTTGGTGACTTGGTAAAACAAAACGATCAAGTTATGGATACTTGTTGATCTGAGAAGCCGAATTGGGTCAATTGAAAGACTTGTTGATACGAAAAGTCAATTGGGTTCAAATACTAGCCTTAATGATTCGTGAAGTCGAACGGAGTCAAATTGTTGGTTCTTGTTGATCCGAGAAGGCGAATTGGGTCACATTGTGCATACTTGGTGACTTTATAAAACAAACGAATCGAGTTATGGATACTTGTTGATACGAGAAGCCCAATTGAGTCAAATGGAAGACTTGTTGATCCGAGAAGTCAATTGGGTTCAAATACAGGCCTTAATGATTCGTGAAGTCGAACGAAGTCAAATAGTTGGTGCTTGTTGATCCGAGAAGGCGAATTGGGTCACATTGTGCGTACTTGGTAACTTGCCAAAACAAACGGATTAAGTTATGGATACTTGTTAATCCGAGGAGCCGAATTGGGTCAATTGAAAGACTTGTTGATCCGAGAAGTCAATAGGGTTCAAATACAAGCCTTAGGGATTCGTGAAGTCGAACGGAGTCAATTAGTTGGTGCTCGTTGATCCGAGAAGGCGAATTGGGTCACATTGTGCGTACTTGGTGACTTTATAAAACAAATGAATCAAGTTATGGATACTTGTTGATCCGAGAAGCCCAATTAAGTCAAATGGAAGACTTGTTGATCCGAGAAGTCAATTGGGTTCAAATACAAGGCTTAATGATTCGTGAAGTCGAACGGAGTCAAATAGTTGATGCTTGTTGATCCGAGATGGCGAATTGGGTCACATTCTGCGTACTTGGTGACTTGGTAAAACAAACGTATCAAGTTATGGATACTTGTTTATCCGAGAACCGAATTGGGTCAATTGAAACACTTGTTGATCCGAGAAGTCAATTGGGTTCAAATACAAGCCTTAATGATTCTTGAAGTCGAACGGAGTCAAATAGTTGGTGCTTGTTGATCCGAGAAGGAGAATTGGGTCACATTGTGCGCACTTGGTGACTTGGGAAAACAAATGTATCAAGTTATGGATACTTGTTGATCCGAGAAGCCGAATTGGGTCAATTGAAAGACTTGTTGATCCGAGAAGTCAATTGGGTTCAAATACAAGCCTTAATGATTCGTGAAGTCGAAATGAGTCAAATAGTTGGTGCTTGTTGATCTTAGATGGCGAATTGGGTCACATTGTGCGTACTTGGTGACTTGGTAAAACAAACGGATCAAGTTATGGATACTTGTTGATCCGAGAAGCCGAATTGGGTCAATTGAAAGACTTGTTGGTCCGAGAAGTCAATTGGGTCCAAATACAAGCCTTAATGATTCGTGAAGTCGAACGGAGTCAAATAGTTGGTGCTTGTTGATCCAAGAAGGCGAATTGGGTCACATTGTGCGTACTTGGTGACTTGCCAAAACAAACGGATTAAGTTATGGATACTTGTTAATCCGAGGAGCCGAATTGGGTCAATTGAAAGACTTGTTGATCCGAGAAGTCAATTGGGTTCAAATACAAGCCTTAGGGATTCGTGAAGTCGAACGGAGTGAATTAGTTGGTGCTCGTTGATCCGAGAAGGCGAATTGGGTCACATTGTGCGTACTTGGTTACTTTATAAAACAAACGAATCAAGTTATGGATACTTGTTGGTCCGAGAAGCCCAATTAAGTCAAATGGAAGACTTGTTGATCTGAGAAGTCAATTAGGTTCAAATACAACCTTTAATGATTCGTGAAGTCGAACGGAGTCAAATAATTGGTGCTTGTTGATCCGAGAAGGCGAATTGGGTCACATATTGCGTACTTGGTGACTTGGTAAAACAAACCGATCAAGTTATGGATACTTGTTGATCTGAGAAGCTAAATTGGGTCAATTGAAAGACTTGTTGATCCGAAAAGTCAATTGGGTTCAAATACTAGCCTTAATGATTCGTGAAGTCGAACGGAGACAAATTGTTGGTTCTTGTTGATCCGAGAAGGCGAATTGAGTCACATTGTGCGTACTTGGTGACTTGCCAAAACAAACGGATTAAGTTATGGATACTTGTTAATCCGAGGAGCCGAATTGGGTCAATTGAAAGACTTGTTGATCCGAGAAGTCAATAGGGTTCAAATACAAGCCTTAGGGATTCGTGAAGTCGAACGGAGTCAATTAGTTGGTGCTCGTTGATCCAAGAAGGAGAATTGGGTCACATTGTGCGTACTTGGTTACTTGGTAAAACAAATGGATCAAGTTATTGATACTTGTTGATCAAAGAAGCCAAATTGGGTCAATTGAAGGACTTGTTGATCCAAGAAGTGAATTGGGGTCAGCTACAAGCCTTAATGATTCGTAAAGTCGAACGGAGTCAAATTGTTGGTGTTTGTTGATCCGAGATGGCGAATTGGGTCACATTGTGCGTACTTGGTGACTTGGTAAAACAAACCGATCAAGTTATGGATACTTGTTGATCTGAGAAGCCGAATTGGGTCAATTGAAAGACTTGTTGATACGAAAAGTCAATTGGGTTCAAATACTAGCCTTAATGATTCGTGAAGTCGAACGGAGTCAAATTGTTGGTTCTTGTTGATCCGAGAAGGCGAATTGGGTCACATTGTGCATACTTGGTGACTTTATAAAACAAACGAATCGAGTTATGGATACTTGTTGATCCGAGAAGCCCAATTGAGTCAAATGGAAGACTTGTTGATCCAAGAAGTCAATTGGGTTCAAATACAAGCCTTAATGATTCGTGAAGTCGAACGAAGTCAAATAGTTGGTGCTTGTTGATCCGAGAAGGCGAATTGGGTCACATTGTGCGTACTTGGTGACTTGCCAAAACAAACGGATTAAGTTATGGATACTTGTTAATCCGAGGAGCCGAATTGGGTCAATTGAAAGACTTGTTAATCCGAGAAGTCAATAGGGTTCAAATACAAGCCTTAGGGATTCGTGAAGTCGAACGGAGTCAATTAGTTGGTGCTCGTTGATCCGAGAAGGCGAATTGGGTCACATTGTGCGTACTTGGTGACTTTATAAAACAACTGAATCAAGTTATGGATACTTGTTGATCCGAGAAGCCCAATTAAGTCAAATGGAAGACTTGTTGATCCGAGAAGTCAATTGGGTTCAAATACAAGGCTTAATGATTCGTGAAGTCGAACGGAGTCAAATAGTTGATGCTTGTTGATCCGAGATGGCGAATTGGGTCACATTCTGCGTACTTGGTGACTTGGTAAAACAAACGTATCAAGTTATGGATACTTGTTTATCCGAGAACCGAATTGGGTCAATTGAAACACTTGTTGATCCGAGAAGTCAATTGGGTTCAAATACAAGCCTTAATGATTCTTGAAGTCGAACGGAGTCAAATAGTTGGTGCTTGTTGATCCGAGAAGGAGAATTGGGTCACATTGTGCGCACTTGGTGACTTGGGAAAACAAATGTATCAAGTTATGGATACTTGTTGATCCGAGAAGCCGAATTGGGTCAATTGAAAGACTTGTTGATCCGAGAAGTCAATTGGGTTCAAATACAAGCCTTAATGATTCGTGAAGTCGAAATGAGTCAAATAGTTGGTGCTTGTTGATCTTAGATGGCGAATTGGGTCACATTGTGCGTACTTGGTGACTTGGTAAAACAAACGGATCAAGTTATGGATACTTGTTGATCCGAGAAGCCGAATTGGGTCAATTGAAAGACTTGTTGGTCCGAGAAGTCAATTGGGTTCAAATACAAGCCTTAATGATTCGTGAAGTCGAACGGAGTCAAATTGTTGGTGCTTGTTGATCCAAGAAGGCGAATTCGGTCACATTGTGCGTACTTGGTGACTTGCCAAAACAAACGGATTAATTTATGGATACTTGTTAGTCCGAGGAGCCGAATTGGGTCAATTGAAAGACTTGTTGATCCGAGAAGTCAATTGGGTTCAAATACAAGCCTTAGGGATTCGTGAAGTCGAACGGAGTGAATTAGTTGGTGCTCGTTGATCCGAGAAGGCGAATTGGGTCACATTGTGCGTACTTGGTTACTTTATAAAACAAACGAATCAAGTTATGGATACTTGTTGGTCCGAGAAGCCCAATTAAGTCAAATGGAAGACTTGTTGATCTGAGAAGTCAATTAGGTTCAAATACAACCTTTAATGATTCGTGAAGTCGAACGGAGTCAAATAATTGGTGCTTGTTGATCCGAGAAGGCGAATTGGGTCACATTGTGCGTACTTGGTGACTTGGTAAAACAAACCGATCAAGTTATGGATACTTGTTGATCTGAGAAGCTAAATTGGGTCAATTGAAAGACTTGTTGATCCGAAAAGTCAATTGGGTTCAAATACTAGCCTTAATGATTCGTGAAGTCGAACGGAGACAAATTGTTGGTTCTTGTTGATCCGAGAAGGCGAATTGGGTCACATTGTGCATACTTGGTGACTTTATAAAACAAACGAATCAAGTTATGGATACTTGTTGATCCGAGAAGCCAAATTGAGTCAAATGGAAGACATGTTGATCCGAGAAGTCAATTGGGTTCAAATACAAGCCTTAATGATTCGTGAAGTCGAACGGAGTCAAATAGTTGGTGCTTGTTGATCCGAGAAGGCGAATTGGGTCACATTGTGCGTACTTGGTGACTTGGTATAACAAACGGATCAAGTTATGGATACTTGTTGATCCGAGAAGCCAAATTGGGTCAACTGAAAGACTTGTTGATCCGATAAGTCAATTGGGTTCAAATACAAGCCTTAATGATTCGTGAAGTCGAACAAAGACAATTAGTTGGTGCTTGTTGATCCGAGAAGGCGAATTGGGTCACATTGTGCGTACTTGGTGACTTGGTAAAACAAATGGATCAAGTTATGGATACTTGTTGATCCGAGAAGCCGAATTGGGTCAATTAAAAGACTTGTTGGTCCGAGAAGTCAATTGGGTTCAAATACAAGCCTTAATGATACGTGAAGTCGAACGGAGTCTAATAGTTGGTGCTTGTTGATCCGAGAAGGCGAATTGGGTCACATTGTGCGTACTTGGTGACTTTATAAAACAAATGAATCAAGTTATGGATACTTGTTGACCCGAGATGCCCAATTAAGTCAAATGGAAGACTTGTTGATCCGAGAAGTCAATTGGGTTCAAATACAAGCCTTAATGATTTGTGAAGTCGAACGGAGTCAAATAGTTGGTGCTTGTTGATCCGAGAAGGCGAATTGGGTCACATTGTGCGTACTTGGTGACTTTATAAAACAAACGAATCAAGTTATGGATACTTGTTGATCCGAGAAGCCCAATTAAGTCAAATGGAAGACTTCTTGATCCGAGAAGTCAATTGGGTTCAAATACAAGCCTTAATGATTCGTGAAGTCGAACGGAGTCAAATAGTTGGTGCTTGTTGATCCAAGAAGGAGAATTGGGTCACATTGTGCGTACTTGGTGACTTGGTATAACAAACAGATCAAGTTATGGATACTTGTTGATCCGAGAAGCCGAATTGGGTCAATTGAAAGACTTGTTGATCCGAGAAGTCAATTGGGTTCAAATACAAGGCTTAATGATTCGTGAAGTTGAACGGAGTCAAATAGTTGATGCTTGTTGATCCGAGATGGCGAATTGGGTCACATTCTGCGTACTTGGTGACTTGGTAAAACAAACTTATCAAGTTATGGATACATGTTTATCCGAGAAGCCGAATTGGGTGAATTGAAACACTTGTTGATCCGAGAAGTCAATTGGGTTCAAATACAAGCCTTAATGATTCGTGAAGTCGAATGGAGTCAAATAGTTGGTGCTCGTTCATTCGAAAAGGCGAATTGGGTCACGTTGTGCGTACTTGGTGACTTGGTAAAACAAACGGATCAAGTTATGGATACTTGTTGATCCGAGAAGCCCAATTGAGTCAAATGGAAGACTTGTTGATCCGAGAAGTCAATTGGGTTCAAATACAAGCCTTAATGATTCGTGAAGTCGAACGAAGTCAAATAGTTAGTGCTTGTTGATCCGAGAAGGCGAATTGGGTCACATTGTGCGTACTTGGTGACTTGCCAAAACAAACGGATTAAGTTATGGATACTTGTTAATCCGAGGAGCCGATTGGGTCAATTGAAAGACTTGTTGATCCGAGAAGTCAATAGGGTTCAAATACAAGCCTTAGGGATTCGTGAAGTCGAACGGAGTCAATTAGTTGGTGCTCGTTGATCCGAGAAGGCGAATTGGGTCACATTGTGCGTACTTGGTGACTTTATAAAACAAATGAATCAAGTTATGGATACTTGTTGATCCGAGAAGCCCAATTAAGTCAAATGGAAGACTTGTTGATCCGAGAAGTCAAGTGGGTTCAAATACAAGCCTTAATGATTCGTGAAGTCGAACGGAGTCAAATAGTTGGTGCTTGTTGATCCGAGAAGGCGAATTGGGTCACATTGTGCGTACTTGGTGACTTTATAAAACAAACGAATCAAGTTATGGATACTTGTTGATCCGAGAAGCCCAATTAAGTCAAATGGAAGACTTGTTGATCCGAGAAGTCAATTGGGTTCAAATACAAGCCTTAATGATTCGTGAAGTCGAACGGAGTCAAATAGTTGGTGCTTGTTGATCCGAGAAGGAGAATTGGGTCACATTGTGCGTACTTGGTGACTTGGTATAACAAACGGATCAAGTTTTGGATACTTGTTGATCCGAGAAGCCGAATTGGGTAAATTGAAAGACTTGTTGATCCGAGAAATCAATTGGGTTCAAGTACAAGCCTTAATCATTCGTAAAGTTGAACGGAGTCAAATAGTTGATGCTTGTTGATCCGAGATGGCGAATTGGGTCACATTTTGCGTACTTGGTGACTTGGTAAAACAAACGGATCAAGTTATAGATACTTGTTTATCCGAGAAGCCGAATTGGGTCAATTGAAACACTTGTTGATCCGAGAAGTCAATTGGGTTCAAATACTAGCCTTAATGATTCGTGAAGTCGAACGGAGTCAAATAGTTGGTGCTCATTCATTCGAGAAGGCGAATTGGGTCACATTGTGCGTACTTGGTGACTTGGTAAAACAAACGGATCAAGTTATGGATACTTGTTGATCCGAGGAGCCGAATTTGGTCAATTGAAAGACTTTTTGATCCGAGAAGTCAATTGGGGTCAAATACAAGCCTTAATGATTCGTGAAGTCGAACGGAGTCAAATTGTTGGTGCTTGTTGATCTGAGAAGGCGAATTGGGTCACATTGTGCGTACTTGGTGACTTTATAAAACAAATGAATCAAGTTATAGATACTTGTTGATCCGAGAAGCCCAATTAAGTCAAATGGAGGACTTGTTGATCCGAGAAGTCAATTGGGTTCAAATACAAGCCTTAATGATTCGTGAAGTCGAATGGAGTCAAATAGTTGGTGCTTGTTGATCCGAGAAGGTGAATTGGGTCACATTGTGCGTACTTGGTGACTTGGTATAACAAACGGATCAAGTTATGGATACTTGTTGATCCTAGGAGCCGAATTGGGTCAATTGAAAGACTTGTTGATCCGAGAAGTCAATTGGGTTCAAATACAAGCCTTAGGGATTCGTGAAGTCGAACGGAGTCAATTAGTTGGTGCTCGTTGATCCGAGAAGGCGAATTGGGTCACACTGTGCGTACTTGGTGACTTGGTAAAACAAACGGATCAAGTTATGGATACTTGTTGATCCGAGGAGCCGAATTTGGTCAATTGAAAGACTTGTTGATCCGAGAAGTCAATTGGGGTCAAATACAAGCCTTAATGATTCGTGAAGTCGAACGGAGTCAAATTGTTGGTGCTTGTTGATCCGGGAAGGCGAATTGGGTCACATTGTGCGTACTTGGTGACTTTATAAAACAAACGAATCAAGTTAAGGATACTTGTTGATCCGAGAAGCCTAATTAAGTCAAATGGAGGACTTGTTGATCCGAGAAGTCGATTGGGTTCAAATACAAGCCTTAATGATTCGTGAAGTCGAACGGAGTCAAATAGTTGGTGATTGTTGATCCGAGAAGGCGAATTGGGTCACATTGTGCGTACTTGGTGACTTGGTATAACAAACGGATCAAGTTAAGGATACTTGTTGATCCGACAAGCCGAATTGGGTCAATTGAAAGACTTGTTGATCCGAGAAGTCAATTGGGTTCAAATACAAGCCTTAATGATTCATGAAGTCGAACGGAGTCAAATAGTTGGTGCGTGTTGATCCGAGAATGCGAATTGGGTCACATTGTGCGTACTTGGTGACTTTATAAAACAAATGAATTAAGTTATGGATACTTGTTGATCCGAGAAGCCCAATTAAGTCAAATGGAAGACTTGTTGATCCGAGAAGTCAATTGGGTTCAAATACAAGCCTTAATGATTCGTGAAGTCGAACGGAGTCAAATAGTTGGTGCTTGATGATCCGAGAAGTCGAATTGGGTCACATTGTGCGTACTTGGTGACTTGGTAAAACAAACGAATCAAGTTATGGATACTTGTTGATCCGAGAAGCCCAATTAAGTTAAATGGAAGACTTGATGATCCGAGAAGTCGATTGGGTTCAAATACAAGCCTTAATGATTCGTGAAGTCGAACGGAGTCAAATAGTTGGTGCTTGTTGATCCGAGAAGGCGAATTAGGTCACATTGTGCGTACGTGGTGACTTGGTATAACAAACGGATCAAGTTATGGATACTTGTTGATCCGAGAAGCCGAATTGGGTCAATTGAAAGACTTGTTGATACGAGAAGTCAATTGGGTTCAAATACAAGCCTTAATGATTCGTGAAGTCGAACGAAGTGAATTAGTTGGTGCTTGTTGATCCGAGAAGGCGAATTGGGTCACATTGTGCATACTTGGTGACTTGGTAAAACAAATGGATCAAGTTATGGATACTTGTTGATCCGAGAAGCCGAATTGGGTCAATTGAAGGACTTGTTGATCCGAGAAGTCAATTGGGTTCAAATACAAGCCTTAATGATTCGTGAAGTCGAACGGAGTCAAATAGTTGGTGCTTGTTGATCCGAGATGGCGAATTGGGTCACATTGTGCGTACTTGGTGACTTGGTAAAACAAACGGATCAAGTTATGGATACTTGTTGATCCGAGAAGCCGAATTGGGTCAATTGAAAGACTTGTTGGTCCGAGAAGTCAATTGGGTTCAAATACAAGCCTTAATGATTCGTGAAGTCGAACGGAGTCAAATAGTTGGTGCTTGTTGATCCGAGAAGGCGAATTGGGTCACATTGTGCGTACTTGGTGACTTGCCAAAACAAACGGATTAAGTTATGGATACTTGTTAATCCGAGGAGCCGAATTGGGTCAATTGAAAGACTTGTTGATCCGATAAGTCAATTGGGTTCAAATACAAGCCTTAGGGATTCGTGAAGTCGAACGGAGTGAATTAGTTGGTGCTCGTTGATCCGAGAAGGCGAATTGGGTCACATTGTGCGTACTTGGTTACTTTATAAAACAAACGAATCAAGTTATGGATACTTGTTGGTCCGAGAAGCCCAATTAAGTCAAATGGAAGACTTGTTGATCTGAGAAGTCAATTGGGTTCAAATACAAGCCTTAATGATTCGTGAAGTCGAACGGAGTCAAATAGTTGGTGCTTGTTGATCCGAGAAGGAGAATTGGGTCACATTGTGCGTACTTGGTGACTTGGTATAACAAACGGATCAAGTTTTGGATACTTGTTGATCCGAGAAGCCGAATTGGGTCAATTGAAAGACTTGTTGATCCGAGAAGTCAATTGGGTTCAAGTACAAGCCTTAATCATTCGTAAAGTTGAACGGAGTCAAATAGTTGATGCTTGTTGATCCGAGATGGCGAATTGGGTCACATTTTGCGTACTTGGTGACTTGGTAAAACAAACGGATCAAGTTATGGATACTTGTTTATCCGAGAAGCCGAATTGGGTCAATTGAAACACTTGTTGATCCGAGAAGTCAATTGGGTTCAAATACTAGCCTTAATGATTCGTGAAGTCGAACGGAGTCAAATAGTTGGTGCTCATTCATTCGAGAAGGCGAATTGGGTCACATTGTGCGTACTTGGTGACTTGGTAAAACAAACGGATCAAGTTATGGATACTTGTTGATCCGAGGAGCCGAATTTGGTCAATTGAAAGACTTTTTTATCCGAGAAGTCAATTGGGGTCAAATACAAGCCTTAATGATTCGTGAAGTCGAACGGAGTCAAATTGTTGGTGCTTGTTGATTTGAGAAGGCGAATTGGGTCACATTGTGCGTACTTGGTGACTTTATAAAACAAATGAATCAAGTTATAGATACTTGTTGATCCGAGAAGCCCAATTAAGTCAAATGGAGGACTTGTTGATCCGAGAAGTCAATTGGGTTCAAATACAAGCCTTAATGATTCGTGAAGTCGAATGGAGTCAAATAGTTGGTGCTTGTTGATCCGAGAAGGTGAATTGGGTCACATTGTGCGTACTTGGTGACTTGGTATAACAAACGGATCAAGTTATGGATACTTGTTGATCCTAGGAGCCGAATTGGGTCAATTGAAAGACTTGTTGATCCGAGAAGTCAATTGGGTTCAAATACAAGCCTTAGGGATTCGTGAAGTCGAACGGAGTCAATTAGTTGGTGCTCGTTGATCCGAGAAGGCGAATTGGGTCACACTGTGCGTACTTGGTGACTTGGTAAAACAAACGGATCAAGTTATGGATACTTGTTGATCCGAGGAGCCGAATTTGGTCAATTGAAAGACTTGTTGATCCGAGAAGTCAATTGGGGTCAAATACAAGCCTTAATGATTCGTGAAGTCGAACGGAGTCAAATAGTTGGTGCTTGTTGATCCGGGAAGGCGAATTGGGTCACATTGTGTGTACTTGGTGACTTTATAAAACAAACGAATCAAGTTAAGGATACTTGTTGATCCGAGAAGCCTAATTAAGTCAAATGGAGGACTTGTTGATCCGAGAAGTCGATTGGGTTCAAATACAAGCCTTAATGATTCGTGAAGTCGAACGGAGTCAAATAGTTGGTGATTGTTGATCCGAGAAGGCGAATTGGGTCACATTGTGCGTACTTGGTGACTTGGTATAACAAACGGATCAAGTTAAGGATACTTGTTGATCCGACAAGCCGAATTGGGTCAATTGAAAGACTTGTTGATCCGAGAAGTCAATTGGGTTCAAATACAAGCCTTAATGATTCATGAAGTCGAACGGAGTCAAATAGTTGGTGCGTGTTGATCCGAGAATGCGAATTGGGTCACATTGTGCGTACTTGGTGACTTTATAAAACAAATGAATTAAGTTATGGATACTTGTTGATCCGAGAAGCCCAATTAAGTCAAATGGAAGACTTGTTGATCCGAGAAGTCAATTTGGTTCAAATACAAGCCTTAATGATTCGTGAAGTCGAACGGAGTCAAATAGTTGGTGCTTGATGATCCGAGAAGTCGAATTGGGTCACATTGTGCGTACTTGGTGACTTGGTAAAACAAACGAATCAAGTTATGGATACTTGTTGATCCGAGAAGCCCAATTAAGTTAAATGGAAGACTTGATGATCCGAGAAGTCGATTGGGTTCAAATACAAGCCTTAATGATTCGTGAAGTCGAACGGAGTCAAATAGTTGGTGCTTGTTGATCCGAGAAGGCGAATTAGGTCACATTGTGCGTACGTGGTGACTTGGTATAACAAACGGATCAAGTTATGGATACTTGTTGATCCGAGAAGCCGAATTGGGTCAATTGAAAGACTTGTTGATACGAGAAGTCAATTGGGTTCAAATACAAGCCTTAATGATTCGTGAAGTCGAACGAAGTGAATTAGTTGGTGCTTGTTGATCCGAGAAGGCGAATTGGGTCACATTGTGCATACTTGGTGACTTGGTAAAACAAATGGATCAAGTTATGGATACTTGTTGATCCGAGAAGCCGAATTGGGTCAATTGAAGGACTTGTTGATCCGAGAAGTCAATTGGGTTCAAATACAAGCCTTAATGATTCGTGAAGTCGAACGGAGTCAAATAGTTGGTGCTTGTTGATCCGAGATGGCGAATTGGGTCACATTGTGCGTACTTGGTGACTTGGTAAAACAAACGGATCAAGTTATGGATACTTGTTGATCCGAGAAGCCGAATTGGGTCAATTGAAAGACTTGTTGGTCCGAGAAGTCAATTGGGTTCAAATACAAGCCTTAATGATTCGTGAAGTCGAACGGAGTCAAATAGTTGGTGCTTGTTGATCCGAGAAGGCGAATTGGGTCACATTGTGCGTACTTGGTGACTTGCCAAAACAAACGGATTAAGTTATGGATACTTGTTAATCCGAGGAGCCGAATTGGGTCAATTGAAAGACTTGTTGATCCGATAAGTCAATTGGGTTCAAATACAAGCCTTAGGGATTCGTGAAGTCGAACGGAGTGAATTAGTTGGTGCTCGTTGATCCGAGAAGGCGAATTGGGTCACATTGTGCGTACTTGGTTACTTTATAAAACAAACGAATCAAGTTATGGATACTTGTTGGTCCGAGAAGCCCAATTAAGTCAAATGGAAGACTTGTTGATCTGAGAAGTCAATTGGGTTCAAATACAAGCCTTAATGATTCGTGAAGTCGAACGGAGTCAAATAGTTGGTGCTTGTTGATCCGAGAAGGAGAATTGGGTCACATTGTGCGTACTTGGTGACTTGGTATAACAAACGGATCAAGTTTTGGATACTTGTTGATCCGAGAAGCCGAATTGGGTCAATTGAAAGACTTGTTGATCCGAGAAGTCAATTGGGTTCAAGTACAAGCCTTAATCATTCGTAAAGTTGAACGGAGTCAAATAGTTGATGCTTGTTGATCCGAGATGGCGAATTGGGTCACATTTTGCGTACTTGGTGACTTGGTAAAACAAACGGATCAAGTTATGGATACTTGTTTATCCGAGAAGCCGAATTGGGTCAATTGAAACACTTGTTGATCCGAGAAGTCAATTGGGTTCAAATACTAGCCTTAATGATTCGTGAAGTCGAACGGAGTCAAATAGTTGGTGCTCATTCATTCGAGAAGGCGAATTGGGTCACATTGTGCGTACTTGGTGACTTGGTAAAACAAACGGATCAAGTTATGGATACTTGTTGATCCGAGGAGCCGAATTTGGTCAATTGAAAGACTTTTTTATCCGAGAAGTCAATTGGGGTCAAATACAAGCCTTAATGATTCGTGAAGTCGAACGGAGTCAAATTGTTGGTGCTTGTTGATTTGAGAAGGCGAATTGGGTCACATTGTGCGTACTTGGTGACTTTATAAAACAAATGAATCAAGTTATAGATACTTGTTGATCCGAGAAGCCCAATTAAGTCAAATGGAGGACTTGTTGATCCGAGAAGTCAATTGGGTTCAAATACAATCCTTAATGATTCGTGAAGTCGAATGGAGTCAAATAGTTGGTGCTTGTTGATCTGAGAAGGTGAATTGGGTCACATTGTGCGTACTTGGTGACTTGGTATAACAAACGGATCAAGTTATGGATACTTGTTGATCCTAGGAGCCGAATTGGGTCAATTGAAAGACTTGTTGATCCGAGAAGTCAATTGGGTTCAAATACAAGCCTTAGGGATTCGTGAAGTCGAACGGAGTCAATTAGTTGGTGCTCGTTGATCCGAGAAGGCGAATTGGGTCACACTGTGCGTACTTGGTGACTTGGTAAAACAAACGGATCAAGTTATGGATACTTGTTGATCCGAGGAGCCGAATTTGGTCAATTGAAAGACTTGTTGATCCGAGAAGTCAATTGGGGTCAAATACAAGCCTTAATGATTCGTGAAGTCGAACGGAGTCAAATAGTTGGTGCTTGTTGATCCGGGAAGGCGAATTGGGTCACATTGTGTGTACTTGGTGACTTTATAAAACAAACGAATCAAGTTAAGGATACTTGTTGATCCGAGAAGCCTAATTAAGTCAAATGGAGGACTTGTTGATCCGAGAAGTCGATTGGGTTCAAATACAAGCCTTAATGATTCGTGAAGTCGAACGGAGTCAAATAGTTGGTGATTGTTGATCCGAGAAGGCGAATTGGGTCACATTGTGCGTACTTGGTGACTTGGTATAACAAACGGATCAAGTTAAGGATACTTGTTGATCCGACAAGCCGAATTGGGTCAATTGAAAGACTTGTTGATCCGAGAAGTCAATTGGGTTCAAATACAAGCCTTAATGATTCATGAAGTCGAACGGAGTCAAATAGTTGGTGCGTGTTGATCCGAGAATGCGAATTGGGTCACATTGTGCGTACTTGGTGACTTTATAAAACAAATGAATTAAGTTATGGATACTTGTTGATCCGAGAAGCCCAATTAAGTCAAATGGAAGACTTGTTGATCCGAGAAGTCAATTTGGTTCAAATACAAGCCTTAATGATTCGTGAAGTCGAACGGAGTCAAATAGTTGGTGCTTGATGATCCGAGAAGTCGAATTGGGTCACATTGTGCGTACTTGGTGACTTGGTAAAACAAACGAATCAAGTTATGGATACTTGTTGATCCGAGAAGCCCAATTAAGTTAAATGGAAGACTTGATGATCCGAGAAGTCGATTGGGTTCAAATACAAGCCTTAATGATTCGTGAAGTCGAACGGAGTCAAATAGTTGGTGCTTGTTGATCCGAGAAGGCGAATTAGGTCACATTGTGCGTACGTGGTGACTTGGTATAACAAACGGATCAAGTTATGGATACTTGTTGATCCGAGAAGCCGAATTGGGTCAATTGAAAGACTTGTTGATACGAGAAGTCAATTGGGTTCAAATACAAGCCTTAATGATTCGTGAAGTCGAACGAAGTGAATTAGTTGGTGCTTGTTGATCCGAGAAGGCGAATTGGGTCACATTGTGCATACTTGGTGACTTGGTAAAACAAATGGATCAAGTTATGGATACTTGTTGATCCGAGAAGCCGAATTGGGTCAATTGAAGGACTTGTTGATCCGAGAAGTCAATTGGGTTCAAATACAAGCCTTAATGATTCGTGAAGTCGAACGGAGTCAAATAGTTGGTGCTTGTTGATCCGAGATGGCGAATTGGGTCACATTGTGCGTACTTGGTGACTTGGTAAAACAAACGGATCAAGTTATGGATACTTGTTGATCCGAGAAGCCGAATTGGGTCAATTGAAAGACTTGTTGGTCCGAGAAGTCAATTGGGTTCAAATACAAGCCTTAATGATTCGTGAAGTCGAACGGAGTCAAATAGTTGGTGCTTGTTGATCCGAGAAGGCGAATTGGGTCACATTGTGCGTACTTGGTGACTTGCCAAAACAAACGGATTAAGTTATGGATACTTGTTAATCCGAGGAGCCGAATTGGGTCAATTGAAAGACTTGTTGATCCGATAAGTCAATTGGGTTCAAATACAAGCCTTAGGGATTCGTGAAGTCGAACGGAGTGAATTAGTTGGTGCTCGTTGATCCGAGAAGGCGAATTGGGTCTCATTGTGCGTACTTGGTTACTTTATAAAACAAACGAATCAAGTTATGGATACTTGTTGGTCCGAGAAGCCCAATTAAGTCAAATGGAAGACTTGTTGATCTGAGAAGTCAATTGGGTTCAAATACAAGCCTTAATGATTCGTGAAGTCGAACGGAGTCAAATAGTTGGTGCTTGTTGATCCGAGAAGGAGAATTGGGTCACATTGTGCGTACTTGGTGACTTGGTATAACAAACGGATCAAGTTTTGGATACTTGTTGATCCGAGAAGCCGAATTGGGTCAATTGAAAGACTTGTTGATCCGAGAAGTCAATTGGGTTCAAGTACAAGCCTTAATCATTCGTAAAGTTGAACGGAGTCAAATAGTTGATGCTTGTTGATCCGAGATGGCGAATTGGGTCACATTTTGCGTACTTGGTGACTTGGTAAAACAAACGGATCAAGTTATGGATACTTGTTTATCCGAGAAGCCGAATTGGGTCAATTGAAACACTTGTTGATCCGAGAAGTCAATTGGGTTCAAATACTAGCCTTAATGATTCGTGAAGTCGAACGGAGTCAAATAGTTGGTGCTCATTCATTCGAGAAGGCGAATTGGGTCACATTGTGCGTACTTGGTGACTTGGTAAAACAAACGGATCAAGTTATGGATACTTGTTGATCCGAGGAGCCGAATTTGGTCAATTGAAAGACTTTTTTATCCGAGAAGTCAATTGGGGTCAAATACAAGCCTTAATGATTCGTGAAGTCGAACGGAGTCAAATTGTTGGTGCTTGTTGATTTGAGAAGGCGAATTGGGTCACATTGTGCGTACTTGGTGACTTTATAAAACAAATGAATCAAGTTATAGATACTTGTTGATCCGAGAAGCCCAATTAAGTCAAATGGAGGACTTGTTGATCCGAGAAGTCAATTGGGTTCAAATACAATCCTTAATGATTCGTGAAGTCGAATGGAGTCAAATAGTTGGTGCTTGTTGATCTGAGAAGGTGAATTGGGTCACATTGTGCGTACTTGGTGACTTGGTATAACAAACGGATCAAGTTATGGATACTTGTTGATCCTAGGAGCCGAATTGGGTCAATTGAAAGACTTGTTGATCCGAGAAGTCAATTGGGTTCAAATACAAGCCTTAGGGATTCGTGAAGTCGAACGGAGTCAATTAGTTGGTGCTCGTTGATCCGAGAAGGCGAATTGGGTCACACTGTGCGTACTTGGTGACTTGGTAAAACAAACGGATCAAGTTATGGATACTTGTTGATCCGAGGAGCCGAATTTGGTCAATTGAAAGACTTGTTGATCCGAGAAGTCAATTGGGGTCAAATACAAGCCTTAATGATTCGTGAAGTCGAACGGAGTCAAATAGTTGGTGCTTGTTGATCCGGGAAGGCGAATTGGGTCACATTGTGTGTACTTGGTGACTTTATAAAACAAACGAATCAAGTTAAGGATACTTGTTGATCCGAGAAGCCTAATTAAGTCAAATGGAGGACTTGTTGATCCGAGAAGTCGATTGGGTTCAAATACAAGCCTTAATGATTCGTGAAGTCGAACGGAGTCAAATAGTTGGTGATTGTTGATCCGAGAAGGCGAATTGGGTCACATTGTGCGTACTTGGTGACTTGGTATAACAAACGGATCAAGTTAAGGATACTTGTTGATCCGACAAGCCGAATTGGGTCAATTGAAAGACTTGTTGATCCGAGAAGTCAATTGGGTTCAAATACAAGCCTTAATGATTCATGAAGTCGAACGGAGTCAAATAGTTGGTGCGTGTTGATCCGAGAATGCGAATTGGGTCACATTGTGCGTACTTGGTGACTTTATAAAACAAATGAATTAAGTTA
Organism: Ajuga chamaepitys; assembly: GCA_958295605.1. Taxonomy (NCBI): domain Eukaryota; kingdom Viridiplantae; phylum Streptophyta; class Magnoliopsida; order Lamiales; family Lamiaceae; genus Ajuga; species Ajuga chamaepitys. Next base: position 36,533,188 of record OY282495.1, read on the forward strand.
TGGATACTTGTTGATCCGAGAAGCCCAATTAAGTCAAATGGAAGACTTGTTGATCCGAGAAGTCAATTTGGTTCAAATACAAGCCTTAATGATTCGTGAAGTCGAATGGAGTCAAATAGTCGGTGCTTGTTGATCCGAGAAGTCGAATTGGGTCACATTGTGCGTACTTGGTGACTTTATAAAACAAACGAATCAAGTTATGGATACTCGTTGATCCGAGAAGCCCAATTAAGTTAAATGGAAGACTTGTTGATCCGAGAAGTCGATTGGGTTCAAATACAAGCCTTAATGATTCGTGAAGTCGAACGGAGTCAAATAGTTGGTGCTTGTTGATCCGAGAAGGCGAATTAGGTCACATTGTGCGTACGTGGTGACTTGGTATAACAAACGGATCAAGTTATGGATACTTGTTGATCCGAGAAGCCGAATTGGGTCAATTGAAAGACTTGTTGATACGAGAAGTCAATTGGGTTCAAATACAAGCCTTAATGATTCGTGAAGTCGAACGAAGTGAATTAGTTGGTGCTTGTTGATCCGAGAAGGCGAATTGGGTCACATTGTGCATACTTGGTGACTTGGTAAAACAAATGGATCAAGTTATGGATACTTGTTGATCCGAGAAGCCGAATTGGGTCAATTGAAGGACTTGTTGATCCGAGAAGTCAATTGGGTTCAAATACAAGCCTTAATGATTCGTGAAGTCGAACGGAGTCAAATAGTTGGTGCTTGTTGATCCGAGATGGCGAATTGGGTCACATTGTGCGTACTTGGTGACTTGGTAAAACAAACGGATCAAGTTATGGATACTTGTTGATCCGAGAAGCCGAATTGGGTCAATTGAAAGACTTGTTGGTCCGAGAAGTCAATTGGGTTCAAATACAAGCCTTAATGATTCGTGAAGTCGAACGGAGTCAAATAGTTGGTGCTTGTTGATCCGAGAAGGCGAATTGGGTCACATTGTGCGTACTTGGTGACTTGCCAAAACAAACGGATTAAGTTATGGATACTTGTTAATCCGAGGAGCCGAATTGGGTCAATTGAAAGACTTGTTGATCCGATAAGTCAATTGGGTTCAAATACAAGCCTTAGGGATTCGTGAAGTCGAACGGAGTGAATTAGTTGGTGCTCGTTGATTCGAGAAGGCGAATTGGGTCACATTGTGCGTACTTGGTTACTTTATAAAACAAACGAATCAAGTTATGGATACTTGTTGGTCCGAGAAGCCCAATTAAGTCAAATGGAAGACTTGTTGATCTGAGAAGTCAATTAGGTTCAAATACAACCCTTAATGATTCGTGAAGTCGAACGGAGTCAAATAGTTGGTGCTTGTTGATCCGAGAAGGCGAATTAGGTCACATTGTGCGTACGTGGTGACTTGGTAAAACAAACCGATCAAGTTATGGATACTTGTTGATCTGAGAAGCCGAATTGGGTCAATTGAAAGACTTGTTGATCCGAAAAGTCAATTGGGTTCAAATACTAGCCTTAATGATTCGTGAAGTCGAACGGAGTCCAATTGTTGGTTCTTGTTGATCCGAGAAGGCGAATTGGGTCACATTGTGCATACTTGGTGACTTTATAAAACAAACGAATCGAGTTATGGATACTTGTTGATCCGAGAAGCCCAATTGAGTCAAATGGAAGACTTGTTGATCCGAGAAGTCAATTGGGTTCAAATACAAGCCTTAATGATTCGTGAAGTCAAACGGAGTCAAATAGTTGGTGCTTGTTGATCCGAGAAGGCGAATTGGGTCACATTGTGCGTACTTGGTGACTTGGTATAACAAACGGATCAAGTTATGGATACTTGTTGATCTGAGAAGCCAAATTGGGTCAACTGAAAGATTTGTTGATCCGATAAGTCAATTGGGTTCAAATACAAGCCTTAATGATTCGTGAAGTCGAACAAAGACAATTAGTTGGTGATTGTTGATCCGAGAAGGCGAATTGGGTCACATTGTGCGTACTTGGTGACTTGGTAAAACAAATGGATCAAGTTATGGATACTTGTTGATCCGAGAAGCCGAATTGGGTCAATTAAAAAACTTGTTGGTCCGAGAAGTTAATTGGGTTCAAATACAAGCCTTAATGATACGTGAAGTCGAACGGAGTCTAATAGTTGGTGCTTGTTGATCCGAGAAGGCGAATTGGGTCACATTGTGCGTACTTGGTGACTTTATAAAACAAACGAATCAAGTTATGGATACTTTTTGATCCGAGAAGCCCAATTAAGTCAAATGGAAGACTTGTTGATCCGAGAAGTCAATTGGGTTCAAATACAAGCCTTAATGATTCGTGAAGTCGAACGGAGTCAAATATTTGGTGCTTGTTGATCCGAGAAGGAGAATTGGGTCGCATTGTGCATACTTGGTGACTTGGTATAACAAACGGATCAAGTTTTGGATACTTGTTGATCCTAGGAGCTGAATTGGGTCAATTGAAAGAGTTGTTGATCCGAGAAGTCAATTGGGTTCAAATACAAGCCTTAGGGATTCGTGAAGTCGAACGGAGTCAATTAGTTGGTGCTCGTTGATCCGAGAAGGCGAATTGGGTCACACTGTGCGTACTTGGTGACTTGGTAAAACAAACGGATCAAGTTATGGATACTTGTTGATCCGAGGAGCCGAATTTGGTCAATTGAAAGACTTGTTGATCCGAGATGTCAATTGGGGTCAAATACAAGCCTTAATGATTCGTGAAGTCGAACGGAGTCTAATAGTTGGTGCTTGTTGATCCGAGAAGGCGAATTGGGTCACATTGTGCGTACTTGGTGACTTTATAAAACAAACGAATCAAGTTAAGGATACTTGTTGATCCGAGAAGCCTAATTAAGTCAAATGAAAGACTTGTTGATCCGAGAAGTCGATTGGGTTCAAATATAAGCCTTAATGATTCGTGAAGTCGAACGGAGTCAAATAGTTGGTGCTTGTTGATCCGAGAAGGCGAATTGGGTCACATTGTGCGTACTTGGTGACTTGGTATAACAAACGGATCAAGTTAAGGATACTTGTTTATCCGAGAAGCCGAATTGGGTGAATTGAAACACTTGTTGATCCGAGAAGTCAATTGGGTTCAAATACAAGCCTTAATGATTCGTGAAGTCGAATGGAGTCAAATAGTTGGTGCTCGTTCATTCGAAAAGGCGAATTGGGTCACATTGTGCGTACTTGGTGACTTGGTAAAACAAACGGATCAAGTTATGGATACTTGTTGATCCGAGAAGCCCAATTGAGTCAAAAGGAAGACTTGTTGATCCGAGAAGTCAATTGGGTTCAAATACAAGCCTTAATGATTCGTGAAGTCGAACGAAGTCAAATTGTTAGTGCTTGTTGATCCGAGAAGGCGAATTGGGTCACATTGTGCGTACTTGGTGACTTGCCAAAACAAACGGATTAAGTTATGGATACTTGTTAATCCGAGGAGCCGAATTGGGTCAATTGAAAGACTTGTTGATCCGAGAAGTCAATAGGGTTCAAATACAAGCCTTAGGGATTCGTGAAGTCGAACGGAGTCAATTAGTTGGTGCTCGTTGATCCGAGAAGGCGAATTGGGTCACATTGTGCGTACTTGGTGACTTTATAAAACAAATGAATCAAGTTATGGATACTTGTTGATCCGAGAAGCCCAATTAAGTCAAATGGAAGACTTGTTGATCCGAGAAGTCAATTGGGTTCAAATACAAGCCTTAATGATTCGTGAAGTCGAACGGAGTCAAATAGTTGGTGCTTGTTGATCCGAGAAGGAGAATTAGGTCACATTGTGCGTACTTGGTGACTTGGTATAACAAACGGATCAAGTTATGGATACTTGTTGATCCGAGAAGCCGAATTGGGTCAATTGAAAGACTTGTTGATACGAGAAGTCAATTGGGTTCAAATACAAGCCTTAATGATTCGTGAAGTCGAACGAAGTGAATTAGTTGGTGCTTGTTGATCCGAGAAGGCGAATTGGGTCACATTGTGCATACTTGGTGACTTGGTAAAACAAATGGATCAAGTTATGGATACTTGTTGATCCGAGAAGCCGAATTGGGTCAATTGAAGGACTTGTTGATCCGAGAAGTCAATTGGGTTCAAATACAAGCCTTAATGATTCGTGAAGTCGAACGGAGTCAAATAGTTGGTGCTTGTTGATCCGAGATGGCGAATTGGGTCACATTGTGCGTACTTGGTGACTTGGTAAAACAAACGGATCAAGTTATGGATACTTGTTGATCCGAGAAGCCGAATTGGGTCAATTGAAAGACTTGTTGGTCCGAGAAGTCAATTGGGTTCAAATACAAGCCTTAATGATTCGTGAAGTCGAACGGAGTCAAATAGTTGGTGCTTGTTGATCCGAGAAGGCGAATTGGGTCACATTGTGCGTACTTGGTGACTTGCCAAAACAAACGGATTAAGTTATGGATACTTGTTAATCCGAGGAGCCGAATTGGGTCAATTGAAAGACTTGTTGATCCGATAAGTCAATTGGGTTCAAATACAAGCCTTAGGGATTCGTGAAGTCGAACGGAGTGAATTAGTTGGTGCTCGTTGATTCGAGAAGGCGAATTGGGTCACATTGTGCGTACTTGGTTACTTTATAAAACAAACGAATCAAGTTATGGATACTTGTTGGTCCGAGAAGCCCAATTAAGTCAAATGGAAGACTTGTTGATCTGAGAAGTCAATTAGGTTCAAATACAACCCTTAATGATTCGTGAAGTCGAACGGAGTCAAATAGTTGGTGCTTGTTGATCCGAGAAGGCGAATTAGGTCACATTGTGCGTACGTGGTGACTTGGTAAAACAAACCGATCAAGTTATGGATACTTGTTGATCTGAGAAGCCGAATTGGGTCAATTGAAAGGCTTGTTGATCCGAAAAGTCAATTGGGTTCAAATACTAGCCTTAATGATTCGTGAAGTCGAACGGAGTCCAATTGTTGGTTCTTGTTGATCCGAGAAGGCGAATTGGGTCACATTGTGCATACTTGGTGACTTTATAAAACAAACGAATCGAATTATGGATACTTGTTGATCCGAGAAGCCCAATTGAGTCAAATGGAAGACTTGTTGATCCGAGAAGTCAATTGGGTTCAAATACAAGCCTTAATGATTCGTGAAGTCGAACGGAGTCAAATAGTTGGTGCTTGTTGATCCGAGAAGGCGAATTGGGTCACATTGTGCGTACTTGGTGACTTGGTATAACAAACGGATCAAGTTATGGATACTTGTTGATCTGAGAAGCCAAATTGGGTCAACTGAAAGATTTGTTGATCCGATAAGTCAATTGGGTTCAAATACAAGCCTTAATGATTCGTGAAGTCGAACAAAGACAATTAGTTGGTGATTGTTGATCCGAGAAGGCGAATTGGGTCACATTGTGCGTACTTGGTGACTTGGTAAAACAAATGGATCAAGTTATGGATACTTGTTGATCCGAGAAGCCGAATTGGGTCAATTAAAAAACTTGTTGGTCCGAGAAGTTAATTGGGTTCAAATACAAGCCTTAATGATACGTGAAGTCGAACGGAGTCTAATAGTTGGTGCTTGTTGATCCGAGAAGGCGAATTGGGTCACATTGTGCGTACTTGGTGACTTTATAAAACAAACGAATCAAGTTATGGATACTTTTTGATCCGAGAAGCCCAATTAAGTCAAATGGAAGACTTGTTGATCCGAGAAGTCAATTGGGTTCAAATACAAGCCTTAATGATTCGTGAAGTCGAACGGAGTCAAATATTTGGTGCTTGTTGATCCGAGAAGGAGAATTGGGTCGCATTGTGCATACTTGGTGACTTGGTATAACAAACGGATCAAGTTTTGGATACTTGTTGATCCTAGGAGCTGAATTGGGTCAATTGAAAGAGTTGTTGATCCGAGAAGTCAATTGGGTTCAAATACAAGCCTTAGGGATTCGTGAAGTCGAACGGAGTCAATTAGTTGGTGCTCGTTGATCCGAGAAGGCGAATTGGGTCACACTGTGCGTACTTGGTGACTTGGTAAAACAAACGGATCAAGTTATGGATACTTGTTGATCCGAGGAGCCGAATTTGGTCAATTGAAAGACTTGTTGATCCGAGAAGTCAATTGGGGTCAAATACAAGCCTTAATGATTCGTGAAGTCGAACGGAGTCAAATAGTTGGTGCTTGTTGATCCGAGAAGGCGAATTGGGTCACATTGTGCGTACTTGGTGACTTTATAAAACAAACGAATCAAGTTAAGGATACTTGTTGATCCGAGAAGCCTAATTAAGTCAAATGAAAGACTTGTTGATCCGAGAAGTCGATTGGGTTCAAATATAAGCCTTAATGATTCGTGAAGTCGAACGGAGTCAAATAGTTGGTGCTTGTTGATCCGAGAAGGCGAATTGGGTCACATTGTGCGTACTTGGTGACTTGGTATAACAAACGGATCAAGTTAAGGATACTTGTTTATCCGAGAAGCCGAATTGGGTGAATTGAAACACTTGTTGATCCGAGAAGTCAATTGGGTTCAAATACAAGCCTTAATGATTCGTGAAGTCGAATGGAGTCAAATAGTTGGTGCTCGTTCATTCGAAAAGGCGAATTGGGTCACATTGTGCGTACTTGGTGACTTGGTAAAACAAACGGATCAAGTTATGGATACTTGTTGATCCGAGAAGCCCAATTGAGTCAAAAGGAAGACTTGTTGATCCGAGAAGTCAATTGGGTTCAAATACAAGCCTTAATGATTCGTGAAGTCGAATGAAGTCAAATTGTTAGTGCTTGTTGATCCGAGAAGGCGAATTGGGTCACATTGTGCGTACTTGGTGACTTGCCAAAACAAACGGATTAAGTTATGGATACTTGTTAATCCGAGGAGCCGAATTGGGTCAATTGAAAGACTTGTTGATCCGAGAAGTCAATAGGGTTCAAATACAAGCCTTAGGGATTCGTGAAGTCGAACGGAGTCAATTAGTTGGTGCTCGTTGATCCGAGAAGGCGAATTGGGTCACATTGTGCGTACTTGGTGACTTTATAAAACAAATGAATCAAGTTATGGATACTTGTTGATCCGAGAAGCCCAATTAAGTCAAATGGAAGACTTGTTGATCCGAGAAGTCAATTGGGTTCAAATACAAGCCTTAATGATTCGTGAAGTCGAACGGAGTCAAATAGTTGGTGCTTGTTGATCCGAGAAGGAGAATTAGGTCACATTGTGCGTACTTGGTGACTTGGTATAACAAACGGATCAAGTTTTGGATACTTGTTGATCCGAGAAGCCGAATTGGGTCAATTGAAAGACTTGTTGATCCGAGAAGTCAATTGGGTTCAAGTACAAGCCTTAATCATTCGTAAAGTTGAACGGAGTCAAATAGTTGATGCTTGTTGATCCGAGATGGCGAATTGGGTCACATTTTGCGTACTTGGTGACTTGGTAAAACAAACGGATCAAGTTATGGATACTTGTTTATCCGAGAAGCCGAATTGGGTCAATTGAAGGACTTGTTGATCCGAGAAGTCAATTGGGTTCAAATACAAGCCTTAATGATTCGTGAAGTCGAACGGAGTCAAATAGTTGGTGCTTGTTGATCCGAGATGGCGAATTGGGTCACATTGTGCGTACTTGGTGACTTGGTAAAACAAACGGATTAAGTTATGGATACTTGTTAATCCGAGGAGCCGAATTGGGTCAATTGAAAGACTTGTTGATCCGATAAGTCAATTGGGTTCAAATACAAGCCTTAGGGATTCGTGAAGTCGAACGGAGTGAATTAGTTGGTGCTCGTTGATCCGAGAAGGCGAATTGGGTCACATTGTGCGTACTTGGTTACTTTATAAAACAAACGAATCAAGTTATGGATACTTGTTGGTCCGAGAAGCCCAATTAAGTCAAATGGAAGACTTGTTGATCTGAGAAGTCAATTAGGTTCAAATACAACCCTTAATGATTCGTGAAGTCGAACGGAGTCAAATAGTTGGTGCTTGTTGATCCGAGAAGGCGAATTAGGTCACATTGTGCGTACGTGGTGACTTGGTAAAACAAACCGATCAAGTTATGGATACTTGTTGATCTGAGAAGCCGAATTGGGTCAATTGAAAGACTTGTTGATCCGAAAAGTCAATTGGGTTCAAATACTAGCCTTAATGATACGTGAAGTCGAACGGAGTCCAATTGTTGGTTCTTGTTGATCCGAGAAGGCGAATTGGGTCACATTGTGCATACTTGGTGACTTTATAAAACAAACGAATCGAGTTATGGATACTTGTTGATCCGAGAAGCCCAATTGAGTCAAATGGAAGACTTGTTGATCCGAGAAGTCAATTGGGTTCAAATACAAGCCTTAATGATTCGTGAAGTCGAACGGAGTCAAATAGTTGGTGCTTGTTGATCCGAGAAGGCGAATTGGGTCACATTGTGCGTACTTGGTGACTTGGTATAACAAACGGATCAAGTTATGGATACTTGTTGATCTGAGAAGCCAAATTGGGTCAACTGAAAGATTTGTTGATCCGATAAGTCAATTGGGTTCAAATACAAGCCTTAATGATTCGTGAAGTCGAACAAAGACAATTAGTTGGTGATTGTTGATCCGAGAAGGCGAATTGGGTCACATTGTGCGTACTTGGTGACTTGGTAAAACAAATGGATCAAGTTATGGATACTTGTTGATCCGAGAAGCCGAATTGGGTCAATTAAAAAACTTGTTGGTCCGAGAAGTTAATTGGGTTCAAATACAAGCCTTAATGATACGTGAAGTCGAACGGAGTCTAATAGTTGGTGCTTGTTGATCCGAGAAGGCGAATTGGGTCACATTGTGCGTACTTGGTGACTTTATAAAACAAACGAATCAAGTTATGGATACTTTTTGATCCGAGAAGCCCAATTAAGTCAAATGGAAGACTTGTTGATCCGAGAAGTCAATTGGGTTCAAATACAAGCCTTAATGATTCGTGAAGTCGAACGGAGTCAAATATTTGGTGCTTGTTGATCCGAGAAGGAGAATTGGGTCGCATTGTGCATACTTGGTGACTTGGTATAACAAACGGATCAAGTTTTGGATACTTGTTGATCCTAGGAGCTGAATTGGGTCAATTGAAAGAGTTGTTGATCCGAGAAGTCAATTGGGTTCAAATACAAGCCTTAGGGATTCGTGAAGTCGAACGGAGTCAATTAGTTGGTGCTCGTTGATCCGAGAAGGCGAATTGGGTCACACTGTGCGTACTTGGTGACTTGGTAAAACAAACGGATCAAGTTATGGATACTTGTTGATCCGAGGAGCCGAATTTGGTCAATTGAAAGACTTGTTGATCCGAGAAGTCAATTGGGGTCAAATACAAGCCTTAATGATTCGTGAAGTCGAACGGAGTCAAATAGTTGGTGCTTGTTGATCCGAGAAGGCGAATTGGGTCACATTGTGCGTACTTGGTGACTTTATAAAACAAACGAATCAAGTTAAGGATACTTGTTGATCCGAGAAGCCTAATTAAGTCAAATGAAAGACTTGTTGATCCGAGAAGTCGATTGGGTTCAAATATAAGCCTTAATGATTCGTGAAGTCGAACGGAGTCAAATAGTTGGTGCTTGTTGATCCGAGAAGGCGAATTGGGTCACATTGTGCGTACTTGGTGACTTGGTATAACAAACGGATCAAGTTAAGGATACTTGTTTATCCGAGAAGCCGAATTGGGTGAATTGAAACACTTGTTGATCCGAGAAGTCAATTGGGTTCAAATACAAGCCTTAATGATTCGTGAAGTCGAATGGAGTCAAATAGTTGGTGCTCGTTCATTCGAAAAGGCGAATTGGGTCACATTGTGCGTACTTGGTGACTTGGTAAAACAAACGGATCAAGTTATGGATACTTGTTGATCCGAGAAGCCCAATTGAGTCAAAAGGAAGACTTGTTGATCCGAGAAGTCAATTGGGTTCAAATACAAGCCTTAATGATTCGTGAAGTCGAACGAAGTCAAATTGTTAGTGCTTGTTGATCCGAGAAGGCGAATTGGGTCACATTGTGCGTACTTGGTGACTTGCCAAAACAAACGGATTAAGTTATGGATACTTGTTAATCCGAGGAGCCGAATTGGGTCAATTGAAAGACTTGTTGATCCGAGAAGTCAATAGGGTTCAAATACAAGCCTTAGGGATTCGTGAAGTCGAACGGAGTCAATTAGTTGGTGCTCGTTGATCCGAGAAGGCGAATTGGGTCACATTGTGCGTACTTGGTGACTTTATAAAACAAATGAATCAAGTTATGGATACTTGTTGATCCGAGAAGCCCAATTAAGTCAAATGGAAGACTTGTTGATCCGAGAAGTCAATTGGGTTCAAATACAAGCCTTAATGATTCGTGAAGTCGAACGGAGTCAAATAGTTGGTGCTTGTTGATCCGAGAAGGAGAATTAGGTCACATTGTGCGTACTTGGTGACTTGGTATAACAAACGGATCAAGTTTTGGATACTTGTTGATCCGAGAAGCCGAATTGGGTCAATTGAAAGACTTGTTGATCCGAGAAGTCAATTGGGTTCAAGTACAAGCCTTAATCATTCGTAAAGTTGAACGGAGTCAAATAGTTGATGCTTGTTGATCCGAGATGGCGAATTGGGTCACATTTTGCGTACTTGGTGACTTGGTAAAACAAACGGATCAAGTTATGGATACTTGTTTATCCGAGAAGCCGAATTGGGTCAATTGAAGGACTTGTTGATCCGAGAAGTCAATTGGGTTCAAATACAAGCCTTAATGATTCGTGAAGTCGAACGGAGTCAAATAGTTGGTGCTTGTTGATCCGAGATGGCGAATTGGGTCACATTGTGCGTACTTGGTGACTTGGTAAAACAAACGGATTAAGTTATGGATACTTGTTAATCCGAGGAGCCGAATTGGGTCAATTGAAAGACTTGTTGATCCGATAAGTCAATTGGGTTCAAATACAAGCCTTAGGGATTCGTGAAGTCGAACGGAGTGAATTAGTTGGTGCTCGTTGATCCGAGAAGGCGAATTGGGTCACATTGTGCGTACTTGGTTACTTTATAAAACAAACGAATCAAGTTATGGATACTTGTTGGTCCGAGAAGCCCAATTAAGTCAAATGGAAGACTTGTTGATCTGAGAAGTCAATTAGGTTCAAATACAACCCTTAATGATTCGTGAAGTCGAACGGAGTCCAATTGTTGGTTCTTGTTGATCCGAGAAGGCGAATTGGGTCACATTGTGCATACTTGGTGACTTTATAAAACAAACGAATCGAGTTATGGATACTTGTTGATCCGAGAAGCCCAATTGAGTCAAATGGAAGACTTGTTGATCCGAGAAGTCAATTGGGTTCAAATACAAGCCTTAATGATTCGTGAAGTCGAACGGAGTCAAATAGTTGGTGCTTGTTGATCCGAGAAGGCGAATTGGGTCACATTGTGCGTACTTGGTGACTTGGTATAACAAACGGATCAAGTTATGGATACTTGTTGATCTGAGAAGCCAAATTGGGTCAACTGAAAGATTTGTTGATCCGATAAGTCAATTGGGTTCAAATACAAGCCTTAATGATTCGTGAAGTCGAACAAAGACAATTAGTTGGTGATTGTTGATCCGAGAAGGCGAATTGGGTCACATTGTGCGTACTTGGTGACTTGGTAAAACAAATGGATCAAGTTATGGATACTTGTTGATCCGAGAAGCCGAATTGGGTCAATTAAAAAACTTGTTGGTCCGAGAAGTTAATTGGGTTCAAATACAAGCCTTAATGATACGTGAAGTCGAACGGAGTCTAATAGTTGGTGCTTGTTGATCCGAGAAGGCGAATTGGGTCACATTGTGCGTACTTGGTGACTTTATAAAACAAACGAATCAAGTTATGGATACTTTTTGATCCGAGAAGCCCAATTAAGTCAAATGGAAGACTTGTTGATCCGAGAAGTCAATTGGGTTCAAATACAAGCCTTAATGATTCGTGAAGTCGAACGGAGTCAAATATTTGGTGCTTGTTGATCCGAGAAGGAGAATTGGGTCGCATTGTGCATACTTGGTGACTTGGTATAACAAACGGATCAAGTTTTGGATACTTGTTGATCCTAGGAGCTGAATTGGGTCAATTGAAAGAGTTGTTGATCCGAGAAGTCAATTGGGTTCAAATACAAGCCTTAGGGATTCGTGAAGTCGAACGGAGTCAATTAGTTGGTGCTCGTTGATCCGAGAAGGCGAATTGGGTCACACTGTGCGTACTTGGTGACTTGGTAAAACAAACGGATCAAGTTATGGATACTTGTTGATCCGAGGAGCCGAATTTGGTCAATTGAAAGACTTGTTGATCCGAGAAGTCAATTGGGGTCAAATACAAGCCTTAATGATTCGTGAAGTCGAACGGAGTCAAATAGTTGGTGCTTGTTGATCCGAGAAGGCGAATTGGGTCACATTGTGCGTACTTGGTGACTTTATAAAACAAACGAATCAAGTTAAGGATACTTGTTGATCCGAGAAGCCTAATTAAGTCAAATGAAAGACTTGTTGATCCGAGAAGTCGATTGGGTTCAAATATAAGCCTTAATGATTCGTGAAGTCGAACGGAGTCAAATAGTTGGTGCTTGTTGATCCGAGAAGGCTAATTGGGTCACATTGTGCGTACTTGGTGACTTGGTATAACAAACGGATCAAGTTAAGGATACTTGTTTATCCGAGAAGCCGAATTGGGTGAATTGAAACACTTGTTGATCCGAGAAGTCAATTGGGTTCAAATACAAGCCTTAATGATTCGTGAAGTCGAATGGAGTCAAATAGTTGGTGCTCGTTCATTCGAAAAGGCGAATTGGGTCACATTGTGCGTACTTGGTGACTTGGTAAAACAAACGGATCAAGTTATGGATACTTGTTGATCCGAGAAGCCCAATTGAGTCAAAAGGAAGACTTGTTGATCCGAGAAGTCAATTGGGTTCAAATACAAGCCTTAATGATTCGTGAAGTCGAACGAAGTCAAATTGTTAGTGCTTGTTGATCCGAGAAGGCGAATTGGGTCACATTGTGCGTACTTGGTGACTTGCCAAAACAAACGGATTAAGTTATGGATACTTGTTAATCCGAGGAGCCGAATTGGGTCAATTGAAAGACTTGTTGATCCGAGAAGTCAATAGGGTTCAAATACAAGCCTTAGGGATTCGTGAAGTCGAACGGAGTCAATTAGTTGGTGCTCGTTGATCCGAGAAGGCGAATTGGGTCACATTGTGCGTACTTGGTGACTTTATAAAACAAATGAATCAAGTTATGGATACTTGTTGATCCGAGAAGCCCAATTAAGTCAAATGGAAGACTTGTTGATCCGAGAAGTCAATTGAGTTCAAATACAAGCCTTAATGATTCGTGAAGTCGAACGGAGTCAAATAGTTGGTGCTTGTTGATCCGAGAAGGAGAATTAGGTCACATTGTGCGTACTTGGTGACTTGGTATAACAAACGGATCAAGTTTTGGATACTTGTTGATCCGAGAAGCCGAATTGGGTCAATTGAAAGACTTGTTGATCCGAGAAGTCAATTGGGTTCAAGTACAAGCCTTAATCATTCGTAAAGTTGAACGGAGTCAAATAGTTGATGCTTGTTGATCCGAGATGGCGAATTGGGTCACATTTTGCGTACTTGGTGACTTGGTAAAACAAACGGATCAAGTTATGGATACTTGTTTATCCGAGAAGCCGAATTGGGTCAATTGAAGGACTTGTTGATCCGAGAAGTCAATTGGGTTCAAATACAAGCCTTAATGATTCGTGAAGTCGAACGGAGTCAAATAGTTGGTGCTTGTTGATCCGAGATGGCGAATTGGGTCACATTGTGCGTACTTGGTGACTTGGTAAAACAAACGGATTAAGTTATGGATACTTGTTAATCCGAGGAGCCGAATTGGGTCAATTGAAAGACTTGTTGATCCGATAAGTCAATTGGGTTCAAATACAAGCCTTAGGGATTCGTGAAGTCGAACGGAGTGAATTAGTTGGTGCTCGTTGATCCGAGAAGGCGAATTGGGTCACATTGTGCGTACTTGGTTACTTTATAAAACAAACGAATCAAGTTATGGATACTTGTTGGTCCGAGAAGCCCAATTAAGTCAAATGGAAGACTTGTTGATCTGAGAAGTCAATTAGGTTCAAATACAACCCTTAATGATTCGTGAAGTCGAACGGAGTCCAATTGTTGGTTCTTGTTGATCCGAGAAGGCGAATTGGGTCACATTGTGCATACTTGGTGACTTTATAAAACAAACGAATCGAGTTATGGATACTTGTTGATCCGAGAAGCCCAATTGAGTCAAATGGAAGACTTGTTGATCCGAGAAGTCAATTGGGTTCAAATACAAGCCTTAATGATTCGTGAAGTCGAACGGAGTCAAATAGTTGGTGCTTGTTGATCCGAGAAGCCAAATTGGGTCAACTGAAAGATTTGTTGATCCGATAAGTCAATTGGGTTCAAATACAAGCCTTAATGATTCGTGAAGTCGAACAAAGACAATTAGTTGGTGATTGTTGATCCGAGAAGGCGAATTGGGTCACATTGTGCGTACTTGGTGACTTGGTAAAACAAATGGATCAAGTTATGGATACTTGTTGATCCGAGAAGCCGAATTGGGTCAATTAAAAAACTTGTTGGTCCGAGAAGTTAATTGGGTTCAAATACAAGCCTTAATGATACGTGAAGTCGAACGGAGTCTAATAGTTGGTGCTTGTTGATCCGAGAAGGCGAATTGGGTCACATTGTGCGTACTTGGTGACTTTATAAAACAAACGAATCAAGTTATGGATACTTTTTGATCCGAGAAGCCCAATTAAGTCAAATGGAAGACTTGTTGATCCGAGAAGTCAATTGGGTTCAAATACAAGCCTTAATGATTCGTGAAGTCGAACGGAGTCAAATATTTGGTGCTTGTTGATCCGAGAAGGAGAATTGGGTCGCATTGTGCATACTTGGTGACTTGGTATAACAAACGGATCAAGTTTTGGATACTTGTTGATCCTAGGAGCTGAATTGGGTCAATTGAAAGAGTTGTTGATCCGAGAAGTCAATTGGGTTCAAATACAAGCCTTAGGGATTCGTGAAGTCGAACGGAGTCAATTAGTTGGTGCTCGTTGATCCGAGAAGGCGAATTGGGTCACACTGTGCGTACTTGGTGACTTGGTAAAACAAACGGATCAAGTTATGGATACTTGTTGATCCGAGGAGCCGAATTTGGTCAATTGAAAGACTTGTTGATCCGAGAAGTCAATTGGGGTCAAATACAAGCCTTAATGATTCGTGAAGTCGAACGGAGTCAAATAGTTGGTGCTTGTTGATCCGAGAAGGCGAATTGGGTCACATTGTGCGTACTTGGTGACTTTATAAAACAAACGAATCAAGTTAAGGATACTTGTTGATCCGAGAAGCCTAATTAAGTCAAATGAAAGACTTGTTGATCCGAGAAGTCGATTGGGTTCAAATATAAGCCTTAATGATTCGTGAAGTCGAACGGAGTCAAATAGTTGGTGCTTGTTGATCCGAGAAGGCGAATTGGGTCACATTGTGCGTACTTGGTGACTTGGTATAACAAACGGATCAAGTTAAGGATACTTGTTTATCCGAGAAGCCGAATTGGGTGAATTGAAACACTTGTTGATCCGAGAAGTCAATTGGGTTCAAATACAAGCCTTAATGATTCGTGAAGTCGAATGGAGTCAAATAGTTGGTGCTCGTTCATTCGAAAAGGCGAATTGGGTCACATTGTGCGTACTTGGTGACTTGGTAAAACAAACGGATCAAGTTATGGATACTTGTTGATCCGAGAAGCCCAATTGAGTCAAAAGGAAGACTTGTTGATCCGAGAAGTCAATTGGGTTCAAATACAAGCCTTAATGATTCGTGAAGTCGAACGAAGTCAAATTGTTAGTGCTTGTTGATCCGAGAAGGCGAATTGGGTCACATTGTGCGTACTTGGTGACTTGCCAAAACAAACGGATTAAGTTATGGATACTTGTTAATCCGAGGAGCCGAATTGGGTCAATTGAAAGACTTGTTGATCCGAGAAGTCAATAGGGTTAAAATACAAGCCTTAGGGATTCGTGAAGTCGAACGGAGTCAATTAGTTGGTGCTCGTTGATCCGAGAAGGCGAATTGGGTCACATTGTGCGTACTTGGTGACTTTATAAAACAAATGAATCAAGTTATGGATACTTGTTGATCCGAGAAGCCCAATTAAGTCAAATGGAAGACTTGTTGATCCGAGAAGTCAATTGGGTTCAAATACAAGCCTTAATGATTCGTGAAGTCGAACGGAGTCAAATAGTTGGTGCTTGTTGATCCGAGAAGGAGAATTAGGTCACATTGTGCGTACTTGGTGACTTGGTATAACAAACGGATCAAGTTTTGGATACTTGTTGATCCGAGAAGCCGAATTGGGTCAATTGAAAGACTTGTTGATCCGAGAAGTCAATTGGGTTCAAGTACAAGCCTTAATCATTCGTAAAGTTGAACGGAGTCAAATAGTTGATGCTTGTTGATCCGAGATGGCGAATTGGGTCACATTTTGCGTACTTGGTGACTTGGTAAAACAAACGGATCAAGTTATGGATACTTGTTTATCCGAGAAGCCGAATTGGGTCAATTGAAGGACTTGTTGATCCGAGAAGTCAATTGGGTTCAAATACAAGCCTTAATGATTCGTGAAGTCGAACGGAGTCAAATAGTTGGTGCTTGTTGATCCGAGATGGCGAATTGGGTCACATTGTGCGTACTTGGTGACTTGGTAAAACAAACGGATTAAGTTATGGATACTTGTTAATCCGAGGAGCCGAATTGGGTCAATTGAAAGACTTGTTGATCCGATAAGTCAATTGGGTTCAAATACAAGCCTTAGGGATTCGTGAAGTCGAACGGAGTGAATTAGTTGGTGCTCGTTGATCCGAGAAGGCGAATTGGGTCACATTGTGCGTACTTGGTTACTTTATAAAACAAACGAATCAAGTTATGGATACTTGTTGGTCCGAGAAGCCCAATTAAGTCAAATGGAAGACTTGTTGATCTGAGAAGTCAATTAGGTTCAAATACAACCCTTAATGATTCGTGAAGTCGAACGGAGTCAAATAGTTGGTGCTTGTTGATCCGAGAAGGCGAATTAGGTCACATTGTGCGTACGTGGTGACTTGGTAAAACAAACCGATCAAGTTATGGATACTTGTTGATCTGAGAAGCCGAATTGGGTCAATTGAAAGACTTGTTGATCCGAAAAGTCAATTGGGTTCAAATACTAGCCTTAATGATTCGTGAAGTCGAACGGAGTCCAATTGTTGGTTCTTGTTGATCCGAGAAGGCGAATTGGGTCACATTGTGCATACTTGGTGACTTTATAAAACAAACGAATCGAGTTATGGATACTTGTTGATCCGAGAAGCCCAATTGAGTCAAATGGAAGACTTGTTGATCCGAGAAGTCAATTGGGTTCAAATACAAGCCTTAATGATTCGTGAAGTCGAACGGAGTCAAATAGTTGGTGCTTGTTGATCCGAGAAGGCGAATTGGGTCACATTGTGCGTACTTGGTGACTTGGTATAACAAACGGATCAAGTTATGGATACTTGTTGATCTGAGAAGCCAAATTGGGTCAACTGAAAGATTTGTTGATCCGATAAGTCAATTGGGTTCAAATACAAGCCTTAATGATTCGTGAAGTCGAACAAAGACAATTAGTTGGTGAGTGTTGATCCGAGAAGGCGAATTGGGTCACATTGTGCGTACTTGGTGACTTGGTAAAACAAATGGATCAAGTTATGGATACTTGTTGATCCGAGAAGCCGAATTGGGTCAATTAAAAGACTTGTTGGTCCGAGAAGTCAATTGGGTTCAAATACAAGCCTTAATGATACGTGAAGTCGAACGGAGTCTAATAGTTGGTGCTTGTTGATCCGAGAAGGCGAATTGGGTCACATTGTGCGTACTTGGTGACTTTATTAAACAAACGAATCAAGTTATGGATACTTTTTGATCCGAGAAGCCCAATTAAGTCAAATGGAAGACTTGTTGATCCGAGAAGTCAATTGGGTTCAAATACAAGCCTTAATGATTCGTGAAGTCGAACGGAGTCAAATAGTTGGTGCTTGTTGATCCGAGAAGGAGAATTGGGTCGCATTGTGCGTACTTGGTGACTTGGTATAACAAACGGATCATGTTTTGGATACTTGTTGATCCTAGGAGCTGAATTGGGTCAATTGAAAGAGTTGTTGATCCGAGAAGTCAATTGGGTTCAAATACAAGCCTTAGGGATTCGTGAAGTCGAACGGAGTCAATTAGTTGGTGCTCGTTGATCCGAGAAGGCGAATTGGGTCACACTGTGCGTACTTGGTGACTTGGTAAAACAAACGGATCAAGTTATGGATACTTGTTGATCCGAGGAGCCGAATTTGGTCAATTGAAAGACTTGTTGATCCGAGAAGTCAATTGGGGTCAAATACAAGCCTTAATGATTAGTGAAGTCGAACGGAGTCAAATAGTTGGTGCTTGTTGATCCGAGAAGGCGAATTGGGTCACATTGTGCGTACTTGGTGACTTTATAAAACAAACGAATCAAGTTAAGGATACTTGTTGATCCGAGAAGCCTAATTAAGTCAAATGAAAGACTTGTTGATCCGAGAAGTCGATTGGGTTCAAATATAAGCCTTAATGATTCGTGAAGTCGAACGGAGTCAAATAGTTGGTGCTTGTTGATCCGAGAAGGCGAATTGGGTCACATTGTGCGTACTTGGTGACTTGGTATAACAAACGGATCAAGTTAAGGATACTTGTTTATCCGAGAAGCCGAATTGGGTGAATTGAAACACTTGTTGATCCGAGAAGTCAATTGGGTTCAAATACAAGCCTTAATGATTCGTGAAGTCGAATGGAGTCAAATAGTTGGTGCTCGTTCATTCGAAAAGGCGAATTGGGTCACATTGTGCGTACTTGGTGACTTGGTAAAACAAACGGATCAAGTTATGGATACTTGTTGATCCGAGAAGCCCAATTGAGTCAAATGGAAGACTTGTTGATCCGAGAAGTCAATTGGGTTCAAATACAAGCCTTAATGATTCGTGAAGTCGAACGAAGTCAAATTGTTAGTGCTTGTTGATCCGAGAAGGCGAATTGGGTCACATTGTGCGTACTTGGTGACTTGCCAAAACAAACGGATTAAGTTATGGATACTTGTTAATCCGAGGAGCCGAATTGGGTCAATTGAAAGACTTGTTGATCCGAGAAGTCAATAGGGTTCAAATACAAGCCTTAGGGATTCGTGAAGTCGAACGGAGTCAATTAGTTGGTGCTCGTTGATCCGAGAAGGCGAATTGGGTCACATTGTGCGTACTTGGTGACTTTATAAAACAAATGAATCAAGTTATGGATACTTGTTGATCCGAGAAGCCCAATTAAGTCAAATGGAAGACTTGTTGATCTGAGAAGTCAAGTGGGTTCAAATACAAGCCTTAATGATTCGTGAAGTCGAACGGAGTCAAATAGTTGGTGCTTGTTGATCCGAGAAGGCGAATTGGGTCACATTGTGCGTACTTGGTGACTTTATAAAACAAACGAATTAAGTTATGGATACTTGTTGATCCGAGAAGCCCAATTAAGTCAAATGGAAGACTTGTTGATCCGAGAAGTCAATTGGGTTCAAATACAAGCCTTAATGATTCGTGAAGTCGAACGGAGTCAAATAGTTGGTGCTTGTTGATCCGAGAAGGAGAATTAGGTCACATTGTGCGTACTTGGTGACTTGGTATAACAAACGGATCAAGTTTTGGATACTTGTTGATCCGAGAAGCCGAATTGGGTCAATTGAAAGACTTGTTGATCCGAGAAGTCAATTGGGTTCAAGTACAAGCCTTAATCATTCGTAAAGTTGAACGGAGTCAAATAGTTGATGCTTGTTGATCCGAGATGGCGAATTGGGTCACATTTTGCGTACTTGGTGACTTGGTAAAACAAACGGATCAAGTTATGGATACTTGTTTATCCGAGAAGCCGAATTGGGTCAATTGAAGGACTTGTTGATCCGAGAAGTCAATTGGGTTCAAATACAAGCCTTAATGATTCGTGAAGTCGAACGGAGTCAAATAGTTGGTGCTTGTTGATCCGAGATGGCGAATTGGGTCACATTGTGCGTACTTGGTGACTTGGTAAAACAAACGGATTAAGTTATGGATACTTGTTAATCCGAGGAGCCGAATTGGGTCAATTGAAAGACTTGTTGATCCGATAAGTCAATTGGGTTCAAATACAAGCCTTAGGGATTCGTGAAGTCGAACGGAGTTAGTTGGTGCTCGTTGATCCGAGAAGGCGAATTGGGTCACATTGTGCGTACTTGGTTACTTTATAAAACAAACGAATCAAGTTATGGATACTTGTTGGTCCGAGAAGCCCAATTAAGTCAAATGGAAGACTTGTTGATCTGAGAAGTCAATTAGGTTCAAATACAACCCTTAATGATTCGTGAAGTCGAACGGAGTCAAATAGTTGGTGCTTGTTGATCCGAGAAGGCGAATTAGGTCACATTGTGCGTACGTGGTGACTTGGTAAAACAAACCGATCAAGTTATGGATACTTGTTGATCTGAGAAGCCGAATTGGGTCAATTGAAAGACTTGTTGATCCGAAAAGTCAATTGGGTTCAAATACTAGCCTTAATGATTCGTGAAGTCGAACGGAGTCCAATTGTTGGTTCTTGTTGATCCGAGAAGGCGAATTGGGTCACATTGTGCATACTTGGTGACTTTATAAAACAAACGAATCGAGTTATGGATACTTGTTGATCCGAGAAGCCCAATTGAGTCAAATGGAAGACTTGTTGATCCGAGAAGTCAATTGGGTTCAAATACAAGCCTTAATGATTCGTGAAGTCGAACGGAGTCAAATAGTTGGTGCTTGTTGATCCGAGAAGGCGAATTGGGTCACATTGTGCGTACTTGGTGACTTGGTATAACAAACGGATCAAGTTATGGATACTTGTTGATCTGAGAAGCCAAATTGGGTCAACTGAAAGATTTGTTGATCCGATAAGTCAATTGGGTTCAAATACAAGCCTTAATGATTCGTGAAGTCGAACAAAGACAATTAGTTGGTGATTGTTGATCCGAGAAGGCGAATTGGGTCACATTGTGCGTACTTGGTGACTTGGTAAAACAAATGGATCAAGTTATGGATACTTGTTGATCCGAGAAGCCGAATTGGGTCAATTAAAAGACTTGTTGGTCCGAGAAGTCAATTGGGTTCAAATACAAGCCTTAATGATACGTGAAGTCGAACGGAGTCTAATAGTTGGTGCTTGTTGATCCGAGAAGGCGAATTGGGTCACATTGTGCGTACTTGGTGACTTTATAAAACAAACGAATCAAGTTATGGATACTTTTTGATCCGAGAAGCCCAATTAAGTCAAATGGAAGACTTGTTGATCCGAGAAGTCAATTGGGTTCAAATACAAGCCTTAATGATTCGTGAAGTCGAACGGAGTCAAATAGTTGGTGCTTGTTGATCCGAGAAGGAGAATTGGGTCGCATTGTGCGTACTTGGTGACTTGGTATAACAAACGGATCTAGTTTTGGATACTTGTTGATCCTAGGAGCTGAATTGGGTCAATTGAAAGAGTTGTTGATCCGAGAAGTCAATTGGGTTCAAATACAAGCCTTAGGGATTCGTGAAGTCGAACGGAGTCAATTAGTTGGTGCTCGTTGATCCGAGAAGGCGAATTGGGTCACACTGTGCGTACTTGGTGACTTGGTAAAACAAACGGATCAAGTTATGGATACTTGTTGATCCGAGGAGCCGAATTTGGTCAATTGAAAGACTTGTTGATCCGAGAAGTCAATTGGGGTCAAATACAAGCCTTAATGATTCGTGAAGTCGAACGGAGTCAAATAGTTGGTGCTTGTTGATCCGAGAAGGCGAATTGGGTCACATTGTGCGTACTTGGTGACTTTATAAAACAAACGAATCAAGTTAAGGATACTTGTTGATCCGAGAAGCCTAATTAAGTCAAATGAAAGACTTGTTGATCCGAGAAGTCGATTGGGTTCAAATATAAGCCTTAATGATTCGTGAAGTCGAACGGAGTCAAATAGTTGGTGCTTGTTGATCCGAGAAGGCGAATTGGGTCACATTGTGCGTACTTGGTGACTTGGTATAACAAACGGATCAAGTTAAGGATACTTGTTTATCCGAGAAGCCGAATTGGGTGAATTGAAACACTTGTTGATCCGAGAAGTCAATTGGGTTCAAATACAAGCCTTAATGATTCGTGAAGTCGAATGGAGTCAAATAGTTGGTGCTCGTTCATTCGAAAAGGCGAATTGGGTCACATTGTGCGTACTTGGTGACTTGGTAAAACAAACGGATCAAGTTATGGATACTTGTTGATCCGAGAAGCCCAATTGAGTCAAATGGAAGACTTGTTGATCCGAGAAGTCAATTGGGTTCAAATACAAGCCTTAATGATTCGTGAAGTCGAACGAAGTCAAATTGTTAGTGCTTGTTGATCCGAGAAGGCGAATTGGGTCACATTGTGCGTACTTGGTGACTTGCCAAAACAAACGGATTAAGTTATGGATACTTGTTAATCCGAGGAGCCGAATTGGGTCAATTGAAAGACTTGTTGATCCGAGAAGTCAATAGGGTTCAAATACAAGCCTTAGGGATTCGTGAAGTCGAACGGAGTCAATTAGTTGGTGCTCGTTGATCCGAGAAGGCGAATTGGGTCACATTGTGCGTACTTGGTGACTTTATAAAACAAATGAATCAAGTTATGGATACTTGTTGATCCGAGAAGCCCAATTAAGTCAAATGGAAGACTTGTTGATCTGAGAAGTCAAGTGGGTTCAAATACAAGCCTTAATGATTCGTGAAGTCGAACGGAGTCAAATAGTTGGTGCTTGTTGATCCGAGAAGGCGAATTGGGTCACATTGTGCGTACTTGGTGACTTTATAAAACAAACGAATTAAGTTATGGATACTTGTTGATCCGAGAAGCCCAATTAAATCAAATGGAAGACTTGTTGATCCGAGAAGTCAATTGGGTTCAAATACAAGCCTTAATGATTCGTGAAGTCGAACGGAGTCAAATAGTTGGTGCTTGTTGATCCGAGAAGGAGAATTAGGTCACATTGTGCGTACTTGGTGACTTGGTATAACAAACGGATCAAGTTTTGGATACTTGTTGATCCGAGAAGCCGAATTGGGTCAATTGAAAGACTTGTTGATCCGAGAAGTCAATTGGGTTCAAGTACAAGCCTTAATCATTCGTAAAGTTGAACGGAGTCAAATAGTTGATGCTTGTTGATCCGAGATGGCGAATTGGGTCACATTTTGCGTACTTGGTGACTTGGTAAAACAAACGGATCAAGTTATGGATACTTGTTTATCCGAGAAGCCGAATTGGGTCAATTGAAGGACTTGTTGATCCGAGAAGTCAATTGGGTTCAAATACAAGCCTTAATGATTCGTGAAGTCGAACGGAGTCAAATAGTTGGTGCTTGTTGATCCGAGATGGCGAATTGGGTCACATTGTGCGTACTTGGTGACTTGGTAAAACAAACAGATCAAGTTATGGATACTTGTTGATCCGAGGAGCCGAATTTGGTCAATTGAAAGACTTGTTGATCCGAGAAGTCAATTGGGGTCAAATACAAGCCTTAATGATTCGTGAAGTCGAATGGAGTCAAATAGTTGGTGCTCGTTCATTCGAAAAGGCGAATTGGGTCACATTGTGCGTACTTGGTGACTTGGTAAAACAAACGGATCAAGTTATGGATACTTGTTGATCCGAGAAGCCCAATTGAGTCAACTGGAAGACTTGTTGATCCGAGAAGTCAATTGGGTTCAAATACAAGCCTTAATGATTCATGAAGTCGAACGAAGTCAAATTGTTAGTGCTTGTTGATCCGAGAAGGCGAATTGGGTCACATTGTGCGTACTTGGTGACTTGCCAAAACAAACGGATTAAGTTATGGATACTTGTTAATCCGAGGAGCCGAATTGGGTCAATTGAAAGACTTGTTGATCCGAGAAGTCAATAGGGTTCAAATACAAGCCTTAGGGATTCGTGAAGTCGAACGGAGTCAATTAGTTGGTGCTCGTTGATCCGAGAAGGCGAATTGGGTCACATTGTGCGTACTTGGTGACTTTATAAAACAAATGAATCAAGTTATGGATACTTGTTGATCCGAGAAGCCCAATTAAGTCAAATGGAAGACTTGTTGATCTGAGAAGTCAAGTGGGTTCAAATACAAGCCTTAATGATTCGTGAAGTCGAACGGAGTCAAATAGTTGGTGCTTGTTGATCCGAGAAGGCGAATTGGGTCACATTGTGCGTACTTGGTGACTTTATAAAACAAACGAATTAAGTTATGGATACTTGTTGATCCGAGAAGCCCAATTAAGTCAAATGGAAGACTTGTTGATCCGAGAAGTCAATTGGGTTCAAATACAAGCCTTAATGATTCGTGAAGTCGAACGGAGTCAAATAGTTGGTGCTTGTTGATCCGAGAAGGAGAATTAGGTCACATTGTGCGTACTTGGTGACTTGGTATAACAAACGGATCAAGTTTTGGATACTTGTTGATCCGAGAAGCCGAATTGGGTCAATTGAAAGACTTGTTGATCCGAGAAGTCAATTGGGTTCAAGTACAAGCCTTAATCATTCGTAAAGTTGAACGGAGTCAAATAGTTGATGCTTGTTGATCCGAGATGGCGAATTGGGTCACATTTTGCGTACTTGGTGACTTGGTAAAACAAACGGATCAAGTTATGGATACTTGTTTATCCGAGAAGCCGAATTGGGTCAATTGAAGGACTTGTTGATCCGAGAAGTCAATTGGGTTCAAATACAAGCCTTAATGATTCGTGAAGTCGAACGGAGTCAAATAGTTGGTGCTTGTTGATCCGAGATGGCGAATTGGGTCACATTGTGCGTACTTGGTGACTTGGTAAAACAAACGGATTAAGTTATGGATACTTGTTAATCCGAGGAGCCGAATTGGGTCAATTGAAAGACTTGTTGATCCGATAAGTCAATTGGGTTCAAATACAAGCCTTAGGGATTCGTGAAGTCGAACGGAGTTAGTTGGTGCTCGTTGATCCGAGAAGGCGAATTGGGTCACATTGTGCGTACTTGGTTACTTTATAAAACAAACGAATCAAGTTATGGATACTTGTTGGTCCGAGAAGCCCAATTAAGTCAAATGGAAGACTTGTTGATCTGAGAAGTCAATTAGGTTCAAATACAACCCTTAATGATTCGTGAAGTCGAACGGAGTCAAATAGTTGGTGCTTGTTGATCCGAGAAGGCGAATTAGGTCACATTGTGCGTACGTGGTGACTTGGTAAAACAAACCGATCAAGTTATGGATACTTGTTGATCTGAGAAGCCGAATTGGGTCAATTGAAAGACTTGTTGATCCGAAAAGTCAATTGGGTTCAAATACTAGCCTTAATGATTCGTGAAGTCGAACGGAGTCCAATTGTTGGTTCTTGTTGATCCGAGAAGGCGAATTGGGTCACATTGTGCATACTTGGTGACTTTATAAAACAAACGAATCGAGTTATGGATACTTGTTGATCCGAGAAGCCCAATTGAGTCAAATGGAAGACTTGTTGATCCGAGAAGTCAAGTGGGTTCAAATACAAGCCTTAATGATTCGTGAAGTCGAACGGAGTCAAATAGTTGGTGCTTGTTGATCCGAGAAGGCGAATTGGGTCACATTGTGCGTACTTGGTGACTTTATAAAACAAACGAATTAAGTTATGGATACTTGTTGATCCGAGAAGCCCAATTAAATCAAATGGAAGACTTGTTGATCCGAGAAGTCAATTGGGTTCAAATACAAGCCTTAATGATTCGTGAAGTCGAACGGAGTCAAATAGTTGGTGCTTGTTGATCCGAGAAGGAGAATTAGGTCACATTGTGCGTACTTGGTGACTTGGTATAACAAACGGATCAAGTTTTGGATACTTGTTGATCCGAGAAGCCGAATTGGGTCAATTGAAAGACTTGTTGATCCGAGAAGTCAATTGGGTTCAAGTACAAGCCTTAATCATTCGTAAAGTTGAACGGAGTCAAATAGTTGATGCTTGTTGATCCGAGATGGCGAATTGGGTCACATTTTGCGTACTTGGTGACTTGGTAAAACAAACGGATCAAGTTATGGATACTTGTTTATCCGAGAAGCCGAATTGGGTCAATTGAAAGACTTGTTGATCCGAGAAGTCAATTGGGTTCAAATACAAGCCTTAATGATTCGTGAAGTCGAACGGAGTCAAATAGTTGGTGCTTGTTGATCCGAGATGGCGAATTGGGTCACATTGTGCGTACTTGGTGACTTGGTAAAACAAACAGATCAAGTTATGGATACTTGTTGATCCGAGGAGCCGAATTTGGTCAATTGAAAGACTTGTTGATCCGAGAAGTCAATTGGGGTCAAATACAAGCCTTAATGATTCGTGAAGTCGAATGGAGTCAAATAGTTGGTGCTCGTTCATTCGAAAAGGCGAATTGGGTCACATTGTGCGTACTTGGTGACTTGGTAAAACAAACGGATCAAGTTATGGATACTTGTTGATCCGAGAAGCCCAATTGAGTCAAATGGAAGACTTGTTGATCCGAGAAGTCAATTGGGTTCAAATACAAGCCTTAATGATTCGTGAAGTCGAACGAAGTCAAATTGTTAGTGCTTGTTGATCCGAGAAGGCGAATTGGGTCACATTGTGCGTACTTGGTGACTTGCCAAAACAAACGGATTAAGTTATGGATACTTGTTAATCCGAGGAGCCGAATTGGGTCAATTGAAAGACTTGTTGATCCGAGAAGTCAATAGGGTTCAAATACAAGCCTTAGGGATTCGTGAAGTCGAACGGAGTCAATTAGTTGGTGCTCGTTGATCCGAGAAGGCGAATTGGGTCACATTGTGCGTACTTGGTGACTTTATAAAACAAATGAATCAAGTTATGGATACTTGTTGATCCGAGAAGCCCAATTAAGTCAAATGGAAGACTTGTTGATCTGAGAAGTCAAGTGGGTTCAAATACAAGCCTTAATGATTCGTGAAGTCGAACGGAGTCAAATAGTTGGTGCTTGTTGATCCGAGAAGGCGAATTGGGTCACATTGTGCGTACTTGGTGACTTTATAAAACAAACGAATTAAGTTATGGATACTTGTTGATCCGAGAAGCCCAATTAAGTCAAATGGAAGACTTGTTGATCCGAGAAGTCAATTGGGTTCAAATACAAGCCTTAATGATTCGTGAAGTCGAACGGAGTCAAATAGTTGGTGCTTGTTGATCCGAGAAGGAGAATTAGGTCACATTGTGCGTACTTGGTGACTTGGTATAACAAACGGATCAAGTTTTGGATACTTGTTGATCCGAGAAGCCGAATTGGGTCAATTGAAAGACTTGTTGATCCGAGAAGTCAATTGGGTTCAAGTACAAGCCTTAATCATTCGTAAAGTTGAACGGAGTCAAATAGTTGATGCTTGTTGATCCGAGATGGCGAATTGGGTCACATTTTGCGTACTTGGTGACTTGGTAAAACAAACGGATCAAGTTATGGATACTTGTTTATCCGAGAAGCCGAATTGGGTCAATTGAAGGACTTGTTGATCCGAGAAGTCAATTGGGTTCAAATACAAGCCTTAATGATTCGTGAAGTCGAACGGAGTCAAATAGTTGGTGCTTGTTGATCCGAGATGGCGAATTGGGTCACATTGTGCGTACTTGGTGACTTGGTAAAACAAACGGATTAAGTTATGGATACTTGTTAATCCGAGGAGCCGAATTGGGTCAATTGAAAGACTTGTTGATCCGATAAGTCAATTGGGTTCAAATACAAGCCTTAGGGATTCGTGAAGTCGAACGGAGTTAGTTGGTGCTCGTTGATCCGAGAAGGCGAATTGGGTCACATTGTGCGTACTTGGTTACTTTATAAAACAAACGAATCAAGTTATGGATACTTGTTGGTCCGAGAAGCCCAATTAAGTCAAATGGAAGACTTGTTGATCTGAGAAGTCAATTAGGTTCAAATACAACCCTTAATGATTCGTGAAGTCGAACGGAGTCAAATAGTTGGTGCTTGTTGATCCGAGAAGGCGAATTAGGTCACATTGTGCGTACGTGGTGACTTGGTAAAACAAACCGATCAAGTTATGGATACTTGTTGATCTGAGAAGCCGAATTGGGTCAATTGAAAGACTTGTTGATCCGAAAAGTCAATTGGGTTCAAATACTAGCCTTAATGATTCGTGAAGTCGAACGGAGTCCAATTGTTGGTTCTTGTTGATCCGAGAAGGCGAATTGGGTCACATTGTGCATACTTGGTGACTTTATAAAACAAACGAATCGAGTTATGGATACTTGTTGATCCGAGAAGCCCAATTGAGTCAAATGGAAGACTTGTTGATCCGAGAAGTCAATTGGGTTCAAATACAAGCCTTAATGATTCGTGAAGTCGAACGGAGTCAAATAGTTGGTGCTTGTTGATCCGAGAAGGCGAATTGGGTCACATTGTGCGTACTTGGTGACTTGGTATAACAAACGGATCAAGTTATGGATACTTGTTGATCTGAGAAGCCAAATTGGGTCAACTGAAAGATTTGTTGATCCGATAAGTCAATTGGGTTCAAATACAAGCCTTAATGATTCGTGAAGTCGAACAAAGACAATTAGTTGGTGATTGTTGATCCGAGAAGGCGAATTGGGTCACATTGTGCGTACTTGGTGACTTGGTAAAACAAATGGATCAAGTTATGGATACTTGTTGATCCGAGAAGCCGAATTGGGTCAATTAAAAGACTTGTTGGTCCGAGAAGTCAATTGGGTTCAAATACAAGCCTTAATGATACGTGAAGTCGAACGGAGTCTAATAGTTGGTGCTTGTTGATCCGAGAAGGCGAATTGGGTCACATTGTGCGTACTTGGTGACTTTATAAAACAAACGAATCAAGTTATGGATACTTTTTGATCCGAGAAGCCCAATTAAGTCAAATGGAAGACTTGTTGATCCGAGAAGTCAATTGGGTTCAAATACAAGCCTTAATGATTCGTGAAGTCGAACGGAGTCAAATAGTTGGTGCTTGTTGATCCGAGAAGGAGAATTGGGTCGCATTGTGCGTACTTGGTGACTTGGTATAACAAACGGATCTAGTTTTGGATACTTGTTGATCCTAGGAGCTGAATTGGGTCAATTGAAAGAGTTGTTGATCCGAGAAGTCAATTGGGTTCAAATACAAGCCTTAGGGATTCGTGAAGTCGAACGGAGTCAATTAGTTGGTGCTCGTTGATCCGAGAAGGCGAATTGGGTCACACTGTGCGTACTTGGTGACTTGGTAAAACAAACGGATCAAGTTATGGATACTTGTTGATCCGAGGAGCCGAATTTGGTCAATTGAAAGACTTGTTGATCCGAGAAGTCAATTGGGGTCAAATACAAGCCTTAATGATTCGTGAAGTCGAACGGAGTCAAATAGTTGGTGCTTGTTGATCCGAGAAGGCGAATTGGGTCACATTGTGCGTACTTGGTGACTTTATAAAACAAACGAATCAAGTTAAGGATACTTGTTGATCCGAGAAGCCTAATTAAGTCAAATGAAAGACTTGTTGATCCGAGAAGTCGATTGGGTTCAAATATAAGCCTTAATGATTCGTGAAGTCGAACGGAGTCAAATAGTTGGTGCTTGTTGATCCGAGAAGGCGAATTGGGTCACATTGTGCGTACTTGGTGACTTGGTATAACAAACGGATCAAGTTAAGGATACTTGTTTATCCGAGAAGCCGAATTGGGTGAATTGAAACACTTGTTGATCCGAGAAGTCAATTGGGTTCAAATACAAGCCTTAATGATTCGTGAAGTCGAATGGAGTCAAATAGTTGGTGCTCGTTCATTCGAAAAGGCGAATTGGGTCACATTGTGCGTACTTGGTGACTTGGTAAAACAAACGGATCAAGTTATGGATACTTGTTGATCCGAGAAGCCCAATTGAGTCAAATGGAAGACTTGTTGATCCGAGAAGTCAATTGGGTTCAAATACAAGCCTTAATGATTCGTGAAGTCGAACGAAGTCAAATTGTTAGTGCTTGTTGATCCGAGAAGGCGAATTGGGTCACATTGTGCGTACTTGGTGATTTGCCAAAACAAACGGATTAAGTTATGGATACTTGTTAATCCGAGGAGCCGAATTGGGTCAATTGAAAGACTTGTTGATCCGAGAAGTCAATAGGGTTCAAATACAAGCCTTAGGGATTCGTGAAGTCGAACGGAGTCAATTAGTTGGTGCTCGTTGATCCGAGAAGGCGAATTGGGTCACATTGTGCGTACTTGGTGACTTTATAAAACAAATGAATCAAGTTATGGATACTTGTTGATCCAAGAAGCCCAATTAAGTCAAATGGAAGACTTGTTGATCTAAGAAGTCAAGTGGGTTCAAATACAAGCCTTAATGATTCGTGAAGTCGAACGGAGTCAAATAGTTGGTGCTTGTTGATCCGAGAAGGCGAATTGGGTCACATTGTGCGTACTTGGTGACTTTATAAAACAAACGAATTAAGTTATGGATACTTGTTGATCCGAGAAGCCCAATTAAGTCAAATGGAAGACTTGTTGATCCGAGAAGTCAATTGGGTTCAAATACAAGCCTTAATGATTCGTGAAGTCGAACGGAGTCAAATAGTTGGTGCTTGTTGATCCGAGAAGGAGAATTAGGTCACATTGTGCGTACTTGGTGACTTGGTATAACAAACGGATCAAGTTTTGGATACTTGTTGATCCGAGAAGCCGAATTGGGTCAATTGAAAGACTTGTTGATCCGAGAAGTCAATTGGGTTCAAGTACAAGCCTTAATCATTCGTAAAGTTGAACGGAGTCAAATAGTTGATGCTTGTTGATCCGAGATGGCGAATTGGGTCACATTTTGCGTACTTGGTGACTTGGTAAAACAAACGGATCAAGTTATGGATACTTGTTTATCCGAGAAGCCGAATTGGGTCAATTGAAGGACTTGTTGATCCGAGAAGTCAATTGGGTTCAAATACAAGCCTTAATGATTCGTGAAGTCGAACGGAGTCAAATAGTTGGTGCTTGTTGATCCGAGATGGCGAATTGGGTCACATTGTGCGTACTTGGTGACTTGGTAAAACAAACAGATCAAGTTATGGATACTTGTTGATCCGAGGAGCCGAATTTGGTCAATTGAAAGACTTGTTGATCCGAGAAGTCAATTGGGGTCAAATACAAGCCTTAATGATTCGTGAAGTCGAACGGAGTCAAATAGTTGGTGCTTGTTGATCCGAGAAGGCGAATTGGGTCACATTGTGCGTACTTGGTGACTTTATAAAACAAACGAATCAAGTTAAGGATACTTGTTGATCCGAGAAGCCTAATTAAGTCAAATGAAAGACTTGTTGATCCGAGAAGTCGATTGGGTTCAAATATAAGCCTTAATGATTCGTGAAGTCGAACGGAGTCAAATAGTTGGTGCTTGTTGATCCGAGAAGGCGAATTGGGTCACATTGTGCGTACTTGGTGACTTGGTATAACAAACGGATCAAGTTAAGGATACTTGTTTATCCGAGAAGCCGAATTGGGTGAATTGAAACACTTGTTGATCCGAGAAGTCAATTGGGTTCAAATACAAGCCTTAATGATTCGTGAAGTCGAATGGAGTCAAATAGTTGGTGCTCGTTCATTCGAAAAGGCGAATTGGGTCACATTGTGCGTACTTGGTGACTTGGTAAAACAAACGGATCAAGTTATGGATACTTGTTGATCCGAGAAGCCCAATTGAGTCAAATGGAAGACTTGTTGATCCGAGAAGTCAATTGGGTTCAAATACAAGCCTTAATGATTCGTGAAGTCGAACGAAGTCAAATTGTTAGTGCTTGTTGATCCGAGAAGGCGAATTGGGTCACATTGTGCGTACTTGGTGACTTGCCAAAACAAACGGATTAAGTTATGGATACTTGTTAATCCGAGGAGCCGAATTGGGTCAATTGAAAGACTTGTTGATCCGAGAAGTCAATAGGGTTCAAATACAAGCCTTAGGGATTCGTGAAGTCGAACGGAGTCAATTAGTTGGTGCTCGTTGATCCGAGAAGGCGAATTGGGTCACATTGTGCGTACTTGGTGACTTTATAAAACAAATGAATCAAGTTATGAATACTTGTTGATCCAAGAAGCCCAATTAAGTCAAATGGAAGACTTGTTGATCTGAGAAGTCAAGTGGGTTCAAATACAAGCCTTAATGATTCGTGAAGTCGAACGGAGTCAAATAGTTGGTGCTTGTTGATCCGAGAAGGCGAATTGGGTCACATTGTGCGTACTTGGTGACTTTATAAAACAAACGAATTAAGTTATGGATACTTGTTGATCCGAGAAGCCCAATTAAGTCAAATGGAAGACTTGTTGATCCGAGAAGTCAATTGGGTTCAAATACAAACCTTAATGATTCGTGAAGTCGAACGGAGTCAAATAGTTGGTGCTTGTTGATCCGAGAAGGAGAATTAGGTCACATTGTGCGTACTTGGTGACTTGGTATAACAAACGGATCAAGTTTTGGATACTTGTTGATCCGAGAAGCCGAATTGGGTCAATTGAAAGACTTGTTGATCCGAGAAGTCAATTGGGTTCAAGTACAAGCCTTAATCATTCGTAAAGTTGAACGGAGTCAAATAGTTGATGCTTGTTGATCCGAGATGGCGAATTGGGTCACATTTTGCGTACTTGGTGACTTGGTAAAACAAACGGATCAAGTTATGGATACTTGTTTATCCGAGAAGCCGAATTGGGTCAATTGAAGGACTTGTTGATCCGAGAAGTCAATTGGGTTCAAATACAAGCCTTAATGATTCGTGAAGTCGAACGGAGTCAAATAGTTGGTGCTTGTTGATCCGAGATGGCGAATTGGGTCACATTGTGCGTACTTGGTGACTTGGTAAAACAAACGGATCAAGTTATGGATACTTGTTGATCCGAGGAGCCGAATTTGGTCAATTGAAAGACTTGTTGATCCGAGAAGTCAATTGGGGTCAAATACAAGCCTTAATGATTCGTGAAGTCGAACGGAGTCAAATAGTTGGTGCTTGTTGATCCGAGAAGGCGAATTGGGTCACATTGTGCGTACTTGGTGACTTTATAAAACAAACGAATCAAGTTAAGGATACTTGTTGATCCGAGAAGCCTAATTAAGTCAAATGAAAGACTTGTTGATCCGAGAAGTCGATTGGGTTCAAATATAAGCCTTAATGATTCGTGAAGTCGAACGGAGTCAAATAGTTGGTGCTTGTTGATCCGAGAAGGCGAATTGGGTCACATTGTGCGTACTTGGTGACTTGGTATAACAAACGGATCAAGTTAAGGATACTTGTTTATCCGAGAAGCCGAATTGGGTGAATTGAAACACTTGTTGATCCGAGAAGTCAATTGGGTTCAAATACAAGCCTTAATGATTCGTGAAGTCGAATGGAGTCAAATAGTTGGTGCTCGTTCATTCGAAAAGGCGAATTGGGTCACATTGTGCGTACTTGGTGACTTGGTAAAACAAACGGATCAAGTTATGGATACTTGTTGATCCGAGAAGCCCAATTGAGTCAAATGGAAGACTTGTTGATCCGAGAAGTCAATTGGGTTCAAATACAAGCCTTAATGATTCGTGAAGTCGAACGAAGTCAAATTGTTAGTGCTTGTTGATCCGAGAAGGCGAATTGGGTCACATTGTGCGTACTTGGTGACTTGCCAAAACAAACGGATTAAGTTATGGATACTTGTTAATCCGAGGAGCCGAATTGGGTCAATTGAAAGACTTGTTGATCCGAGAAGTCAATAGGGTTCAAATACAAGCCTTAGGGATTCGTGAAGTCGAACGGATTCAATTAGTTGGTGCTCGTTGATCCGAGAAGGCGAATTGGGTCACATTGTGCGTACTTGGTGACTTTATAAAACAAATGAATCAAGTTATGGATACTTGTTGATCCGAGAAGCCCAATTAAGTCAAATGGAAGACTTGTTGATCTGAGAAGTCAAGTGGGTTCAAATACAAGCCTTAATGATTCGTGAAGTCGAACGGAGTCAAATAGTTGGTGCTTGTTGATCCGAGAAGGCGAATTGGGTCACATTGTGCGTACTTGGTGACTTTATAAAACAAACGAATTAAGTTATGGATACTTGTTGATCCGAGAAGCCCAATTAAGTCAAATGGAAGACTTGTTGATCCGAGAAGTTAATTGGGTTCAAATACAAGCCTTAATGATTCGTGAAGTCGAACGGAGTCAAATAGTTGGTGCTTGTTGATCCGAGAAGGAGAATTAGGTCACATTGTGCGTACTTGGTGACTTGGTATAACAAACGGATCAAGTTTTGGATACTTGTTGATCCGAGAAGCCGAATTGGGTCAATTGAAAGACTTGTTGATCCGAGAAGTCAATTGGGTTCAAGTACAAGCCTTAATCATTCGTAAAGTTGAACGGAGTCAAATAGTTGATGCTTGTTGATCCGAGATGGCGAATTGGGTCACATTTTGCGTACTTGGTGACTTGGTAAAACAAACGGATCAAGTTATGGATACTTGTTTATCCGAGAAGCCGAATTGGGTCAATTGAAGGACTTGTTGATCCGAGAAGTCAATTGGGTTCAAATACAAGCCTTAATGATTCGTGAAGTCGAACGGAGTCAAATAGTTGGTGCTTGTTGATCCGAGATGGCGAATTGGGTCACATTATGCGTACTTGGTGACTTGGTAAAACAAACGGATCAAGTTATGGATACTTGTTGATCCGAGAAGCCGAATTGGGTCAATTGAAACACTTGTTGGTCCGAGAAGTCAATTGGGTTCAAATACAAGCCTTAATGATTCGTGAAGTCGAACGGAGTCAAATAGTTGGTGCTTGTTGATCCGAGAAGGCGAATTGGGTCACATTGTGCGTACTTGGTGACTTGCCAAAACAAACGGATTAAGTTATGGATACTTGTTAATCCGAGGAGGCGAATTGGGTCAATTGAAAGACTTGTTGATCCGATAAGTCAATTGGGTTCAAATACAAGCCTTAGGGATTCGTGAAGTCGAACGGAGTGAATTAGTTGGTGCTCGTTGATCCGAGAAGGCGAATTGGGTCACATTGTGCGTACTTGGTTACTTTATAAAACAAACGAATCAAGTTATGGATACTTGTTGGTCCGAGAAGCCCAATTAAGTCAAATGGAAGACTTGTTGATCTGAGAAGTCAATTAGGTTCAAATACAACCCTTAATGATTCGTGAAGTCGAACGGAGTCAAATAGTTGGTGCTTGTTGATCCGAGAAGGCGAATTGGGTCACATTGTGCGTACTTGGTGACTTTATAAAACAAACGAATTAAGTTATGGATACTTGTTGATCCGAGAAGCCCAATTGAGTCAAATGGAAGACTTGTTGATCCGAGAAGTCAATTGGGTTCAAATACAAGCCTTAATGATTCGTGAAGTCGAACGGAGTCAAATAGTTGGTGCTTGTTGATCCGAGAAGGCGAATTGGGTCACATTGTGCGTACTTGGTGACTTGGTATAACAAACGGATCAAGTTATGGATACTTGTTGATTTGAGAAGCCAAATTGGGTCAACTGAAAGACTTGTTGATCCGATAAGTCAATTGGGTTCAAATACAAGCCTTAATGATTCGTGAAGTCGAACAAAGACAATTAGTTGGTGATTGTTGATCCGAGAAGGCGAATTGGGTCACATTGTGCGTACTTGGTGACTTGGTAAAACAAATGGATCAAGTTATGGATACTTGTTGATCCGAGAAGCCGAATTGGGTCAATTAAAAGACTTGTTGGTCCGAGAAGTCAATTGGGTTCAAATACAAGCCTTAATGATACGTGAAGTCGAACGGAGTCTAATAGTTGGTGCTTGTTGATCCGAGAAGGCGAATTGGGTCACATTGTGCGTACTTGGTGACTTTATAAAACAAACGAATCAAGTTATGGATACTTTTTGATCCGAGAAGCCCAATTAAGTCAAATGGAAGACTTGTTGATCCGAGAAGTCAATTGGGTTCAAATACAAGCCTTAATGATTCGTGAAGTCGAACGGAGTCAAATAGTTGGTGCTTGTTGATCCGAGAAGGAGAATTGGGTCGCATTGTGCGTACTTGGTGACTTGGTATAACAAACGGATCAATTTTTTTATACTTGTTGATCCGAGAAGCCGAATTGGGTCAATTGAAAGACTTGTTGATCCGAGAAGTCAATTGGGTTCAAGTACAAGCCTTAATCATTCGTAAAGTTGAACGGAGTCAAATAGTTGATGCTTGTTGATCCGAGATGGCGAATTGGGTCACATTTTGCGTACTTGGTGACTTGGTAAAACAAACGGATCAAGTTATGGATACTTGTTTATCCGAGAAGCCGAATTGGGTCAATTGAAACACTTGTTGATCCGAGAAGTCAATTGGGTTCAAATACAAGCCTTAATGATTCGTGAAGTCGAACGGAGTCAAATAGTTGGTGCTTGTTGATCCGAGATGGCGAATTGGGTCACATTATGCGTACTTGGTGACTTGGTAAAACAAACGGATCAAGTTATGGATACTTGTTGATCCGAGAAGCCGAATTGGGTATATTGAAAGACTTGTTGGTCCGAGAAGTCAATTGGGTTCAAATACAAGCCTTAATGATTCGTGAAGTCGAACGGAGTCAAATAGTTGGTGCTTGTTGATCCGAGAAGGCGAATTGGGTCACATTGTGCGTACTTGGTGACTTGCCAAAACAAACGGATTAAGTTATGGATACTTGTTAATCCGAGGAGGCGAATTGGGTCAATTGAAAGACTTGTTGATCCGATAAGTCAATTGGGTTCAAATACAAGCCTTAGGGATTCGTGAAGTCGAACGGAGTGAATTAGTTGGTGCTCGTTGATCCGAGAAGACGAATTGGGTCACATTGTGCGTACTTGGTTACTTTATAAAACAAACGAATCAAGTTATGGATACTTGTTGGTCCGAGAAGCCCAATTAAGTCAAATGGAAGACTTGTTGATCTGAGAAGTCAATTAGGTTCAAATACAACCCTTAATGATTCGTGAAGTCGAACGGAGTCAAATAGTTGGTGCTTGTTGATCCGAGAAGGCGAATTGGGTCACATTGTGCGTACTTGGTGACTTTATAAAACAAACGAATTAAGTTATGGATACTTGTTGATCCGAGAAGCCCAATTGAGTCAAATGGAAGACTTGTTGATCCGAGAAGTCAATTGGGTTCAAATACAAGCCTTAATGATTCGTGAAGTCGAACGGAGTCAAATAGTTGGTGCTTGTTGATCCGAGAAGGCGAATTGGGTCACATTGTGCGTACTTGGTGACTTGGTATAACAAACGGATCAAGTTATGGATACTTGTGGATCTGAGAAGCCAAATTGGGTCAACTGAAAGACTTGTTGATCCGATAAGTCAATTGGGTTCAAATACAAGCCTTAATGATTCGTGAAGTCGAACAAAGACAATTAGTTGGTGATTGTTGATCCGAGAAGGCGAATTGGGTCACATTGTGCGTACTTGGTGACTTGGTAAAACAAATGGATCAAGTTATGGATACTTGTTGATCCGAGAAGCCGAATTGGGTCAATTAAAAGACTTGTTGGTCCGAGAAGTCAATTGGGTTCAAATACAAGCCTTAATGATACGTGAAGTCGAACGGAGTCTAATAGTTGGTGCTTGTTGATCCGAGAAGGCGAATTGGGTCACATTGTGCGTACTTGGTGACTTTATAAAACAAACGAATCAAGTTATGGATACTTTTTGATCCGAGAAGCCCAATTAAGTCAAATGGAAGACTTGTTGATCCGAGAAGTCAATTGGGTTCAAATACAAGCCTTAATGATTCGTGAAGTCGAACGGAGTCAAATAGTTGGTGCTTGTTGATCCGAGAAGGAGAATTGGGTCGCATTGTGCGTACTTGGTGACTTGGTATAACAAACGGATCAATTTTTGGATACTTGTTGATCCGAGAAGCCGAATTGGGTCAATTGAAAGACTTGTTGATCCGAGAAGTCAATTGGGTTCAAGTACAAGGCTTAATCATTCGTAAAGTTGAACGGAGTCAAATAGTTGATGCTTGTTGATCCGAGATGGCGAATTGGGTCACATTTTGCGTACTTGGTGACTTGGTAAAACAAACGGATCAAGTTATGGATACTTGTTTATCCGAGAAGCCGAATTGGGTCAATTGAAACACTTGTTGATCCGAGAAGTCAATTGGGTTCAAATACTAGCCTTAATGATTCGTGAAGTCGAACGGAGTCAAATAGTTGGTGCTCGTTCATTCGAGAAGGCGAATTGGGTCACATTGTGCGTACTTGGTGACTTGGTAAAACAAACGGATCAAGTTATGGATACTTGTTGATCCGAGGAGCCGAATTTGGTCAATTGAAAGACTTTTTGATCCGAGAAGTCAATTGGGGTCAAATACAAGCCTTAATGATTCGTGAAGTCGAACGGAGTCAAATTGTTGGTGCTTGTTGATCTGAGAAGGCGAATTGGGTCACATTGTGCGTACTTGGTGACTTTATAAAACAAACGAGAAGCCCAATTAAGTCAAATGGAGGACTTGTTGATCCGAGAAGTCAATTGGGTTCAAATACAAGCCTTAATGATTCGTGAAGTCGAACGGAGTCAATTAGTTGGTGCTCGTTGATCCGAGAAGGCGAATTGGGTCACACTGTGCGTACTTGGTGACTTGGTAAAACAAACGGATCAAGTTGTGGATACTTGTTGATCCGAGGAGCCGAATTTGGTCAATTGAAAGACTTGTTGATCCGAGAAGTCAATTGGGGTCAAATACAAGCCTTAATGATTCGTGAAGTCGAACGGAGTCAAATAGTTGGTGCTTGTTGATCCGAGAAGGCGAATTGGGTCACATTGTGCGTACTTGGTGACTTTATAAAACAAACGAATCAAGTTAAGGATACTTGTTGATCC
Source organism: Ajuga chamaepitys (assembly GCA_958295605.1). Taxonomy (NCBI): domain Eukaryota; kingdom Viridiplantae; phylum Streptophyta; class Magnoliopsida; order Lamiales; family Lamiaceae; genus Ajuga; species Ajuga chamaepitys. The sequence goes on from OY282495.1 coordinate 36,572,084, forward strand.
GAGAAGCCTAATTAAGTCAAATGAAAGACTTGTTGATCCGAGAAGTCGATTGGGTTCAAATATAAGCCTTAATGATTCGTGAAGTCGAACGGAGTCAAATAGTTGGTGCTTGCTGATCCGAGAAGGCGAATTGGGTCACATTGTGCGTACTTGGTGACTTGGTATAACAAACGGATAAAGTTAAGGATACTTGTTTATCCGAGAAGCCGAATTGGGTGAATTGAAACACTTGTTGATCCGAGAAGTCAATTGGGTTCAAATACAAGCCTTAATGATTCGTGAAGTCGAATGGAGTCAAATAGTTGGTGCTCGTTCATTCGAAAAGGCGAATTGGGTCACATTGTGCGTACTTGGTGACTTGGTAAAACAAACGGATCAAGTTATGGATACTTGTTGATCCGAGAAGCCCAATTGAGTCAAATGGAAGACTTGTTGATCCGAGAAGTCAATTGGGTTCAAATACAAGCCTTAATGATTCGTGAAGTCGAACGAAGTCAAATAGTTAGTGCTTGTTGATCCGAGAAGGCGAATTGGGTCACATTGTGCGTACTTGGTGACTTGCCAAAACAAACGGATTAAGTTATGGATACTTGTTAATCCGAGGAGCCGAATTGGGTCAATTGAAAGACTTGTTGATCCGAGAAGTCAATAGGGTTCAAATACAAGCCTTAGGGATTCGTGAAGTCGAACGGAGTCAATTAGTTGGTGCTCGTTGATCCGAGAAGGCGAATTGGGTCACATTGTGCGTACTTGGTGACTTTATAAAACAAATGAATCAAGTTATGGATACTTGTTGATCCGAGAAGCCCAATTAAGTTAAATGGAAGACTTGTTGATCCGAGAAGTCGATTGGGTTCAAATACAAGCCTTAATGATTCGTGAAGTCGAACGGAGTCAAATAGTTGGTGCTTGTTGATCCGAGAAGGCGAATTAGGTCACATTGTGCGTACGTGGTGACTTGGTATAACAAACGGATCAAGTTATGGATACTTGTTGATCCGAGAAGCCGAATTGGGTCAATTGAAAGACTTGTTGATACGAGAAGTCAATTGGGTTCAAATACAAGCCTTAATGATTCGTGAAGTCGAACGAAGTGAATTAGTTGGTGCTTGTTGATCCGAGAAGGCGAATTGGGTCATATTGTGCATACTTGGTGACTTGGTAAAACAAATGGATCAAGTTATGGATACTTGTTGATCCGAGAAGCCGAATTGGGTCAATTAAGAGACTTGTTGGTCCGAGAAGTCAATTGGGTTCAAATACAAGCCTTAATGATACGTGAAGTCGAACGGAGTCTAATAGTTGGTGCTTGTTGATCCGAGAAGGCGAATTGGGTCACATTGTGCGTACTTGGTGACTTTATAAAACAAACGAATCAAGTTATGGATACTTTTTGATCCGAGAAGCCCAATTAAGTCAAATGGAAGACTTGTTGATCCGAGAAGTCAATTGGGTTCAAATACAAGCCTTAATGATTCGTGAAGTCGAACGGAGTCAAATAGTTGGTGCTTGTTGATCCGAGAAGGAGAATTGGGTCGCATTGTGCGTACTTGGTGACTTGGTATAACAAACGGATCAAGTTTTGGATACTTGTTGATCCTAGGAGCCGAATTGGGTCAATTGAAAGACTTGTTGATACGAGAAGTCAATTGGGTTCAAATACAAGCCTTAATGATTCGTGAAGTCGAACGAAGTGAATTAGTTGGTGCTTGTTGATCCGAGAAGGCGAATTGGGTCATATTGTGCATACTTGGTGACTTGGTAAAACAAATGGATCAAGTTATGGATACTTGTTGATCCGAGAAGCCGAATTGGGTCAATTAAGAGACTTGTTGGTCCGAGAAGTCAATTGGGTTCAAATACAAGCCTTAATGATACGTGAAGTCGAACGGAGTCTAATAGTTGGTGCTTGTTGATCCGAGAAGGCGAATTGGGTCACATTGTGCGTACTTGGTGACTTTATAAAACAAACGAATCAAGTTATGGATACTTTTTGATCCGAGAAGCCCAATTAAGTCAATTGAAAGACTTGTTGATCCGAGAAGTCAATTGGGTTCAAATACAAGCCTTAATGATTCGTGAAGTCGAACGGAGTCAAATAGTTGGTGCTTGTTGATCCGAGAAGGCGAATTGGGTCACATTGTGCGTACTTGGTGACTTGGTATAACAAACGGATCAAGTTATGGATACTTGTTGATCCTAGGAGCTGAATTGGGTCAATTGAAAGAGTTGTTGATCCGAGAAGTCAATTGGGTTCAAATACAAGCCTTAGGGATTCGTGAAGTCGAACGGAGTCAATTAGTTGGTGCTCGTTGATCCGAGAAGGCGAATTGGGTCACACTGTGCGTACTTGGTGACTTGGTAAAACAAACGGATCAAGTTGTGGATACTTGTTGATCCGAGGAGCCGAATTTGGTCAATTGAAAGACTTGTTGATCCGAGAAGTCAATTGGGGTCAAATACAAGCCTTAATGATTCGTGAAGTCGAACGGAGTCAAATAGTTGGTGCTTGTTGATCCGAGAAGGCGAATTGGGTCACATTGTGCGTACTTGGTGACTTTATAAAACAAACGAATCAAGTTAAGGATACTTGTTGATCCGAGAAGCCTAATTAAGTCAAATGAAAGACTTGTTGATCCGAGAAGTCGATTGGGTTCAAATATAAGCCTTAATGATTCGTGAAGTCGAACGGAGTCAAATAGTTGGTGCTTGCTGATCCGAGAAGGCGAATTGGGTCACATTGTGCGTACTTGGTGACTTGGTATAACAAACGGATCAAGTTAAGGATACTTGTTTATCCGAGAAGCCGAATTGGGTGAATTGAAACACTTGTTGATCCGAGAAGTCAATTGGGTTCAAATACAAGCCTTAATGATTCGTGAAGTCGAATGGAGTCAAATAGTTGGTGCTCGTTCATTCGAAAAGGCGAATTGGGTCACATTGTGCGTACTTGGTGACTTGGTAAAACAAACGGATCAAGTTATGGATACTTGTTGATCCGAGAAGCCCAATTGAGTCAAATGGAAGACTTGTTGATCCGAGAAGTCAATTGGGTTCAAATACAAGCCTTAATGATTCGTGAAGTCGAACGAAGTCAAATAGTTAGTGCTTGTTGATCCGAGAAGGCGAATTGGGTCACATTGTGCGTACTTGGTGACTTGCCAAAACAAACGGATTAAGTTATGGATACTTGTTAATCCGAGGAGCCGAATTGGGTCAATTGAAAGACTTGTTGATCCGAGAAGTCAATAGGGTTCAAATACAAGCCTTAGGGATTCGTGAAGTCGAACGGAGTCAATTAGTTGGTGCTCGTTGATCCGAGAAGGCGAATTGGGTCACATTGTGCGTACTTGGTGACTTTATAAAACAAATGAATCAAGTTATGGATACTTGTTGATCCGAGAAGCCCAATTAAGTTAAATGGAAGACTTGTTGATCCGAGAAGTCGATTGGGTTCAAATACAAGCCTTAATGATTCGTGAAGTCGAACGGAGTCAAATAGTTGGTGCTTGTTGATCCGAGAAGGCGAATTAGGTCACATTGTGCGTACGTGGTGACTTGGTATAACAAACGGATCAAGTTATGGATACTTGTTGATCCGAGAAGCCGAATTGGGTCAATTGAAAGACTTGTTGATACGAGAAGTCAATTGGGTTCAAATACAAGCCTTAATGATTCGTGAAGTCGAACGAAGTGAATTAGTTGGTGCTTGTTGATCCGAGAAGGCGAATTGGGTCATATTGTGCATACTTGGTGACTTGGTAAAACAAATGGATCAAGTTATGGATACTTGTTGATCCGAGAAGCCGAATTGGGTCAATTAAGAGACTTGTTGGTCCGAGAAGTCAATTGGGTTCAAATACAAGCCTTAATGATACGTGAAGTCGAACGGAGTCTAATAGTTGATGCTTGTTGATCCGAGAAGGCGAATTGGGTCACATTGTGCGTACTTGGTGACTTTATAAAACAAACGAATCAAGTTATGGATACTTTTTGATCCGAGAAGCCCAATTAAGTCAAATGGAAGACTTGTTGATCCGAGAAGTCAATTGGGTTCAAATACAAGCCTTAATGATTCGTGAAGTCGAACGGAGTCAAATAGTTGGTGCTTGTTGATCCGAGAAGGAGAATTGGGTCGCATTGTGCGTACTTGGTGACTTGGTATAACAAACGGATCAAGTTTTGGATACTTGTTGATCCTAGGAGCCGAATTGGGTCAATTGAAAGACTTGTTGATACGAGAAGTCAATTGGGTTCAAATACAAGCCTTAATGATTCGTGAAGTCGAACGAAGTGAATTAGTTGGTGCTTGTTGATCCGAGAAGGCGAATTGGGTCATATTGTGCATACTTGGTGACTTGGTAAAACAAATGGATCAAGTTATGGATACTTGTTGATCCGAGAAGCCGAATTGGGTCAATTAAGAGACTTGTTGGTCCGAGAAGTCAATTGGGTTCAAATACAAGCCTTAATGATACGTGAAGTCGAACGGAGTCTAATAGTTGGTGCTTGTTGATCCGAGAAGGCGAATTGGGTCACATTGTGCGTACTTGGTGACTTTATAAAACAAACGAATCAAGTTATGGATACTTTTTGATCCGAGAAGCCCAATTAAGTCAATTGAAAGACTTGTTGATCCGAGAAGTCAATTGGGTTCAAATACAAGCCTTAATGATTCGTGAAGTCGAACGGAGTCAAATAGTTGGTGCTTGTTGATCCGAGATGGCGAATTGGGTCACATTGTGCGTACTTGGTGACTTGGTAAAACAAACGGATCAAGTTATGGATACTTGTTGATCCGAGAAGCCGAATTGGGTCAATTGAAAGACTTGTTGGTCCGAGAAGTCAATTGGGTTCAAATACAAGCCTTAATGATTCGTGAAGTCGAACGGAGTCAAATAGTTGGTGCTTGTTGATCCGAGAAGGCGAATTGGGTCACATTGTGCGTACTTGGTGACTTGCCAAAACAAACGGATTAAGTTATGGATACTTGTTAATCCGAGGAGGCGAATTGGGTCAATTGAAAGACTTGTTGATCCGATAAGTCAATTGGGTTCAAATACAAGCCTTAGGGATTCGTGAAGTCGAACGGAGTGAATTAGTTGGTGCTCGTTGATCCGAGAAGGCGAATTGGGTCACATTGTGCGTACTTGGTTACTTTATAAAACAAACGAATCAAGTTATGGATACTTGTTGGTCCGAGAAGCCCAATTAAGTCAAATGGAAGACTTGTTGATCTGAGAAGTCAATTAGGTTCAAATACAACCCTTAATGATTCGTGAAGTCGAACGGAGTCAAATAGTTGGTGCTTGTTGATCCGAGAAGGCGAATTGGGTCACATTGTGCGTACTTGGTGACTTTATAAAACAAACGAATTAAGTTATGGATACTTGTTGATCCGAGAAGCCCAATTGAGTCAAATGGAAGACTTGTTGATCCGAGAAGTCAATTGGGTTCAAATACAAGCCTTAATGATTCGTGAAGTCGAACGGAGTCAAATAGTTGGTGCTTGTTGATCCGAGAAGGCGAATTGGGACACATTGTGCGTACTTGGTGACTTGGTATAACAAACGGATCAAGTTATGGATACTTGTTGATCTGAGAAGCCAAATTGGGTCAACTGAAAGACTTGTTGATCCGATAAGTCAATTGGGTTCAAATACAAGCCTTAATGATTCGTGAAGTCGAACAAAGACAATTAGTTGGTGATTGTTGATCCGAGAAGGCGAATTGGGTCACATTGTGCGTACTTGGTGACTTGGTAAAACAAATGGATCAAGTTATGGATACTTGTTGATCCGAGAAGCCGAATTGGGTCAATTAAAAGACTTGTTGGTCCGAGAAGTCAATTGGGTTCAAATACAAGCCTTAATGATACGTGAAGTCGAACGGAGTCTAATAGTTGGTGCTTGTTGATCCGAGAAGGCGAATTGGGTCACATTGTGCGTACTTGGTGACTTTATAAAACAAACGAATCAAGTTATGGATACTTTTTGATCCGAGAAGCCCAATTAAGTCAAATGGAAGACTTGTTGATCCGAGAAGTCAATTGGGTTCAAATACAAGCCTTAGTGATTCGTGAAGTCGAACGGAGTCAAATAGTTGGTGCTTGTTGATCCGAGAAGGAGAATTGGGTCGCATTGTGCGTACTTGGTGACTTGGTATAACAAACGGATCAATTTTTGGATACTTGTTGATCCGAGAAGCCGAATTGGGTCAATTGAAAGACTTGTTGATCCGAGAAGTCAATTGGGTTCAAGTACAAGCCTTAATCATTCGTAAAGTTGAACGGAGTCAAATAGTTGATGCTTGTTGATCCGAGATGGCGAATTGGGTCACATTTTGCGTACTTGGTGACTTGGTAAAACAAACGGATCAAGTTATGGATACTTGTTTATCCGAGAAGCCGAATTGGGTCAATTGAAACACTTGTTGATCCGAGAAGTCAATTGGGTTCAAATACTAGCCTTAATGATTCGTGAAGTCGAACGGAGTCAAATAGTTGGTGCTCGTTCATTCGAGAAGGCGAATTGTGTCACATTGTGCGTACTTGGTGACTTGGTAAAACAAACGGATCAAGTTATGGATACTTGTTGATCCGAGGAGCCGAATTTGGTCAATTGAAAGACTTTTTGATCCGAGAAGTCAATTGGGGTCAAATACAAGCCTTAATGATTCGTGAAGTCGAACGGAGTCAAATTGTTGGTGCTTGTTGATCTGAGAAGGCGAATTGGGTCACATTGTGCGTACTTGGTGACTTTATAAAACAAACGAATCAAGTTATAGATACTTGTTGATCCGAGAAGCCCAATTAAGTCAAATGGAGGACTTGTTGATCCGAGAAGTCAATTGGGTTCAAATACAAGCCTTAATGATTCGTGAAGTCGAACGGAGTCAAATAGTTGGTGCTTGTTGATCCGAGAAGGCGAATTGGGTCACATTGTGCGTACTTGGTGACTTGGTATAACAAACGGATCAAGTTATGGATACTTGTTGATCCTAGGAGCTGAATTGGGTCAATTGAAAGAGTTGTTGATCCGAGAAGTCAATTGGGTTCAAATACAAGCCTTAGGGATTCGTGAAGTCAAACGGAGTCAATTAGTTGGTGCTCGTTGATCCGAGAAGGCGAATTGGGTCACACTGTGCGTACTTGGTGACTTGGTAAAACAAACGGATCAAGTTATGGATACTTGTTGATCCGAAGAGCCGAATTTGGTCAATTGAAAGACTTGTTGATCCGAGAAGTCAATTGGGGTCAAATACAAGCCTTAATGATTCGTGAAGTCGAACGGAGTCAAATAGTTGGTGCTTGTTGATCCGAGAAGGCGAATTGGGTCACATTGTGCGTACTTGGTGACTTTATAAAACAAACGAATCAAGTTAAGGATACTTGTTGATCCGAGAAGCCTAATTAAGTCAAATGAAAGACTTGTTGATCCGAGAAGTCGATTGGGTTCAAATATAAGCCTTAATGATTCGTGAAGTCGAACGGAGTCAAATAGTTGGTGCTTGCTGATCCGAGAAGGCGAATTGGGTCACATTGTGCGTACTTGGTGACTTGGTATAACAAACGGATCAAGTTAAGGATACTTGTTTATCCGAGAAGCCGAATTGGGTGAATTGAAACACTTGTTGATCCGAGAAGTCAATTGGGTTCAAATACAAGCCTTAATGATTCGTGAAGTCGAATGGAGTCAAATAGTTGGTGCTCGTTCATTCGAAAAGGCGAATTGGGTCACATTGTGCGTACTTGGTGACTTGGTAAAACAAACGGATCAAGTTATGGATACTTGTTGATCCGAGAAGCCCAATTGAGTCAAATGGAAGACTTGTTGATCCGAGAAGTCAATTGGGTTCAAATACAAGCCTTAATGATTCGTGAAGTCGAACGAAGTCAAATAGTTAGTGCTTGTTGATCCGAGAAGGCGAATTGGGTCACATTGTGCGTACTTGGTGACTTGCCAAAACAAACGGATTAAGTTATGGATACTTGTTAATCCGAGGAGCCGAATTGGGTCAATTGAAAGACTTGTTGATCCGAGAAGTCAATAGGGTTCAAATACAAGCCTTAGGGATTCGTGAAGTCGAACGGAGTCAATTAGTTGGTGCTCGTTGATCCGAGAAGGCGAATTGGGTCACATTGTGCGTACTTGGTGACTTTATAAAACAAATGAATCAAGTTATGGATACTTGTTGATCCGAGAAGCCCAATTAAGTTAAATGGAAGACTTGTTGATCCGAGAAGTCGATTGGGTTCAAATACAAGCCTTAATGATTCGTGAAGTCGAACGGAGTCAAATAGTTGGTGCTTGTTGATCCGAGAAGGCGAATTAGGTCACATTGTGCGTACGTGGTGACTTGGTATAACAAACGGATCAAGTTATGGATACTTGTTGATCCGAGAAGCCGAATTGGGTCAATTGAAAGACTTGTTGATACGAGAAGTCAATTGGGTTCAAATACAAGCCTTAATGATTCGTGAAGTCGAACGAAGTGAATTAGTTGGTGCTTGTTGATCCGAGAAGGCGAATTGGGTCACATTGTGCATACTTGGTGACTTGGTAAAACAAATGGATCAAGTTATGGATACTTGTTGATCCGAGAAGCCGAATTGGGTCAATTGAAGGACTTGTTGATCCGAGAAGTCAATTGGGTTCAAATACAAGCCTTAATGATTCGTGAAGTCGAACGGAGTCAAATAGTTGGTGCTTGTTGATCCGAGATGGCGAATTGGGTCACACTGTGCGTACTTGGTGACTTGGTAAAACAAACGGATCAAGTTATGGATACTTGTTGATCCGAGAAGCCGAATTGGGTCAATTGAAAGACTTGTTGGTCCGAGAAGTCAATTGGGTTCAAATACAAGCCTTAATGATTCGTGAAGTCGAACGGAGTCAAATAGTTGGTGCTTGTTGATCCGAGAAGGCGAATTGGGTCACATTGTGCGTACTTGGTGACTTGCCAAAACAAACGGATTAAGTTATGGATACTTGTTAATCCGAGGAGCCGAATTGGGTCAATTGAAAGACTTGTTGATCCGATAAGTCAATTGGGTTCAAATACAAGCCTTAGGGATTCGTGAAGTCGAACGGAGTGAATTAGTTGGTGCTCGTTGATCCGAGAAGGCGAATTGGGTCACATTGTGCGTACTTGGTTACTTTGTAAAACAAACGAATCAAGTTATGGATACTTGTTGGTCCGAGAAGCCCAATTAAGTCAAATGGAAGACTTGTTGATCTGAGAAGTCAATTAGGTTCAAATACAACCCTTAATGATTCGTGAAGTCGAACGGAGTCAAATAGTTGGTGCTTGTTGATCCGAGAAGGCGAATTAGGTCACATTGTGCGTACGTGGTGACTTGGTAAAACAAACCGATCAAGTTATGGATACTTGTTGATCTGAGAAGCCGAATTGGGTCAATTGAAAGACTTGTTGATCCGAAAAGTCAATTGGGTTCAAATACTAGCCTTAATGATTCGTGAAGTCGAACGGAGTCCAATTGTTGGTTCTTGTTGATCCGAGAAGGCGAATTGGGTCACATTGTGCATACTTGGTGACTTTATAAAACAAACGAATCGAGTTATGGATACTTGTTGATCCGAGAAGCCCAATTGAGTCAAATGGAAGACTTGTTGATCCGAGAAGTCAATTGGGTTCAAATACAAGCCTTAATGATTCGTGAAGTCGAACGGAGTCAAATAGTTGGTGCTTGTTGATCCGAGAAGGCGAATTGGGTCACATTGTGCGTACTTGGTGACTTGGTATAACAAACGGATCAAGTTATGGATACTTGTTGATCTGAGAAGCCAAATTGGGTCAACTGAAACATTTGTTGATCCGATAAGTCAATTGGGTTCAAATACAAGCCTTAATGATTCGTGAAGTCGAACAAAGACAATTAGTTGGTGATTGTTGATCCGAGAAGGCGAATTGGGTCACATTGTGCGTACTTGGTGACTTGGTAAAACAAATGGATCAAGTTATGGATACTTGTTGATCCGAGAAGCCGAATTGGGTCAATTAAGAGACTTGTTGGTCCGAGAAGTCAATTGGGTTCAAATACAAGCCTTAATGATACGTGAAGTCGAACGGAGTCTAATAGTTGGTGCTTGTTGATCCGAGAAGGCGAATTGGGTCACATTGTGCGTACTTGGTGACTTTATAAAACAAACGAATCAAGTTATGGATACTTTTTGATCCGAGAAGCCCAATTAAGTCAAATGGAAGACTTGTTGATCCGAGAAGTCAATTGGGTTCAAATACAAGCCTTAATGATTCGTGAAGTCGAACGGAGTCAAATAGTTGGTGCTTGTTGATCCGAGAAGGAGAATTGGGTCGCATTGTGCGTACTTGGTGACTTGGTATAACAAACGGATCAAGTTTTGGATACTTGTTGATCCTAGGAGCTGAATTGGGTCAATTGAAAGAGTTGTTGATCCGAGAAGTCAATTGGGTTCAAATACAAACCTTAGGGATTCGTGAAGTCGAACGGAGTCAATTAGTTGGTGCTCGTTGATCCGAGAAGGCGAATTGGGTCACACTGTGCGTACTTGGTGACTTGGTAAAACAAACGGATCAAGTTATGGATACTTGTTGATCCGAGGAGCCGAATTTGGTCAATTGAAAGACTTGTTGATCCGAGAAGTCAATTGGGGTCAAATACAAGCCTTAATGATTCGTGAAGTCGAACGGAGTCAAATAGTTGGTGCTTGTTGATCCGAGAAGGCGAATTGGGTCACATTGTGCGTACTTGGTGACTTTATAAAACAAACGAATCAAGTTAAGGATACTTGTTGATCCGAGAAGCCTAATTAAGTCAAATGAAAGACTTGTTGATCCGAGAAGTCGATTGGGTTCAAATATAAGCCTTAATGATTCGTGAAGTCGAACGGAGTCAAATAGTTGGTGCTTGTTGATCCGAGAAGGCGAATTGGGTCACATTGTGCGTACTTGGTGACTTGGTATAACAAACGGATCAAGTTAAGGATACTTGTTTATCCGAGAAGCCGAATTGGGTGAATTGAAACACTTGTTGATCCGAGAAGTCAATTGGGTTCAAATACAAGCCTTAATGATTCGTGAAGTCGAATGGAGTCAAATAGTTGGTGCTCGTTCATTCGAAAAGGCGAATTGGGTCACATTGTGCGTACTTGGTGACTTGGTAAAACAAACGGATCAAGTTATGGATACTTGTTGATCCGAGAAGCCCAATTGAGTCAAATGGAAGACTTGTTGATCCGAGAAGTCAATTGGGTTCAAATACAAGCCTTAATGATTCGTGAAGTCGAACGAAGTCAAATAGTTAGTGCTTGTTGATCCGAGAAGGCGAATTGGGTCACATTGTGCGTACTTGGTGACTTGCCAAAACAAACGGATTAAGTTATGGATACTTGTTAATCCGAGGAGCCGAATTGGGTCAATTGAAAGACTTGTTGATCCGAGAAGTCAATAGGGTTCAAATACAAGCCTTAGGGATTCGTGAAGTCGAACGGAGTCAATTAGTTGGTGCTCGTTGATCCGAGAAGGCGAATTGGGTCACATTGTGCGTACTTGGTGACTTTATAAAACAAATGAATCAAGTTATGGATACTTGTTGATCCGAGAAGCCCAATTAAGTCAAATGGAAGACTTGTTGATCTGAGAAGTCAAGTGGGTTCAAATACAAGCCTTAATGATTCGTGAAGTCGAACGGAGTCAAATAGTTGGTGCTTGTTGATCCGAGAAGGCGAATTGGGTCACATTGTGAGTACTTGGTGACTTTATAAAACAAACGAATTAAGTTATGGATACTTGTTGATCCGAGAAGCCCAATTAAGTCAAATGGAAGACTTGTTGATCCGAGAAGTCAATTGGGTTCAAATACAAGCCTTAATGATTCGTGAAGTCGAACGGAGTCAAATAGTTGGTGCTTGTTGATCCGAGAAGGAGAATTAGGTCACATTGTGCGTACTTGGTGACTTGGTATGACAAACGGATCAAGTTTTGGATACTTGTTGATCCGAGAAGCCGAATTGGGTCAATTGAAAGACTTGTTGATCCGAGAAGTCAATTGGGTTCAAGTACAAGCCTTAATCATTCGTAAAGTTGAACGGAGTCAAATAGTTGATGCTTGTTGATCCGAGATGGCGAATTGGGTCACATTTTGCGTACTTGGTGACTTGGTAAAACAAACGGATCAAGTTATGGATACTTGTTTATCCGAGAAGCCGAATTGGGTCAATTGAAGGACTTGTTGATCCGAGAAGTCAATTGGGTTCAAATACAAGCCTTAATGATTCGTGAAGTCGAACGGAGTCAAATAGTTGGTGCTTGTTGATCCGAGATGGCGAATTGGGTCACATTGTGCGTACTTGGTGACTTGGTAAAACAAACGGATTAAGTTATGGATACTTGTTAATCCGAGGAGGCGAATTGGGTCAATTGAAAGACTTGTTGATCCGATAAGTCAATTGGGTTCAAATACAAGCCTTAGGGATTCGTGAAGTCGAACGGAGTGAATTAGTTGGTGCTCGTTGATCCGAGAAGGCGAATTGGGTCACATTGTGCGTACTTGGTTACTTTATAAAACAAACGAATCAAGTTATGGGTACTTGTTGGTCCGAGAAGCCCAATTAAGTCAAATGGAAGACTTGTTGATCTGAGAAGTCAATTAGGTTCAAATACAACCCTTAATGATTCGTGAAGTCGAACGGAGTCAAATAGTTGGTGCTTGTTGATCCGAGAAGGCGAATTATGTCACATTGTGCGTACGTGGTGACTTGGTAAAACAAACCGATCAAGTTATGGATACTTGTTGATCTGAGAAGCCGAATTGGGTCAATTGAAAGACTTGTTGATCCGAAAAGTCAATTGGGTTCAAATACTAGCCTTAATGATTCGTGAAGTCGAACGGAGTCCAGTTGTTGGTTTTTGTTGATCCGAGAAGGCGAATTGGGTCACATTGTGCATACTTGGTGACTTTATAAAACAAACGAATCGAGTTATGGATACTTGTTGATCCGAGAAGCCCAATTGAGTCAAATGGAAGACTTGTTGATCCGAGAAGTCAATTGGGTTCAAATACAAGCCTTAATGATTCGTGAAGTCGAACGGAGTCAAATAGTTGGTGCTTGTTGATCCGAGAAGGCGAATTGGGTCACATTGTGCGTACTTGGTGACTTGGTATAACAAACGGATCAAGTTATGGATACTTGTTGATCTGAGAAGCCAAATTGGGTCAACTGAAAGACTTGTTGATCCGATAAGTCAATTGGGTTCAAATACAAGCCTTACTGATTCGTGAAGTTGAACAAAGACAATTAGTTGGTGATTGTTGATCCGAGAAGGCGAATTGGGTCACATTGTGCGTACTTGGTGACTTGGTAAAACAAATGGATCAAGTTATGGATACTTGTTGATCCGAGAAGCCGAATTGGGTCAATTAAAAGACTTGTTGGTCCGAGAAGTCAATTGGGTTCAAATACAAGCCTTAATGATACGTGAAGTCGAACGGAGTCTAATAGTTGGTGCTTGTTGATCCGAGAAGGCGAATTGGGTCACATTGTGCGTACTTGGTGACTTTATAAAACAAACGAATCAAGTTATGGATACTTTTTGATCCGAGAAGCCCAATTAAGTCAAATGGAAGACTTGTTGATCCGAGAAGTCAATTGGGTTCAAATACAAGCCTTAATGATTCGTGAAGTCGAACGGAGTCAAATAGTTGGTGCTCGTTGATCCGAGAAGGAGAATTGGGTCGCATTGTGCGTACTTGGTGACTTGGTATAACAAACGGATCAAGTTTTGGATACTTGTTGGTCCGAGAAGCCCAATTAAGTCAAATGGAAGACTTGTTGATCTGAGAAGTCAATTAGGTTCAAATACAACCCTTAATGATTCGTGAAGTCGAACGGAGTCAAATAGTTGGTGCTTGTTGATCCGAGAAGGCGAATTAGGTCACATTGTGCGTACGTGGTGACTTGGTAAAACAAACCGATCAAGTTATGGATACTTGTTGATCTGAGAAGCCGAATTGGGTCAATTGAAAGACTTGTTGATCCGAAAAGTCAATTGGGTTCAAATACTAGCCTTAATGATTCGTGAAGTCGAACGGAGTCCAATTGTTGGTTCTTGTTGATCCGAGAAGGCGAATTGGGTCACATTGTGCATACTTGGTGACTTTATAAAACAAACGAATCGAGTTATGGATACTTGTTGATCCGAGAAGCCCAATTGAGTCAAATGGAAGACTTGTTGATCCGAGAAGTCAATTGGGTTCAAATACAAGCCTTAATGATTCGTGAAGTCGAACGGAGTCAAATAGTTGGTGCTTGTTGATCCGAGAAGGCGAATTGGGTCACATTGTGCGTACTTGGTGACTTGGTATAACAAACGGATCAAGTTATGGATACTTGTTGATCTGAGAAGCCAAATTGGGTCAACTGAAAGATTTGTTGATCCGATAAGTCAATTGGGTTCAAATACAAGCCTTAATGATTCGTGAAGTCGAATGGAGTCAAATAGTTGGTGCTCGTTCATTCGAAAAGGCGAATTGGGTCACATTGTGCGTACTTGGTGACTTGGTAAAACAAACGGATCAAGTTATGGATACTTGTTGATCCGAGGAGCCGAATTTGGTCAATTGAAAGACTTGTTGATCCGAGAAGTCAATTGGGGTCAAATACAAGCCTTAATGATTCGTGAAGTCGAACGGAGTCAAATAGTTGGTGCTTGTTGATCCGAGAAGGCGAATTGGGTCACATTGTGCGTACTTGGTGACTTTATAAAACAAACGAATCAAGTTAAGGATACTTGTTGATCCGAGAAGCCTAATTAAGTCAAATGAAAGACTTGTTGATCCGAGAAGTCGATTGGGTTCAAATATAAGCCTTAATGATTCGTGAAGTCGAACGGAGTCAAATAGTTGGTGCTTGTTGATCCGAGAAGGCGAATTGGGTCACATTGTGCGTACTTGGTGACTTGGTATAACGAACGGATCAAGTTAAGGATACTTGTTTATCCGAGAAGCCGAATTGGGTGAATTGAAACACTTGTTGATCCGAGAAGTCAATTGGGTTCAAATACAAGCCTTAATGATTCGTGAAGTCGAATGGAGTCAAATAGTTGGTGCTCGTTCATTCGAAAAGGCGAATTGGGTCACATTGTGCGTACTTGGTGACTTGGTAAAACAAACGGATCAAGTTATGGATACTTGTTGATCCGAGAAGCCCAATTGAGTCAAATGGAAGACTTGTTGATCCGAGAAGTCAATTGGGTTCAAATACAAGCCTTAATGATTCGTGAAGTCGAACGAAGTCAAATAGTTAGTGCTTGTTGATCCGAGAAGGCGAATTGGGTCACATTGTGCGTACTTGGTGACTTGCCAAAACAAACGGTTTAAGTTATGGATACTTTTTGATCCGAGAAGCCCAATTAAGTCAATTGAAAGACTTGTTGATCCGAGAAGTCAATAGGGTTCAAATACAAGCCTTAATGATTCGTGAAGTCGAACGGAGTCAAATAGTTGGTGCTCGTTGATCCGAGAAGGAGAATTGGGTCGCATTGTGCGTACTTGGTGACTTGGTATAACAAACGGATCAAGTTTTGGATACTTGTTGATCCGAGAAGCCGAATTGGGTCAATTGAAAGACTTGTTGATCCGAGAAGTCAATTGGGTTCAAGTACAAGCCTTAATCATTCGTAAAGTTGAACGGAGTCAAATAGTTGATGCTTGTTGATCCGAGATGGCGAATTGGGTCACATTTTGCGTACTTGGTGACTTGGTAAAACAAACGGATCAAGTTATGGATACTTGTTTATCCGAGAAGCCGAATTGGGTCAATTGAAACACTTGTTGATCCGAGAAGTCAATTGGGTTCAAATACTAGCCTTAATGATTCGTGAAGTCGAACGGAGTCAAATAGTTGGTGCTCGTTCATTCGAGAAGGCGAATTGGGTCACATTGTGCGTACTTGGTGACTTGGTAAAACAAACGGATCAAGTTATGGATACTTGTTGATCCGAGGAGCCGAATTTGGTCAATTGAAAGACTTTTTGATCCGAGAAGTCAATTGGGGTCAAATACAAGCCTTGATGATTCGTGAAGTCGAACGGAGTCAAATTGTTGGTGCTTGTTGATCTGAGAAGGCGAATTGGGTCACATTGTGCGTACTTGGTGACTTTATAAAACAAACGAATCAAGTTATAGATACTTGTTGATCCGAGAAGCCCAATTAAGTCAAATGGAGGACTTGTTGATCCGAGAAGTCAATTGGGTTCAAATACAAGCCTTAATGATTCGTGAAGTCGAACGGAGTCAAATAGTTGGTGCTTGTTGATCCGAGAAGGCGAATTGGGTCACATTGTGCGTACTTGGTGACTTGGTATAACAAACGGATCAAGTTATGGATACTTGTTGATCCTAGGAGCTGAATTGGGTCAATTGAAAGAGTTGTTGATCCGAGAAGTCAATTGGGTTCAAATACAAGCCTTAGGGATTCGTGAAGTCGAACGGAGTCAATTAGTTGGTGCTCGTTGATCCGAGAAGGCGAATTGGGTCACACTGTGCGTACTTGGTCACTTGGTAAAACAAACGGATCAAGTTATGGATACTTGTTGATCCGAGGAGCCGAATTTGGTCAATTGAAAGACTTGTTGATCCGAGAAGTCAATTGGGTCAAATACAAGCCTTAATGATTCGTGAAGTCGAACGGAGTCAAATAGTTGGTGCTTGTTGATCCGAGAAGGCGAATTGGGTCACATTGTGCGTACTTGGTGACTTTATAAAACAAACGAATCAAGTTAAGGATACTTGTTGATCCGAGAAGCCTAATTAAGTCAAATGAAAGACTTGTTGATCCGAGAAGTCGATTGGGTTCAAATATAAGCCTTAATGATTCGTGAAGTCGAACGGAGTCAAATAGTTGGTGCTTGCTGATCCGAGAAGGCGAATTGGGTCACATTGTGCGTACTTGGTGACTTGGTATAACAAACGGATCAAGTTAAGGATACTTGTTTATCCGAGAAGCCGAATTGGGTGAATTGAAACACTTGTTGATCCGAGAAGTCAATTGGGTTCAAATACAAGCCTTAATGATTCGTGAAGTCGAATGGAGTCAAATAGTTGGTGCTCGTTCATTCGAAAAGGCGAATTGGGTCACATTGTGCGTACTTGGTGACTTGGTAAAACAAACGGATCAAGTTATGGATACTTGTTGATCCGAGAAGCCCAATTGAGTCAAATGGAAGACTTGTTGATCCAAGAAGTCAATTGGGTTCAAATACAAGCCTTAATGATTCGTGAAGTCGAACGAAGTCAAATAGTTAGTGCTTGTTGATCCGAGAAGGCGAATTGGGTCACATTGTGCGTACTTGGTGACTTGCCAAAACAAACGGATTAAGTTATGGATACTTGTTAATCCGAGGAGCCGAATTGGGTCAATTGAAAGACTTGTTGATCCGAGAAGTCAATAGGGTTCAAATACAAGCCTTAGTGATTCGTGAAGTCGAACGGAGTCAATTAGTTGGTGCTCGTTGATCCGAGAAGGCGAATTGGGTCACATTGTGCGTACTTGGTGACTTTATAAAACAAATGAATCAAGTTATGGATACTTGTTGATCCGAGAAGCCCAATTAAGTCAAATGGAAGACTTGTTGATCTGAGAAGTCAAGTGGGTTCAAATACAAGCCTTAATGATACGTGAAGTCGAACGGAGTCTAATAGTTGGTGCTTGTTGATCCGAGAAGGCGAATTGGGTCACATTGTGCGTACTTGGTGACTTTATAAAACAAACGAATCAAGTTATGGATACTTTTTGATCCGAGAAGCCCAATTAAGTCAAATGGAAGACTTGTTGATCCGAGAAGTCAATTGGGTTCAAATACAAGCCTTAATGATTCGTGAAGTCGAACGGAGTCAAATAGTTGGTGCTTGTTGATCCGAGAAGGAGAATTGGGTCGCATTGTGCGTACTTGGTGACTTGGTATAACAAACGGATCAAGTTTTGGATACTTGTTGATCCGAGAAGCCGAATTGGGTCAATTGAAAGACTTGTTGATCCGAGAAGTCAATTGGGTTCAAGTACAAGCCTTAATCATTCGTAAAGTTGAACGGAGTCAAATAGTTGATGCTTGTTGATCCGAGATGGCGAATTGGGTCACATTTTGCGTACTTGGTGACTTGGTAAAACAAACGGATCAAGTTATGGATACTTGTTTATCCGAGAAGCCGAATTGGGTCAATTGAAACACTTGTTGATCCGAGAAGTCAATTGGGTTCAAATACTAGCCTTAATGATTCGTGAAGTCGAACGGAGTCAAATAGTTGGTGCTCGTTCATTCGAGAAGGCGAATTGGGTCACATTGTGCGTACTTGGTGACTTGGTAAAACAAACGGATCAAGTTATGGATACTTGTTGATCCGAGGAGCCGAATTTGGTCAATTGAAAGACTTTTTGATCCGAGAAGTCAATTGGGGTCAAATACAAGCCTTAATGATTCGTGAAGTCGAACGGAGTCAAATAGTTGGTGCTTGTTGATCTGAGAAGGCGAATTGGGTCACATTGTGCGTACTTGGTGACTTTATAAAACAAACGAATCAAGTTATAGATACTTGTTGATCCGAGAAGCCCAATTAAGTCAAATGGAGGACTTGTTGATCCGAGAAGTCAATTGGGTTCAAATACAAGCCTTAATGATTCGTGAAGTCGAACGGAGTCAAATAGTTGGTGCTTGTTGATCCGAGAAGGCGAATTGGGTCACATTGTGCGTACTTGGTGACTTGGTATAACAAACGGATCAAGTTATGGATACTTGTTGATCCTAGGAGCTGAATTGGGTCAATTGAAAGAGTTGTTGATCCGAGAAGTCAATTGGGTTCAAATACAAGCCTTAGGGATTCGTGAAGTCGAACGGAGTCAATTAGTTGGTGCTCGTTGATCCGAGAAGGCGAATTGGGTCACACTGTGCGTACTTGGTGACTTGGTAAAACAAACGGATCAAGTTATGGATACTTGTTGATCCGAGGAGCCGAATTTGGTCAATTGAAAGACTTGTTGATCCGAGAAGTCGATTGGGGTCAAATACAAGCCTTAATGATTCGTGAAGTCGAACGGAGTCAAATAGTTGGTGCTTGTTGATCCGAGAAGGCGAATTGGGTCACATTGTGCGTACTTGGTGAATTTATAAAACAAACGAATCAAGTTAAGGATACTTGTTGATCCGAGAAGCCTAATTAAGTCAAATGAAAGACTTGTTGATCCGAGAAGTCGATTGGGTTCAAATATAAGCCTTAATGATTCGTGAAGTCGAACGGAGTCAAATAGTTGGTGCTTGCTGATCCGAGAAGGCGAATTGGGTCACATTGTGCGTACTTGGTGACTTGGTATAACAAACGGATCAAGTTAAGGATACTTGTTTATCCGAGAAGCCGAATTGGGTGAATTGAAAAACTTGTTGATCCGAGAAGTCAATTGGGTTCAAATACAAGCCTTAATGATTCGTGAAGTCGAATGGAGTCAAATAGTTGGTGCTCGTTCATTCGAAAAGGCGAATTGGGTCACATTGTGCGTACTTGGTGACTTGGTAAAACAAACGGATCAAGTTATGGATACTTGTTGATCCGAGAAGCCCAATTGAGTCAAATGGAAGACTTGTTGATCCGAGAAGTCAATTGGGTTCAAATACAAGCCTTAATGATTCGTGAAGTCGAACGAAGTCAAATAGTTAGTGCTTGTTGATCCGAGAAGGCGAATTGGGTCACATTGTGCGTACTTGGTGACTTGCCAAAACAAACGGATTAAGTTATGGATACTTGTTAATCCGAGGAGCCGAATTGGGTCAATTGAAAGACTTGTTGATCCGAGAAGTCAATAGGGTTCAAATACAAGCCTTAGGGATTCGTGAAGTCGAACGGAGTCAATTAGTTGGTGCTCGTTGATCCGAGAAGGCGAATTGGGTCACATTGTGCGTACTTGGTGACTTTATAAAACAAATGAATCAAGTTATGGATACTTGTTGATCCGAGAAGCCCAATTAAGTCAAATGGAAGACTTGTTGATCTGAGAAGTCAAGTGGGTTCAAATACAAGCCTTAATGATTCGTGAAGTCGAACGGAGTCAAATAGTTGGTGCTTGTTGATCCGAGAAGGCGAATTGGGTCACATTGTGGGTACTTGGTGACTTTATAAAACAAACGAATCAAGTTATGGATACTTGTTGATCCGAGAAGCCCAATTAAGTCAAATGGAAGACTTGTTGATCCGAGAAGTCAATTGGGTTCAAATACAAGCCTTAATGATTCGTGAAGTCGAACGGAGTCAAATAGTTGGTGCTTGTTGATCCGAGAAGGAGAATTGGGTCACATTGTGCGTACTTGGTGACTTGGTATAACAAACGGATCAAGTTTTGGATACTTGTTGATCCGAGAAGCCGAATTGGGTCAATTGAAAGACTTGTTGATCCGAGAAGTCAATTGGGTTCAAGTACAAGCCTTAATCATTCGTAAAGTTGAACGGAGTCAAATAGTTGATGCTTGTTGATCCGAGATGGCGAGTTGGGTCACATTTTGCGTACTTGGTGACTTGGTAAAACAAACGGATCAAGTTATGGATACTTGTTGATCCGAGGAGCCGAATTTGGTCAATTGAAAGACTTGTTGATCCGAGAAGTCAATTGGGGTCAAATACAAGCCTTAATGATTCGTGAAGTCGAACGGAGTCAAATAGTTGGTGCTTGTTGATCCGAGAAGGCGAATTGGGTCACATTGTGCGTACTTGGTGACTTTATAAAACAAACGAATCAAGTTAAGGATACTTGTTGATCCGAGAAGCCTAATTAAGTCAAATGGAAGACTTGTTGATCCGAGAAGTCGATTGGGTTCAAATACAAGCCTTAAAGATTCGTGAAGTCGAACAGAGTCAAATAGTTGGTGATTGTTGATCCGAGAAGGCGAATTGGGTCACATTGTGCGTACTTGGTGACTTGGTATAACAAACGGATCAAGTTAAGGATACTTGTTGATCCGACAAGCCGAATTGGGTCAATTGAAAGACTTGTTGATCCTAGAAGTCAATTGGGTTCAAATACAAGCCTTAATGATTCATGAAGTCGAACGGAGTCAAATAGTTGGTGCGTGTTGATCCGAGAATGCGAATTGGGTCACATTGTGTGTACTTGGTGACTTTATAAAACAAATGAATTAAGTTATGGATACTTGTTGATCCGAGAAGCCCAATTAAGTCAAATGGAAGACTTGTTGATCCGAGAAGTCAATTTGGTTCAAATACAAGCCTTAATGATTCGTGAAGTCGAACGGAGTCAAATAGTTGGTGCTTGTTGATCCGAGAAGTCGAATTGGGTCACATTGCGCGTACTTGGTGACTTTATAAAACAAACGAATCAAGTTATGGATACTTGTTGATCCGAGAAGCCCAATTAAGTTAAATGGAAGACTTGTTGATCCGAGAAGTCGATTGGGTTCAAATACAAGCCTTAATGATTCGTGAAGTCGAACGGAGTCAAATAGTTGGTGCTTGTTGATCCGAGAAGGCGAATTAGGTCACATTGTGCGTACGTGGTGACTTGGTATAACAAACGGATCAAGTTATGGATACTTGTTGATCCGAGAAGCCGAATTGGGTCAATTGAAAGACTTGTTGATACGAGAAGTCAATTGGGTTCAAATACAAGCCTTTATGATTCGTGAAGTCGAACGGAGTCAATTAGTTGGTGCTCGTTGATTCGAGAAGGCGAATTGGGTCACACTGTGCGTACTTGGTGACTTGGTAAAACAAACGGATCAAGTTATGGATACTTGTTGATCCGAGGAGCCGAATTTGGTCAATTGAAAGACTTGTTGATCCGAGAAGTCAATTGGGGTCAAATACAAGCCTTAATGATTCGTGAAGTCGAACGGAGTCAAATAGTTGGTGCTTGTTGATCCGAGAAGGCGAATTGGGTCACATTGTGCGTACTTGGTGACTTTATAAAACAAACGAATCAAGTTAAGGATACTTGTTGATCCGAGAAGCCTAATTAAGTCAAATGGAAGACTTGTTGATCCGAGAAGTCGATTGGGTTCAAATACAAGCCTTAAAGATTCGTGAAGTCGAACAGAGTCAAATAGTTGGTGATTGTTGATCCGAGAAGGCGAATTGGGTCACATTGTGCGTACTTGGTGACTTGGTATAACAAACGGATCAAGTTAAGGATACTTGTTGATCCGACAAGCCGAATTGGGTCAATTGAAAGACTTGTTGATCCTAGAAGTCAATTGGGTTCAAATACAAGCCTTAATGATTCATGAAGTCGAACGGAGTCAAATAGTTGGTGCGTGTTGATCCGAGAATGCGAATTGGGTCACATTGTGTGTACTTGGTGACTTTATAAAACAAATGAATTAAGTTATGGATACATGTTGATCCGAGAAGCCCAATTAAGTCAAATGGAAGACTTGTTGATCCGAGAAGTCAATTTGGTTCAAATACAAGCCTTAATGATTCGTGAAGTCGAACGGAGTCAAATAGTTGGTGCTTGTTGATCCGAGAAGTCGAATTGGGTCACATTGCGCGTACTTGGTGACTTTATAAAACAAACGAATCAAGTTATGGATACTTGTTGATCCGAGAAGCCCAATTAAGTTAAATGGAAGACTTGTTGATCCGAGAAGTCGATTGGGTTCAAATACAAGCCTTAATGATTCGTGAAGTCGAACGGAGTCAAATAGTTGGTGCTTGTTGATCCGAGAAGGCGAATTAGGTCACATTGTGCGTACGTGGTGACTTGGTATAACAAACGGATCAAGTTATGGATACTTGTTGATCCGAGAAGCCGAATTGGGTCAATTGAAAGACTTGTTGATACGAGAAGTCAATTGGGTTCAAATACAAGCCTTTATGATTCGTGAAGTCGAACGGAGTCAATTAGTTGGTGCTCGTTGATTCGAGAAGGCGAATTGGGTCACACTGTGCGTACTTGGTGACTTGGTAAAACAAACGGATCAAGTTATGGATACTTGTTGATCCGAGGAGCCGAATTTGGTCAATTGAAAGACTTGTTGATCCGAGAAGTCAATTGGGGTCAAATACAAGCCTTAATGATTCGTGAAGTCGAACGGAGTCAAATAGTTGGTGCTTGTTGATCCGAGAAGGCGAATTGGGTCACATTGTGCGTACTTGGTGACTTTATAAAACAAACGAATCAAGTTAAGGATACTTGTTGATCCGAGAAGCCTAATTAAGTCAAATGGAAGACTTGTTGATCCGAGAAGTCGATTGGGTTCAAATACAAGCCTTAATGATTCATGAAGTCGAACGGAGTCAAATAGTTGGTGATTGTTGATCCGAGAAGGCGAATTGGGTCACATTGTGCGTACTTGGTGACTTGGTATAACAAACGGATCAAGTTAAGGATACTTGTTGATCCGACAAGCCGAATTGGGTCAATTGAAAGACTTGTTGTTCCTAGAAGTCAATTGGGTTCAAATACAAGCCTTAATGATTCATGAAGTCGAACGGAGTCAAATAGTTGGTGCGTGTTGATCCGAGAATGCGAATTGGGTCACATTGTGTGTACTTGGTGACTTTATAAAACAAATGAATTAAGTTATGGATACTTGTTGATCCGAGAAGCCCAATTAAGTCAAATGGAAGACTTGTTGATCCGAGAAGTCAATTTGGTTCAAATACAAGCCTTAATGATTCGTGAAGTCGAACGGAGTCAAATAGTTGGTGCTTGTTGATCCGAGAAGTCGAATTGGGTCACATTGTGCGTACTTGGTGACTTTATAAAACAAACGAATCAAGTTATGGATACTTGTTGATCCGAGAAGCCCAATTAAGTTAAATGGAAGACTTGTTGATCCGAGAAGTCGATTGGGTTCAAATACAAGCCTTAATGATTCGTGAAGTCGAACGGAGTCAAATAGTTGGTGCTTGTTGATCCGAGAAGGCGAATTAGGTCACATTGTGCGTACGTGGTGACTTGGTATAACAAACGGATCAAGTTATGGATACTTGTTGATCCGAGAAGCCGAATTGGGTCAATTGAAAGACTTGTTGATACGAGAAGTCAATTGGGTTCAAATACAAGCCTTTATGATTCGTGAAGTCGAACGGAGTCAATTAGTTGGTGCTCGTTGATTCGAGAAGGCGAATTGGGTCACACTGTGCGTACTTGGTGACTTGGTAAAACAAACGGATCAAGTTATGGATACTTGTTGATCCGAGGAGCCGAATTTGGTCAATTGAAAGACTTGTTGATCCGAGAAGTCAATTGGGGTCAAATACAAGCCTTAATGATTCGTGAAGTCGAACGGAGTCAAATAGTTGGTGCTTGTTGATCCGAGAAGGCGAATTGGGTCACATTGTGCGTACTTGGTGACTTTATAAAACAAACGAATCAAGTTAAGGATACTTGTTGATCCGAGAAGCCTAATTAAGTCAAATGGAAGACTTGTTGATCCGAGAAGTCGATTGGGTTCAAATACAAGCCTTAATGATTCATGAAGTCGAACGGAGTCAAATAGTTGGTGATTGTTGATCCGAGAAGGCGAATTGGGTCACATTGTGCGTACTTGGTGACTTGGTATAACAAACGGATCAAGTTAAGGATACTTGTTGATCCGACATGCCGAATTGGGTCAATTGAAAGACTTGTTGTTCCTAGAAGTCAATTGGGTTCAAATACAAGCCTTAATGATTCATGAAGTCGAACGGAGTCAAATAGTTGGTGCGTGTTGATCCGAGAATGCGAATTGGGTCACATTGTGTGTACTTGGTGACTTTATAAAACAAATGAATTAAGTTATGGATACTTGTTGATCCGAGAAGCCCAATTAAGTCAAATGGAAGACTTGTTGATCCGAGAAGTCAATTTGGTTCAAATACAAGCCTTAATGATTCGTGAAGTCGAACGGAGTCAAATAGTTGGTGCTTGTTGATCCGAGAAGTCGAATTGGGTCACATTGTGCGTACTTGGTGACTTTATAAAACAAACGAATCAAGTTATGGATACTTGTTGATCCGAGAAGCCCAATTAAGTTAAATGGAAGACTTGTTGATCCGAGAAGTCGATTGGGTTCAAATACAAGCCTTAATGATTCGTGAAGTCGAACGGAGTCAAATAGTTGGTGCTTGTTGATCCGAGAAGGCGAATTAGGTCACATTGTGCGTACGTGGTGACTTGGTATAACAAACGGATCAAGTTATGGATACTTGTTGATCCGAGAAGCCGAATTGGGTCAATTGAAAGACTTGTTGATACGAGAAGTCAATTGGGTTCAAATACAAGCCTTAATGATTCGTGAAGTCGAACGAAGTGAATTAGTTGGTGCTTGTTGATCCTAGAAGGCGAATTGGGTCACATTGTGCATACTTGGTGACTTGGTAAAACAAATGGATCAAGTTATGGATACTTGTTGATCCGAGAAGCCGAATTGGGTCAATTGAAGGACTTGTTGATCCGAGAAGTCAATTGGGTTCAAATACAAGCCTTAATGATTCGTGAAGTCGAACGGAGTCAAATAGTTGGTGCTTGTTGATCCGAGATGGCGAATTGGGTCACATTGTGCGTACTTGGTGACTTGGTAAAACAAACGGATCAAGTTATGGATACTTGTTGATCCGAGAAGCCGAATTGGGTCAATTGAAAGACTTGTTGGTCCGAGAAGTCAATTGGGTTCAAATACAAGCCTTAATGATTCGTGAAGTCGAACGGAGTCAACTAGTTGGTGCTTGTTGATCCGAGAAGGCGAATTGGGTCACATTGTGCGTACTTGGTGACTTGCCAAAACAAACGGATTAAGTTATGGATACTTGTTAATCCGAGGAGCCGAATTGGGTCAATTGAAAGACTTGTTGATCCGATAAGTCAATTGGGTTCAAATACAAGCCTTAGGGATTCGTGAAGTCGAACGGAGTGAATTAGTTGGTGCTCGTTGATCCGAGAAGGCGAATTGGGTCACATTGTGCGTACTTGGTTACTTTATAAAACAAACGAATCAAGTTATGGATACTTGTTGATCCGAGAAGCCCAATTAAGTCAAATGGAAGACTTGTTGATCTGAGAAGTCAATTAGGTTCAAATACAACCCTTAATGATTCGTGAAGTCGAACGGAGTCAAATAGTTGGTGCTTTTTCATCCGAGAAGGCGAATTAGGTCACATTGTGCGTACGTGGTGACTTGGTAAAACAAACCGATCAAGTTATGGATACTTGTTGATCTGAGAAGCCGAATTGGGTCAATTGAAAGACTTGTTGATCCGAAAAGTCAATTGGGTTCAAATACTAGCCTTAAAGATTCGTGAAGTCGAACGGAGTCAAATTGTTGGTTCTTGTTGATCCGAGAAGGCGAATTGGGTCATATTGTGCATACTTGGTGACTTTATAAAACAAACGAATCGAGTTATGGATACTTGTTGATCCGAGAAGCCTAATTGAGTCAAATGGAAGACTTGTTGATCCGAGAAGTCAATTGGGTTCAAATACAAGCCTTAATGATTCGTGAAGTCGAACGGAGTCAAATAGTTGGTGCTTGTTGATCCGAGAAGGCGAATTGGGTCACATTGTGCGTACTTGGTGACTTGGTATAACAAACGGATCAAGTTATGGATACTTGTTGATCCGAGAAGCCGAATTGGGTCAATTGAAAGACTTGTTGATACGAGAAGTCAATTGGGTTCAAATACAAGCCTTAATGATTCGTGAAGTGGAACGAAGTGAATTAGTTGGTGCTTGTTGATCCTAGAAGGCGAATTGGGTCACATTGTGCATACTTGGTGACTTGGTAAAACAAATGGATCAAGTTATGGATACTTGTTGATCCGAGAAGCCGAATTGGGTCAATTGAAGGACTTGTTGATCCGAGAAGTCAATTGGGTTCAAATACAAGCCTTAATGATTCGTGAAGTCGAACGGAGTCAAATAGTTGGTGCTTGTTGATCCGAGATGGCGAATTGGGTCACATTGTGCGTACTTGGTGACTTGGTAAAACAAACGGATCAAGTTATGGATACTTGTTGATCCGAGAAGCCGAATTGGGTCAATTGAAAGACTTGTTGGTCCGAGAAGTCAATTGGGTTCAAATACAAGCCTTAATGATTCGTGAAGTCGAACGGAGTCAACTAGTTGGTGCTTGTTGATCCGAGAAGGCAAATTGGGTCACATTGTGCGTACTTGGTGACTTGCCAAAACAAACGGATTAAGTTATGGATACTTGTTAATCCGAGGAGCCGAATTGGGTCAATTGAAAGACTTGTTGATCCGATAAGTCAATTGGGTTCAAATACAAGCCTTAGGGATTCGTGAAGTCGAACGGAGTGAATTAGTTGGTGCTCGTTGATCCGAGAAGGCGAATTGGGTCACATTGTGCGTACTTGGTTACTTTATAAAACAAACGAATCAAGTTATGGATACTTGTTGATCCGAGAAGCCCAATTAAGTCAAATGGAAGACTTGTTGATCTGAGAAGTCAATTAGGTTCAAATACAACCCTTAATGATTCGTGAAGTCGAACGGAGTCAAATAGTTGGTGCTTGTTGATCCGAGAAGGCGAATTAGGTCACATTGTGCGTACGTGGTGACTTGGTAAAACAAACCGATCAAGTTATGGATACTTGTTGATCTGAGAAGCCGAATTGGGTCAATTGAAAGACTTGTTGATCCGAAAAGTCAATTGGGTTCAAATACTAGCCTTAAAGATTCGTGAAGTCGAACGGAGTCAAATTGTTGGTTCTTGTTGATCCGAGAAGGCGAATTGGGTCATATTGTGCATACTTGGTGACTTTATAAAACAAACGAATCGAGTTATGGATACTTGTTGATCCGAGAAGCCTAATTGAGTCAAATGGAAGACTTGTTGATCCGAGAAGTCAATTGGGTTCAAATACAAGCCTTAATGATTCGTGAAGTCGAACGGAGTCAAATAGTTGGTGCTTGTTGATCCGAGAAGGCGAATTGGGTCACATTGTGCGTACTTGGTGACTTGGTATAACAAACGGATCAAGTTATGGATACTTGTTGATCTGAGAAGCCAAATTGGGTCAACTGAAAGACTTGTTGATCCGATAAGTCAATTGGGTTCAAATACAAGCCTTAATGATTCGTGAAGTCGAACAAAGACAATTAGTTGGTGATTGTTGATCCGAGAAGGCGAATTGGGTCACATTGTGCGTACTTGGTGACTTGGTAAAACAAATGGATCAAGTTATGGATACTTGTTGATCCGAGAAGCCGAATTGGGTCAATTAAAAGACTTGTTGGTCCGAGAAGTCAATTGGGTTCAAATACAAGCCTTAATGATACGTGAAGTCGAACGGAGTCTAATAGTTGGTGCTTGTTGATCCGAGAAGGCGAATTGGGTCACATTGTGCGTACTTGGTGACTTTATAAAACAAACGAATCAAGTTATGGATACTTTTTGATCCGAGAAGCCCAATTAAGTCAAATGGAAGACTTGTTGATCCGAGAAGTCAATTGGGTTCAAATACAAGCCTTAATGATTCGTGAAGTCGAACGGAGTCAAATAGTTGGTGATTGTTGATCCGAGAAGGCGAATTGGGTCACATTGTGCGTACTTGGTGACTTGGTATAACAAACGGATCAAGTTAAGGATACTTGTTGATCCGACAAGCCGAATTGGGTCAATTGAAAGACTTGTTGATCCTAGAAATCAATTGGGTTCAAATACAAGCCTTAATGATTCATGAAGTCGAACGGAGTCAAATAGTTGGTGCGTGCTAATCCGAGAATGCGAATTGGGTCACATTGTGTGTACTTGGTGACTTTATAAAACAAATGAATTAAGTTATGGATACTTGTTGATCCGAGAAGCCCAATTAAGTCAAATGGAAGACTTGTTGATCCGAGAAGTCAATTTGGTTCAAATACAAGCCTTAATGATTCGTGAAGTCGAACGGAGTCAAATAGTTGGTGCTTGTTGATCCGAGAAGTCGAATTGGGTCACATTGTGCGTACTTGGTGACTTTATAAAACAAACGAATCAAGTTATGGATACTTGTTGATCCGAGAAGCCCAATTAAGTTAAATGGAAGACTTGTAGATCCGAGAAGTCGATTGGGTTCAAATACAAGCCTTAATGATTCGTGAAGTCGAACGGAGTCAAATAGTTGGTGCTTGTTGATCCGAGAAGGCGAATTAGGTCACATTGTGCGTACGTGGTGACTTGGTATAACAAACGGATCAAGTTATGGATACTTGTTGATCCGAGAAGCCGAATTGGGTCAATTGAAAGACTTGTTGATACAAGAAGTCAATTGGGTTCAAACACAAGCCTTAATGATTCGTGAAGTCGAACGAAGTGAATTAGTTGGTGCTTGTTGATCCGAGAAGGCGAATTGGGTCACATTGTGCATACTTGGTGACTTGGTAAAACAAATGGATCAAGTTATGGATACTTGTTGATCCGAGAAGCCGAATTGGGTCAATTGAAGGACTTGTTGATCCGAGAAGTCAATTGGGTTCAAATACAAGCCTTAATGATTCGTGAAGTCGAACGGAGTCAAATAGTTGGTGCTTGTTGATCCGAGATGGCGAATTGGGTCACATTGTGCGTACTTGGTGACTTGCTAAAACAAACGGATCAAGTTATGGATACTTGTTGATCCGAGAAGCCGAATTGGGTCAATTGAAAGACTTGTTGGTCCGAGAAGTCAATTGGGTTCAAATACAAGCCTTAATGATTCGTGAAGTCGAACGGAGTCAAATAGTTGGTGCTTGTTGATCCGAGAAGGCGAATTGGGTCACATTGTGCGTACTTGGTAACTTGCCAAAACAAACGGATTAAGTTATGGATACTTGTTAATCCGAGGAGCCGAATTGGGTCAATTGAAAGACTTGTTGATCCGATAAGTCAATTGGGTTCAAATACAAGCCTTAGGGATTCGTGAAGTCGAACGGAGTGAATTAGTTGGTGCTCGTTGATCCGAGAAGGCGAATTGGGTCACATTGTGCGTACTTGGTTACTTTATAAAACAAACGAATCAAGTTATGGATACTTGTTGGTCCGAGAAGCCCAATTAAGTCAAATGGAAGACTTGTTGATCTGAGAAGTCAATTAGGTTCAAATACAACCCTTAATGATTCGTGAAGTCGAACGGAGTCAAATAGTTGGTGCTTGTTGATCCGAGAAGGCGAATTAGGTCACATTGTGCGTACGTGGTGACTTGGTAAAACAAACCGATCAAGTTATGGATACTTGTTGATCTGAGAAGCCGAATTGGGTCAATTGAAAGACCTGTTGATCCGAAAAGTCAATTTGGTTCAAATACTAGCCTTAATGATTCGTGAAGTCGAACGGAGTCAAATTGTTGGTTCTTGTTGATCCGAGAAGGCGAATTGGGTCACATTGTGCATACTTGGTGACTTTATAAAACAAACGAATCGAGTTATGGATACTTGTTGATCCGAGAAGCCCGATTGAGTCAAATGAAAGACTTGTTGATCCGAGAAGTCAATTGGGTTCAAATACAAGCCTTAATGATTCGTGAAGTCGAACGGAGTCAAATAGTTGGTGCTTGTTGATCCGAGAAGGCGAATTGGGTCACATTGTGCGTACTTGGTGACTTGGTATAACAAACGGATCAAGTTATGGATACTTGTTGATCTGAGAAGCCAAATTGGGTCAACTGAAAGACTTGTTGATCCGATAAGTCAATTGGGTTCAAATACAAGCCTTAATGATTCGTGAAGTCGAACAAAGACAATTAGTTGGTGATTGTTGATCCGAGAAGGCGAATTGGGTCACATTGTGCGTACTTGGTGACTTGGTAAAACAAATGGATCAAGTTATGGATACTTGTTGATCCGAGAAGCCGAATTGGGTCAATTAAAAGACTTGTTGGTCCGAGAAGTCAATTGGGTTCAAATACAAGCCTTAATGATACGTGAAGTCGAACGGAGTCTAATAGTTGGTGCTTGTTGATCCGAGAAGGCGAATTGGGACACATTGTGCGTACTTGGTGACTTTATAAAACAAACGAATCAAGTTATGGATACTTTTTGATCCGAGAAGCCCAATTAAGTCAAATGGAAGACTTGTTGATCCGAGAAGTCAATTGGGTTCAAATACAAGCCTTAATGATTCGTGAAGTCGAACGGAGTCAAATAGTTGGTGCTTGTTGATCCGAGAAGGAGAATTGGGTCACATTGTGCGTACTTGGTGACTTGGTATAACAAACGGATCAAGTTTTGGATACTTGTTGATCCGAGAAGCCGAATTGGGTCAATTGAAAGACTTGTTGATCCGAGAAGTCAATTGGGTTCAAGTACAAGCCTTAATCATTCGTAAAGTTGAACGGAGTCAAATAGTTGATGCTTGTTGATCCGAGATGGCGAATTGGGTCACATTTTGCGTACTTGGTGACTTGGTAAAACAAACGGATCAAGTTATGGATACTTGTTTATCCGAGAAGCCGAATTGGGTCAATTGAAACACTTGTTGATCCGAGAAGTCAATTGGGTTCAAATACTAGCCTTAATGATTCGTGAAGTCGAACGGAGTCAAATAGTTGGTGCTCGTTCATTCGAGAAGGCGAATTGGGTCACATTGTGCGTACTTGGTGACTTGGTAAAACAAACGGATCAAGTTATGGATACTTGTTGATCCGAGGAGCCGAATTTGGTCAATTGAAAGACTTTTTGATCCGAGAAGTCAATTGGGGTCAAATACAAGCCTTAATGATTCGTGAAGTCGAACGGAGTCAAATTGTTGGTGCTTGTTGATCTGAGAAGGCGAATTGGGTCACATTGTGCGTACTTGGTGACTTTATAAAACAAACGAATCAAGTTATAGATACTTGTTGATCCGAGAAGCCCAATTAAGTCAAATGGAGGACTTGTTGATCCGAGAAGTCAATTGGGTTCAAATACAAGCCTTAATGATTCGTGAAGTCGAACGAGTCAAATAGTTGGTGCTTGTTGATCCGAGAAGGCGAATTGGGTCACATTGTGCGTACTTGGTGACTTGGTATAACAAACGGATCAAGTTATGGATACTTGTTGATCCTAGGAGCCGAATCGGGTCAATTGAAAGAGTTGTTGATCCGAGAAGTCAATTGGGTTCAAATACAAGCCTTAGGGATTCGTGAAGTCGAACGGAGTCAATTAGTTGGTGCTCGTTGATCCGAGAAGGCGAATTGGGTCACACTGTGCGTACTTGGTGACTTGGTAAAACAAACGGATCAAGTTATGGATACTTGTTGATCCGAGGAGCCGAATTTGGTCAATTGAAAGACTTGTTGATCCGAGAAGTCAATTGGGGTCAAATACAAGCCTTAATGATTCGTGAAGTCGAACGGAGTCAAATAGTTGGTGCTTGTTGATCCGAGAAGGCGAATTGGGTCACATTGTGCGTACTTGGTGACTTTATAAAACAAACGAATCAAGTTAAGGATACTTGTTGATCCGAGAAGCCTAATTAAGTCAAATGAAAGACTTGTTTATCCGAGAAGTCGATTGGGTTCAAATACAAGCCTTAATGATTCGTGAAGTCGAACGAAGTCAAATAGTTGGTGCTTGTTGATCCGAGAAGGCGAATTGGGTCACATTGTGCGTACTTGGTGACTTGGTATAACAAACGGATCAAGTTAAGGATACTTGTTGATCCGACAAGCCGAATTGGGTCAATTGAAAGACTTGTTGATCCGAGAAGTCAATTGGGTTCAAATACAAGCCTTAATGATTCATGAAGTCGAACGGAGTCAAATAGTTGGTGCGTGTTGATCCGAGAATGCGAATTGGGTCACATTGTGTGTGAGGCAGTGTTCAATGTCATCAAGTGAGCTATATTTTGAAATAGGATGTGTCTAGAATGTGGAACCGGGATCAGGGGGTGAAGAACCGGTTGGATAAACCGGGTTTTAACGTGAAGAAGCAAGTCTGTACAGGAAAACCGGGTTCGGGGTTGTTGAGCATAACCGTCAGTTGTGACGAGGTGGTTTCAGCTTTGTGACGGAATAAACCGTCACATTTGTCCGGTAGCAGCAGTCGTCTTCAATCAGTTAGAACTTCCTGGGTAGTTACATTCGAGCTACAAGACCTATATCATTGGAACGCTCTCTTCTTGAAGAACAACACTACGTCGAGCAATTTCCAGTTTTCTTAGATTACAGAGAGAAATTGAGAGTGATAGTATTTCTGCCCTAATTTGTTCCAGAATTGGGCATATTCATTTCTGAGTGTGATTTCTGTAATTGACTGAATATCTTAGTGAATTGAGGTGTGCATGGCCTCCGTGGATGTAGTTCATCTTGAACGAACCACGTAAAACGATTGTGTGATTCATTTTATTTTCAGTTCTGCGCAAAGTACTCTTCGGCCACAACTCTGGCCGAACTGTTGTGTGTTTTTCAAACTGATTGTCTTCGAACTCATTCCAGATTCTTGGTATTGTGTGTTTGGGAGTTGATTTGTCTAACAAGTGGCGCCGTCTGTGGGAAACAACTCGCACAAGTCAAAGAAGAGGAGGAATGGCTGGTATGAAGATGGATTTTGAGAAGTTTACTGGAAGAAATGACTTCACATTGTGGAAGATCAAGATGAATGCAGTCCTGGTTCACAATGGCCTTGATCTTGCATTGTTACCTCTGGAATCATGGGAAGAAACTGAGAAACCTAAGTTTGCAGCAGTGGATAAGAAGGCCCTAAGTCTTATCTTCTTGTGCTTGGGTGATAAACCGTTGAGGGAGGTTTCAAGATGCAAGAGTTCCTTAGAAGCATGGAGGAGATTGGAAGAACTGTATCAATCCAAGTCAGTATCTAACAAACTGTTCCTGAAGCAGAAGATGTTAGCCTTCAAAACCACAGAAGACAAGGTAATATCTGATCAACTTGATGAGTTCATTAAGATGATTGAAGAATTGGAAGATCTGGATGTGAAGCTGGAGGAGGATGACAAGGCATTGATGGTATTAAATATTCTTCCAAAATCCATGGAAAGCTTTAAGGATGCCTTGATGTATGGGAGGGTTGAGCAGCTGTCCTATGATGGAATAGTGAAGGCTCTGAGATCAAAATGCTTCCAGACTCAAGGAGACAAAGGCATGGTGCAATCTGGAGAAGGTTTGAATGTTAAATTCAAGAAACCGTGGCAAGGCAAGAAGGGTCAGAATGCTAAGGATCCAAAGTCAGGGGATTCAAATCCTAAGAAGGGGAATGACTGGGTTGAAAAGAGGAAATACTTCAAGTGTAAACAACCAGGTCACCTGAAGAAGGATTGTCCTAAGAAGAATAAGAAAGCTGGAAGTCAAGGGGCAGAAGCTGCTGCCATTGATCATCAACATGACCCTCCAGAAGTGTTAAATGTTACTGATTCAAGAATGGTGAAGGAATGGGTCCTGGACACAGGGTGTTCTTTTCATATGTGTCCTCATGAGTCATGGTTTAATGAACTGAAGAAAGAAGATGGTGGAAATGTTCTCCTAGGGAATGACCAATCATGTAAGGTCAAAGGAGTTGGATCAGTGAGCATAAGAATGTTTGATGGAGTGATCAGAATCATCTCAAATGTTAGGTATGTTCCTGGCCTTAAAAGGAATCTTCTATCTCTTGGCTCATTGGTAACCAGTGGATGTCAGTTTAGCTCAGTAGAGGGATTCTTGCATATCACAAAACATGGAAAAATGGTGATAAAAGGAAGACAGCATAATGGACTATTTATCCTGATTGGTTCACCTATTGTTGGAAGTGTAGATGTGGTCCTGAACAACTCTGAGATTGCTAAATGGCATAAGAGACTTGGGCACATAGGAGTAAAGGGACTGAAAGAATTGGAAAGGAGTGGAGTTATTGGAAAACTGGGAAATCAAGAACTGGAGTTCTGTGATCAGTGTGCTCTGGGCAAGTCCAAGAAGCTGCCCTATGGAAAGGGAGTTCATACAACTCAAGAACCATTAGATTATGTTCACTCTGACATATGGGGTCCTGCCAGAACAGAATCTCATGGTGGTGCCAGATATTTCATGTCCTTGATTGATGACTACAGCAGAAAAGTATGGATCATGTTGCTGAAGAACAAGAGTGATGCCTTTCATAAGTTCAAAACATGGTTGATCCAACTGGAAAATGTCAAAGGGAAGAAGCTGAAGCACTTGAGGACTGATAATGGACTGGAGTACCTCTCTATAGAGTTTACAAACTTCTGTGAAGAAAGAGGAATCAAGAGACACAGGACTGTGCCAATGAATCCTCAACAGAATGGAGTTGCAGAAAGGTTTAACAGGACTCTTCTTGAAAGAGTAAGGTGTATGCTGTTGGATGCTGGGTTGCCAAAGGTGTTTTGGGGAGAAACTATTGCTACAGCATGCTATCTTATTAACAGATCACCCTCAGGTTCAAAACACCTGAAGAGGTGTGGAGTGGACAGAAACCAAGTTATGAAGGATTAAGGGTGTTTGGGTGTCTTGCTTATGCCCACATCAAGCAAGACAAATTAGATGCAAGGGCTCTCAGATGTGTGTTTCTTGGATATCCGGATGGGATTAAGGGTTACAGATTATGGTGCCTGGAACAAGGAAATCAGAAGATAATCACAAGTAGAGATGTGAAGTTTAATGAGAATGTGATGGCCTATACTTCTACAGGCTCTAAGGAAGAATTTGATGCTGCAAAAGAAGCAGAGGAAATATCAATTCAGGTGGAGCAACCTGCAGAGGACAATCACACACCTCAACCACACACAGAAGTACAAGACAGTGATTCATCATCTGAAGAAGAAACACAAACTGGACCAGCTCAAAATATCAGGGAATACAGCATTGGAAGGGATAGACCTAGAAGACAAATCAACAGACCTGATTTCTATGGCCAAGCAGGGAGTGTATATTATGCCTTAAGTGTTGCTGAAGACCTGGAATCACAAGAGCCTAGCAGCTTTCAAGAAGCATTAGATTGTGAGGAAGGTGAACACTGGATACAGGCAATGACTGAAGAAATGGAGTCTCTGGAAAAGAATAAGACCTGGATACTGGTGGAGAAACCAAAAGGTCAGAAACTTGTGAGCTCCAAGTGGATATACAAGAAGAAACTAGAAACTGCAGGGTCCAAACAGGTGAGGTTTAAAGCAAGGTTGGTAGCCAGGGGCTTTACACAAAGAGAAGGAATTGATTACAATGAGGTCTTCTCCCCTGTGGTAAAGCATTGCTCAATCAGATTGCTTCTATCAAAAGTCACACAGGAGGACATGGAACTACAACAACTGGATGTAAAGACAGCATTCTTACATGGAGAACTCAATGAGGAAATCTATATGAAACAGCCAGAAGGCTTTGTCATTCCTGGGAAAGAAGACAAAGTGTGTTTGTTAAAGAAGTCACTATATGGACTTAAACAAAGTCCTAGACAATGGAATAAGAGGTTCAATGACTTCATGATCAGTGCTGGTTTTGTGAGAAGCCTTTATGACAGTTGTGTTTACTTCAACAAAGTTTCAAAGCAAGATAAAGTTTTTCTTCTATTGTATGTGGATGACATGCTAATTGCTAGCAGAAACAAGGAGAGAGTACAATGGTTGAAGGATAGACTTAATGCTGAGTTTGACATGAAGGACCTGGGAGAGGCAAAGAAGATATTGGGAATGAACATTCTAAGAGACAGAGAAGCTGGAGTGATGTGGTTATCTCAGAGACAATACCTTCAGAAAGTGTTGGAGAGGTTTCATATGCATGAAGCTAAACCCCTCTCTACTCCAGTCAACTTACAGAAGAAACTTTCCAAAGATCAATGTCCAAATACTGAAGAGGAGATTATACAGATGAGCAATATCCCATATGCAAGTGGGGTTGGAAGTCTTATGTATGGAATGATCTGCAGCAGGCCTGATTTGGCATATGCTGTATCTTTGGTAAGTAGATTCATGTCAAATCCAGGAGCTGAACACTGGGAAGCCTTGAAACATGTGATGAGGTATCTAAAAGGATCAGTGAACCTGTCACTGAAATTTGAGAAGAAAGCAGATGGAAGTACTGTTGCATTGGAGGGGTTTGCTGATTCTGACTTTGCAGCAAACGTGGACACAAGGAAGTCAATTTCTGGATTTGTGTTTACCTTATATGGGACAGCCATTAGCTGGAGGAGTGCACAACAATCTGTTGTGGCACTATCAACTACAGAAGCAGAATATATCTCTTTAACTGAAGCTATCAAGGAGTCAATCTGGTTGAAAGGGGTGTTAAGAGACTTGGACATCAAGCAGAAGTGTGTAGTAATCTACTGTGATAATCAAAGTGCATTACACCTTGTGAAACATCAAGCATTTCATGAAAGGTCAAAACACATTGATGTGAGGTTACATTTTGCTAGAGATGTCATAGATTCTGGGTCTGTGGAGGTGAAGAAGGTGCATACTTTGCATAATCCTGCTGATTTTCTTACAAAGGGTGTACCTGGTAACAAAGTGGAGCATTGCTCGAGCTTGCTGCAGCTTGAGCAGTGTCATGAAGAGCAATAACTGAAGTGCGGTGATGAGGCAGAAAACAGGTGTACTTGATTTATTGAGGTGGAGATTTGTGAGGCAGTGTTCAATGTCATCAAGTGAGCTATATTTTGAAATAGGATGTGTCTAGAATGTGGAACCGGGATCAGGGGGTGAAGAACCGGTTGGATAAACCGGGTTTTAACGTGAAGAAGCAAGTCTGTACACGAAAACCGGGTTCGGGGTTGTTGAGCATAACCGTCAGTTGTGACGAGGTGGTTTCAGCTTTGTGACGGAATAAACCGTCACATTTGTCCGGTAGCAGCAGTCGTCTTCAATCAGTTAGAACTTCCTGGGTAGTTACATTCGAGCTACAAGACCTATATCATTGGAACGCTCTCTTCTTGAAGAACAACACTACGTCGAGCAATTTCCAGTTTTCTTAGATTACAGAGAGAAATTGAGAGTGATAGTATTTCTGCCCTAATTTGTTCCAGAATTGGGCATATTCATTTCTGAGTGTGATTTCTGTAATTGACTGAATATCTTAGTGAATTGAGGTGTGCCTGGCCTCCGTGGATGTAGTTCATCTTGAACGAACCACGTAAAACGATTGTGTGATTCATTTTATTTTCAGTTCTGCGCAAAGTACTCTTCGGCCACAACTCTGGCCGAACTTTTGTGTGTTTTTCAAACTGATTGTCTTCGAACTCATTCCAGATTCTTGGTATTGTGTGTTTGGGAGTTGATTTGTCTAACATTGTGCGTACTTGGTGACTTGGTAAAACAAATGGATCAAGTTATGGATACTTGTTGATCCGAGAAGCCGAATTGGGTCAATTGAAGGACTTGTTGATCCGAGAAGTCAATTGGGTTCAAATACAAGCCTTAATGATTCGTGAAGTCGAACGGAGTCAAATAGTTGGTGCTTGTTGATCCGAGATGGCGAATTGGGTCACATTGTGCGTACTTGGTGACTTGGTAAAACAAACGGATCAAGTTATGGATACTTGTTGATCCGAGAAGCCGAATTGGGTCAATTGAAAGACTTGTTGGTCCGAGAAGTCAATTGGGTTCAAATACAAGCCTTAATGATTCGTGAAGTCGAACGGAGTCAAATAGTTGGTGCTTGTTGATCCGAGAAGGCGAATTGGGTCACATTGTGCGTACTTGGTGACTTGCCAAAACAAACGGATTAAGTTATGGATACATGTTAATCCGAGGAGCCGAATTGGGTCAATTGAAAGACTTGTTGATCCGATAAGTCAATTGGGTTCAAATACAAGCCTTAGGGATTCGTGAAGTCGAACGGAGTGAATTAGTTGGTGCTCGTTGATCCGAGAAGGCGAATTGGGTCACATTGTGCGTACTTGGTTACTTTATAAAACAAACGAATCAAGTTATGGATACTTGTTGGTCCGAGAAGCCCAATTAAGTCAAATGGAAGACTTGTTGATCTGAGAAGTCAATTAGGTTCAAATACAACCCTTAATGATTCGTGAAGTCGAACGGAGTCAAATAATTGGTGCTTGTTGATCTGAGAAGGCGAATTGGGTCACATTGTGCGTACTTGGTGACTTGTTAAAACAAAACGATCAAGTTATGGATACTTGTTGATCTGAGAAGCCGAATTGGGTCAATTGAAAGACTTGTTGATCCGAAAAGTCAATTGGGTTCAAATACTAGCCTTAATGATTCGTGAAGTCGAACGGAGTCAAATTGTTGGTTCTTGTTGATCCGAGAAGGCGAATTGGGTCACATTGTGCATACTTGGTGACTTTATAAAACAAACGAATCGAGTTATGGATACTTGTTGATCCGAGAAGCCCAATTGAGTCAAATGGAAGACTTGTTGATCCGAGAAGTCAATTGGGTTCAAATACAAGCCTTAATGATTCGTGAAGTCGAACGGAGTCAAATAGTTGGTGCTTGTTGATCCGAGAAGGCGAATTGGGTCACATTGTGCGTACTTGGTGACTTGGTATAACAAACGGATCAAGTTATGGATACTTGTTGATCCGAGAAGCCAAATTGGGTCAACTAAAAGACTTGTTGATCCGATAAGTCAATGGGGTTCAAATACAAGCCTTAATGATTCGTGAAGTCGAACAAAGACAATTAGTTGGTGCTTGTTGATCCGAGAAGGCGAATTGGGTCACATTGTGCGTACTTGGTGACTTGGTAAAACAAACCGATCAAGTTATGGATACTTGTTGATCCGAGAAGCCGAATTGGGTCAATTAAAAGACTTGTTGGTCCGAGAAGTCAATTGGGTTCAAATACAAGCCTTAATGATACGTGAAGTCGAACGGTGTCTAATAGTTGGTGCTTGTTGATCCGAGAAGGCGAATTGGGTCACATTGTGCGTACTTGGTGACTTTATAAAACAAATGAATCAAGTTATGGATACTTGTTGATCCGAGATGCCCAATTAAGTCAAATGGAAGACTTGTTGATCCGAGAAGTCAATTGGGTTCAAATACAAGCCTTAATGATTCGTGAAGTCGAACGGAGTCAAATAGTTGGTGCTTGTTGATCCGAGAAGGCGAATTGGGTCACATTGTGCGTACTTGGTGACTTTATAAAACAAACGAATCAAGTTATGGATACTTGTTGATCCGAGAAGCCCAATTAAGTCAAATGGAAGACTTCTTGATCCGAGAAGTCAATTGGGTTCAAATACAAGCCTTAATGATTCGTGAAGTCGAACGGAGTCAAATAGTTGGTGCTTGTTGATCCAAGAAGGAGAATTGGGTCACATTGTGCGTACTTGGTGACTTGGTATAACAAACGGATCAAGTTATGGATACTTGTTGATCCGAGAAGCCGAATTGGGTCAATTGAAAGACTTGTTGATCCGAGAAGTCAATTGGGTTCAAATACAAGGCTTAATGATTCGTGAAGTTGAACGGAGTCAAATAGTTGATGCTTGCTGATCCGAGATGGCGAATTGGGTCACATTCTGCGTACTTGGTGACTTGGTAAAACAAACGTATCAAGTTATGGATACATGTTTATCCGAGAAGCCGAATTGGGTGAATTGAAACACTTGTTGATCCGAGAAGTCAATTGGGTTCAAATACAAGCCTTAATGATTCATGAAGTCGAACGGAGTCAAATAGTTGGTGCGTGTTGATCCGAGAATGCGAATTGGGTCACATTGTGCGTACTTGGTGACTTTATAAAACAAATGAATTAAGTTATGGATACTTGTTGATCCGAGAAGCCCAATTAAGTCAAATGGAAGACTTGTTGATCCGAGAAGTCAATTTGGTTCAAATACAAGCCTTAATGATTCGTGAAGTCGAACGGAGTCAAATAGTTGGTGCTTGTTGATCCGAAAAGGCGAATTGGGTCACATTGTGCGTACTTGGTGACTTTATAAAACAAACGAATCAAGTTATGGATACTTGTTGATCCGAGAAGCCCAATTAAGTCAAATGGAAGACTTGTTGATCCGAGAAGTCGATTGGGTTCAAATACAAGCCTTAATGATTCGTGAAGTCGAACGGAGTCAAATAGTTGGTGCTTGTTGATCCGAGAAGGCGAATTAGGTCACATTGTGCGTACGTGGTGACTTGGTATTACAAACGGATCAAGTTATGGATACTTGTTGATCCGAGAAGCCGAAT
The DNA here is from genome assembly GCA_958295605.1 of Ajuga chamaepitys. NCBI lineage: Eukaryota > Viridiplantae > Streptophyta > Magnoliopsida > Lamiales > Lamiaceae > Ajuga > Ajuga chamaepitys. The sequence goes on from OY282495.1 coordinate 36,613,117, forward strand.
TGGGTTAATTGAAAGACTTGTTGATACGAGAAGTCAATTGGGTTCAAATACAAGCCTTAATGATTCGTGAAATCGAACGAAGTGAATTAGTTGGTGCTTGTTGATCCGAGAAGGCGAATTGGGTCACATTGTGCGTACTTGGTGACTTGGTAAAACAAATGGATCAAGTTATGGATACATGTTTATCCGAGAAGCCGAATTGGGTGAATTGAAACACTTGTTGATCCGAGAAGTCAATTGGGTTCAAATACAAGCCTTAATGATTCGTGAAGTCGAACGGAGTCAAATAGTTGGTGCTCGTTCATTCGAAAAGGCGAATTGGGTCACATTGTGCGCACCTGGTGACTTGGTAAAACAAACGGATCAAGTTATGGATACTTGTTGATCCGAGAAGCCCAATTGAGTCAAATGGAAGACTTGTTGATCCGAGAAGTCAATTGGGTTCAAATACAAGCCTTAATGATTCGTGAAGTCGAACGGAGTCAAATAGTTGGTGCTTGTTGATCCGAGAAGGCGAATTGGGTCACATTGTGCGTACTTGGTGACTTGCCAAAACAAACGGATTAAGTTATGGATACTTGTTAATCCGAGGAGCCGAATTGGGTCAATTGAAAGACTTGTTGGTCCGATAAGTCAATTGGGTTCAAATACAAGCCTTAGGGATTCGTGAAGTCGAACGGAGTGAATAAGTTGGTGCTCGTTGATCCGAGAAGGCGAATTGGGTCACATTGTGCGTACTTGGTTACATTATAAAACAAACGAATCAAGTTATGGATACTTGTTGGTCCGAGAAGCCCAATTAAGTCAAATGGAAGACTTGTTGATCTGAGAAGTCAATTAGGTTCAAATACAACCCTTAATGATTCTTGAAGTCGAACGGAGTCAAATAATTGGTGCTTGTTGATCCGAGAAGGCGAATTGGGTCACATTGTGCGTACTTGGTGACTTTGTAAAACAAACCGATCAAGTTATGGATACTTGTTGATCTGAGAAGCCGAATTGGGTCAATTGAAAGACTTGTTGATCCGAAAAGTCAATTGGGTTCAAATACTAGCCTTAATGATTCGTGAACTCGAACGGAGTCAAATTGTTGGTTCTTGTTGATCCGAGAAGGCGAATTGGGTCACATTGTGCATACTTGGTGACTTTATAAAACAAACGAATCGAGTTATGGATACTTGTTGATCCGAGAAGCCCAATTGAGTCAAATGGAAGACTTGTTGATCCGAGAAGTCAATTGGGTTCAAATACAAGCCTTAATGATTCGTGAAGTCGAACGGAGTCAAATAGTTGGTGCTTGTTGATCCGAGAAGGAGAATTGGGTCACATTGTGCGTACTTGGTGACTTGGTATAACAAACGGATCAAGTTATGGATACTTGTTGATCCGAGAAGCCAAATTGGGTCAACTGAAAGACTTGTTGATCCGATAAGTCAATTGGGTTCAAATACAAGCCTTAATGATTCGTGAAGTCGAACAAAGACAATTAGTTGGTGCTTGTTGATCCGAGAAGGCGAATTGGGTCACATTGTGCGTACTTGGTGACTTGGTAAAACAAATGGATCAAGTTATGGATACTTGTTGATCCGAGAAGCCGAATTGGGTCAATTAAAAGACTTGTTGGTCCGAGAAGTCAATTGGGTTCAAATACAAGCCTTAATGATACGTGAAGTCGAACGGAGTCTAATAGTTGGTGCTTGTTGATCCGAGAAGGCGAATTGGTTCACATTGTGCGTACTTGGTGACTTTATAAAACAAACGAATCAAGTTATGGATACTTGTTGATCCGAGAAGCCCAATTAAGTCAAATGGAAGACTTGTTGATCCGAGAAGTCAATTGGGTTCAAATACAAGCCTTAATGATTCGTGAAGTCCAACAGAGTCAAATAGTTGGTGCTTGTTGATCCGAGAAGGAGCATTGGGTCACATTGTGCGTACTTGGTGACTTGGTATAACAAACGGATCAAGTTTTGGATACTTGTTGATCCGAGAAGCCGAATTGGGTCAATTGAAAGACTTGTTGATCCGAGAAGTCAATTGGGTTCAAGTACAAGCCTTAATCATTCGTAAAGTTGAACGGAGTCAAATAGTTGATGCTTGTTGATCCGAGATGGCGAATTGGGTCACATTTTGCGTACTTGGTGACTTGGTAAAACAAACGGATCAAGTTATGGATACTTGTTTATCCGAGAAGCCAAATTGGGTCAATTGAAACACTTGATGATCCGAGAAGTCAATTGGGTTCAAATACTAGCCTTAATGATTCGTGAAGTCGAACGGAGTCAAATAGTTGGTGCTCGTTCATTCGAGAAGGCGAATTGGGTCACATTGTGCGTACTTGGTGACTTGGTAAAACAAACGGATCAAGTTATGGATACTTGTTGATCCGAGGAGCCGAATTTGGTCAACTGAAAGACTTTTTGATCCGAGAAGTCAATTGGGGTCAAATACAAGCCTTAATGATTCGTGAAGTCGAACGGAGTCAAATTGTTGGTGCTTGTTGATCTGAGAAGGCGAATTGGGTCACATTGTGCGTACTTGGGGACTTTATAAAATAAACGAATCAAGTTATGGATACTTGTTGATCCGAGAAGCCCAATTAAGTCAAATGGAGGACTTGTTGATCCGAGAAGTCGATTGGGTTTAAATACAAGCCTTAATGATTCGTGAAGTCGAACGGAGTCAAATAGTTGGTGCTTGTTGATCCGAGAAGGCGAATTGGGTCACATTGTGCGTACTTGGTGACTTGGTATAACAAACGGATCAAGTTAAGGATACTTGTTGATCCGACAAGCCGAATTGGGTCAATTGAAAGACTTGTTGATCCGAGAAGTCAATTGGGTTCAAATACAAGCCTTAATGATTCATGAAGTCCGACGTAGTCAAATAGTTGGTGCGTGGTGATCCGAGAATGCGAATTGGGTCACATTGTGCGTACTTGGTGACTTTATAAAACAAACGAATCAAGTTATGGATACTTGTTGATCCGAGAAGCCCAATTAAGTCAAATGGAAGACTTGTTGATCCGAGAAGTCGATTGGGTTCAAATACAAGCCTTAATGATTCGTGAAGTCGAACGGAGTCAAATAGTTGCTGCTTGTTGATCCGAGAAGGCGAATTAGGTCACATTGTGCGTACGTGGTGACTTGGTATAACAAACGGATCAAGTTATGGATACTTGTTGATCCGAGAAGCCGAATTGGGTCAATTGAAAGACTTGTTGATACGAGAAGTCAATTGGGTTCAAATACAAGCCTTAATGATTCGTGAAGTCGAACGAAGTGAATTAGTTGGTGCTTGTTGATCCGAGAAGGCGAATTGGGTCACATTGTGCGTACTTGGTGACTTGGTATAACAAACGGATCAAGTTAAGGATACTTGTTGATCCGACAAGCCGAATTGGATCAATTGAAAGACTTGTTGATCCGAGAAGTCAATTGGGTTCAAATACAAGCCTTAATGATTCATGAAGTCCAACGGAGTCAAATAGTTGGTGCGTGGTGATCCGAGAATGCGAATTGGGTCACATTGTGCGTACTTGGTGACTTTATAAAACAAATGAATTAAGTTATGGATACTTGTTGATCCGAGAAGCCCAATTAAGTCAAATGGAAGACTTGTTGATCCGAGAAGTCAATTTGGTTCAAATACAAGCCTTAATGATTCGTGAAGTCGAACGGAGTCAAATAGTTGGTGCTTGTTGATCCGGGAAGGCGAATTGGGTCACATTGTGCGTACTTGGTGACTTTATAAAACAAACGAATCAAGTTATGGATACTTGTTGATCCGAGAAGCCCAATTAAGTCAAATGGAAGACTTGTTGATCCGAGAAGTCGATTGGGTTCAAATACAAGCCTTAATGATTCGTGAAGTCGAACGGAGTCAAATAGTTGGTGCTTGTTGATCCCAGAAGGCGAATTAGGTCACATTGTGCGTACGTGGTGACTTGGTATAACAAACGGATCAAGTTATGGATACTTGTTGATCCGAGAAGCCGAATTGGGTCAATTGAAAGACTTGTTGATACGAGAAGTCAATTGGGTTCAAATACAAGCCTTAATGATTCGTGAAGTCGAACGAAGTGAATTAGTTGGTGCTTGTTGATCCGAGAAGGCGAATTGGGTCACATTGTGCGTACTTGGTGACTTGGTATAACAAACGGATCAAGTTAAGGATACTTGTTGATCCGACAAGCCGAATTGGGTCAATTGAAAGACTTGTTGATCCGAGAAGTCAATTGGGTTCAAATACAAGCCTTAATGATTCATGAAGTCCAACGGAGTCAAATAGTTGGTGCGTGGTGATCCGAGAATGCGAATTGGGTCACATTGTGCGTACTTGGTGACTTTATAAAACAAATGAATTAAGTTATGGATACTTGTTGATCCGAGAAGCCCAATTAAGTCAAATGGAAGACTTGTTGATCCGAGAAGTCAATTTGGTTCAAATACAAGCCTTAATGATTCGTGAAGTCGAACGGAGTCAAATAGTTGGTGCTTGTTGATCCGGGAAGGCGAATTGGGTCACATTGTGCGTACTTGGTGACTTTATAAAACAAACGAATTAAGTTATGGATACTTGTTGATCCGAGAAGCCCAATTAAGTCAAATGGAAGACTTGTTGATCCGAGAAGTCGATTGGGTTCAAATACAAGCCTTAATGATTCGTGAAGTCGAACGGAGTCAAATAGTTGGTGCTTGTTGATCCGAGAAGGCGAATTATGTCACATTGTGCGTACGTGGTGACTTGGTATAACAAACGGATCAAGTTATGGATACTTGTTGATCCGAGAAGCCGAATTGGGTCAATTGAAAGACTTGTTGATACGAGAAGTCAATTGGGTTCAAATACAAGCCTTAATGATTCGTGAAGTCGAACGAAGTGAATTAGTTGGTGCTTGTTGATCCGAGAAGGCGAATTGGGTCACATTGTGCGTACTTGGTGACTTGGTAAAACAAATGGATCAAGTTATGGATACTTGTTCATCCGAGAAGCCGAATTGGGTCAATTGAAGGACTTGTTGATCCGAGAAGTCAATTGGGTTCAAATACAAGCCTTAATGATTCGTGAAGTCGAACGGAGTCAAATAGTTGGTGCTTGTTGATCCGAGATGGCGAATTGGGTCACATTGTGCGTACTTGGTGACTTGGTAAAACAAACGGATCAAGTTATGGATACTTGTTGATCCGAGAAGCCGGATTGGGTCAATTGAAAGACTTGTTGGTCCGAGAAGTCAATTGGGTTCAAATACAAGCCTTAATGATTCGTGAAGGCGAACGGAGTCAAATAGTTGGTGCTTGTTGATCCGAGAAGGCGAATTGGGTCACATTGTGCGTACTTGGTGACTTGCCAAAACAAACGGATCAAGTTATGGATACTTGTTAATCCGAGGAGCCGAATTGGGTCAATTGAAAGACTTGTTGATCCGATAAGTCAATTGAGTTCAAATACAAGCGTTAGGGATTCGTGAAGTCGAACGGAGTGAATTAGTTGGTGCTCGTTGATCCGAGAAGGCGAATTGGGTCACATTGTGCGTACTTGGTTACTTTAAAAAACAAACGAATCAAGTTATGGATACTTGTTGGTCCGAGAAGCCCAATTAAGTCAAATGGAAGACTTGTTGATCTGAGAAGTCAATTAGGTTCAAATACAACCCTTAATGATTCGTGAAGTCGAACGGAGTCAAATAATTGGTGCTTGTTGATCCGAGAAGGCGAATTGGGTCACATTGTGCGTACTTGGTGACTTGGTAAAACAAACCGATCAAGTTATGGATACTTGTTGATCTGAGAAGCCGAATTGGGTCAATTGAAAGACTTGTTGATCCGAAAAAGCAATTGGGTTCAAATACTAGCCTTAATGATTCGTGAAGTCGAACGGAGTCAAATTGTTAGTTCTTGTTGATCCGAGAAGGCGAATTGGGTCACATTGTGCATACTTGGTGACTTTATAAAACAAACGAATCGAGTTGTGGATACTTGTTGATCCGAGAAGCCCAATTGGGTCAAATGGAAGACTTGTTGATCCGAGAAGTCAATTGGGTTCAAATACAAGCCTTAATGATTCGTGAAGTCGAACGGAGTCAAATAGTTGGTGCTTGTTGATCCGAGAAGGCGAATTGGGTCACATTGTGCGTACTTGGTGACTTGGTATAACAAACGGATCAAGTTATGGATACTTGTTGATCCGAGAAGCCAAATTGGGTCAACTGAAAGACTTGTTGATCCGATAAGTCAATTGGGTTCAAATACAAGCCTTAATGATTCGTGAAGTCGAACAAAGACAATTAGTTGGTGCTTGTTGATCCGAGAAGGCGAATTGGGTCACATTGTGCGCACTTGGTGACTTGGTAAAACAAATGGATCAAGTTATGGATACTTGTTGATTCGAGAAGCCGAATTGGGTCAATTAAAAGACTTGTTGGTCCGAGAAGTCAATTGGGTTCAAATACAAGCCTTAATGATACGTGAAGTCGAACGGAGTCTAATAGTTGGTGCTTGTTGATCCGAGAAGGCGAATTGGGTCACATTGTGCGTACTTGGTGACTTTATAAAACAAATGAATCAAGTTATGGATACTTGTTGATCCGAAAAGCCCAATTAAGTCAAATGGAAGACTTCTTGATCCGAGAAGTTAATTGGGTTCAAATACAAGCCTTAATGATTCGTGAAGTCGAACAGAGTCAAATAGTTGGTGCTTGTTGATCCAAGAAGGAGAATTGGGTCACATTGTGCGTACTTGGTGACTTGGTATAACAAACGGATCAAGTTATGGATAGTTGTTGATCCGAGAAGCCGAATTGGGTCAATTGAAAGACTTGTTGATCCGAGAAGTCAATTGGGTTCAAATACAAGGCTTAATGATTCGTGAAGTTGAACGGAGTCAAATAGTTGATGCTTGTTGATCCGAGATGGCGAATTGGGTCACATTCTGCGTACTTGGTGACTTGGTAAAACAAACGTATCATGTTATGGATACATGTTTATCCGAGAAGCCGAATTGGGTGAATTGAAACACTTGTTGATCCGAGAAGTCAATTGGGTTCAAATACAAGCCTTAATGATTCGTGAAGTCGAATGGAGTCAAATAGTTGGTGCTCGTTCATTCGAAAAGGCGAATTGGGTCACATTGTGCGTACATGGTGACTTGGTAAAACAAACGGATCAAGTTATGGATACTTGTTGATCCGAGAAGCCCAATTGAGTCAAATGGAAGACTTGTTGATCCGAGAAGTCAATTGGGTTCAAATACAAGCCTTAATGATTCGTGAAGTCGAACGGAGTCAAATAGTTGGTGCTTGTTGATCCGAGAAGGCGAATTGGGTCACATTGTGCGTACTTGGTGACTTGCCAAAACAAACGGATTAAGTTATGGATACTTGTTAATCCGAGGAGCCGAATTGGGTCAATTGAAAGACTTGTTGGTCCGATAAGTCAATTGGGTTCAAATACAAGCCTTAGGGATTCGTGAAGTCGAACGGAGTGAATTAGTTAGTGCTCGTTGATCCGAGAAGGCGAATTGGGTCACATTGTGCGTACTTGGTTACTTTATAAAACAAACGAATCAAGTTATGGATACTTGTTGGTCCGAGAAGCCCAATTAAGTCAAATGGAAGACTTGTTGATATGAGAAGTCAATTAGGTTCAAATACAACCCTTAATGATTCTTGAAGTCGAACGGAGTCAAATAATTGGTGCTTATTGATCCGAGAAGGCGAATTGGGTCACATTGTGCGTACTTGGTGACTTTGTAAAACAAACCGATCAAGTTATGGATACTTGTTGATCTGAGAAGCCGAATTGGGTCAATTGAAAGACTTGTTGATCCGAAAAGTCAATTGGGTTCAAATACTAGCCTTAATGATTCGTGAAGTCGAACGGAGTCAAATTGTTGGTTCTTGTTGATCCGAGAAGGCGAATTGGGTCACATTGTGCATACTTGGTGACTTTATAAAACAAACGAATCGAGTTATGGATACTTGTTGATCCGAGAAGCCCAATTGAGTCAAATGGAAGACTTGTTGATCCGAGAAGTCAATTGGGTTCAAATACAAGCCTTAATGATTCGTGAAGTCGAACGGAGTCAAATAGTTGGTGCTTATTGATCAGAGAAGGCGAATTGGGTCACATTGTGCGTACTTGGTGACTTTATAAAACAAACGAATCAAGTTAAGGATACTTGTTGATCCGAGAAGCCGAATTAAGTCAAATGGAAGACTTGTTGATCCGAGAAGTCGATTGGGTTCAAATACAAGCCTTAATGATTCGTGAAGTCGAACGGAGTCAAATAGTTGGTGCTTGTTGATCCGAGAGGCGAATTGGGTCACATTGTGCGTACTTGGTGACTTGGTATAACAAACGGATCAAGTTAAAGATACTTGTTGATCCGACAAGCCGAATTGGGTCAATTGAAAGACTTGTTGATCCGAGAAGTCAATTGGGTTCAAATACAAGCCTTAATGATTCATGAAGTCCAACGGAGTCAAATAGTTGGTGCGTGGTGATCCGAGAATGCGAATTGGGTCACATTGTGCGTACTTGGTGACTTTATAAAACAAATGAATTAAGTTATGGATACTTGTTGATCCGAGAAGCCCAATTAAGTCAAATGGAAGACTTGTTGATCCGAGAAGTCAATTTGGTTCAAATACAAGCCTTAATGATTCGTGAAGTCGAACGGAGTCAAATAGTTGGTGCTTGTTGATCCGGGAAGGCGAATTGGGTCACATTGTGCGTACTTGGTGACTTTATAAAACAAACGAATCAAGTTATGGATACTTGTTGATCCGAGAAGCCCAATTAAGTCAAATGGAAGACTTGTTGATCCGAGAAGTCGATTGGGTTCAAATACAAGCCTTAATGATTCGTGAAGTCGAACGGAGTCAAATAGTTGGTGCTTGTTGATCCCAGAAGGCGAATTAGGTCACATTGTGCGTACGTGGTGACTTGGTATAACAAACGGATCAAGTTATGGATACTTGTTGATCCGAGAAGCCGAATTGGGTCAATTGAAAGACTTGTTGATACGAGAAGTCAATTGGGTTCAAATACAAGCCTTAATGATTCGTGAAGTCGAACGAAGTGAATTAGTTGGTGCTTGTTGATCCGAGAAGGCGAATTGGGTCACATTGTGCGTACTTGGTGACTTGGTATAACAAACGGATCAAGTTAAGGATACTTGTTGATCCGACAAGCCGAATTGGGTCAATTGAAAGACTTGTTGATCCGAGAAGTCAATTGGGTTCAAATACAAGCCTTAATGATTCATGAAGTCCAACGGAGTCAAATAGTTGGTGCGTGGTGTTCCGAGAATGCGAATTGGGTCACATTGTGCGTACTTGGTGACTTTATAAAACAAATGAATTAAGTTATGGATACTTGTTGATCCGAGAAGCCCAATTAAGTCAAATGGAAGACTTGTTGATCCGAGAAGTCAATTTGGTTCAAATACAAGCCTTAATGATTCGTGAAGTCGAACGGAGTCAAATAGTTGGTGCTTGTTGATCCGGGAAGGCGAATTGGGTCACATTGTGCGTACTTGGTGACTTTATAAAACAAACGAATTAAGTTATGGATACTTGTTGATCCGAGAAGCCCAATTAAGTCAAATGGAAGACTTGTTGATCCGAGAAGTCGATTGGGTTCAAATACAAGCCTTAATGATTCGTGAAGTCGAACGGAGTCAAATAGTTGGTGCTTGTTGATCCGAGAAGGCGAATTATGTCACATTGTGCGTACGTGGTGACTTGGTATAACAAACGGATCAAGTTATGGATACTTGTTGATCCGAGAAGCCGAATTGGGTCAATTGAAAGACTTGTTGATACGAGAAGTCAATTGGGTTCAAATACAAGCCTTAATGATTCGTGAAGTCGAACGAAGTGAATTAGTTGGTGCTTGTTGATCCGAGAAGGCGAATTGGGTCACATTGTGCGTACTTGGTGACTTGGTAAAACAAATGGAACAAGTTATGGATACTTGTTCATCCGAGAAGCCGAATTGGGTCAATTGAAGGACTTGTTGATCCGAGAAGTCAATTGGGTTCAAATACAAGCCTTAATGATTCGTGAAGTCGAACGGAGTCAAATAGTTGGTGCTTGTTGATCCGAGATGGCGAATTGGGTCACATTGTGCGTACTTGGTGACTTGGTAAAACAAACGGATCAAGTTATGGATACTTGTTGATCCGAGAAGCCGGATTGGGTCAATTGAAAGACTTGTTGGTCCGAGAAGTCAATTGGGTTCAAATACAAGCCTTAATGATTCGTGAAGGCGAACGGAGTCAAATAGTTGGTGCTTGTTGATCCGAGAAGGCGAATTGGGTCACATTGTGCGTACTTGGTGACTTGCCAAAACAAACGGATCAAGTTATGGATACTTGTTAATCCGAGGAGCCGAATTGGGTCAATTGAAAGACTTGTTGATCCGATAAGTCAATTGGGTTCAAATACAAGCGTTAGGGATTCGTGAAGTCGAACGGAGTGAATTAGTTGGTGCTCGTTGATCCGAGAAGGCGAATTGGGTCACATTATGCGTACTTGGTTACTTTAAAAAACAAACGAATCAAGTTATGGATACTTGTTGGTCCGAGAAGCCCAATTAAGTCAAATGGAAGACTTGTTGATCTGAGAAGTCAATTAGGTTCAAATACAACCCTTAATGATTCGTGAAGTCGAACGGAGTCAAATAATTGGTGCTTGTTGATCCGAGAAGGCGAATTGGGTCACATTGTGCGTACTTGGTGACTTGGTAAAACAAACCGATCAAGTTATGGATACTTGTTGATCTGAGAAGCCGAATTGGGTCAATTGAAAGACTTGTTGATCCGAAAAAGCAATTGGGTTCAAATACTAGCCTTAATGATTCGTGAAGTCGAACGGAGTCAAATTGTTAGTTCTTGTTGATCCGAGAAGGCGAATTGGGTCACATTGTGCATACTTGGTGACTTTATAAAACAAACGAATCGAGTTGTGGATACTTGTTGATCCGAGAAGCCCAATTGGGTCAAATGGAAGACTTGTTGATCCGAGAAGTCAATTGGGTTCAAATACAAGCCTTAATGATTCGTGAAGTCGAACGGAGTCAAATAGTTGGTGCTTGTTGATCCGAGAAGGCGAATTGGGTCACATTGTGCGTACTTGGTGACTTGGTATAACAAACGGATCAAGTTATGGATACTTGTTGATCCGAGAAGCCAAATTGGGTCAGCTGAAAGACTTGTTGATCCGATAAGTCAATTGGGTTCAAATACAAGCCTTAATGATTCGTGAAGTCGAACAAAGACAATTAGTTGGTGCTTGTTGATCCGAGAAGGCGAATTGGGTCACATTGTGCGCACTTGGTGACTTGGTAAAACAAATGGATCACGTGATGGATACTTGTTGATTCGAGAAGCCGAATTGGGTCAATTAAAAGACTTGTTGGTCCGAGAAGTCAATTGGGTTCAAATACAAGCCTTAATGATACGTGAAGTCAAACGGAGTCTAATAGTTGGTGCTTGTTGATCCGAGAAGGCGAATTGGGTCACATTGTGCGTACTTGGTGACTTTATAAAACAAATGAATCAAGTTATGGATACTTGTTGATCCGAGATGCCCAATTAAGTCAAATGGAAGACTTGTTGATCCGAGAAGTCAATTAGGTTCAAATACAAGCCTTAATGATTCGTGAAGTCGAACGGAGTCAAATAGTTGGTGCTTGTTGATCCGAGAAGGCGAATTGGGTCACATTGTGCGTACTTGGTGACTTGGTATAACAAACGGATCAAGTTATGGATACTTTATGATCCTAGGAGCCGAATTGGGTCAATTGAAAGACTTGTTGATCCGAGAAGTCAATTGGGTTCAAATACAAGCCTTAGGGATTCGTGAAGTCGAACGGAGTCAATTAGTTGGTGCTCGTTGATCCGAGAAGGCGAATTGGGTCACACTGTGCGTACTTGGTGACTTGGTAAAACAAACGGATCAAGTTATGGATACTTGTTGATCCGAGGAGCCGAATTTGGTCAATTGAAAGACTTGTTGATCCGAGAAGTCAATTGGGGTCAAATACAAGCCTTAATGATTCGTGAAGTCGAACGGAGTCAAATAGTTGGTGCTTATTGATCAGAGAAGGCGAATTGGGTCACATTGTGCGTACTTGGTGACTTTATAAAACAAACGAATCAAGTTAAGGATACTTGTTGATCCGAGAAGCCGAATTAAGTCAAATGGAAGACTTGTTGATCCGAGAAGTCGATTGGGTTCAAATACAAGCCTTAATGATTCGTGAAGTCGAACGGAGTCAAATAGTTGGTGCTTGTTGATCCGAGAGGCGAATTGGGTCACATTGTGCGTACTTGGTGACTTGGTATAACAAACGGATCAAGTTAAAGATACTTGTTGATCCGACAAGCCGAATTGGGTCAATTGAAAGACTTGTTGATCCGAGAAGTCAATTGGGTTCAAATACAAGCCTTAATGATTCATGAAGTCCAACGGAGTCAAATAGTTGGTGCGTGGTGATCCGAGAATGCGAATTGGGTCACATTGTGCGTACTTGGTGACTTTATAAAACAAATGAATTAAGTTATGGATACTTGTTGATCCGAGAAGCCCAATTAAGTCAAATGGAAGACTTGTTGATCCGAGAAGTCAATTTGGTTCAAATACAAGCCTTAATGATTCGTGAAGTCGAACGGAGTCAAATAGTTGGTGCTTGTTGATCCGGGAAGGCGAATTGGGTCACATTGTGCGTACTTGGTGACTTTATAAAACAAACGAATCAAGTTATGGATACTTGTTGATCCGAGAAGCCCAATTAAGTCAAATGGAAGACTTGTTGATCCGAGAAGTCGATTGGGTTCAAATACAAGCCTTAATGATTCGTGAAGTCGAACGGAGTCAAATAGTTGGTGCTTGTTGATCCCAGAAGGCGAATTAGGTCACATTGTGCGTACGTGGTGACTTGGTATAACAAACGGATCAAGTTATGGATACTTGTTGATCCGAGAAGCCGAATTGGGTCAATTGAAAGACTTGTTGATACGAGAAGTCAATTGGGTTCAAATACAAGCCTTAATGATTCGTGAAGTCGAACGAAGTGAATTAGTTGGTGCTTGTTGATCCGAGAAGGCGAATTGGGTCACATTGTGCGTACTTGGTGACTTGGTATAACAAACGGATCAAGTTAAGGATACTTGTTGATCCGACAAGCCGAATTGGGTCAATTGAAAGACTTGTTGATCCGAGAAGTCAATTGGGTTCAAATACAAGCCTTAATGATTCATGAAGTCCAACGGAGTCAAATAGTTGGTGCGTGGTGATCCGAGAATGCGAATTGGGTCACATTGTGCGTACTTGGTGACTTTATAAAACAAATGAATTAAGTTATGGATACTTGTTGATCCGAGAAGCCCAATTAAGTCAAATGGAAGACTTGTTGATCCGAGAAGTCAATTTGGTTCAAATACAAGCCTTAATGATTCGTGAAGTCGAACGGAGTCAAATAGTTGGTGCTTGTTGATCCGGGAAGGCGAATTGGGTCACATTGTGCGTACTTGGTGACTTTATAAAACAAACGAATTAAGTTATGGATACTTGTTGATCCGAGAAGCCCAATTAAGTCAAATGGAAGACTTGTTGATCCGAGAAGTCGATTGGGTTCAAATACAAGCCTTAATGATTCGTGAAGTCGAACGGAGTCAAATAGTTGGTGCTTGTTGATCCGAGAAGGCGAATTATGTCACATTGTGCGTACGTGGTGACTTGGTATAACAAACAGATCAAGTTATGGATACTTGTTGATCCGAGAAGCCGAATTGGGTCAATTGAAAGACTTGTTGATACGAGAAGTCAATTGGGTTCAAATACAAGCCTTAATGATTCGTGAAGTCGAACGAAGTGAATTAGTTGGTGCTTGTTGATCCGAGAAGGCGAATTGGGTCACATTGTGCGTACTTGGTGACTTGGTAAAACAAATGGATCAAGTTATGGATACTTGTTCATCCGAGAAGCCGAATTGGGTCAATTGAAGGACTTGTTGATCCGAGAAGTCAATTGGGTTCAAATACAAGCCTTAATGATTCGTGAAGTCGAACGGAGTCAAATAGTTGGTGCTAGTTGATCCGAGATGGCGAATTGGGTCACATTGTGCGTACTTGGTGACTTGGTAAAACAAACGGATCAAGTTATGGATACTTGTTGATCCGAGAAGCCGGATTGGGTCAATTGAAAGACTTGTTGGTCCGAGAAGTCAATTGGGTTCAAATACAAGCCTTAATGATTCGTGAAGGCGAACGGAGTCAAATAGTTGGTGCTTGTTGATCCGAGAATGCGAATTGGGTCACATTGTGCGTACTTGGTGACTTGCCAAAACAAACGGATCAAGTTATGGATACTTGTTAATCCGAGGAGCCGAATTGGGTCAATTGAAAGACTTGTTGATCCGATAAGTCAATTGGGTTCAAATTCAAGCGTTAGGGATTCGTGAAGTCGAACGGAGTGAATTAGTTGGTGCTCGTTGATCCGAGAAGGCGAATTGGGTCACATTGTGCGTACTTGGTTACTTTAAAAAACAAACGAATCAAGTTATGGATACTTGTTGGTCCGAGAAGCCCAATTAAGTCAAATGGAAGACTTGTTGATCTGAGAAGTCAATTAGGTTCAAATACAACCCTTAATGATTCGTGAAGTCGAACGGAGTCAAATAATTGGTGCTTGTTGATCCGAGAAGGCGAATTGTGTCACATTGTGCGTACTTGGTGACTAGGTAAAACAAACCGATCAAGTTATGGATACTTGTTGATCTGAGAAGCCGAATTGGGTCAATTGAAAGACTTGTTGATCCGAAAAAGCAATTGGGTTCAAATACTAGCCTTAATGATTCGTGAAGTCGAACGGAGTCAAATTGTTAGTTCTTGTTGATCCGAGAAGGCGAATTGGGTCACATTGTGCATACTTGGTGACTTTATAAAACAAACGAATCGAGTTGTGGATACTTGTTGATCCGAGAAGCCCAATTGGGTCAAATGGAAGACTTGTTGATCCGAGAAGTCAATTGGGTTCAAATACAAGCCTTAATGATTCGTGAAGTCGAACGGAGTCAAATAGTTGGTGCTTGTTGATCCGAGAAGGCGAATTGGGTCACATTGTGCGTACTTGGTGACTTGGTATAACAAACGGATCAAGTTATGGATACTTGTTGATCCGAGAAGCCAAATTGGGTCAACTGAAAGACTTGTTGATCCGATAAGTCAATTGGGTTCAAATACAAGCCTTAATGATTCGTGAAGTCGAACAAAGACAATTAGTTGGTGCTTGTTGATCCGAGAAGGCGAATTGGGTCACATTGTGCGCACTTGGTGACTTGGTAAAACAAATGGATCACGTGATGGATACTTGTTGATTCGAGAAGCCGAATTGGGTCAATTAAAAGACTTGTTGGTCCGAGAAGTCAATTGGGTTCAAATACAAGCCTTAATGATACGTGAAGTCAAACGGAGTCTAATAGTTGGTGCTTGTTGATCCGAGAAGGCGAATTGGGTCACATTGTGCGTACTTGGTGACTTTATAAAACAAATGAATCAAGTTATGGATACTTGTTGATCCGAGATGCCCAATTAAGTCAAATGGAAGACTTGTTGATCCGAGAAGTCAATTAGGTTCAAATACAAGCCTTAATGATTCGTGAAGTCGAACGGAGTCAAATAGTTGGTGCTTGTTGATCCGAGAAGGCGAATTGGGTCACATTGTGCGTACTTGGTGACTTTATAAAACAAACGAATCAAGTTATGGATACTTGTTGATCCGAGAAGCCCAATTAAGTCAAATGGAAGACTTCTTGATCCGAGAAGTTAATTGGGTTCAAATACAAGCCTTAATGATTCGTGAAGTCGAACGGAGTCAAATAGTTGGTGCTTGTTGATCCAAGAAGGAGAATTGGGTCACATTGTGCGTACTTGGTGACTTGGTATAACAAACGGATCAAGTTATGGATAGTTGTTGATCCGAGAAGCCGAATTGGGTCAATTGAAAGACTTGTTGATCCGAGAAGTCAATTGGGTTCAAATACAAGGCTTAATGATTCGTGAAGTTGAACGGAGTCAAATAGTTGATGCTTGTTGATCCGAGATGGCGAATTGGGTCACATTCTGCGTACTTGGTGACTTGGTAAAACAAACGTATCAAGTTATGGATACATGTTTATCCGAGAAGCCGAATTGGGTGAATTGAAACACTTGTTGATCCGAGAAGTCAATTGGGTTCAAATACAAGCCTTAATGATTCGTGAAGTCGAATGGAGTCAAATAGTTGGTGCTCGTTCATTCGAAAAGGCGAATTGGGTCACATTGTGCGTACTTGGTGACTTGGTAAAACAAACGGATCAAGTTATGGATACTTGTTGATCCGAGAAGCCCAATTGAGTCAAATGGAAGACTTGTTGATCCGAGAAGTCAATTGGGTTCAAATACAAGCCTTAATGATTCGTGAAGTCGAATGGAGTCAAATAGTTGGTGCTTGTTGATCCGAGAAGGCGAATTGGGTCACATTGTGCGTACTTGGTGACTTGCCAAAACAGACGGATTAAGTTATGGATACTTGTTAATCCGAGGAGGCGAATTGGGTCAATTGAAAGACTTGTTGGTCCGATAAGTCAATTGGGTTCAAATACAAGCCTTAGGGATTCGTGAAGTCGAACGGAGTGAATTAGTTAGTGCTCGTTGATCCGAGAAGGCGAATTGGGTCACATTGTGCGTACTTGGTTACTTTATAAAACAAACGAATCAAGTTATGGATACTTGTTGGTCCGAGAAGCCCAATTAAGTCAAATGGAAGACTTGTTGATATGAGAAGTCAATTAGGTTCAAATACAACCCTTAATGATTCTTGAAGTCGAACGAAGTCAAATAATTGGTGCTTGTTGATCCGAGAAGGCGAATTGGGTCACATTGTGCGTACTTGGTGACTTTGTAAAACAAACCGATCAAGTTATGGATACTTGTTGATCTGAGAAGCCGAATTGGGTCAATTGAAAGACTTGTTGATCCGAAAAGTCAATTGGGTTCAAATACTAGCCTTAATGATTCGTGAAGTCGAACGGAGTCAAATTGTTGGTTCTTGTTGATCCGAGAAGGCGAATTGGGTCACATTGTGCATACTTGGTGACTTTATAAAACAAACGAATCGAGTTATGGATACTTGTTGATCCGAGAAGCCCAATTGAGTCAAATGGAAGACTTGTTGATCCGAGAAGTCAATTGGGTTCAAATACAAGCCTTAATGATTCGTGAAGTCGAACGGAGTCAAATAGTTGGTGCTTGTTGATCCGAGAAGGAGAATTGGGTCACATTGTGCGTACTTGGTGACTTGGTATAACAAACGGATCAAGTTATGGATACTTGTTGATCCGAGAAGCCAAATTGGGTCAACTGAAAGACTTGTTGATCCGATAAGTCAATTGGGTTCAAATACAAGCCTTAATGATTCGTGAAGTCGAACAAAGACAATTAGTTGGTGCTTGTTGATCCGAGAAGGCGAATTGGGTCACATTGTGCGTACTTGGTGACTTTATAAAACAAATGGATCAAGTTATGGATACTTGTTGATCCGAGAAGCCGATTTGGGTCAATTGAAAGACTTGTTGATCCGAGAAGTCAATTGGGTTCAAATACAAGCTTTAATGATTCGTGAAGTCGAACGGAGTCAAATAGTTGGTGCTTGTTGATCCGAGAAGGCGAATTAGGTCACATTGTGCGTACTTGGTGACTTGCCAAAACAAACGGATTAAGTTATGGATACTTGTTAATCCAAGGAGCCGAATTGGGTCAATTGAAAGACTTGTTGATCCGAGAAGTCAATAGGGTTCAAATACAAGCCTTAGGGATTCGTGAAGTCGAACGGAGTCAATTAGTTGGTGCTCGTTGATCCGAGAAGGCGAATTGGGTCACATTGTGCGTACTTGGTGACATTATAAAACAAATGAATCAAGTTATGGATACTTGTTGATCCGAGAAGCCCAATTAAGTCAAATGGAAGACTTGTTGATCCGAGAAGTCAATTGGGTTCAAATACAAGCCTTAATGATTCGTGAAGTCGAACGGAGTCAAATAGTTGGTGCTTGTTGATCCCAGAAGGCGAATTGGGTCACATTGTGCGTACTTGGTGACTTTATAAAACAAACGAATCAAGTTATGGATACTTGTTGATCCGAGAAGCCCAATTAAGTCAAATGGAAGACTTGTTGATCCGAGAAGTTAATTTGGTTCAAATACAAGCCTTAATGATTCGTGAAGTCGAACGGAGTCAAATAGTTGGTGCTTGTTGATCCGAGAAGGAGAATTGGGTCACATTGTGCGTACTTGGTGACTTGGTATAACAAACGGATCAAGTTTTGGATACTTGTTGATCCGAGAAGCCGAATTGGGTCAATTGAAAGACTTGTTGATCCGAGAAGTCAATTGGGTTCAAGTACAAGCCTTAATCATTCGTAAAGTTGAACGGAGTCAAATAGTTGATGCTTGTTGATCCGAGATGGCGAATTGGGTCACATTTTGCGTTCTTGGTGACTTGGTAAAACAAACGGATCAAGTTGTGGATACTTGTTTATCTGAGAAGCCGAATTGGGTCAATTGAAACACTTGTTGATCCGAGAAGTCAATTGAGTTCAAATACAAGCCTTAATGATTCGTGAAGTCGAACGGAGTCAAATAGTTGGTGCTCGTTCATTCGAGAAGGCGAATTGGGTCACATTGTGCGTACTTGGTGACTTGGTTAAACAAACGGATCAAGTTATGGATACTTGTTGATCCGAGGAACCGAATTTGGTCAATTGAAAGACTTTTTGATCCGAGAAGTCAATTGGGGTCAAATACAAGCCTTAATGATTCGTGAAGTCGAACGGAGTCAAATTGTTGGTGCTTGTTGATCTGAGAAGGCGAATTGGGTCACATTGTGCGTACTTGGTGACTTTATAAAACAAACTAATCAAGTTATGGATACTTGTTGATCCGAGAAGCCCAATTAAGTCAAATGGAGGACTTGTTGATCCGAGAAGTCAATCGGGTTCAAATACAAGCCTTAATGATTCATGAAGTCGAACGGAGTCAAATAGTTGGTGCTTGTTGATCCGAGAAGGCGAATTGGGTCACATTGTGCGTACTTGGTGACTTGGTATAACAAACGGATCAAGTTATGGATACTTGTTGATCCTAGGAGCCGAATTGGGTCAATTGAAAGACTTGTTGATCCGAGAAGTCAATTGGGTTCAAATACAAGCCTTAGGGATTCGTGAAGTCGAACGGAGTCAATTAGTTGGTGCTCGTTGATCCGAGAAGGCGAATTGGGTCACACTGTGCGTACTTGGTGACTTGGTAAAACAAACGGATCAAGTTATGGATACTTGTTGATCCGAGGAGCCGAATTTGGTCAATTGAAAGACTTGTTGATCCGAGAAGTCAATTGGGGTCAAATACAAGCCTTAATGATTCGTGAAGTCGAACGGAGTCAAATAGTTGGTGCTTATTGATCAGAGAAGGCGAATTGGGTCACATTGTGCGTACTTGGTGACTTTATAAAACAAACGAATCAAGTTAAGGATACTTGTTGATCCGAGAAGCCGAATTAAGTCAAATGGAAGACTTGTTGATCCGAGAAGTCGATTGGGTTCAAATACAAGCCTTAATGATTCGTGAAGTCGAACGGAGTCAAATAGTTGGTGATTGTTGATCCGAGAAGGCGAATTGGGTCACATTGTGCGTACTTGGTGACTTGGTATAACAAACGGATCAAGTTATGGATACTTGTTGATCCTAGGAGCCGAATTGGGTCAATTGGAAGACTTGTTGATCCGAGAAGTCAATTGGGTTCAAATACAAGCCTTAATGATTCATGAACTCGAACGGAGTCAAATAGTTGGTGCGTGTTGATCCGAGAATGCGAATTGGGTCACATTGTGCGTACTTGGTGACTTTATAAAACAAATGAATTAAGTTATGGATACTTGTTGATCCGCGAGGCCCAATTAAGTCAAATGGAAGACTTGTTGATCCGAGAAGTCAATTTGGTTCAAATACAAGCCTTAATGATTCGTGAAGTCGAACGGAGTCAAATAGTTGGTGCTTGTTGATCCGAGAACGCGAATTGGGTCACATTGTGCGTACTTGGTGACTTTATAAAACAAACGAATCAAGTTATGGATACTTGTTGATCCGAGAAGCCCAATTAAGTAAAATGGAAGACTTGTTGATCCGAGAAGTCGATTGGGTTCAAATACAAGCCTTAATGATTCGTGAAGTCGAACGGAGTCAAATAGTTGGTGCTTGTTGATCCGAGAAGGCGAATTAGGTCACATTGTGCGTACGTGGTGACTTGGTATAACAAACGGATCAAGTTATGGATACTTGTTGATCCGAGAAGCCGAATTGGGTCAATTGAAAGACTTGTTGATACGAGAAGTCAATTGGGTTCAAATACAAGCCTTAATGATTCGTGAAGTCGAACGAAGTGAATTAGTTGGTGCTTGTTGATCCGAGAAGGCGAATTGGGTCACATTGTGCGTACTTGGTGACTTTATGAAACAAACGAATCAAGTTATGGATACTTGTTGATCCGAGAAGCCCAATTAAGTCAAATGGAAGACTTCTTGATCCGAGAAGTCAATTGGGTTCAAATACAAGCCTTAATGATTCGTGAAGTCGAACGGAGTCAAATAGTTGGTGCTTGTTGATCCAAGAAGGAGAATTGGGTCACATTGTGCGTACTTGGTGACTTGGTATAACAAACGGATCAAGTTATGGATACTTGTTGATCCGAGAAGCCGAATTAGGTCAATTGAAAGACTTGTTGATCGGAGAAGTCAATTGGGTTCAAATACAAGGCTTAATAATTCGTGAAGTTGAACGGAGTCAAATAGTTGATGCTTGTTGATCCGAGATGGCGAATTGGGTCACATTATGCGTACTTGGTGACTTGGTAAAACAAACGTATCAAGTTATGGATACATGTTTATCCGAGAAGCCGAATTGGGTGAATTGAAACACTTGTTGATCCTAGAAGTCAATTGGGTTCAAATACAAGACTTAATGATTCGTGAAGTCGAATGGAGTCAAATAGTTGGTGCTCGTTGATCCGAGAAGGCGAATTGGGTCACATTGTGCGTACTTGGTAACTTGGTAAAACAAACAGATCAAGTTATGGATACTTGTTGATCCGAGAAGCCCAATTGAGTCAAATGGAAGACTTGTTGATCCGAGAAGTCAATTTGGTTCAAATACAAGCCTTAATGATTCGTGAAGTCGAACGGAGTCAAATAGTTGGTGCTTGTTGATCCGAGAAGGCGAATTGGGTCACATTGTGCGTACTTGGTGACTTTATAAAACAAACGAATCAAGTTAAGGATACTTGTCGATCCGAGAAGCCTAATTAAGTCAAATGGAAGACTTGTTGATCCGAGAAGTCGATTGGGTTCAAATACAAGCCTTAATGATTCGTGAAGTCGAACGGAGTCAAATAGTTGGTGCTTGTTGATCCGAGAAGGCGAATTGGGTCACATTGTGCGTACTTGGTGACTTGGTAATAACAAACGGATCAAGTTAAGGATACTTGTTGATCCGAGAAGCCGAATTGGGTCACTTAACAGACTTGTTGATCCGAGAAGTCAATTGGGTTCAAATACAAGGCTTAATGATTCGTGAAGTTGAACGGAGTCAAATAGTTGATGCTTGTTGATCCGAGATGGCGAATTGGGTCACATTCTGCGTACTTGGTGACTTGGTAAAACAAACGTATCAAGTTATGGATACATGTTTATCCGAGAAGCCGAATTGGGTGAATTGAAACACTTGTTGATCCGAGAAGTCAATTGGGTTCAAATACAAGCCTTAATGATTCGTGAAGTCGAATGGAGTCAAATAGTTGGTGCTCGTTCATTCGAAAAGGCGAATTGGGTCACATTGTGCGTACTTGGTGACTTGGTAAAACAAACGGATCAAGTTATGGATACTTGTTGATCCGAGAAGCCGAATTGGGTCAATTGAAAGACTTGTTGGTCCGAGAAGTCAATTGGGTTCAAATACAAGCCTTAATGATTCGTGAAGTCGAACGGAGTCAAATAGTTGGTGCTTGTTGATCCGAGAAGGCGAATTGGGTCACATTGTGCGTACTTGGTGACTTGCCAAAACAAACGGATTAAGTTATGGATACTTGTTAATCCGAGGAGCCGAATTGGGTCAATTGAAAGATTTGTTGATCCGATAAGTCAATTGGGTTCAAATACAAGCCTTAGGGATTCGTGAAGTCGAACGGAGTGAATTAGTTGGTGCTCGTTGATCCGAGAAGGCGAATTGGGTCACATTGTGCGTACTTGGTTACTTTATAAAACAAACGAATCAAGTTATGGATACTTGTTGGTCCGAGAAGCCCAATTAAGTCAAATGGAAGACTTGTTGATCTGAGAAGTCAATTAGGTTCAAATACAACCCTTAATGATTCTTGAAGTCGAACGGAGTCAAATAATTGGTGCTTGTTGATCCGAGAAGGCGAATTGGGTCACATTGTGCGTACTTGGTGACTTTTTAAAACAAACCGATCAAGTTATGGATACTTGTTGATCTGAGAAGCCGAATTGGGTCAATTGAAAGACTTGTTGATCCGAAAAGTCAATTGGGTTCAAATACTAGCCTTAATGATTCGTGAAGTCGAACGAAGTCAAATTGTTGGTTCTTGTTGATCCGAGAAGGCGAATTGGGTCACATTGTGCATACTTGGTGACTTTATAAAACAAACGAATCGAGTTATGGATACTTGTTGATCCGAGAAGCCCAATTGAGTCAAATGGAAGACTTGTTGATCCGAGAAGTCAATTGGGTTCAAATACAAGCCTTAATGATTCGTGAAGTCGAACGGAGTCAAATAGTTGGTGCTTGTTGATCCGAGAAGGAGAATTGGGTCACATTGTGCGTACTTGGTGACTTTGTATAACAAACGGATCAAGTTATGGATACTTGTTGATCTGAGAAGCCAAATTGGGTCAACTGAAAGACTTGTTGATCCGATAAGTCAATTGGGTTCAAATACAAGCCTTAATGATTCGTGAAGTCGAACAAAGACAATTAGTTGGTGCTTGTTGATCCGAGAAGGCGAATTGGGTCACATTGTGCGTACTTGGTGACTTGGTAAAACAAATGGATCAAGTTATGGATACTTGTTGATCCGAGAAGCCGAATTGGGTCAATTAAAAGACTTGTTGGTCCGAGAAGTCAATTGGGTTCAAATACAAGCCTTAATGATACGTGAAGTCGAACGGAGTCTAATAGTTGGTGCTTGTTGATCCGAGAAGGCGAATTGGGTCACATTGTGCGTACTTGGTGACTTTATAAAACAAATGAATCAAGTTATGGATACTTGTTGATCCGAGATGCCCAATTAAGTCAAATGGAAGACTTGTTGATCCGAGAAGTCAATTGGGTTCAAATACAAGCCTTAATGATTCGTGAAGTCGAACGGAGTCAAATAGTTGGTGCTTGTTGATCCGAGAAGGCGAATTGGGTCACATTGTGCGTACTTGGTGACTTTATAAAACAAACGAATCAAGTTATGGATACTTGTTGATCCGAGAAGCCCAATTAAGTCAAATGGAAGACTTGTTGATCCGAGAAGTTAATTTGGTTCAAATACAAGCCTTAATGATTCGTGAAGTCGAACGGAGTCAAACAGTTGGTGCTTGTTGATCCGAGAAGGCGAATTGGGTCACATTGTGCGTACTTGGTGACTTTATAAAACAAACGAATCAAGTTATGGATACTTGTTGATCCGAGAAGCCCAATTAAGTCAAATGGAAGACTTGTCGATCCGAGAAGTCGATTGGGTTCAAATACAAGCCTTAATGATTCGTGAAGTCGAACGGAGTCAAATAGTTGGTGCTTGTTGATCCGAGAAGGAGAATTGGGTCACATTGTGCGTACTTGGTGACTTGGTATAACAAACGGATCAAGTTTTGGATACTTGTTGATCCGAGAAGCCGAATTGGGTCAATTGAAAGACTTGTTGATCCGAGAAGTCAATTGGGTTCAAGTACAAGCCTTCATCATTCGTAAAGTTGAACGGAGTCAAATAGTTGATGCTTGTTGATCCGAGATGGCGAATTGGGTCACATTTTGCGTACTTGGTGACTTGGTAAAACAAACGGATCAAGTTATGGATACTTGTTTATCTGAGAAGCCGAATTGGGTCAATTGAAACACTTGTTGATCCGAGAAGTCAATTGGGTTCAAATACTAGCCTTAATGATTCGTGAAGTCGAACGGAGTCAAATAGTTGGTGCTCGTTCATTCGAGAAGGCGAATTGGGTCACATTGTGCGTACTTGGTGACTTGGTAAAACAAACGGATCAAGTTATGGATACTTGTTGATCCGAGGAACCGAATTTGGTCAATTGAAAGACTTTTTGATCCGAAAAGTCAATTGGGTTCAAATACAAGTCTTAATGATTCGTGAAGTCGAACGGAGTCAAATTGTTGGTGCTTGTTGATCTGAGAAGGCGAATTGGGTCACATTGTGCATACTTGGTGACTTTATAAAACAAACGAATCAAGTTATGGATACTTGTTGATCCGAGAAGCCCAATTAAGTCAAATGGAGGACTTGTTGATCCGAGAAGTCAATTGGGTTCAAATACAAGCCTTAA
Organism: Ajuga chamaepitys; assembly: GCA_958295605.1. Classification (NCBI taxonomy): domain Eukaryota; kingdom Viridiplantae; phylum Streptophyta; class Magnoliopsida; order Lamiales; family Lamiaceae; genus Ajuga; species Ajuga chamaepitys. The sequence goes on from OY282495.1 coordinate 36,637,776, forward strand.
TGATTCATGAAGTCGAACGGAGTCAAATAGTTGGTGCTTGTTGATCCGAGAAGGCGAATTGGGTCACATTGTGCGTACTTGGTGACTTGGTATAACAAACGGATCAACTTATGGATACTTGTTGATCCTAGGAGCCGAATTGGGTCAATTGAAAGACTTGTTGATCCGAGAAGTCAATTGGGTTCAAATACAAGCCTTAGGGATTCGTGAAGTCGAACGGAGTCAATTAGTTGGTGCTCGTTGATCCGAGAAGGCGAATTGGGTCACATTGTGCGTACTTGGTGACTTGGTAAAACAAACAGATCAAGTTATGGATACTTGTTGATCCGAGAAGCCCAATTGAGTCAAATGGAAGACTTGTTGATCCGAGAAGTCAATTTGGTTCAAATACAAGCCTTAATGATTCGTGAAGTCGAACGGAGTCAAATAGTTGGTGCTTGTTGATCCGAGAAGGCGAATTGGGTCACATTGTGCGTACTTGGTGACTTTATAAAACAAACGAATCAAGTTATGGATACTTGTTGATCCGAGAAGCCCAATTAAGTCAAATGGAAGACTTCTTGATCCGAGAAGTCAATTGGGTTCAAATACAAGCCTTAATGATTCGTGAAGTCGAATGGAGTCTAATAGTTGGTGCTTGTTGATCCAAGAAGGAGAATTGGGTCACATTGTGCGTACTTGGTGACTTGGTATAACAAACGGATCAAGTTATGGATACTTGTTGATCCGAGAAGCCGAATTGGGTCACTTGAAAGACTTGTTGATCCGAGAAGTCAATTGGGTTCAAATACAAGGCTTAATGATTCGTGAAGTTGAACGGAGTCAAATAGTTGATGCTTGTTGATCCGAGATGGCGAATTGGGTCACATTCTGCGTACTTGGTGACTTGGTAAAACAAACGTATCAAGTTATGGATACATGTTTATCCGAGAAGCCGAATTGGGTGAATTGAAACACTTGTTGATCCGAGAAGTCAATTGGGTTCAAATACAAGCCTTAATGATTCGTGAAGTCGAATGGAGTCAAATAGTTGGTGCTCGTTCATTCGAAAAGGCGAATTGGGTCACATTGTGCGTACTTGGTGACTTGGTAAAACAAACGGATCAAGTTATGGATACTTGTTGATCCAAGAAGCCGAATTGGGTCAATTGAAAGACTTGTTGGTCCGAGAAGTCAATTGGGTTCAAATACAAGCCTTAATGATTCGTGAAGTCGAACGGAGTCAAATAGTTGGTGCTTGTTGATCCGAGAAGGCGAATTGGGTCACATTGTGCGTACTTGGTAACTTGCCAAAACAAACGGATTAAGTTATGGATACTTGTTAATCCGAGGAGCCGAATTGGGTCAATTGAAAGATTTGTTGATCCGATAAGTCAATTGGGTTCAAATACAAGCCTTAGGGATTCGTGAAGTCGAACGGAGTGAATTAGTTGGTGCTCGTTGATCCGAGAAGGCGAATTGGGTCACATTGTGCGTACTTGGTTACTTTATAAAACAAACGAATCAAGTTATGGATACTTGTTGGTCCGAGAAGCCCAATTAAGTCAAATGGAAGACTTGTTGATCTGAGAAGTCAATTAGGTTCAAATACAACCCTTAATGATTCTTGAAGTCGAACGGAGTCAAATAATTGGTGCTTGTTGATCCGAGAAGGCGAATTGGGTCACATTGTGCGTACTTGGTGACTTTGTAAAACCAACCGATCAAGTTATGGATACTTGTTGATCTGAGAAGCCGAATTGGGTCAATTGAAAGACTTGTTGATCCGAAAAGTCAATTGGGTTCAAATACTAGCCTTAATGATTCGTGAAGTCGAACGGAGTCAAATTGTTGGTTCTTGTTGATCCGAGAAGGCGAATTGGGTCACATTGTGCATACTTGGTGACTTTATAAAACAAACGAATCGAGTTATGGATACTTGTTGATCCGAGAAGCCCAATTGAGTCAAATGGAAGACTTGTTGATCCGAGAAGTCAATTGGGTTCAAATACAAGCCTTAGGGATTCGTGAAGTCGAACGGAGTGAATTAGTTGGTGCTCGTTGATCCGAGAAGGCGAATTGGGTCACATTGTGCGTACTTGGTTACTTTATAAAACAAACGAATCAAGTTATGGATACTTGTTGGTCCGAGAAGCCCAATTAAGTCAAATGGAAGACTTGTTGATCTGAGAAGTCAATTAGGTTCAAATACAACCCTTAATGATTCTTGAAGTCGAACGGAGTCAAATAATTGGTGCTTGTTGATCCGAGAAAGCGAATTGGGTCACATTGTGCGTACTTGGTGACTTTGTAAAACCAACCGATCAAGTTATGGATACTTGTTGATCTGAGAAGCCGAATTGGGTCAATTGAAAGACTTGTTGATCCGAAAAGTCAATTGGGTTCAAATACTAGCCTTAATGATTCGTGAAGTCGAACGGAGTCAAATTGTTGGTTCTTGTTGATCCGAGAAGGCGAATTGGGTCACATTGTGCATACTTGGTGACTTTATAAAACAAACGAATCGAGTTATGGATACTTGTTGATCCGAGAAGCCCAATTGAGTCAAATGGAAGACTTGTTGATCCGAGAAGTCAATTGGGTTCAAATACAAGCCTTAATGATTCGTGAAGTCGAACGGAGTCAAATAGTTGGTGCTTGTTGATCCGAGAAGGAGAATTGGGTCACATTGTGCGTACTTGGTGACTTGGTATAACAAACGGATCAAGTTATGGATACTTGTTGATCTGAGAAGCCAAATTGGGTCAACTGAAACACTTGTTGATCCGAGAAGTCAATTGGGTTCAAATACTAGCCTTAATGATTCGTGAAGTCGAACGGAGTCAAATAGTTGGTGCTCGTTCATTCGAGAAGGCGAATTGGGTCACATTGTGCGTACTTGGTGACTTGGTAAAACAAACGGATCAAGTTATGGATACTTGTTGATCCGAGGAACCGAATTTGGTCAATTGAAAGACTTTTTGATCCGAAAAGTCAATTGGGGTCAAATACAAGTCTTAATGATTCGTGAAGTCGAACGGAGTCAAATTGTTGGTGCTTGTTGATCTGAGAAGGCGAATTGGGTCACATTGTGCATACTTGGTGACTTTATAAAACAAACGAATCAAGTTATGGATACTTGTTGATCCGAGAAGCCCAATTAAGTCAAATGGAGGACTTGTTGATCCGAGAAGTCAATTGGGTTCAAATACAAGCCTTAATGATTCATGAAGTCGAACGGAGTCAAATAGTTGGTGCTTGTTGATCCGAGAAGGCGAATTGGGTCACATTGTGCGTACTTGGTGACTTGGTATAACAAACGGATCAACTTATGGATACTTGTTGATCCTAGGAGCCGAATTGGGTCAATTGAAAGACTTGTTGATCCGAGAAGTCAATTGGGTTCAAATACAAGCCTTAGGGATTCGTGAAGTCGAACGGAGTCAATTAGTTGGTGCTCGTTGATCCGAGAAGGCGAATTGGGTCACATTGTGCGTACTTGGTGACTTGGTAAAACAAACAGATCAAGTTATGGATACTTGTTGATCCGAGAAGCCCAATTGAGTCAAATGGAAGACTTGTTGATCCGAGAAGTCAATTTGGTTCAAATACAAGCCTTAATGATTCGTGAAGTCGAACGGAGTCAAATAGTTGGTGCTTGTTGATCCGAGAAGGCGAATTGGGTCACATTGTGCGTACTTGGTGACTTTATAAAACAAACGAATCAAGTTATGGATACTTGTTGATCCGAGAAGCCCAATTAAGTCAAATGGAAGACTTCTTGATCCGAGAAGTCAATTGGGTTCAAATACAAGCCTTAATGATTCGTGAAGTCGAATGGAGTCTAATAGTTGGTGCTTGTTGATCCAAGAAGGAGAATTGGGTCACATTGTGCGTACTTGGTGACTTGGTATAACAAACGGATCAAGTTATGGATACTTGTTGATCCGAGAAGCCGAATTGGGTCACTTGAAAGACTTGTTGATCCGAGAAGTCAATTGGGTTCAAATACAAGGCTTAATGATTCGTGAAGTTGAACGGAGTCAAATAGTTGATGCTTGTTGATCCGAGATGGCGAATTGGGTCACATTCTGCGTACTTGGTGACTTGGTAAAACAAACGTATCAAGTTATGGATACATGTTTATCCGAGAAGCCGAATTGGGTGAATTGAAACACTTGTTGATCCGAGAAGTCAATTGGGTTCAAATACAAGCCTTAATGATTCGTGAAGTCGAATGGAGTCAAATAGTTGGTGCTCGTTCATTCGAAAAGGCGAATTGGGTCACATTGTGCGTACTTGGTGACTTGGTAAAACAAACGGATCAAGTTATGGATACTTGTTGATCCGAGAAGCCGAATTGGGTCAATTGAAAGACTTGTTGGTCCGAGAAGTCAATTGGGTTCAAATACAAGCCTTAATGATTCGTGAAGTCGAACGGAGTCAAATAGTTGGTGCTTGTTGATCCGAGAAGGCGAATTGGGTCACATTGTGCGTACTTGGTAACTTGCCAAAACAAACGGATTAAGTTATGGATACTTGTTAATCCGAGGAGCCGAATTGGGTCAATTGAAAGATTTGTTGATCCGATAAGTCAATTGGGTTCAAATACAAGCCTTAGGGATTCGTGAAGTCGAACGGAGTGAATTAGTTGGTGCTCGTTGATCCGAGAAGGCGAATTGGGTCACATTGTGCGTACTTGGTTACTTTATAAAACAAACGAATCAAGTTATGGATACTTGTTGGTCCGAGAAGCCCAATTAAGTCAAATGGAAGACTTGTTGATCTGAGAAGTCAATTAGGTTCAAATACAACCCTTAATGATTCTTGAAGTCGAACGGAGTCAAATAATTGGTGCTTGTTGATCCGAGAAGGCGAATTGGGTCACATTGTGCGTACTTGGTGACTTTGTAAAACCAACCGATCAAGTTATGGATACTTGTTGATCTGAGAAGCCGAATTGGGTCAATTGAAAGACTTGTTGATCCGAAAAGTCAATTGGGTTCAAATACTAGCCTTAATGATTCGTGAAGTCGAACGGAGTCAAATTGTTGGTTCTTGTTGATCCGAGAAGGCGAATTGGGTCACATTGTGCATACTTGGTGACTTTATAAAACAAACGAATCGAGTTATGGATACTTGTTGATCCGAGAAGCCCAATTGAGTCAAATGGAAGACTTGTTGATCCGAGAAGTCAATTGGGTTCAAATACAAGCCTTAATGATTCGTGAAGTCGAACGGAGTCAAATAGTTGGTGCTTGTTGATCCGAGAAGGAGAATTGGGTCACATTGTGCGTACTTGGTGACTTGGTATAACAAACGGATTAAGTTATGGATACTTGTTGATCTGAGAAGCCAAATTGGGTCAACTGAAAGACTTGTTGATCCGATAAGTCAATTGGGTTCAAATACAAGCCTTAATGATTCGTGAAGTCGAACAAAGACAATTAGTTGGTGCTTGTTGATCCGAGAAGGCGAATTGGGTCACATTGTGCGTACTTGGTGACTTGGTAAAACAAATGGATCAAGTTATGGATACTTGTTGATCCGAGAAGCCGAATTGGGTCAATTAAAAGACTTGTTGGTCCGAGAAGTCAATTGGGTTCAAATACAAGCCTTAATGATACGTGAAGTCGAACGGAGTCTAATAGTTGGTGCTTGTTGATCCGAGAAGGCGAATTGGGTCACATTGTGCGTACTTGGTGACTTTATAAAACAAATGAATCAAGTTATGGATACTTGTTGATCCGAGATGCCCAATTAAGTCAAATGGAAGACTTGTTGATCCGAGAAGTCAATTGGGTTCAAATACAAGCCTTAATGATTCGTGAAGTCGAACGGAGTCAAATAGTTGGTGCTTGTTGATCTGAGAAGGCGAATTGGGTCACATTGTGCGTACTTGGTGACTTTATAAAACAAACGAATCAAGTTATGGATACTTGTTGATCCGAGAAGCCCAATTAAGTCAAATGGAAGACTTGTTGATCCGAGAAGTTAATTTGGTTCAAATACAAGCCTTAATGATTCGTGAAGTCGAACGGAGTCAAACAGTTGGTGCTTGTTGATCCGAGAAGGCGAATTGGGTCACATTGTGCGTACTTGGTGACTTTATAAAACAAACGAATCAAGTTATGGATACTTGTTGATCCGAGAAGCCCAATTAAGTCAAATGGAAGACTTGTCGATCCGAGAAGTCGATTGGGTTCAAATACAAGACTTAATGATTCGTGAAGTCGAACGGAGTCAAATAGTTGGTGCTTGTTGATCCGAGAAGGAGAATTGGGTCACATTGTGCGTACTTGGTGACTTGGTATAACAAACGGATCAAGTTTTGGATACTTGTTGATCCGAGAAGCCGAATTGGCTCAATTGAAAGACTTGTTGATCCGAGAAGTCAATTGGGTTCAAGTACAAGCCTTCATCATTCGTAAAGTTGAACGGAGTCAAATAGTTGATGCTTGTTGATCCGAGATGGCGAATTGGGTCACATTTTGCGTACTTGGTGACTTGGTAAAACAAACGGATCAAGTTATGGATACTTGTTTATCTGAGAAGCCGAATTGGGTCAATTGAAACACTTGTTGATCCGAGAAGTCAATTGGGTTCAAATACTAGCCTTAATGATTCGTGAAGTCGAACGGAGTCAAATAGTTGGTGCTCGTTCATTCGAGAAGGCGAATTGGGTCACATTGTGCGTACTTGGTGACTTGGTAAAACAAACGGATCAAGTTATGGATACTTGTTGATCCGAGGAACCGAATTTGGTCAATTGAAAGACTTTTTGATCCGAAAAGTCAATTGGGGTCAAATACAAGTCTTAATGATTCGTGAAGTCGAACGGAGTCAAATTGTTGGTGCTTGTTGATCTGAGAAGGCGAATTGGGTCACATTGTGCATACTTGGTGACTTTATAAAACAAACGAATCAAGTTATGGATACTTGTTGATCCGAGAAGCCCAATTAAGTCAAATGGAGGACTTGTTGATCCGAGAAGTCAATTGGGTTCAAATACAAGCCTTAATGATTCATGAAGTCGAACGGAGTCAAATAGTTGGTGCTTGTTGATCCGAGAAGGCGAATTGGGTCACATTGTGCGTACTTGGTGACTTGGTATAACAAACGGATCAACTTATGGATACTTGTTGATCCTAGGAGCCGAATTGGGTCAATTGAAAGACTTGTTGATCCGAGAAGTCAATTGGGTTCAAATACAAGCCTTAGGGATTCGTGAAGTCGAACGGAGTCAATTAGTTGGTGCTCGTTGATCCGAGAAGGCGAATTGGGTCACATTGTGCGTACTTGGTGACTTGGTAAAACAAACAGATCAAGTTATGGATACTTGTTGATCCGAGAAGCCCAATTGAGTCAAATGGAAGACTTGTTGATCCGAGAAGTCAATTTGGTTCAAATACAAGCCTTAATGATTCGTGAAGTCGAACGGAGTCAAATAGTTGGTGCTTGTTGATCCGAGAAGGCGAATTGGGTCACATTGTGCGTACTTGGTGACTTTATAAAACAAACGAATCAAGTTATGGATACTTGTTGATCCGAGAAGCCCAATTAAGTCAAATGGAGGACTTGTTGATCCGAGAAGTCAATTGGGTTCAAATACAAGCCTTAATGATTCATGAAGTCGAACGGAGTCAAATAGTTGGTGCTTGTTGATCCGAGAAGGCGAATTGGGTCACATTGTGCGTACTTGGTGACTTGGTATAACAAACGGATCAACTTATGGATACTTGTTGATCCTAGGAGCCAAATTGGGTCAATTGAAAGACTTGTTGATCCGAGAAGTCAATTGGGTTCAAATACAAGCCTTAGGGATTCGTGAAGTCGAACGGAGTCAATTAGTTGGTGCTCGTTGATCCGAGAAGGCGAATTGGGTCACATTGTGCGTACTTGGTGACTTGGTAAAACAAACAGATTAAGTTATGGATACTTGTTGATCCGAGAAGCCCAATTGAGTCAAATGGAAGACTTGTTGATCCGAGAAGTCAATTTGGTTCAAATACAAGCCTTAATGATTCGTGAAGTCGAACGGAGTCAAATAGTTGGTGCTTGTTGATCCGAGAAGGCGAATTGGGTCACATTGTGCGTACTTGGTGACTTTATAAAACAAACGAATCAAGTTATGGATACTTGTTGATCCGAGAAGCCCAATTAAGTCAAATGGAAGACTTCTTGATCCGAGAAGTCAATTGGGTTCAAATACAAGCCTTAATGATTCGTGAAGTCGAATGGAGTCTAATAGTTGGTGCTTGTTGATCCAAGAAGGAGAATTGGGTCACATTGTGCGTACTTGGTGACTTGGTATAACAAACGGATCAAGTTATGGATACTTGTTGATCCGAGAAGCCGAATTGGGTCACTTGAAAGACTTGTTGATCCGAGAAGTCAATTGGGTTCAAATACAAGGCTTAATGATTCGTGAAGTTGAACGGAGTCAAATAGTTGATGCTTGTTGATCCGAGATGGCGAATTGGGTCACATTCTGCGTACTTGGTGACTTGGTAAAACAAACGTATCAAGTTATGGATACATGTTTATCCGAGAAGCCGAATTGGGTGAATTGAAACACTTGTTGATCCGAGAAGTCAATTGGGTTCAAATACAAGCCTTAATGATTCGTGAAGTCGAATGGAGTCAAATAGTTGGTGCTCGTTCATTCGAAAAGGCGAATTGGGTCACATTGTGCGTACTTGGTGACTTGGTAAAACAAACGGATCAAGTTATGGATACTTGTTGATCCGAGAAGCCGAATTGGGTCAATTGAAAGACTTGTTGGTCCGATAAGTCAATTGGGTTCAAATACAAGCCTTAATGATTCGTGAAGTCGAACGGAGTCAAATAGTTGGTGCTTGTTGATCCGAGAAGGCGAATTGGGTCACATTGTTCGTACTTGGTGACTTGCCAAAACAAACGGATTAAGTTATGGATACTTGTTAATCCGAGGAGCCGAATTGGGTCAATTGAAAGATTTGTTGATCCGATAAGTCAATTGGGTTCAAATACAAGCCTTAGGGATTCGTGAAGTCGAACGGAGTGAATTAGTTGGTGCTCGTTGATCCGAGAAGGCGAATTGGGTCACATTGTGCGTACTTGGTTACTTTATAAAACAAACGAATCAAGTTATGGATACTTGTTGGTCCGAGAAGCCCAATTAAGTCAAATGGAAGACTTGTTGATCTGAGAAGTCAATTAGGTTCAAATACAACCCTTAATGATTCTTGAAGTCGAACGGAGTCAAATAATTGGTGCTTGTTGATCCGAGAAGGCGAATTGGGTCACATTGTGCGTACTTGGTGACTTTGTAAAACAAACCGATCAAGTTATGGATACTTGTTGATCTGAGAAGCCGAATTGGGTCAATTGAAAGACTTGTTGATCCGAAAAGTCAATTGGGTTCAAATACTAGCCTTAATGATTCGTGAAGTCGAACGGAGTCAAATTGTTGGTTCTTGTTGATCCGAGAAGGCGAATTGGGTCACATTGTGCATACTTGGTGACTTTATAAAACAAACGAATCGAGTTATGGATACTTGTTGATCCGAGAAGCCCAATTGAGTCAAATGGAAGACTTGTTGATCCGAGAAGTCAATTGGGTTCAAATACAAGCCTTAATGATTCGTGAAGTCGAACGGAGTCAAATAGTTGGTGCTTGTTGATCCGAGAAGGAGAATTGGGTCACATTGTGCGTACTTGGTGACTTGGTATAACAAACGGATCAAGTTATGGATACTTGTTGATCTGAGAAGCCAAATTGGGTCAACTGAAAGACTTGTTGATCCGATAAGTCAATTGGGTTCAAATACAAGCCTTAATGATTTCGTGAAGTCGAACAAAGACAATTAGTTGGTGCTTGTTGATCCGAGAAGGCGAATTGGGTCACATTGTGCGTACTTGGTGACTTGGTAAAACAAATGGATCAAGTTATGGATACTTGTTGATCCGAGAAGCCGAATTGGGTCAATTAAAAGACTTGTTGGTCCGAGAAGTCAATTGGGTTCAAATACAAGCCTTAATGATACGTGAAGTCGAACGGAGTCTAATAGTTGGTGCTTGTTGATCCGAGAAGGCGAATTGGGTCACATTGTGCGTACTTGGTGACTTTATAAAACAAACGAATCAAGTTATGGATACTTGTTGATCCGAGAAGCCCAATTAAGTCAAATGGAAGACTTGTTGATCCGAGAAGTTAATTTGGTTCAAATACAAGCCTTAATGATTCGTGAAGTCGAACGGAGTCAAACAGTTGGTGCTTGTTGATCCGAGAAGGCGAATTGGGTCACATTGTGCGTACTTGGTGACTTTATAAAACAAACGAATCAAGTTATGGATACTTGTTGATCCGAGAAGCCCAATTAAGTCAAATGGAAGACTTGTCGATCCGAGAAGTCGATTGGGTTCAAATACAAGCCTTAATGATTCGTGAAGTCGAACGGAGTCAAATAGTTGGTGCTTGTTGATCCGAGAAGGAGAATTGGGTCACATTGTGCGTACTTGGTGACTTGGTATAACAAACGGATCAAGTTTTGGATACTTGTTGATCCGAGAAGCCGAATTGGGTCAATTGAAAGACTTGTTGATCCGAGAAGTCAATTGGGTTCAAGTACAAGCCTTCATCATTCGTAAAGTTGAACGGAGTCAAATAGTTGATGCTTGTTGATCCGAGATGGCGAATTGGGTCACATTTTGCGTACTTGGTGACTTGGTAAAACAAACGGATCAAGTTATGGATACTTGTTTATCTGAGAAGCCGAATTGGGTCAATTGAAACACTTGTTGATCCGAGAAGTCAATTGGGTTCAAATACTAGCCTTAATGATTCGTGAAGTCGAACGGAGTCAAATAGTTGGTGCTCGTTCATTCGAGAAGGCGAATTGGGTCACATTGTGCGTACTTGGTGACTTGGTAAAACAAACGGATCAAGTTATGGATACTTGTTGATCCGAGGAACCGAATTTGGTCAATTGAAAGACTTTTTGATCCGAAAAGTCAATTGGGGTCAAATACAAGCCTTAATGATTCGTGAAGTCGAACGGAGTCAAATTGTTGGTGCTTGTTGATCTGAGAAGGCGAATTGGGTCACATTGTGCATACTTGGTGACTTTATAAAACAAACGAATCAAGTTATGGATACTTGTTGATCCGAGAAGCCCAATTAAGTCAAATGGAGGACTTGTTGATCCGAGAAGTCAATTGGGTTCAAATACAAGCCTTAATGATTCATGAAGTCGAACGGAGTCAAATAGTTGGTGCTTGTTGATCCGAGAAGGCGAATTGGGTCACATTGTGCGTACTTGGTGACTTGGTATAACAAACGGATCAACTTATGGATACTTGTTGATCCTAGGAGCCGAATTGGGTCAATTGAAAGACTTGTTGATCCGAGAAGTCAATTGGGTTCAAATACAAGCCTTAGGGATTCGTGAAGTCGAACGGAGTCAATTAGTTGGTGCTCGTTGATCCGAGAATGCGAATTGGGTCACACTGTGCGTACTTGGTGACTTGGTAAAATAAACGGATCAAGTTATGGATACTTGTTGATCCGAGGAGCCGAATTTGGTCAATTGAAAGACTTGTTGATCCGAGAAGTCAATTGGGGTCAAATACAAGCCTTAATGATTCGTGAAGTCGAACGGAGTCAAATAGTTGGTGCTTGTTGATCCGAGAAGGCGAATTGGGTCACATTGTGCGTACTTGGTGACTTTATAAAACAAACGAATCAAGTTAAGGATACTTGTCGATCCGAGAAGCCTAATTAAGTCAAATGGAAGACTTGTTGATCCGAGAAGTCGATTGGGTTCAAATACAAGCCTTAATGATTCGTGAAGTCGAACGGAGTCAAATAGTTGGTGCTTGTTGATCCGAGAAGGCGAATTGGGTCACATTGTGCGTACTTGGTGACTTGGTAATAACAAACGGATCAAGTTAAGGATACTTGTTGATCCGAGAAGCCGAATTGGGTCACTTGAAAGACTTGTTGATCCGAGAAGTCAATTGGGTTCAAATACAAGGCTTAATGATTCGTGAAGTTGAACGGAGTCAAATAGTTGATGCTTGTTGATCCGAGATGGCGAATTGGGTCACATTCTGCGTACTTGGTGACTTGGTAAAACAAACGTATCAAGTTATGGATACATGTTTATCCGAGAAGCCGAATTGGGTGAATTGAAACACTTGTTGATCCGAGAAGTCAATTGGGTTCAAATACAAGCCTTAATGATTCGTGAAGTCGAATGGAGTCAAATAGTTGGTGCTCGTTCATTCGAAAAGGCGAATTGGGTCACATTGTGCGTACTTGGTGACTTGGTAAAACAAACGGATCAAGTTATGGATACTTGTTGATCCGAGAAGCCGAATTGGGTCAATTGAAAGACTTGTTGGTCCGAGAAGTCAATTGGGTTCAAATACAAGCCTTAATGATTCGTGAAGTCGAACGGAGTCAAATAGTTGGTGCTTGTTGATCCGAGAAGGCGAATTGGGTCACATTGTGCGTACTTGGTGACTTGCCAAAACAAACGGATTAAGTTATGGATACTTGTTAATCCGAGGAGCCGAATTGGGTCAATTGAAAGATTTGTTGATCCGATAAGTCAATTGGGTTCAAATACAAGCCTTAGGGATTCGTGAAGTCGAACGGAGTGAATTAGTTGGTGCTCGTTGATCCGAGAAGGCGAATTGGGTCACATTGTGCGTACTTGGTTACTTTATAAAACAAACGAATCAAGTTATGGATACTTGTTGGTCCGAGAAGCCCAATTAAGTCAAATGGAAGACTTGTTGATCTGAGAAGTCAATTAGGTTCAAATACAACCCTTAATGATTCTGGAAGTCGAACGGAGTCAAATAATTGGTGCTTGTTGATCCGAGAAGGCGAATTGGGTCACATTGTGCGTACTTGGTGACTTTGTAAAACAAACCGATCAAGTTATGGATACTTGTTGATCTGAGAAGCCGAATTGGGTCAATTGAAAGACTTGTTGATCCGAAAAGTCAATTGGGTTCAAATACTAGCCTTAATGATTCGTGAAGTCGAACGGAGTCAAATTGTTGGTTCTTGTTGATCCGAGAAGGCGAATTGGGTCACATTGTGCATACTTGGTGACTTTATAAAACAAACGAATCGAGTTATGGATACTTGTTGATCCGAGAAGCCCAATTGAGTCAAATGGAAGACTTGTTGATCCGAGAAGTCAATTGGGTTCAAATACAAGCCTTAATGATTCGTGAAGTCGAACGGAGTCAAATAGTTGGTGCTTGTTGATCCGAGAAGGAGAATTGGGTCACATTGTGCGTACTTGGTGACTTGGTATAACAAACGGATCAAGTTATGGATACTTGTTGATCTGAGAAGCCAAATTGGGTCAACTGAAAGACTTGTTGATCCGATAAGTCAATTGGGTTCAAATACAAGCCTTAATGATTCGTGAAGTCGAACAAAGACAATTAGTTGGTGCTTGTTGATCCGAGAAGGCGAATTGGGTCACATTGTGCGTACTTGGTGACTTGGTAAAACAAATGGATCAAGTTATGGATACTTGTTGATCCGAGAAGCCGAATTGGGTCAATTAAAAGACTTGTTGGTCCGAGAAGTCAATTGGGTTCAAATACAAGCCTTAATGATACGTGAAGTCGAACGGAGTCTAATAGTTGGTGCTTGTTGATCCGAGAAGGCGAATTGGGTCACATTGTGCGTACTTGGTGACTTTATAAAACAAATGAATCAAGTTATGGATACTTGTTGATCCGAGATGCCCAATTAAGTCAAATGGAAGACTTGTTGATCCGAGAAGTCAATTGGGTTCAAATACAAGCCTTAATCATTCGTGAAGTCGAACGGAGTCAAATAGTTGGTGCTTGTTGATCCGAGAAGGCGAATTGGGTCACATTGTGCGTACTTGGTGACTTTATAAAACAAACGAATCAAGTTATGGATACTTGTTGATCCGAGAAGCCCAATTAAGTCAAATGGAAGACTTGTTGATCCGAGAAGTTAATTTGGTTCAAATACAAGCCTTAATGATTCGTGAAGTCGAACGGAGTCAAACAGTTGGTGCTTGTTGATCCGAGAAGGCGAATTGGGTCACATTGTGCGTACTTGGTGACTTTATAAAACAAACGAATCAAGTTATGGATACTTGTTGATCCGAGAAGCCCAATTAAGTCAAATGGAAGACTTGTCGATCCGAGAAGTCGATTGGGTTCAAATACAAGCCTTAATGATTCGTGAAGTCGAACGGAGTCAAATAGTTGGTGCTTGTTGATCCGAGAAGGAGAATTGGGTCACATTGTGCGTACTTGGTGACTTGGTATAACAAACGGATCAAGTTTTGGATACTTGTTGATCCGAGAAGCCGAATTGGGTCAATTGAAAGACTTGTTGATCCGAGAAGTCAATTGGGTTCAAGTACAAGCCTTCATCATTCGTAAAGTTGAACGGAGTCAAATAGTTGATGCTTGTTGATCCGAGATGGCGAATTGGGTCACATTTTGCGTACTTGGTGACTTGGTAAAACAAACGGATCAAGTTATGGATACTTGTTTATCTGAGAAGCCGAATTGGGTCAATTGAAACACTTGTTGATCCGAGAAGTCAATTGGGTTCAAATACTAGCCTTAATGATTCGTGAAGTCGAACGGAGTCAAATAGTTGGTGCTCGTTCATTCGAGAAGGCGAATTGGGTCACATTGTGCGTACTTGGTGACTTGGTAAAACAAACGGATCAAGTTATGGATACTTGTTGATCCGAGGAACTGAATTTGGTCAATTGAAAGACTTTTTGATCCGAAAAGTCAATTGGGGTCAAATACAAGTCTTAATGATTCGTGAAGTCGAACGGAGTCAAATTGTTGGTGCTTGTTGATCTGAGAAGGCGAATTGGGTCACATTGTGCATACTTGGTGACTTTATAAAACAAACGAATCAAGTTATGGATACTTGTTGATCCGAGAAGCCCAATTAAGTCAAATGGAGGACTTGTTGATCCGAGAAGTCAATTGGGTTCAAATACAAGCCTTAATGATTCATGAAGTCGAACGGAGTCAAATAGTTGGTGCTTGTTGATCCGAGAAGGCGAATTGGGTCACATTGTGCGTACTTGGTGACTTGGTATAACAAACGGATCAACTTATGGATACTTGTTGATCCTAGGAGCCGAATTGGGTCAATTGAAAGACTTGTTGATCCGAGAAGTCAATTGGGTTCAAATACAAGCCTTAGGGATTCGTGAAGTCGAACGGAGTCAATTAGTTGGTGCTCGTTGATCCGAGAAGGCGAATTGGGTCACATTGTGCGTACTTGGTGACTTGGTAAAACAAACAAATCAAGTTATGGATACTTGTTGATCCGAGAAGTCCAATTGAGTCAAATGGAAGACTTATTGATCCGAGAAGTCAATTTGGTTCAAATACAAGCCTTAATGATTCGTGAAGTCGAACGGAGTCAAATAGTTGGTGCTTGTTGATCCGAGAAGGCGAATTGGGTCACATTGTGCGTACTTGGTGACTTTATAAAACAAACGAATCAAGTTATGGATACTGGTTGATCCGAGAAGCCCAATTAAGTCAAATGGAAGACTTCTTGATCCAAGAAGTCAATTGGGTTCAAATACAAGCCTTAATGATTCGTGAAGTCGAATGGAGTCAAATAGTTGGTGCTTGTTGATCCAAGAAGGAGAATTGGGTCACATTGTGCGTACTTGGTGACTTGGTATAACAAACGGATCAAGTTATGGATACTTGTTGATCCGAGAAGCCGAATTGGGTCACTTGAAAGACTTGTTGATCCGAGAAGTCAATTGGGTTCAAATACAAGGCTTAATGATTCGTGAAGTTGAACGGAGTCAAATAGTTGATGCTTGTTGATCCGAGATGGCGAATTGGGTCACATTCTGCGTACTTGGTGACTTGGTAAAACAAACGTATCAAGTTATGGATACATGTTTATCCGAGAAGCCGAATTGGGTGAATTGAAACACTTGTTGATCCGAGAAGTCAATTGGGTTCAAATACAAGCCTTAATGATTCGTGAAGTCGAATGGAGTCAAATAGTTGGTGCTCGTTCATTCGAAAAGGCGAATTGGGTCACATTGTGCGTACTTGGTGACTTGGTAAAACAAACGGATCAAGTTATGGATAATTGTTGATCCGAGAAGCCGAATTGGGTCAATTGAAAGACTTGTTGGTCCGAGAAGTCAATTGGGTTCAAATACAAGCCTTAATGATTCGTGAAGTCGAACGGAGTCAAATAGTTGGTGCTTGTTGATCCGAGAAGGCGAATTGGGTCACATTGTGCGTACTTGGTGACTTGCCAAAACAAACGGATTAAGTTATGGATACTTGTTAATCCGAGGAGCCGAATTGGGTCAATTGAAAGATTTGTTGATCCGATAAGTCAATTGGGTTCAAATACAAGCCTTAGGGATTCGTGAAGTCGAACGGAGTGAATTAGTTGGTGCTCGTTGATCCGAGAAGGCGAATTGGGTCACATTATGCGTACTTGGTTACTTTATAAAACAAACGAATCAAGTTATGGATACTTGTTGGTCCGAGTAGCCCAATTAAGTCAAATGGAAGACTTGTTGATCTGAGAAGTCAATTAGGTTCAAATACAACCCTTAATGATTCTTGAAGTCGAACGGAGTCAAATACTTGGTGCTTGTTGATCCGAGAAGGCGAATTGGGTCACATTGTTCGTACTTGGTGACTTTGTAAAACAAACCGATCAAGTTATGGATACTTGTTGATCTGAGAAGCCGAATTGGGTCAATTGAAAGACTTGTTGATCCGAAAAGTTAATTGGGTTCAAATACTAGCCTTAATGATTCGTGAAGTCGAATGGAGTCAAATTGTTGGTTCTTGTTGATCCGAGAAGGCGAATTGGGTCACATTGTGCATACTTGGTGACTTTATAAAACAAACGAATCGAGTTATGGATACTTGTTGATCCGAGAAGCCCAATTGAGTCAAATGGAAGACTTGTTGATCCGAGAAGTCAATTGGGTTCAAATACAAGCCTTAATGATTCGTGAAGTCGAACGGAGTCAAATAGTTGGTGCTTGTTGATCCGAGAAGGAGAATTGGGTCACATTGTGCGTACTTGGTGACTTGGTATAACAAACGGATCAAGTTATGGATACTTGTTGATCTGAGAAGCCAAATTGGGTCAACTGAAAGACTTGTTGATCTGATAAGTCAATTGGGTTCAAATACAAGCCTTAATGATTCGTGAAGTCGAACAAAGACAATTAGTTGGTGCTTGTTGATCCGAGAAGGCGAATTGGGTCACATTGTGTGTACTTGGTGACTTGGTAAAACAAATGGATCAAGTTATGGATACATGTTGATCCGAGAAGCCGAATTGGGTCAATTAAAAGACTTGTTGGTCCGAGAAGTCAATTGGGTTCAAATACAAGCCTTAATGATACGTGAAGTCGAACGGAGTCTAATAGTTGGTGCTTGTTGATCCGAGAAGGCGAATTGGGTCACATTGTGCGTACTTGGTGACTTTATAAAACAAATGAATCAAGTTATGGATACTTGTTGATCCGAGATGCCCAATTAAGTCAAATGGAAGACTTGTTGATCCGAGAAGTCAATTGGGTTCAAATACAAGCCTTAATGATTCGTGAAGTCGAACGGAGTCAAATAGTTGGTGCTTGTTGATCCGAGAAGGCGAATTGGGTCACATTGTGCGTACTTGGTGACTTTATAAAACAAACGAATCAAGTTATGGATACTTGTTGATCCGAGAAGCCCAATTAAGTCAAATGGAAGACTTGTTGATCCGAGAAGTTAATTTGGTTCAAATACAAGCCTTAATGATTCGTGAAGTCGAACGGAGTCAAACAGTTGGTGCTTGTTGATCCGAGAAGGCGAATTGGGTCACATTGTGCGTACTTGGTGACTTTATAAAACAAACGAATCAAGTTATGGATACTTGTTGATCCGAGAAGCCCAATTAAGTCAAATGGAAGACTTGTCGATCCGAGAAGTCGATTGGGTTCAAATACAAGCCTTAATGATTCGTGAAGTCGAACGGAGTCAAATAGTTGGTGCTTGTTGATCCGAGAAGGAGAATTGGGTCACATTGTGCGTACTTGGTGACTTGGTATAACAAACGGATCAAGTTTTGGATACTTGTTGATCCGAGAAGCCGAATTGGGTCAATTGAAAGACTTGTTGATCCGAGAAGTCAATTGGGTTCAAGTACAAGCCTTCATCATTCGTAAAGTTGAACGGAGTCAAATAGTTGATGCTTGTTGATCCGAGATGGCGAATTGGGTCACATTTTGCGTACTTGGTGACTTGGTAAAACAAACGGATCAAGTTATGGATACTTGTTTATCTGAGAAGCCGAATTGGGTCAATTGAAACACTTGTTGATCCGAGAAGTCAATTGGGTTCAAATACTAGCCTTAATGATTCGTGAAGTCGAACGGAGTCAAATAGTTGGTGCTCGTTCATTCGAGAAGGCGAATTGGGTCACATTGTGCGTACTTGGTGACTTGGTAAAATAAACGGATCAAGTTATGGATACTTGTTGATCCGAGGAACCGAATTTGGTCAATTGAAAGACTTTTTGATCCGAAAAGTCAATTGGGGTCAAATACAAGCCTTAATGATTCGTGAAGTCGAACGGAGTCAAATTGTTGGTGCTTGTTGATCTGAGAAGGCGAATTGGGTCACATTGTGCATACTTGGTGACTTTATAAAACAAACGAATCAAGTTATGGATACTTGTTGATCCGAGAAGCCTAATTAAGTCAAATGGAGGACTTGTTGATCCGAGAAGTCAATTGGGTTCAAATACAAGCCTTAATGATTCATGAAGTCGAACGGAGTCAAATAGTTGGTGCTTGTTGATCCGAGAAGGCGAATTGGGTCACATTGTGCGTACTTGGTGACTTGGTATAACAAACGGATCAACTTATGGATACTTGTTGATCCTAGGAGCCGAATTGGGTCAATTGAAAGACTTGTTGATCCGAGAAGTCAATTGGGTTCAAATACAAGCCTTAGGGATTCGTGAAGTCGAACGGAGTCAATTAGTTGGTGCTCGTTGATCCGAGAATGCGAATTGGGTCACACTGTGCGTACTTGGTGACTTGGTAAAACAAACGGATCAAGTTATGGATACTTGTTGATCCGAGGAGCCGAATTTGGTCAATTGAAAGACTTGTTGATCCGAGAAGTCAATTGGGGTCAAATACAAGCCTTAATGATTCGTGAAGTCGAACGGAGTCAAATAGTTGGTGCTTGTTGATCCGAGAAGGCGAATTGGGTCACATTGTGCGTACTTGGTGACTTTATAAAACAAACGAATCAAGTTAAGGATACTTGTCGATCCGAGAAGCCTAATTAAGTCAAATGGAAGACTTGTTGATCCGAGAAGTCGATTGGGTTCAAATACAAGCCTTAATGATTCGTGAAGTCGAACGGAGTCAAATAGTTGGTGCTTGTTGATCCGAGAAGGCGAATTGGGTCACATTGTGCGTACTTGGTGACTTGGTAATAACAAACGGATCAAGTTAAGGATACTTGTTGATCCGAGAAGCCGAATTGGGTCACTTGAAAGACTTGTTGATCCGAGAAGTCAATTGGGTTCAAATACAAGGCTTAATGATTCGTGAAGTTGAACGGAGTCAAATAGTTGATGCTTGTTGATCCGAGATGGCGAATTGGGTCACATTCTGCGTACTTGGTGACTTGGTAAAACAAACGTATCAAGTTATGGATACATGTTTATCCGAGAAGCCGAATTGGGTGAATTGAAACACTTGTTGATCCGAGAAGTCAATTGGGTTCAAATACAAGCCTTAATGATTCGTGAAGTCGAATGGAGTCAAATAGTTGGTGCTCGTTCATTCGAAAAGGCGAATTGGGTCACATTGTGCGTACTTGGTGACTTGGTAAAACAAACGGATCAAGTTATGGATACTTGTTGATCCGAGAAGCCGAATTGGGTCAATTGAAAGACTTGTTGGTCCGAGAAGTCAATTGGGTTCAAATACAAGCCTTAATGATTCGTGAAGTCGAACGGAGTCAAATAGTTGGTGCTTGTTGATCCGAGAAGGCGAATTGGGTGACATTGTGCGTACTTGGTGACTTGCCAAAACAAACGGATTAAGTTATGGATACTTGTTAATCCGAGGAGCCGAATTGGGTCAATTGAAAGATTTGTTGATCCGATAAGTCAATTGGGTTCAAATACAAGCCTTAGGGATTCGTGAAGTCGAACGGAGTGAATTAGTTGGTGCTCGTTGATCCGAGAAGGCGAATTGGGTCACATTGTGCGTACTTGGTTACTTTATAAAACAAACGAATCAAGTTATGGATACTTGTTGGTCCGAGAAGCCCAATTAAGTCAAATGGAAGACTTGTTGATCTGAGAAGTCAATTAGGTTCAAATACAACCCTTAATGATTCTTGAAGTCGAACGGAGTCAAATAATTGGTGCTTGTTGATCCGAGAAGGCGAATTGGGTCACATTGTGCGTACTTGGTGACTTTGTAAAACAAACCGATCAAGTTATGGATACTTGTTGATCTGAGAAGCCGAATTGGGTCAATTGAAAGACTTGTTGATCCGAAAAGTCAATTGGGTTCAAATACTAGCCTTAATGATTCGTGAAGTCGAACGGAGTCAAATTGTTGGTTCTTGTTGATCCGAGAAGGCGAATTGGGTCACATTGTGCATACTTGGTGACTTTATAAAACAAACGAATCGAGTTATGGATACTTGTTGATCCGAGAAGCCCAATTGAGTCAAATGGAAGACTTGTTGATCCGAGAAGTCAATTGGGTTCAAATACAAGCCTTAATGATTCGTGAAGTCGAACGGAGTCAAATAGTTGGTGCTTGTTGATCCGAGAAGGAGAATTGGGTCACACTGTGCGTACTTGGTGACTTGGTAAAACAAACGGATCAAGTTATGGATACTTGTTGATCCGAGGAGCCGAATTTGGTCAATTGAAAGATTTGTTGATCCGAGAAGTCAATTGGGGTCAAATACAAGCCTTAATGATTCGTGAAGTCGAACGGAGTCAAATAGTTGGTGCTTGTTGATACGAGAAGGCGAATTGGGTCACATTGTGCGTACTTGGTGACTTTATAAAACAAACGAATCAAGTTAAGGATACTTTTCGATCCGAGAAGCCTAATTAAGTCAAATGGAAGACTTGTTGATCCGAGAAGTCGATTGGGTTCAAATACAAGCCTTAATGATTCGTGAAGTCGAACGGAGTCAAATAGTTGGTGCTTGTTGATCCGAGAAGGCGAATTGGGTCACATTGTGCGTACTTGGTGACTTGGTAATAACAAACGGATCAAGTTAAGGATACTTGTTGATCCGACAAGCCGAATTGGGTCAATTGAAAGACTTGTTGATCCGAGAAGTCAATTGGGTTCAAATACAAGCCTTAATGATTCATGAAATCGAACGGAGTCAAATAGTTGGTGCGTGTTGATCCGAGAATGCGAATTGGGTCACATTGTGCGTACTTGGTGACTATTAAACAAATGAATTAAGTTATGGATACTTGTTGATCCGAGAAGCCCAATTAAGTCAAATGGAAGACTTGTTGATCCGAGAAGTTAATTTGGTTCAAATACAAGCCTTAATGATTCGTGAAGTCGAACGGAGTCAAACAGTTGGTGCTTGTTGATCCGAGAAGGTGAATTGGGTCACATTGTGCGTACTTGGTGACTTTATAAAACAAACGAATCAAGTTATGGATACTTGTTGATCCGAGAAGCCCAATTAAGTCAAATGGAAGACTTGTCGATCCGAGAAGTCGATTGGGTTCAAATACAAGCCTTAATGATTCGTGAAGTCGAACGGAGTCAAATAGTTGGTGCTTGTTGATCCGAGAAGGCGAATTAGGTCACATTGTGCGTACGTGGTGACTTGGTATAACAAACGGATCAAGTTATGGATACTTGTTGATCCGAGAAGCCGAATTGGGTCAATTGAAAGACTTGTTGATACGAGAAGTCAATTGGGTTCAAATACAAGCCTTAATGATTCGTGAAGTCGAACGAAGTGAATTAGTTGGTGCTTGTTGATCCGAGAAGGCGAATTGGGTCACATTGTGCGTACTTGGTGACTTTATGAAACAAACGAATCAAGTTATGGATACTTGTTGATCCGAGAAGCCCAATTAAGTCAAATGGAAGACTTCTTGATCCGAGAAGTCAATTGGGTTCAAATACAAGCCTTAATGATTTGTGAAGTCGAACGGAGTCAAATAGTTGGTGCTTGTTGATCCAAGAAGGAGAATTGGGTCACATTGTGCGTACTTGGTGACTTGGTAATAACAAACGGATCAAGTTAAGGATACTTGTTGATCCGAGAAGCCGAATTGGGTCACTTGAAAGACTTGTTGATCCGAGAAGTCAATTGGGTTCAAATACAAGGCTTAATGATTCGTGAAGTTGAACGGAGTCAAATAGTTGATGCTTGTTGATCCGAGATGGCGAATTGGGTCACATTCTGCGTACTTGGTGACTTGGTAAAACAAACGTATCAAGTTATGGATACATGTTTATCCGAGAAGCCGAATTGGGTGAATTGAAACACTTGTTGATCCGAGAAGTCAATTGGGTTCAAATACAAGCCTTAATGATTCGTGAAGTCGAATGGAGTCAAATAGTTGGTGCTCGTTCATTCGAAAAGGCGAATTGGGTCACATTGTGCGTACTTGGTGACTTGGTAAAACAAACGGATCAAGTTATGGATACTTGTTGATCCGAGAAGCCGAATTGGGTCAATTGAAAGACTTGTTGGTCCGAGAAGTCAATTGGGTTCAAATACAAGCCTTAATGATTCGTGAAGTCGAACGGAGTCAAATAGTTGGTGCTTGTTGATCCGAGAAGGCGAATTGGGTCACATTGTGCGTACTTGGTGACTTGCCAAAACAAACGGATTAAGTTATGGATACTTGTTAATCCGAGGAGCCGAATTGGGTCAATTGAAAGATTTGTTGATCCGATAAGTCAATTGGGTTCAAATACAAGCCTTAGGGATTCGTGAAGTCGAACGGAGTGAATTAGTTGGTGCTCGTTGATCCGAGAAGGCGAATTGGGTCACATTGTGCGTACTTGGTTACTTTATAAAACAAACGAATCAAGTTATGGATACTTGTTGGTCCGAGAAGCCCAATTAAGTCAAATGGAAGACTTGTTGATCTGAGAAGTCAATTAGGTTCAAATACAACCCTTAATGATTCTTGAAGTCGAACGGAGTCAAATAATTGGTGCTTGTTGATCCGAGAAGGCGAATTGGGTCACATTGTGCGTACTTGGTGACTTTGTAAAACAAACCGATCAAGTTATGGATACTTGTTGATCTGAGAAGCCGAATTGGGTCAATTGAAAGACTTGTTGATCCGAAAAGTCAATTGGGTTCAAATACTAGCCTTAATGATTCGTGAAGTCGAACGGAGTCAAATTGTTGGTTCTTGTTGATCCGAGAAGGCGAATTGGGTCACATTGTGCATACTTGGTGACTTTATAAAACAAACGAATCGAGTTATGGATACTTGTTGATCCGAGAAGCCCAATTGAGTCAAATGGAAGACTTGTTGATCCGAGAAGTCAATTGGGTTCAAATACAAGCCTTAATGATTCATGAAATCGAACGGAGTCAAATAGTTGGTGCGTGTTGATCCGAGAATGCGAATTGGGTCACATTGTGCGTACTTGGTGACTATTAAACAAATGAATTAAGTTATGGATACTTGTTGATCCGAGAAGCCCAATTAAGTCAAATGGAAGACTTGTTGATCCGAGAAGTTAATTTGGTTCAAATACAAGCCTTAATGATTCGTGAAGTCGAACGGAGTCAAACAGTTGGTGCTTGTTGATCCGAGAAGGTGAATTGGGTCACATTGTGCGTACTTGGTGACTTTATAAAACAAACGAATCAAGTTATGGATACTTGTTGATCCGAGAAGCCCAATTAAGTCAAATGGAAGACTTGTCGATCCGAGAAGTCGATTGGGTTCAAATACAAGCCTTAATGATTCGTGAAGTCGAACGGAGTCAAATAGTTGGTGCTTGTTGATCCGAGAAGGCGAATTAGGTCACATTGTGCGTACGTGGTGACTTGGTATAACAAACGGATCAAGTTATGGATACTTGTTGATCCGAGAAGCCGAATTGGGTCAATTGAAAGACTTGTTGATACGAGAAGTCAATTGGGTTCAAATACAAGCCTTAATGATTCGTGAAGTCGAACGAAGTGAATTAGTTGGTGCTTGTTGATCCGAGAAGGCGAATTGGGTCACATTGTGCGTACTTGGTGACTTTATGAAACAAACGAATCAAGTTATGGATACTTGTTGATCCGAGAAGCCCAATTAAGTCAAATGGAAGACTTCTTGATCCGAGAAGTCAATTGGGTTCAAATACAAGCCTTAATGATTTGTGAAGTCGAACGGAGTCAAATAGTTGGTGCTTGTTGATCCAAGAAGGAGAATTGGGTCACATTGTGCGTACTTGGTGACTTGGTAATAACAAACGGATCAAGTTAAGGATACTTGTTGATCCGAGAAGCCGAATTGGGTCACTTGAAAGACTTGTTGATCCGAGAAGTCAATTGGGTTCAAATACAAGGCTTAATGATTCGTGAAGTTGAACGGAGTCAAATAGTTGATGCTTGTTGATCCGAGATGGCGAATTGGGTCACATTCTGCGTACTTGGTGACTTGGTAAAACAAACGTATCAAGTTATGGATACATGTTTATCCGAGAAGCCGAATTGGGTGAATTGAAACACTTGTTGATCCGAGAAGTCAATTGGGTTCAAATACAAGCCTTAATGATTCGTGAAGTCGAATGGAGTCAAATAGTTGGTGCTCGTTCATTCGAAAAGGCGAATTGGGTCACATTGTGCGTACTTGGTGACTTGGTAAAACAAACGGATCAAGTTATGGATACTTGTTGATCCGAGAAGCCGAATTGGGTCAATTGAAAGACTTGTTGGTCCGAGAAGTCAATTGGGTTCAAATACAAGCCTTAATGATTCGTGAAGTCGAACGGAGTCAAATAGTTGGTGCTTGTTGATCCGAGAAGGCGAATTGGGTCACATTGTGCGTACTTGGTGACTTGCCAAAACAAACGGATTAAGTTATGGATACTTGTTAATCCGAGGAGCCGAATTGGGTCAATTGAAAGATTTGTTGATCCGATAAGTCAATTGGGTTCAAATACAAGCCTTAGGGATTCGTGAAGTCGAACGGAGTGAATTAGTTGGTGCTCGTTGATCCGAGAAGGCGAATTGGGTCACATTGTGCGTACTTGGTTACTTTATAAAACAAACGAATCAAGTTATGGATACTTGTTGGTCCGAGAAGCCCAATTAAGTCAAATGGAAGACTTGTTGATCTGAGAAGTCAATTAGGTTCAAATACAACCCTTAATGATTCTTGAAGTCGAACGGAGTCAAATAATTGGTGCTTGTTGATCCGAGAAGGCGAATTGGGTCACATTGTGCGTACTTGGTGACTTTGTAAAACAAACCGATCAAGTTATGGATACTTGTTGATCTGAGAAGCCGAATTGGGTCAATTGAAAGACTTGTTGATCCGAAAAGTCAATTGGGTTCAAATACGAGCCTTAATGATTCGTGAAGTCGAACGGAGTCAAATTGTTGGTTCTTGTTGATCCGAGAAGGCGAATTGGGTCACATTGTGCATACTTGGTGACTTTATAAAACAAACGAATCGAGTTATGGATACTTGTTGATCCGAGAAGCCCAATTGAGTCAAATGGAAGACTTGTTGATCCGAGAAGTCAATTGGGTTCAAATACAAGCCTTAATGATTCGTGAAGTCGAACGGAGTCAAATAGTTGGTGCTTGTTGATCCGAGAAGGCGAATTAGGTCACATTGTGCGTACGTGGTGACTTGGTATAACAAACGGATCAAGTTATGGATACTTGTTGATCCGAGAAGCCGAATTGGGTCAATTGAAAGACTTGTTGATACGAGAAGTCAATTGGGTTCAAATACAAGCCTTAATGATTCGTGAAGTCGAACGAAGTGAATTAGTTGGTGCTTGTTGATCCGAGAAGGCGAATTGGGTCACATTGTGCGTACTTGGTGACTTTATGAAACAAACGAATCAAGTTATGGATACTTGTTGATCCGAGAAGCCCAATTAAGTCAAATGGAAGACTTCTTGATCCGAGAAGTCAATTGGGTTCAAATACAAGCCTTAATGATTTGTGAAGTCGAACGGAGTCAAATAGTTGGTGCTTGTTGATCCAAGAAGGAGAATTGGGTCACATTGTGCGTACTTGGTGACTTGGTAATAACAAACGGATCAAGTTAAGGATACTTGTTGATCCGAGAAGCCGAATTGGGTCACTTGAAAGACTTGTTGATCCGAGAAGTCAATTGGGTTCAAATACAAGGCTTAATGATTCGTGAAGTTGAACGGAGTCAAATAGTTGATGCTTGTTGATCCGAGATGGCGAATTGGGTCACATTCTGCGTACTTGGTGACTTGGTAAAACAAACGTATCAAGTTATGGATACATGTTTATCCGAGAAGCCGAATTGGGTGAATTGAAACACTTGTTGATCCGAGAAGTCAATTGGGTTCAAATACAAGCCTTAATGATTCGTGAAGTCGAATGGAGTCAAATAGTTGGTGCTCGTTCATTCGAAAAGGCGAATTGGGTCACATTGTGCGTACTTGGTGACTTGGTAAAACAAACGGATCAAGTTATGGATACTTGTTGATCCGAGAAGCCGAATTGGGTCAATTGAAAGACTTGTTGGTCCGAGAAGTCAATTGGGTTCAAATACAAGCCTTAATGATTCGTGAAGTCGAACGGAGTCAAATAGTTGGTGCTTGTTGATCCGAGAAGGCGAATTGGGTCACATTGTGCGTACTTGGTGACTTGCCAAAACAAACGGATTAAGTTATGGATACTTGTTAATCCGAGGAGCCGAATTGGGTCAATTGAAAGATTTGTTGATCCGATAAGTCAATTGGGTTCAAATACAAGCCTTAGGGATTCGTGAAGTCGAACGGAGTGAATTAGTTGGTGCTCGTTGATCCGAGAAGGCGAATTGGGTCACATTGTGCGTACTTGGTTACTTTATAAAACAAACGAATCAAGTTATGGATACTTGTTGGTCCGAGAAGCCCAATTAAGTCAAATGGAAGACTTGTTGATCTGAGAAGTCAATTAGGTTCAAATACAACCCTTAATGATTCTTGAAGTCGAACGGAGTCAAATAATTGGTGCTTGTTGATCCGAGAAGGCGAATTGGGTCACATTGTGCGTACTTGGTGACTTTGTAAAACAAACCGATCAAGTTATGGATACTTGTTGATCTGAGAAGCCGAATTGGGTCAATTGAAAGACTTGTTGATCCGAAAAGTCAATTGGGTTCAAATACTAGCCTTAATGATTCGTGAAGTCGAACGGAGTCAAATTGTTGGTTCTTGTTGATCCGAGAAGGCGAATTGGGTCACATTGTGCATACTTGGTGACTTTATAAAACAAACGAATCGAGTTATGGATACTTGTTGATCCGAGAAGCCCAATTGAGTCAAATGGAAGACTTGTTGATCCGAGAAGTCAATTGGGTTCAAATACAAGCCTTAATGATTCGTGAAGTCGAACGGAGTCAAATAGTTGGTGCTTGTTGATCCGAGAAGGAGAATTGGGTCACATTGTGCGTACTTGGTGACTTGGTATAACAAACGGATCAAGTTATGGATACTTGTTGATCTGAGAAGCCAAATTGGGTCAACTGAAAGACTTGTTGATCCGATAAGTCAATTGGGTTCAAATACAAGCCTTAATGATTCGTGAAGTCGAACAAAGACAATTAGTTGGTGCTTGTTGATCCGAGAAGGCGAATTGGGTCACATTGTGCGTACTTGGTGACTTGGTAAAACAAATGGATCAAGTTATGGATACTTGTTGATCCGAGAAGCCGAATTGGGTCAATTAAAAGACTTGTTGGTCCGAGAAGTCAATTGGGTTCAAATACAAGCCTTAATGATACGTGAAGTCGAACGGAGTCTAATAGTTGGTGCTTGTTGATCCGAGAAGGCGAATTGGGTCACATTGTGCGTACTTGGTGACTTTATAAAACAAATGAATCAAGTTATGGATACTTGTTGATCCGAGATGCCCAATTAAGTCAAATGGAAGACTTGTTGATCCGAGAAGTCAATTGGGTTCAAATACAAGCCTTAATCATTCGTGAAGTCGAACGGAGTCAAATAGTTGGTGCTTGTTGATCCGAGAAGGCGAATTGGGTCACATTGTGCGTACTTGGTGACTTTATAAAACAAACGAATCAAGTTATGGATACTTGTTGATCCGAGAAGCCCAATTAAGTCAAATGGAAGACTTGTTGATCCGAGAAGTTAATTTGGTTCAAATACAAGCCTTAATGATTCGTGAAGTCGAACGGAGTCAAACAGTTGGTGCTTGTTGATCCGAGAAGGCGAATTGGGTCACATTGTGCGTACTTGGTGACTTTATAAAACAAACGAATCAAGTTATGGATACTTGTTGATCCAAGAAGCCCAATTAAGTCAAATGGAAGACTTGTCGATCCGAGAAGTCGATTGGGTTCAAATACAAGCCTTAATGATTCGTGAAGTCGAACGGAGTCAAATAGTTGGTGCTTGTTGATCCGAGAAGGAGAATTGGGTCACATTGTGCGTACTTGGTGACTTGGTATAACAAACGGATCAAGTTTTGGATACTTGTTGATCCGACAAGCCGAATTGGGTCAATTGAAAGACTTGTTGATCCGAGAAGTCAATTGGGTTCAAATACAAGCCTTAATGATTCATGAAGTCGAACGGAGTCAAATAGTTGGTGCGTGTTGATCCGAGAATGCGAATTGGGTCACATTGTGCGTACTTGGTGACTATTAAACAAATGAATTAAGTTATGGATACTTGTTGATCCGAGAAGCCCAATTAAGTCAAATGGAAGACTTGTTGATCCGAGAAGTTAATTTGGTTCAAATACAAGCCTTAATGATTCGTGAAGTCGAACGGAGTCAAACAGTTGGTGCTTGTTGATCCGAGAAGGCGAATTGGGTCACATTGTGCGTACTTGGTGACTTTATAAAACAAACGAATCAAGTTATGGATACTTGTTGATCCGAGAAGCCCAATTAAGTCAAATGGAAGACTTGTCGATCCGAGAAGTCGATTGGGTTCAAATACAAGCCTTAATGATTCGTGAAGTCGAACGGAGTCAAATAGTTGGTGCTTGTTGATCCGAGAAGGAGAATTGGGTCACATTGTGCGTACTTGGTGACTTGGTATAACAAACGGATCAAGTTTTGGATACTTGTTGATCCGAGAAGCCGAATTGGGTCAATTGAAAGACTTGTTGATCCGAGAAGTCAATTGGGTTCAAGTACAAGCCTTCATCATTCGTAAAGTTGAACGGAGTCAAATAGTTGATGCTTGTTGATCCGAGATGGCGAATTGGGTCACATTTTGCGTACTTGGTGACTTGGTAAAACAAACGGATCAAGTTATGGATACTTGTTTATCTGAGAAGCCGAATTGGGTCAATTGAAACACTTGTTGATCCGAGAAGTCAATTGGGTTCAAATACAAGCCTTAATGATTCGTGAAGTCGAACGGAGTCAAATAGTTGGTGCTTGTTGATCCGAGAAGGCGAATTGGGTCACATTGTGCGTACTTGGTGACTTGCCAAAACAAACGGATTAAGTTATGGATACTTGTTAATCCGAGGAGCCGAATTGGGTCAATTGAAAGATTTGTTGATCCGATAAGTCAATTGGGTTCAAATACAAGCCTTAGGGATTCGTGAAGTCGAACGGAGTGAATTAGTTGGTGCTCGTTGATCCGAGAAGGCGAATTGGGTCACATTGTGCGTACTTGGTTACTTTATAAAACAAACGAATCAAGTTATGGATACTTGTTGGTCCGAGAAGCCCAATTAAGTCAAATGGAAGACTTGTTGATCTGAGAAGTCAATTAGGTTCAAATACAACCCTTAATGATTCTTGAAGTCGAACGGAGTCAAATAATTGGTGCTTGTTGATCCGAGAAGGCGAATTGGGTCACATTGTGCGTACTTGGTGACTTTGTAAAACAAACCGATCAAGTTATGGATACTTGTTGATCTGAGAAGCCGAATTGGGTCAATTGAAAGACTTGTTGATCCGAAAAGTCAATTGGGTTCAAATACTAGCCTTAATGATTCGTGAAGTCGAACGGAGTCAAATTGTTGGTTCTTGTTGATCCGAGAAGGCGAATTGGGTCACATTGTGCATACTTGGTGACTTTATAAAACAAACGAATCGAGTTATGGATACTTGTTGATCCGAGAAGCCCAATTGAGTCAAATGGAAGACTTGTTGATCCGAGAAGTCAATTGGGTTCAAATACAAGCCTTAATGATTCGTGAAGTCGAACGGAGTCAAATAGTTGGTGCTTGTTGATCCGAGAAGGAGAATTGGGTCACATTGTGCGTACTTGGTGACTTGGTATAACAAACGGATCAAGTTATGGATACTTGTTGATCTGAGAAGCCAAATTGGGTCAACTGAAAGACTTGTTGATCCGATAAGTCAATTGGGTTCAAATACAAGCCTTAATGATTCGTGAAGTCGAACAAAGACAATTAGTTGGTGCTTGTTGATCCGAGAAGGCGAATTGGGTCACATTGTGCGTACTTGGTGACTTGGTAAAACAAATAGATCAAGTTATGGATACTTGTTGATCCGAGAAGCCGAATTGGGTCAATTAAAAGACTTGTTGGTCCGAGAAGTCAATTGGGTTCAAATACAAGCCTTAATGATACGTGAAGTCGAACGGAGTCTAATAGTTGGTGCTTGTTGATCCGAGAAGGCGAATTGGGTCACATTGTGCGTACTTGGTGACTTTATAAAACAAATGAATCAAGTTATGGATACTTGTTGATCCGAGATGCCCAATTAAGTCAAATGGAAGACTTGTTGATCCGAGAAGTCAATTGGGTTCAAATACAAGCCTTAATCATTCGTGAAGTCGAACGGAGTCAAATAGTTGGTGCTTGTTGATCCGAGAAGGCGAATTGGGTCACATTGTGCGTACTTGGTGACTTTATAAAACAAACGAATCAAGTTATGGATACTTGTTGATCCGAGAAGCCCAATTAAGTCAAATGGAAGACTTGTTGATCCGAGAAGTTAATTTGGTTCAAATACAAGCCTTAATGATTCGTGAAGTCGAACGGAGTCAAACAGTTGGTGCTTGTTGATCCGAGAAGGCGAATTGGGTCACATTGTGCGTACTTGGTGACTTTATAAAACAAACGAATCAAGTTATGGATACTTGTTGATCCAAGAAGCCCAATTAAGTCAAATGGAAGACTTGTCGATCCGAGAAGTCGATTGGGTTCAAAGACAAGCCTTAATGATTCGTGAAGTCGAACGGAGTCAAATAGTTGGTGCTTGTTGATCCGAGAAGGAGAATTGGGTCACATTGTGCGTACTTGGTGACTTGGTATAACAAACGGATCAAGTTTTGGATACTTGTTGATCCGACAAGCCGAATTGGGTCAATTGAAAGACTTGTTGATCCGAGAAGTCAATTGGGTTCAAATACAAGCCTTAATGATTCATGAAGTCGAACGGAGTCAAATAGTTGGTGCGTGTTGATCCGAGAATGCGAATTGGGTCACATTGTGCGTACTTGGTGACTATTAAACAAATGAATTAAGTTATGGATACTTGTTGATCCGAGAAGCCCAATTAAGTCAAATGGAAGACTTGTTGATCCGAGAAGTTAATTTGGTTCAAATACAAGCCTTAATGATTCGTGAAGTCGAACGGAGTCAAACAGTTGGTGCTTGTTGATCCGAGAAGGCGAATTGGGTCACATTGTGCGTACTTGGTGACTTTATAAAACAAACGAATCAAGTTATGGATACTTGTTGATCCGAGAAGCCCAATTAAGTCAAATGGAAGACTTGTCGATCCGAGAAGTCGATTGGGTTCAAATACAAGCCTTAATGATTCGTGAAGTCGAACGGAGTCAAATAGTTGGTGCTTGTTGATCCGAGAAGGAGAATTGGGTCACATTGTGCGTACTTGGTGACTTGGTATAACAAACGGATCAAGTTTTGGATACTTGTTGATCCGAGAAGCCGAATTGGGTCAATTGAAAGACTTGTTGATCCGAGAAGTCAATTGGGTTCAAGT
The DNA here is from genome assembly GCA_958295605.1 of Ajuga chamaepitys. Taxonomy (NCBI): domain Eukaryota; kingdom Viridiplantae; phylum Streptophyta; class Magnoliopsida; order Lamiales; family Lamiaceae; genus Ajuga; species Ajuga chamaepitys. The sequence goes on from OY282495.1 coordinate 36,669,964, forward strand.
ACAAGCCTTCATCATTCGTAAAGTTGAACGGAGTCAAATAGTTGATGCTTGTTGATCCGAGATGGCGAATTGGGTCACATTTTGCGTACTTGGTGACTTGGTAAAACAAACGGATCAAGTTATGGATACTTGTTTATCTGAGAAGCCGAATTGGGTCAATTGAAACACTTGTTGATCCGAGAAGTCAATTGGGTTCAAATACTAGCCTTAATGATTCGTGAAGTCGAACGGAGTCAAATAGTTGGTGCTCGTTCATTCGAGAAGGCGAATTGGGTCACATTGTGCGTACTTGGTGACTTGGTAAAACAAACGGATCAAGTTATGGATACTTGTTGATCCGAGGAACCGAATTTGGTCAATTGAAAGACTTTTTGATCCGAAAAGTCAATTGGGGTCAAATACAAGCCTTAATGATTCGTGAAGTCGAACGGAGTCAAATTGTTGGTGCTTGTTGATCTGAGAAGGCGAATTGGGTCACATTGTGCATACTTGGTGACTTTATAAAACAAACGAATCAAGTTATGGATACTTGTTGATCCGAGAAGCCCAATTAAGTCAAATGGAGGACTTGTTGATCCGAGAAGTCAATTGGGTTCAAATACAAGCCTTAATGATTCATGAAGTCGAACGGAGTCAAATAGTTGGTGCTTGTTGATCCGAGAAGGCGAATTGGGTCACATTGTGCGTACTTGGTGACTTGGTATAACAAACGGATCAAGTTATGGATACTTGTTGATCCTAGGAGCCGAATTGGGTCAATTGAAAGACTTGTTGATCCGAGAAGTCAATTGGGTTCAAATATAAGCCTTAGGGATTCGTGAAGTCGAACGGAGTCAATTAGTTGGTGCTCGTTGATCCGAGAATGCGAATTGGGTCACACTGTGCGTACTTGGTGACTTGGTAAAACAAACGGATCAAGTTATGGATACTTGTTGATCCGAGGAGCCGAATTTGGTCAATTGAAAGATTTGTTGATCCGAGAAGTCAATTGGGGTCAAATACAAGCCTTAATGATTCGTGAAGTCGAACGGAGTCAAATAGTTGGTGCTTGTTGATACGAGAAGGCGAATTGGGTCACATTGTGCGTACTTGGTGACTTTATAAAACAAACGAATCAAGTTAAGGATACTTTTCGATCCGAGAAGCCTAATTAAGTCAAATGGAAGACTTGTTGATCCGAGAAGTCGATTGGGTTCAAATACAAGCCTTAATGATTCGTGAAGTCGAACGGAGTCAAATAGTTGGTGCTTGTTGATCCGAGAAGGCGAATTGGGTCACATTGTGCGTACTTGGTGACTTGGTAATAACAAACGGATCAAGTTAAGGATACTTGTTGATCCGACAAGCCGAATTGGGTCAATTGAAAGACTTGTTGATCCGAGAAGTCAATTGGGTTCAAATACAAGCCTTAATGATTCATGAAATCGAACGGAGTCAAATAGTTGGTGCGTGTTGATCCGAGAATGCGAATTGGGTCACATTGTGCGTACTTGGTGACTATTAAACAAATGAATTAAGTTATGGATACTTGTTGATCCGAGAAGCCCAATTAAGTCAAATGGAAGACTTGTTGATCCGAGAAGTTAATTTGGTTCAAATACAAGCCTTAATGATTCGTGAAGTCGAACGGAGTCAAACAGTTGGTGCTTGTTGATCCGAGAAGGTGAATTGGGTCACATTGTGCGTACTTGGTGACTTTATAAAACAAACGAATCAAGTTATGGATACTTGTTGATCCGAGAAGCCCAATTAAGTCAAATGGAAGACTTGTCGATCCGAGAAGTCGATTGGGTTCAAATACAAGCCTTAATGATTCGTGAAGTCGAACGGAGTCAAATAGTTGGTGCTTGTTGATCCGAGAAGGCGAATTAGGTCACATTGTGCGTACGTGGTGACTTGGTATAACAAACGGATCAAGTTATGGATACTTGTTGATCCGAGAAGCCGAATTGGGTCAATTGAAAGACTTGTTGTTACGAGAAGTCAATTGGGTTCAAATACAAGCCTTAATGATTCGTGAAGTCGAACGAAGTGAATTAGTTGGTGCTTGATGATCCGAGAAGGCGAATTGGGTCACATTGTGCGTACTTGGTGACTTTATGAAACAAACGAATCAAGTTATGGATACTTGTTGATCCGAGAAGCCCAATTAAGTCAAATGGAAGACTTCTTGATCCGAGAAGTCAATTGGGTTCAAATACAAGCCTTAATGATTTGTGAAGTCGAACGGAGTCAAATAGTTGGTGCTTGTTGATCCAAGAAGGAGAATTGGGTCACATTGTGCGTACTTGGTGACTTGGTATAACAAACGGATCAAGTTATGGATACTTGTTGATCCGAGAAGCCGAATTGGGTCAATTGAAAGACTTGTTGATCCGAGAAGTCAATTGGGTTCAAATACAAGGCTTAATGATTCGTGAAGTTGAACGGAGTCAAATAGTTGATGCTTGTTGATCCGAGATGGCGAATTGGGTCACATTCTGCGTACTTGGTGACTTGGTAAAACAAACGTATCAAGTTATGGATACATGTTTATCCGAGAAGCCGAATTGGGTGAATTGAAACACTTGTTGATCCTTGAAGTCAATTGGGTTCAAATACAAGCCTTAATGATTCGTGAAGTCGAATGGAGTCAAATAGTTGGTGCTCGTTCATTCGAAAAGGCGAATTGGGTCACATTGTGCGTACTTGGTGACTTGGTAAAACAAACGGATCAAGTTATGTATACTTGTTGATCTGAGAAGCCCAATTGAGTCAAATGGAAGACTTGTTGATCCGAGAAGTCAATTTGGTTCAAATACAAGCCTTAATGATTCGTGAAGTCGAACGGAGTCAAATAGTTGGTGCTTGTTGATCCGAGAAGGCGAATTGGGTCACATTGTGCGTACTTGGTGACTTTATAAAACAAACGAATCAAGTTATGGATACTTGTTGATCCGAGAAGCCAATTTAAGTAAAATGGAAGACTTGTTGATCCGAGAAGTCAATTGGGTTCAAATACAAGCCTTAATGATTCATGAAGTCGAACGGAGTCAAATAGTTGGTGCGTGTTGATCCGAGAATGCGAATTGGGTCACATTGTGCGTACTTGGTGACTATTAAACAAATGAATTAAGTTATGGATACTTGTTGATCCGAGAAGCCCAATTAAGTCAAATGGAAGACTTGTTGATCCGAGAAGTTAATTTGGTTCAAATACAAGCCTTAATGATTCGTGAAGTCGAACGGAGTCAAACAGTTGGTGCTTGTTGATCCGAGAAGGCGAATTGGGTCACATTGTGCGTACTTGGTGACTTTATAAAACAAACGAATCAAGTTATGGATACTTGTTGATCCGAGAAGCCCAATTAAGTCAAATGGAAGACTTGTCGATCCGAGAAGTCGATTGGGTTCAAATACAAGTCTCAATGATTCGTGAAGTCGAACGGAGTCAAATAGTTGGTGCTTGTTGATCCGAGAAGGAGAATTGGGTCACATTGTGCGTACTTGGTGACTTGGTATAACAAACGGATCAAGTTTTGGATACTTGTTGATCCGAGAAGCCGAATTGGGTCAATTGAAAGACTTGTTGATCCGAGAAGTCAATTGGGTTCAAGTACAAGCCTTCATCATTCGTAAAGTTGAACGGAGTCAAATAGTTGATGCTTGTTGATCCGAGATGGCGAATTGGGTCACATTTTGCGTACTTGGTGACTTGGTAAAACAAACGGATCAAGTTATGGATACTTGTTTATCTGAGAAGCCGAATTGGGTCAATTGAAACACTTGTTGATCCGAGAAGTCAATTGGGTTCAAATACTAGCCTTAATGATTCGTGAAGTCGAACGGAGTCAAATAGTTGGTGCTCGTTCATTCGAGAAGGCGAATTGGGTCACATTGTGCGTACTTGGTGACTTGGTAAAACAAACGGATCAAGTTATGGATACTTGTTGATCCGAGGAACCGAATTTGGTCAATTGAAAGACTTTTTGATCCGAAAAGTCAATTGGGGTCAAATACAAGCCTTAATGATTCGTGAAGTCGAACGGAGTCAAATTGTTGGTGCTTGTTGATCTGAGAAGGCGAATTGGGTCACATTGTGCATACTTGGTGACTTTATAAAACAAACGAATCAAGTTATGGATACTTGTTGATCCGAGAAGCCCAATTAAGTCAAATGGAGGACTTGTTGATCCGAGAAGTCAATTGGGTTCAAATACAAGCCTTAATGATTCATGAAGTCGAACGGAGTCAAATAGTTGGTGTTTGTTGATCCGAGAAGGCGTATTGGGTCACATTGTGCGTACTTGGTGACTTGGTATAACAAACGGATCAAGTTATGGATACTTGTTGATCCTAGGAGCCGAATTGGGTCAATTGAAAGACTTGTTGATCCGAGAAGTCAATTGGGTTCAAATACAAGCCTTAATGATTTGTGAAGTCGAACGGAGTCAAATAGTTGGTGCTTGTTGATCCAAGAAGGAGAATTGGGTCACATTGTGCGTACTTGGTGACTTGGTATAACAAACGGATCAAGTTATGGATACTTGTTGATCCGAGAAGCCGAATTGGGTCAATTGAAAGACTTGTTGATCCGAGAAGTCAATTGGGTTCAAATACAAGGCTTAATGATTCGTGAAGTTGAACGGAGTCAAATAGTTGATGCTTGTTGATCCGAGATGGCGAATTGGGTCACATTCTGCGTACTTGGTGACTTCGAAAAACAAACGTATCAAGTTATGGATACATGTTTATCCGAGAAGCCGAATTGGGTGAATTGAAACACTTGTTGATCCTAGAAGTCAATTGGGTTCAAATACAAGCCTTAATGATTCGTGAAGTCGAATGGAGTCAAATAGTTGGTGCTCGTTCATTCGAAAAGGCGAATTGGGTCACATTGTGCGTACTTGGTGACTTGGTAAAACAAACGGATCAAGTTATGTATACTTGTTGATCCGAGAAGCCCAATTGAGTCAAATGGAAGACTTGTTGATCCGAGAAGTCAATTTGGTTCAAATACAAGCCTTAATGATTCGTGAAGTCGAACGGAGTCAAATAGTTGGTGCTTGTTGATCCGAGAAGGCGAATTGGGTCACATTGTGCGTACTTGGTGACTTTATAAAACAAACGAATCAAGTTATGGATACTTGTTGATCCGAGAAGCCAATTTAAGTCAAATGGAAGACTTGTTGATCCGAGAAGTCAATTGGGTTCAAATACAAGCCTTAATGATTCATGAAGTCGAACGGAGTCAAATAGTTGGTGCGTGTTGATCCGAGAATGCGAATTGGGTCACATTGTGCGTACTTGGTGACTATTAAACAAATGAATTAAGTTATGGATACTTGTTGATCCGAGAAGCCCAATTAAGTCAAATGGAAGACTTGTTGATCCGAGAAGTTAATTTGGTTCAAATACAAGCCTTAATGATTCGTGAAGTCGAACGGAGTCAAACAGTTGGTGCTTGTTGATCCGAGAAGGCGAATTGTGTCACATTGTGTGTACTTGGTGACTTTATAAAACAAACGAATCAAGTTATGGATACTTGTTGATCCGAGAAGCCCAATTAAGTCAAATGGAAGACTTGTCGATCCGAGAAGTCGATTGGGTTCAAATACAAGCCTTAATGATTCGTGAAGTCGAACGGAGTCAAATAGTTGGTGCTTGTTGATCCGAGAAGGAGAATTGGGTCACATTGTGCGTACTTGGTGACTTGGTATAACAAACGGATCAAGTTTTGGATACTTGTTGATCCGAGAAGCCGAATTGGGTCAATTGAAAGACTTGTTGATCCGAGAAGTCAATTGGGTTCAAGTACAAGCCTTCATCATTCGTAAAGTTGAACGGAGTCAAATAGTTGATGCTTGTTGATCCGAGATGGCGAATTGGGTCACATTTTGCGTACTTGGTGACTTGGTAAAACAAACGGATCAAGTTATGGATACTTGTTTATCTGAGAAGCCGAGTTGGGTCAATTGAAACACTTGTTGATCCGAGAAGTCAATTGGGTTCAAATACTAGCCTTAATGATTCGTGAAGTCGAACGGAGTCAAATAGTTGGTGCTCGTTCATTCGAGAAGGCGAATTGGGTCACATTGTGCGTACTTGGTGACTTGGTAAAACAAACGGATCAAGTTATGGATACTTGTTGATCCGAGGAACCGAATTTGGTCAATTGAAAGACTTTTTTATCCGAAAAGTCAATTGGGGTCAAATACAAGCCTTAATGATTCGTGAAGTCGAACGGAGTCAAATTGTTGGTGCTTGTTGATCTGAGAAGGCGAATTGGGTCACATTGTGCATACTTGGTGACTTTATAAAACAAACGAATCAAGTTATGGATACTTGTTGATCCGAGAAGCCCAATTAAGTCAAATGGAGGACTTGTTGATCCGAGAAGTCAATTGGGTTCAAATACAAGCCTTAATGATTCATGAAGTCGAACGGAGTCAAATAGTTGGTGTTTGTTGATCCGAGAAGGCGAATTGGGTCACATTGTGCGTACTTGGTGACTTGGTATAACAAACGGATCAAGTTATGGATACTTGTTGATCCTAGGAGCCGAATTGGGTCAATTGAAAGACTTGTTGATCCGAGAAGTCAATTGGGTTCAAATACAAGCCTTAATGATTTGTGAAGTCGAACGGAGTCAAATAGTTGGTGCTTGTTGATCCAAGAAGGAGAATTGGGTCACATTGTGCGTACTTGGTGACTTGGTATAAAAAACGGATCAAGTTATGGATACTTGTTGATCCGAGAAGCCGAATTGGGTCAATTGAAAGACTTGTTGATCCGAGAAGTCAATTGGGTTCAAATACAAGGCTTAATGATTCGTGAAGTTGAACGGAGTCAAATAGTTGATGCTTGTTGATCCGAGATGGCGAATTGGGTCACATTCTGCGTACTTGGTGACTTGGAAAAACAAACGTATCAAGTTATGGATACATGTTTATCCGAGAAGCCGAATTGGGTGAATTGAAACACTTGTTGATCCTAGAAGTCAATTGGGTTCAAATACAAGCCTTAATGATTCGTGAAGTCGAATGGAGTCAAATAGTTGGTGCTCGTTCATTCGAAAAGGCGAATTGGGTCACATTGTGCGTACTTGGTGACTTGGTAAAACAAACGGATCAAGTTATGTATACTTGTTGATCCGAGAAGCCCAATTGAGTCAAATGGAAGACTTGTTGATCCGAGAAGTCAATTTGGTTCAAATACAAGCCTTAATGATTCGTGAAGTCGAACGGAGTCAAATAGTTGGTGCTTGTTGATCCGAGAAGGCGAATTGGGTCACATTGTGCGTACTTGGTGACTTTATAAAACAAACGAATCAAGTTATGGATACTTGTTGATCCGAGAAGCCAATTTAAGTCAAATGGAAGACTTGTTGATCCGAGAAGTCAATTGGGTTCAAATACAAGCCTTAATGATTCGTGAAGTCGAACGGAGTCAAATAGTTGGTGCTTGTTGATCCGAGAAGGCGAATTGGGTCACATTGTGCGTACTTGGTGACTTGGTATAACAAACGGATCAAGTTATGGATACTTGTTGATCCTAGGAGCCGAATTGGGTCAATTGAAAGACTTGTTGATCCGAGAAGTCAATTGGGTTCAAATACAAGCCTTAGGGATTCGTGAAGTCGAACGGAGTCATTTAGTTGGTGCTCGTTGATCCGAGAATGCGAATTGGGTCACACTGTGCGTACTTGGTGACTTGGTAAAACAAACGGATCAAGTTATGGATACTTGTTGATCCGAGGAGCCGAATTTGGTCAATTGAAAGACTTGTTGATCCGAGAAGTCAATTGGGTTCAAATACAAGCCTTAATGATTCGTGAAGTCGAACGGAGTCAAATAGTTGGTGCTTGTTGATCCGAGAAGGCGAATTGGGTCACATTGTGCGTACTTGGTGACTTTATAAAACAAACGAATCAAGTTAAGGATACTTGTCGATCCGAGAAGCCTAATTAAGTCAAATGGAAGACTTGTTGATCCGAGAAGTCGATTGGGTTCAAATATAAGCCTTAATGATTCGTGAAGTCGAACGGAGTCAAACAGTTGGTGCTTGTTGATCCGAGAAGGCGAATTGGGTCACATTGTGCGTACTTGGTGACTTTATAAAACAAACGAATCAAGTTATGGATACTTGTTGATCCGAGAAGCCCAATTAAGTCAAATGGAAGACTTGTCGATCCGAGAAGTCGATTGGGTTCAAATACAAGCCTTAATGATTCGTGAAGTCGAACGGAGTCAAATAGTTGGTGCTTGTTGATCCGAGAAGGCGAATTAGGTCACATTGTGCGTACGTGGTGACTTGGTATAACAAACGGATCAAGTTATGGATACTTGTTGATCCGAGAAGCCGAATTGGGTCAATTGAAAGACTTGTTGATACGAGAAGTCAATTGGGTTCAAATACAAGCCTTAATGATTCGTGAAGTCGAACGAAGTGAATTAGTTGGTGCTTGTTGATCCGAGAAGGCGAATTGGATCACATTGTGCGTACTTGGTGACTTTATGAAACAAACGAATCAAGTTATGGATACTTGTTGATCCGAGAAGCCCAATTAAGTCAAATGGAAGACTCCTTGATCCGAGAAGTCAATTGGGTTCAAATACAAGCCTTAATGATTTGTGAAGTCGAACGGAGTCAAATAGTTGGTGCTTGTTGATCCAAGAAGGAGAATTGGGTCACATTGTGCGTACTTGGTGACTTGGTATAACAAACGGATCAAGTTATGGATACTTGTTGATCCGAGAAGCCGAATTGGGTCAATTGAAAGACTTGTTGATCCGAGAAGTCAATTGGGTTCAAATACAAGGCTTAATGATTCGTGAAGTTGAACGGAGTCAAATAGTTGATGCTTGTTGATCCGAGATGGCGAATTGGGTCACATTCTGCGTACTTGGTGACTTGGAAAAACAAACGTATCAAGTTATGGATACATGTTTATCCGAGAAGCCGAATTGGGTGAATTGAAACACTCGTTGATCCTAGAAGTCAATTGGGTTCAAATACAAGCCTTAATGATTCGTGAAGTCGAATGGAGTCAAATAGTTGGTGCTCGTTCATTCGAAAAGGCGAATTGGGTCACATTGTGCGTACTTGGTGACTTGGTAAAACAAACGGATCAAGTTATGTATACTTGTTGATCCGAGAAGCCCAATTGAGTCAAATGGAAGACTTGTTGATCCGAGAAGTCAATTTGGTTCAAATACAAGCCTTAATGATTCGTGAAGTCGAACGGAGTCAAATAGTTGGTGCTTGTTGATCCGAGAAGGCGAATTGGGTCACATTGTGCGTACTTGGTGACTTTATAAAACAAACGAATCAAGTTATGGATACTTGTTGATCCGAGAAGCCAATTTAAGTCAAATGGAAGACTTGTTGATCCGAGAAGTCAATTGGGTTCAAATACAAGCCTTAATGATTCGTGAAGTCGAACGGAGTCAAATAGTTGGTGCTTGTTGATCCGAGAAGGCGAATTGGGTCACATTGTGCGTACTTGGTGACTTGGTATAACAAACGGATCAAGTTATGGATACTTGTTGATCCTAGGAGCCGAATTGGGTCAATTGAAAGACTTGTTGATCCGAGAAGTCAATTGGGTTCAAATACAAGCCTTAGGGATTCGTGAAGTCGAACGGAGTCAATTAGTTGGTGCTCGTTGATCCGAGAATGCGAATTGGGTCACACTGTGCGTACTTGGTGACTTGGTAAAACAAACGGATCAAGTTATGGATACTTGTTGATCCGAGAAGCCGAATTGGGTCAATTGAAAGACTTGTTGATCCGAGAAGTCAATTGGGTTCAAATACAAGGCTTAATGATTCGTGAAGTTGAACGGAGTCAAATAGTTGATGCTTGTTGATCCGAGATGGCGAATTGGGTCACATTCTGCGTACTTGGTGACTTGGAAAAACAAACGTATCAAGTTATGGATACATGTTTATCCGAGAAGCCGAATTGGGTGAATTGAAACACTTGTTGATCCTAGAAGTCAATTGGGTTCAAATACAAGCCTTAATGATTCGTGAAGTCGAATGGAGTCAAATAGTTGGTGCTCGTTCATTCGAAAAGGCGAATTGGGTCACATTGTGCGTACTTGGTGACTTGGTAAAACAAACGGATCAAGTTATGTATACTTGTTGATCCGAGAAGCCCAATTGAGTCAAATGGAAGACTTGTTGATCCGAGAAGTCAATTTGGTTCAAATACAAGCCTTAATGATTCGTGAAGTCGAACGGAGTCAAATAGTTGGTGCTTGTTGATCCGAGAAGGCGAATTGGGTCACATTGTGCGTACTTGGTGACTTTATAAAACAAACGAATCAAGTTATGGATACTTGTTGATCCGAGAAGCCAATTTAAGTCAAATGGAAGACTTGTTGATCCGAGAAGTCAATTGGGTTCAAATACAAGCCTTAATGATTCGTGAAGTCGAACGGAGTCAAATAGTTGGTGCTTGTTGATCCGAGAAGGCGAATTGGGTCACATTGTGCGTACTTGGTGACTTGGTATAACAAACGGATCAAGTTATGGATACTTGTTGATCCTAGGAGCCGAATTGGGTCAATTGAAAGACTTGTTGATCCGAGAAGTCAATTGGGTTCAAATACAAGCCTTAGGGATTCGTGAAGTCGAACGGAGTCATTTAGTTGGTGCTCGTTGATCCGAGAATGCGAATTGGGTCACACTGTGCGTACTTGGTGACTTGGTAAAACAAACGGATCAAGTTATGGATACTTGTTGATCCGAGGAGCCGAATTTGGTCAATTGAAAGACTTGTTGATCCGAGAAGTCAATTGGGTTCAAATACAAGCCTTAATGATTCGTGAAGTCGAACGGAGTCAAATAGTTGGTGCTTGTTGATCCGAGAAGGCGAATTGGGTCACATTGTGCGTACTTGGTGACTTTATAAAACAAACGAATCAAGTTAAGGATACTTGTCGATCCGAGAAGCCTAATTAAGTCAAATGGAAGACTTGTTGATCCGAGAAGTCGATTGGGTTCAAATATAAGCCTTAATGATTCGTGAAGTCGAACGGAGTCAAACAGTTGGTGCTTGTTGATCCGAGAAGGCGAATTGGGTCACATTGTGCGTACTTGGTGACTTTATAAAACAAACGAATCAAGTTATGGATACTTGTTGATCCGAGAAGCCCAATTAAGTCAAATGGAAGACTTGTCGATCCGAGAAGTCGATTGGGTTCAAATACAAGCCTTAATGATTCGTGAAGTCGAACGGAGTCAAATAGTTGGTGCTTGTTGATCCGAGAAGGCGAATTAGGTCACATTGTGCGTACGTGGTGACTTGGTATAACAAACGGATCAAGTTATGGATAATTGTTGATCCGAGAAGCCGAATTGGGTCAATTGAAAGACTTGTTGATACGAGAAGTCAATTGGGTTCAAATACAAGCCTTAATGATTCGTGAAGTCGAACGAAGTGAATTAGTTGGTGCTTGTTGATCCGAGAAGGCGAATTGGATCACATTGTGCGTACTTGGTGACTTTATGAAACAAACGAATCAAGTTATGGATACTTGTTGATCCGAGAAGCCCAATTAAGTCAAATGGAAGACTCCTTGATCCGAGAAGTCAATTGGGTTCAAATACAAGCCTTAATGATTTGTGAAGTCGAACGGAGTCAAATAGTTGGTGCTTGTTGATCCAAGAAGGAGAATTGGGTCACATTGTGCGTACTTGGTGACTTGGTATAACAAACGGATCAAGTTATGGATACTTGTTGATCCGAGAAGCCGAATTGGGTCAATTGAAAGACTTGTTGATCCGAGAAGTCAATTGGGTTCAAATACAAGGCTTAATGATTCGTGAAGTTGAACGGAGTCAAATAGTTGATGCTTGTTGATCCGAGATGGCGAATTGGGTCACATTCTGCGTACTTGGTGACTTGGAAAAACAAACGTATCAAGTTATGGATACATGTTTATCCGAGAAGCCGAATTGGGTGAATTGAAACACTCGTTGATCCTAGAAGTCAATTGGGTTCAAATACAAGCCTTAATGATTCGTGAAGTCGAATGGAGTCAAATAGTTGGTGCTCGTTCATTCGAAAAGGCGAATTGGGTCACATTGTGCGTACTTGGTGACTTGGTAAAACAAACGGATCAAGTTATGTATACTTGTTGATCCGAGAAGCCCAATTGAGTCAAATGGAAGACTTGTTGATCCGAGAAGTCAATTTGGTTCAAATACAAGCCTTAATGATTCGTGAAGTCGAACGGAGTCAAATAGTTGGTGCTTGTTGATCCGAGAAGGCGAATTGGGTCACATTGTGCGTACTTGGTGACTTTATAAAACAAACGAATCAAGTTATGGATACTTGTTGATCCGAGAAGCCAATTTAAGTCAAATGGAAGACTTGTTGATCCGAGAAGTCAATTGGGTTCAAATACAAGCCTTAATGATTCGTGAAGTCGAACGGAGTCAAATAGTTGGTGCTTGTTGATCCGAGAAGGCGAATTGGGTCACATTGTGCGTACTTGGTGACTTGGTATAACAAACGGATCAAGTTATGGATACTTGTTGATCCTAGGAGCCGAATTGGGTCAATTGAAAGACTTGTTGATCCGAGAAGTCAATTGGGTTCAAATACAAGCCTTAGGGATTCGTGAAGTCGAACGGAGTCAATTAGTTGGTGCTCGTTGATCCGAGAATGCGAATTGGGTCACACTGTGCGTACTTGGTGACTTGGTAAAACAAACGGATCAAGTTATGGATACTTGTTGATCCGAGGAGCCGAATTTGGTCAATTGAAAGACTTGTTGATCCGAGAAGTCAATTGGGTTCAAATACAAGCCTTAATGATTCGTGAAGTCGAACGGAGTCAAATAGTTGGTGCTTGTTGATCCGAGAAGGCGAATTAGGTCACATTGTGCGTACGTGGTGACTTGGTATAACAAACGGATCAAGTTATGGATACTTGTTGATCCGAGAAGCCGAATTGGGTCAATTGAAAGACTTGTTGATACGAGAAGTCAATTGGGTTCAAATACAAGCCTTAATGATTCGTGAAGTCGAACGAAGTGAATTAGTTGGTGCTTGTTGATCCGAGAAGGCGAATTGGATCACATTGTGCGTACTTGGTGACTTTATGAAACAAACGAATCAAGTTATGGATACTTGTTGATCCGAGAAGCCCAATTAAGTCAAATGGAAGACTTCTTGATCCGAGAAGTCAATTGGGTTCAAATACAAGCCTTAATGATTTGTGAAGTCGAACGGAGTCAAATAGTTGGTGCTTGTTGATCCAAGAAGGAGAATTGGGTCACATTGTGCGTACTTGGTGACTTGGTATAACAAACGGATCAAGTTATGGATACTTGTTGATCCGAGAAGCCGAATTGGGTCAATTGAAAGACTTGTTGATCCGAGAAGTCAATTGGGTTCAAATACAAGGCTTAATGATTCGTGAAGTTGAACGGAGTCAAATAGTTGATGCTTGTTGATCCGAGATGGCGAATTGGGTCACATTCTGCGTACTTGGTGACTTGGAAAAACAAACGTATCAAGTTATGGATACATGTTTATCCGAGAAGCCGAATTGGGTGAATTGAAACACTCGTTGATCCTAGAAGTCAATTGGGTTCAAATACAAGCCTTAATGATTCATGAAGTCGAATGGAGTCAAATAGTTGGTGCTCGTTCATTCGAAAAGGCGAATTGGGTCACATTGTGCGTACTTGGTGACTTGGTAAAACAAACGGATCAAGTTATGTATACTTGTTGATCCGAGAAGCCCAATTGAGTCAAATGGAAGACTTGTTGATCCGAGAAGTCAATTTGGTTCAAATACAAGCCTTAATGATTCGTGAAGTCGAACGGAGTCAAATAGTTGGTGCTTGTTGATCCGAGAAGGCGAATTGGGTCACATTGTGCGTACTTGGTGACTTTATAAAACAAACGAATCAAGTTATGGATACTTGTTGATCCGAGAAGCCAATTTAAGTCAAATGGAAGACTTGTTGATCCGAGAAGTCAATTGGGTTCAAATACAAGCCTTAATGATTCGTGAAGTCGAACGGAGTCAAATAGTTGGTGCTTGTTGATCCGAGAAGGCGAATTGGGTCACATTGTGCGTACTTGGTGACTTGGTATAACAAACGGATCAAGTTATGGATACTTGTTGATCCTAGGAGCCGAATTGGGTCAATTGAAAGACTTGTTGATCCGAGAAGTCAATTGGGTTCAAATACAAGCCTTAGGGATTCGTGAAGTCGAACGGAGTCAATTAGTTGGTGCTCGTTGATCCGAGAATGCGAATTGGGTCACACTGTGCGTACTTGGTGACTTGGTAAAACAAACAGATCAAGTTATGGATACTTGTTGATCCGAGGAGCCGAATTTGGTCAATTGAAAGACTTGTTGATCCGAGAAGTCAATTGGGTTCAAATACAAGCCTTAATGATTCGTGAAGTCGAACGGAGTCAAATAGTTGGTGCTTGTTGATCCGAGAAGGCGAATTGGGTCACATTGTGCGTACTTGGTGACTTTATAAAACAAACGAATCAAGTTAAGGATACTTGTCGATCCGAGAAGCCTAATTAAGTCAAATGGAAGACTTGTTGATCCGAGAAGTCGATTGGGTTCAAATACAAGCCTTAATGATTCGTGAAGTCGAACGGAGTCAAACAGTTGGTGCTTGTTGATCCGAGAAGGCGAATTGGGTCACATTGTGCGTACTTGGTGACTTTATAAAACAAACGAATCAAGTTATGGATACTTGTTGATCCGAGAAGCCCAATTAAGTCAAATGGAAGACTTGTCGATCCGAGAAGTCGATTGGGTTCAAATACAAGCCTTAATGATTCGTGAAGTCGAACGGAGTCAAATAGTTGGTGCTTGTTGATCCGAGAAGGCGAATTAGGTCACATTGTGCGTACGTGGTGACTTGGTATAACAAACGGATCAAGTTATGGATACTTGTTGATCCGAGAAGCCGAATTGGGTCAATTGAAAGACTTGTTGATACGAGAAGTCAATTGGGTTCAAATACAAGCCTTAATGATTCGTGAAGACGAACGAAGTGAATTAGTTGGTGCTTGTTGATCCGAGAAGGCGAATTGGGTCACATTGTGCGTACTTGGTGACTTTACGAAACAAACGAATCAAGTTATGGATACTTGTTGATCCGAGAAGCCCAATTAAGTCAAATGGAAGACTTCTTGATCCGAGAAGTCAATTGGGTTCAAATACAAGCCTTAATGATTTGTGAAGTCGAACGGAGTCAAATAGTTGGTGCTTGTTGATCCAAGAAGGAGAATTGGGTCACATTGTGCGTACTTGGTGACTTGGTATAACAAACGGATCAAGTTACGGATACTTGTTGATCCGAGAAGCCGAATTGGGTCAATTGAAAGACTTGTTGATCCGAGAAGTCAATTGGGTTCAAATACAAGGCTTAATGATTCGTGAAGTTGAACGGAGTCAAATAGTTGATGCTTGTTGATACGAGATGGCGAATTGGGTCACATTCTGCGTACTTGGTGACTTGGAAAAACAAACGTATCAAGTTATGGATACATGTTTATCCGAGAAGCCGAATTGGGTGAATTGAAACACTTGTTGATCCTAGAAGTCAATTGGGTTCAAATACAAGCCTTAATGATTCGTGAAGTCGAATGGAGTCAAATAGTTGGTGCTCGTTCATTCGAAAAGGCGAATTGGGTCACATTGTGCGTACTTGGTGACTTGGTAAAACAAACGGATCAAGTTATGTATACTTGTTGATCCGAGAAGTCCAATTGAGTCAAATGGAAGACTTGTTGATCCGAGAAATCAATTTGGTTCAAATACAAGCCTTAATGATTCGTGAAGTCGAACGGAGTCAAATAGTTGGTGCTTGTTGATCCGAGAAGGCGAATTGGGTCACATTGTGCGTACTTGGTGACTTTATAAAACAAACGAATCAAGTTATGGATACTTGTTGATCCGAGAAGCCAATTTAAGTCAAATGGAAGACTTGTTGATCCGAGAAGTCAATTGGGTTCAAATACAAGCCTTAATGATTCGTGAAGTCGAACGGAGTCAAATAGTTGGTGCTTGTTGATCCGAGAAGGCGAATTGGGTCACATTGTGCGTACTTGGTGACTTGGTATAACAAACGGATCAAGTTATGGATACTTGTTGATCCTAGGAGCCGAATTGGGTCAATTGAAAGACTTGTTGATCCGAGAAGTCAATTGGGTTCAAATACAAGCCTTAGGGATTCGTGAAGTCGAACGGAGTCAATTAGTTGGTGCTCGTTGATCCGAGAATGCGAATTGGGTCACATTGTGCGTACTTGGTGACTTTACGAAACAAACGAATCAAGTTATGGATACTTGTTGATCCGAGAAGCCCAATTAAGTCAAATGGAAGACTTCTTGATCCGAGAAGTCAATTGGGTTCAAATACAAGCCTTAATGATTTGTGAAGTCGAACGGAGTCAAATAGTTGGTGCTTGTTGATCCAAGAAGGAGAATTGGGTCACATTGTGCGTACTTGGTGACTTGGTATAACAAACGGATCAAGTTACGGATACTTGTTGATCCGAGAAGCCGAATTGGGTCAATTGAAAGACTTGTTGATCCGAGAAGTCAATTGGGTTCAAATACAAGGCTTAATGATTCGTGAAGTTGAACGGAGTCAAATAGTTGATGCTTGTTGATACGAGATGGCGAATTGGGTCACATTCTGCGTACTTGGTGACTTGGAAAAACAAACGTATCAAGTTATGGATACATGTTTATCCGAGAAGCCGAATTGGGTGAATTGAAACACTTGTTGATCCTAGAAGTCAATTGGGTTCAAATACAAGCCTTAATGATTCGTGAAGTCGAATGGAGTCAAATAGTTGGTGCTCGTTCATTCGAAAAGGCGAATTGGGTCACATTGTGCGTACTTGGTGACTTGGTAAAACAAACGGATCAAGTTATGTATACTTGTTGATCCGAGAAGTCCAATTGAGTCAAATGGAAGACTTGTTGATCCGAGAAATCAATTTGGTTCAAATACAAGCCTTAATGATTCGTGAAGTCGAACGGAGTCAAATAGTTGGTGCTTGTTGATCCGAGAAGGCGAATTGGGTCACATTGTGCGTACTTGGTGACTTTATAAAACAAACGAATCAAGTTATGGATACTTGTTGATCCGAGAAGCCAATTTAAGTCAAATGGAAGACTTGTTGATCCGAGAAGTCAATTGGGTTCAAATACAAGCCTTAATGATTCGTGAAGTCGAACGGAGTCAAATAGTTGGTGCTTGTTGATCCGAGAAGGCGAATTGGGTCACATTGTGCGTACTTGGTGACTTGGTATAACAAACGGATCAAGTTATGGATACTTGTTGATCCTAGGAGCCGAATTGGGTCAATTGAAAGACTTGTTGATCCGAGAAGTCAATTGGGTTCAAATACAAGCCTTAGGGATTCGTGAAGTCGAACGGAGTCAATTAGTTGGTGCTCGTTGATCCGAGAATGCGAATTGGGTCACATTGTGCGTACTTGGTGACTATTAAACAAATGAATTAAGTTATGGATACTTGTTGATCCGAGAAGCCCAATTAAGTCAAATGGAAGACTTGTTGATCCGAGAAGTTAATTTGGTTCAAATACAAGCCTTAATGATTCGTGAAGTCGAACGGAGTCAAACAGTTGGTGCTTGTTGATCCGAGAAGGCGAATTGGGTCACATTGTGCGTACTTGGTGACTTTATAAAACAAACGAATCAAGTTATGGATACTTGTTGATCCGAGAAGCCCAATTAAGTCAAATGGAAGACTTGTCGATCCGAGAAGTCGATTGGGTTCAAATACAAGCCTTAATGATTCGTGAAGTCGAACGGAGTCAAATAGTTGGTGCTTGTTGATCCGAGAAGGCGAATTAGGTCACATTGTGCGTACGTGGTGACTTGGTATAACAAACGGATCAAGTTATGGATACTTGTTGATCCGAGAAGCCGAATTGGGTCAATTGAAAGACTTGTTGATACGAGAAGTCAATTGGGTTCAAATACAAGCCTTAATGATTCGTGAAGTAGAACGAAGTGAATTAGTTGGTGCTTGTTGATCCGAGAAGGCGAATTGGGTCTCATTGTGCGTACTTGGTGACTTTATGAAACAAACGAATCAAGTTATGGATACTTGTTGATCCGAGAAGCCCAATTAAGTCAAATGGAAGACTTCTTGATCCGAGAAGTCAATTGGGTTCAAATACAAGCCTTAATGATTTGTGAAGTCGAACGGAGTCAAATAGTTGGTGCTTGTTGATCCAAGAAGGAGAATTGGGTCACATTGTGCGTACTTGGTGACTTGGTATAACAAACGGATCAAGTTATGGATACTTGTTGATCCGAGAAGCCGAATTGGGTCAATTGAAAGACTTGTTGATCCGAGAAGTCAATTGGGTTCAAATACAAGGCTTAATGATTCGTGAAGTTGAACGGAGTCAAATAGTTGATGCTTGTTGATTCGAGATGGCGAATTGGGTCACATTCTGCGTACTTGGTGACTTGGAAAAACAAACGTATCAAGTTATGGATACATGTTTATCCGAGAAGCCGAATTGGGTGAATTGAAACACTCGTTGATCCTAGAAGTCAATTGGGTTCAAATACAAGCCTTAATGATTCGTGAAGTCGAATGGAGTCAAATAGTTGGTGCTCGTTCATTCGAAAAGGCGAATTGGGTCACATTGTGCGTACTTGGTGACTTGGTAAAACAAACGGATCAAGTTATGTATACTTGTTGATCCGAGAAGCCCAATTGAGTCAAATGGAAGACTTGTTGATCCGAGAAGTCAATTTGGTTCAAATACAAGCCTTAATGATTCGTGAAGTCGAACGGAGTCAAATAGTTGGTGCTTGTTGATCCGAGAAGGCGAATTGGGTCACATTGTGCGTACTTGGTGACTTTATAAAACAAACGAATCAAGTTATGGATACTTGTTGATCCGAGAAGCCAATTTAAGTCAAATGGAAGACTTGTTGATCCGAGAAGTTAATTGGGTTCAAATACAAGCCTTAATGATTCGTGAAGTCGAACGGAGTCAAATAGTTGGTGCTTGTTGATCCGAGAAGGCGAATTGGGTCACATTGTGCGTACTTGGTGACTTGGTATAACAAACGGATCAAGTTATGGATACTTGTTGATCCTAGGAGCCGAATTGGGTCAATTGAAAGACTTGTTGATCCGAGAAGTCAATTGGGTTCAAATACAAGCCTTAGGGATTCGTGAAGTCGAACGGAGTCAATTAGTTGGTGCTCGTTGATCCGAGAATGCGAATTGGGTCACACTGTGCGTACTTGGTGACTTGGTAAAACAAACGGATCAAGTTATGGATACTTGTTGATCCGAGGAGTCGAATTTGGTCAATTGAAAGACTTGTTGATCCGAGAAGTCAATTGGGGTCAAATACAAGCCTTAATGATTCGTGAAGTCGAACGGAGTCAAATAGTTAGTGCTTGTTGATCCGAGAAGGCGAATTGGGTCACATTGTGCGTACTTGGTGACTTTATAAAACAAACGAATCAAGTTAAGGATACTTGTCGATCCGAGAAGCCTAATTAAGTCAAATGGAAGACTTGTTGATCCGAGAAGTCGATTGGGTTCAAATACAAGCCTTAATGATTCGTGAAGTCGAACGGAGTCAAATAGTTGGTGCTTGTTGATCCGAGAAGGCGAATTGGGTCACATTGTGCGTACTTGGTGACTTGGTAATAACAAACGGATCAAGTTAAGGATACTTGTTGATCCGACAAGCCGAATTGGGTCAATTGAAAGACTTGTTGATCCGAGAAGTCAATTGGGTTCAAATACAAGCCTTAATGATTCACGAAGTCGAACGGAGTCAAATAGTTGGTGCGTGTTGATCCGAGAATGCGAATTGGGTCACATTGTGCGTACTTGGTGACTATTAAACAAATGAATTAAGTTATGGATACTTGTTGATCCGAGAAGCCCAATTAAGTCAAATGGAAGACTTGTTGATCCGAGAAGTTAATTTGGTTCAAATACAAGCCTTAATGATTCGTGAAGTCGAACGGAGTCAAACAGTTGGTGCTTGTTGATCCGAGAAGGCGAATTGGGTCACATTGTGCGTACTTGGTGACTTTATAAAACAAACGAATCAAGTTATGGATACTTGTTGATCCGAGAAGCCCAATTAAGTCAAATGGAAGACTTGTCGATCCGAGAAGTCGATTGGGTTCAAATACAAGCCTTAATGATTCGTGAAGTCGAACGGAGTCAAATAGTTGGTGCTTGTTGATCCGAGAAGGCGAATTAGGTCACATTGTGCGTACGTGGTGACTTGGTATAACAAACGGATCAAGTTATGGATACTTGTTGATCCGAGAAGCCGAATTGGGTCAATTGAAAGACTTGTTGATACGAGAAGTCAATTGGGTTCAAATACAAGCCTTAATGATTCGTGAAGTCGAACGAAGTGAATTAGTTGGTGCTTGTTGATCCGAGAAGGCGAATTGGGTCACATTGTGCGTACTTGGTGACTTTATGAAACAAACGAATCAAGTTATGGATACTTGTTGATCCGAGAAGCCCAATTAAGTCAAATGGAAGACTTCTTGATCCGAGAAGTCAATTGGGTTCAAATACAAGCCTTAATGATTTGTGAAGTCGAACGGAGTCAAATAGTTGGTGCTTGTTGATCCAAGAAGGAGAATTGAGTCACATTGTGCGTACTTGGTGACTTGGTATAACAAACGGATCAAGTTATGGATACTTGTTGATCCGAGAAGCCGAATTGGGTCAATTGAAAGACTTGTTGATCCGAGAAGTCAATTGGGTTCAAATACAAGGCTTAATGATTCGTGAAGTTGAACGGAGTCAAATAGTTGATGCTTGTTGATCCGAGATGGCGAATTGGGTCACATTCTGCATACTTGGTGACTTGGAAAAACAAACGTATCAAGTTATGGATACATGTTTATCCGAGAAGCCGAATTGGGTGAATTGAAACACTTGTTGATCCTAGAAGTCAATTGGGTTCAAATACAAGCCTTAATGATTCGTGAAGTCGAATGGAGTCAAATAGTTGGTGCTCGTTCATTCGAAAAGGCGAATTGGGTCACATTGTGCGTACTTGGTGACTTGGTAAAACAAACGGATCAAGTTATGTATACTTGTTGATCCGAGAAGCCCAATTGAGTCAAATGGAAGACTTGTTGATCCGAGAAGTCAATTTGGTTCAAATACAAGCCTTAATGATTCGTGAAGTCGAACGGAGTCAAATAGTTGGTGCTTGTTGATCCGAGAAGGCGAATTGGGTCACATTGTGCGTACTTGGTGACTTTATAAAACAAACGAATCAAGTTATGGATACTTGTTGATCCGAGAAGCCAATTTAAGTCAAATGGAAGACTTGTTGATCCGAGAAGTCAATTGGGTTCAAATACAAGCCTTAATGATTCGTGAAGTCGAACGGAGTCAAATAGTTGGTGCTTGTTGATCCGAGAAGGCGAATTGGGTCACATTGTGCGTACTTGGTGACTTGGTATAACAAACGGATCAAGTTATGGATACTTGTTGATCCTAGGAGCCGAATTGGGTCAATTGAAAGACTTGTTGATCCGAGAAGTCAATTGGGTTCAAATACAAGCCTTAGGGATTCGTGAAGTCGAACGGAGTCAATTAGTTGGTGCTCGTTGATCCGAGAATGCGAATTGGGTCACACTGTGCGTACTTGGTGACTTGGTAAAACAAACGGATCAAGTTATGGATACTTGTTGATCCGAGGAGCCGAATTTGGTCAATTGAAAGACTTGTTGATCCGAGAAGTCAATTGGGGTCAAATACAAGCCTTAATGATTCGTGAAGTCGAACGGAGTCAAATAGTTGGTGCTTGTTGATCCGAGAAGGCGAATTGGGTCACATTGTGCGTACTTGGTGACTTTATAAAACAAACGAATCAAGTTAAGGATACTTGTCGATCCGAGAAGCCTAATTAAGTCAAATTGAAGACTTGTTGATCCGAGAAGTCGATTGGGTTCAAATACAAGCCTTAATGATTCGTGAAGTCGAACGGAGTCAAATAGTTGGTGCTTGTTGATCCGAGAAGGCGAATTGGGTCACATTGTGCGTACTTGGTGACTTGGTAATAACAAACGGATCAAGTTAAGGATACTTGTTGATCCGACAAGCCGAATTGGGTCAATTGAAAGACTTGTTGATCCGAGAAGTCAATTGGGTTCAAATACAAGCCTTAATGATTCACGAAGTCGAACGGAGTCAAATAGTTGGTGCGTGTTGATCCGAGAATGCGAATTGGGTCACATTGTGCGTACTTGGTGACTATTAAACAAATGAATTAAGTTATGGATACTTGTTGATCCGAGAAGCCCAATTAAGTCAAATGGAAGACTTGTTGATCCGAGAAGTTAATTTGGTTCAAATACAAGCCTTAATGATTCGTGAAGTCGAACGGAGTCAAACAGTTGGTGCTTGTTGATCCGAGAAGGCGAATTGGGTCACATTGTGCGTACTTGGTGACTTTATAAAACAAACGAATCAAGTTATGGATACTTGTTGATCCGAGAAGCCCAATTAAGTCAAATGGAAGACTTGTCGATCCGAGAAGTCGATTGGGTTCAAATACAAGCCTTAATGATTCGTGAAGTCGAACGGAGTCAAATAGTTGGTGCTTGTTGATCCGAGAAGGCGAATTAGGTCACATTGTGCGTACGTGGTGACTTGGTATAACAAACGGATCAAGTTATGGATACTTGTTGATCCGAGAAGCCGAATTGGGTCAATTGAAAGACTTGTTGATACGAGAAGTCAATTGGGTTCAAATACAAGCCTTAATGATTCGTGAAGTCGAACGAAGTGAATTAGTTGGTGCTTGTTGATCCGAGAAGGCGAATTGGGTCACATTGTGCGTACTTGGTGACTTTATGAAACAAACGAATCAAGTTATGGATACTTGTTGATCCGAGAAGCCCAATTAAGTCAAATGGAAGACTTCTTGATCCGAGAAGTCAATTGGGTTCAAATACAAGCCTTAATGATTTGTGAAGTCGAACGGAGTCAAATAGTTGGTGCTTGTTGATCCAAGAAGGAGAATTGAGTCACATTGTGCGTACTTGGTGACTTGGTATAACAAACGGATCAAGTTATGGATACTTGTTGATCCGAGAAGCCGAATTGGGTCAATTGAAAGACTTGTTGATCCGAGAAGTCAATTGGGTTCAAATACAAGGCTTAATGATTCGTGAAGTTGAACGGAGTCAAATAGTTGATGCTTGTTGATCCGAGATGGCGAATTGGGTCACATTCTGCATACTTGGTGACTTGGAAAAACAAACGTATCAAGTTATGGATACATGTTTATCCGAGAAGCCGAATTGGGTGAATTGAAACACTTGTTGATCCTAGAAGTCAATTGGGTTCAAATACAAGCCTTAATGATTCGTGAAGTCGAATGGAGTCAAATAGTTGGTGCTCGTTCATTCGAAAAGGCGAATTGGGTCACATTGTGCGTACTTGGTGACTTGGTAAAACAAACGGATCAAGTTATGTATACTTGTTGATCCGAGAAGCCCAATTGAGTCAAATGGAAGACTTGTTGATCCGAGAAGTCAATTTGGTTCAAATACAAGCCTTAATGATTCGTGAAGTCGAACGGAGTCAAATAGTTGGTGCTTGTTGATCCGAGAAGGCGAATTGGGTCACATTGTGCGTACTTGGTGACTTTATAAAACAAACGAATCAAGTTATGGATACTTGTTGATCCGAGAAGCCAATTTAAGTCAAATGGAAGACTTGTTGATCCGAGAAGTCAATTGGGTTCAAATACAAGCCTTAATGATTCGTGAAGTCGAACGGAGTCAAATAGTTGGTGCTTGTTGATCCGAGAAGGCGAATTGGGTCACATTGTGCGTACTTGGTGACTTGGTATAACAAACGGATCAAGTTATGGATACTTGTTGATCCTAGGAGCCGAATTGGGTCAATTGAAAGACTTGTTGATCCGAGAAGTCAATTGGGTTCAAATACAAGCCTTAGGGATTCGTGAAGTCGAACGGAGTCAATTAGTTGGTGCTCGTTGATCCGAGAATGCGAATTGGGTCACACTGTGCGTACTTGGTGACTTGGTAAAACAAACGGATCAAGTTATGGATACTTGTTGATCCGAGGAGCCGAATTTGGTCAATTGAAAGACTTGTTGATCCGAGAAGTCAATTGGGGTCAAATACAAGCCTTAATGATTCGTGAAGTCGAACGGAGTCAAATAGTTGGTGCTTGTTGATCCGAGAAGGCGAATTGGGTCACATTGTGCGTACTTGGTGACTTTATAAAACAAACGAATCAAGTTAAGGATACTTGTCGATCCGAGAAGCCTAATTAAGTCAAATGGAAGACTTGTTGATCCGAGAAGTCGATTGGGTTCAAATACAAGCCTTAATGATTCGTGAAGTCGAACGGAGTCAAATAGTTGGTGCTTGTTGATCCGAGAAGGCGAATTGGGTCACATTGTGCGTACTTGGTGACTTGGTAATAACAAACGGATCAAGTTAAGGATACTTGTTGATCCGACAAGCCAAATTGGGTCAATTGAAAGACTTGTTGATCCGAGAAGTCAATTGGGTTCAAATACAAGCCTTAATGATTCATGAAGTCGAACGGAGTCAAATAGTTGGTGCGTGTTGATCCGAGAATGCGAATTGGGTCACATTGTGCGTACTTGGTGACTATTAAACAAATGAATTAAGTTATGGATACTTGTTGATCCGAGAAGCCCAATTAAGTCAAATGGAAGACTTGTTGATCCGAGAAGTTAATTTGGTTCAAATACAAGCCTTAATGATTCGTGAAGTCGAACGGAGTCAAACAGTTGGTGCTTGTTGATCCGAGAAGGCGAATTGGGTCACATTGTGCGTACTTGGTGACTTTATAAAACAAACGAATCAAGTTATGGATACTTGTTGATCCGAGAAGCCCAATTAAGTCAAATGGAAGACTTGTCGATCCGAGAAGTCGATTGGGTTCAAATACAAGCCTTAATGATTCGTGAAGTCGAACGGAGTCAAATAGTTGGTGCTTGTTGATCCGAGAAGGCGAATTAGGTCACATTGTGCGTACGTGGTGACTTGGTATAACAAACGGATCAAGTTATGGATACTTGTTGATCCGAGAAGCCGAATTGGGTCAATTGAAAGACTTGTTGATACGAGAAGTCAATTGGGTTCAAATACAAGCCTTAATGATTCGTGAAGTCGAACGAAGTGAATTAGTTGGTGCTTGTTGATCCGAGAAGGCGAATTGGGTCACATTGTGCGTACTTGGTGACTTTATGAAACAAACGAATCAAGTTATGGATACTTGTTGATCCGAGAAGCCCAATTAAGTCAAATGGAAGACTTCTTGATCCGAGAAGTCAATTGGGTTCAAATACAAGCCTTAATGATTTGTGAAGTCGAACGGAGTCAAATAGTTGGTGCTTGTTGATCCAAGAAGGAGAATTGGGTCACATTGTGCGTACTTGGTGACTTGGTATAACAAACGGATCAAGTTATGGATACTTGTTGATCCGAGAAGCCGAATTGGGTCAATTGAAAGACTTGTTGATCCGAGAAGTCAATTGGGTTCAAATACAAGGCTTAATGATTCGTGAAGTTGAACGGAGTCAAATAGTTGATGCTTGTTGATCCGAGATGGCGAATTGGGTCACATTCTGCGTACTTGGTGACTTGGAAAAACAAACGTATCAAGTTATGGATACATGTTTATCCGAGAAGCCGAATTGGGTGAATTGAAACACTTGTTGATCCTAGAAGTCAATTGGGTTCAAATACAAGCCTTAATGATTCGTGAAGTCGAATGGAGTCAAATAGTTGGTGCTCGTTCATTCGAAAAGGCGAATTGGGTCACATTGTGCGTACTTGGTGACTTGGTAAAACAAACGGATCAAGTTATGTATACTTGTTGATCCGAGAAGCCCAATTGAGTTAAATGGAAGACTTGTTGATCCGAGAAGTCAATTTGGTTCAAATACAAGCCTTAATGATTCGTGAAGTCGAACGGAGTCAAATAGTTGGTGCTTGTTGATCCGAGAAGGCGAATTGGGTCACATTGTGCGTACTTGGTGACTTTATAAAACAAACGAATCAAGTTATGGATACTTGTTGATCCGAGAAGCCAATTTAAGTCAAATGGAAGACTTGTTGATCCGAGAAGTCAATTGGGTTCAAATACAAGCCTTAATGATTCGTGAAGTCGAACGGAGTCAAATAGTTGGTGCTTGTTGATCCGAGAAGGCGAATTGGGTCACATTGTGCGTACTTGGTGACTTGGTATAACAAACGGATCAAGTTATGGATACTTGTTGATCCTAGGAGCCGAATTGGGTCAATTCTTGTTGATCCGAGAAGTCAATTGGGTTCAAATACAAGCCTTAGGGATTCGTGAAGTCGAACGGAGTCAATTAGTTGGTGCTCGTTGATCTGAGAATGCGAATTGGGTCACACTGTGCGTACTTGGTGACTTGGTAAAACAAACGGATCAAGTTATGGATACTTGTTGATCCGAGGAGCCGAATTTGGTCAATTGAAAGACTTGTTGATCCGAGAAGTCAATTGGGGTCAAATACAAGCCTTAATGATTCGTGAAGTCGAACGGAGTCAAATAGTTGGTGCTTGTTGATCCGAGAAGGCGAATTGGGTCACATTGTGCGTACTTGGTGACTTTATAAAACAAACGAATCAAGTTAAGGATACTTGTCGATCCGAGAAGCCTAATTAAGTCAAATGGAAGACTTGTTGATCCGAGAAGTCGATTGGGTTCAAATACAAGCCTTAATGATTCGTGAAGTCGAACGGAGTCAAATAGTTGGTGCTTGTTGATCCGAGAAGGCGAATTGGGTCACATTGTGCGTACTTGGTGACTTGGTAATAACAAACGGATCAAGTTAAGGATACTTGTTGATCCGACAAGCCGAATTGGATCAATTGAAAGACTTGTTGATCCGAGAAGTCAATTGGGTTCAAATACAAGCCTTAATGATTCATGAAGTCGAACGGAGTCAAATAGTTGGTGCGTGTTGATCCGAGAATGCGAATTGGGTCACATTGTGCGTACTTGGTGACTGTTAAACAAATGAATTAAGTTATGGATACTTGTTGATCCGAGAAGCCCAATTAAGTCAAATGGAAGACTTGTTGATCCGAGAAGTTAATTTGGTTCAAATACAAGCCTTAATGATTCGTGAAGTCGAACGGAGTCAAACAGTTGGTGCTTGTTGATCCGAGAAGGCGAATTGGGTCACATTGTGCGTACTTGGTGACTTTATAAAACAAACGAATCAAGTTATGGATACTTGTTGATCCGAGAAGCCCAATTAAGTCAAATGGAAGACTTGTCGATCCGAGAAGTCGATTGGGTTCAAATACAAGCCTTAATGATTCGTGAAGTCGAACGGAGTCAAATAGTTGGTGCTTGTTGATCCGAGAAGGCGAATTAGGTCACATTGTGCGTACGTGGTGACTTGGTATAACAAACGGATCAAGTTATGGATACTTGTTGATCCGAGAAGCCGAATTGGGTCAATTGAAAGACTTGTTGATACGAGAAGTCAATTGGGTTCAAATACAAGCCTTAATGATTCGTGAAGTCGAACGAAGTGAATTAGTTGGTGCTTGTTGATCCGAGAAGGCGAATTGGGTCACATTGTGCGTACTTGGTGACTTTATGAAACAAACGAATCAAGTTATGGATACTTGTTGATCCGAGAAGCCCAATTAAGTCAAATGGAAGACTTCTTGATCCGAGAAGTCAATTGGGTTCAAATACAAGCCTTAATGATTTGTGAAGTCGAACGGAGTCAAATAGTTGGTGCTTGTTGATCCAAGAAGGAGAATTGGGTCACATTGTGCGTACTTGGTGACTTGGTATAACAAACGGATCAAGTTATGGATACTTGTTGATCCGAGAAGCCGAATTGGGTCAATTGAAAGACTTGTTGATCCGAGAAGTCAATTGGGTTCAAATACAAGGCTTAATGATTCGTGAAGTTGAACGGAGTCAAATAGTTGATGCTTGTTGATCCGAGATGGCGAATTGGGTCACATTCTGCGTACTTGGTGACTTGGAAAAATAAACGTATCAAGTTATGGATACATGTTTATCCGAGAAGCCGAATTGGGTGAATTGAAACACTTGTTGATCCTAGAAGTCAATTGGGTTCAAATACAAGCCTTAATGATTCGTGAAGTCGAATGGAGTCAAATAGTTGGTGCTCGTTCATTCGAAAAGGCGAATTGGGTCACATTGTGCGTACTTGGTGACTTGGTAAAACAAACGGATCAAGTTATGTATACTTGTTGATCCGAGAAGCCCAATTGAGTCAAATGGAAGACTTGTCGATCCGAGAAGTCGATTGGGTTCAAATACAAGCCTTAATGATTCGTGAAGTCGAACGGAGTCAAATAGTTGGTGCTTGTTGATCCGAGAAGGCGAATTAGGTCACATTGTGCGTACGTGGTGACTTGGTATAACAAACGGATCAAGTTATGGATACTTGTAGATCCGAGAAGCCGAATTGGGTCAATTGAAAGACTTGTTGATCCGAGAAGTCAATTGGGTTCAAGTACAAGCCTTAATCATTCGTAAAGTTGAACGGAGTCAAATAGTTGATGCTTGTTGATCCGAGATGGCGAATTGGGTCACATTTTGCGTACTTGGTGACTTGGTAAAACAAACGGATCAAGTTATAGATACTTGTTTATCCGAGAAGCCGAATTGGGTCAATTGAAACACTTGTTGATCCGAGAAGTCAATTGGGTTCAAATACTAGCCTTAATGATTCGTGAAGTCGAACGGAGTCAAATAGTTGGTGCTCATTCATTCGAGAAGGCGAATTGGGTCACATTGTGCGTACTTGGTGAATTGGTAAAACAAACGGATCAAGTTATGGATACTTGTTGATCCGAGGAACCGAATTTGGTCAATTGAAAGACTTTTTGATCCGAGAAGTCAATTAGGGTCAAATACAAGCCTTAATGATTCGTGAAGTCGAACGGAGTCAAATAGTTGGTGCTTGTTGATCCGAGAAGGCGAATTGGGTCACATTGTGCGTACTTGGTGACTTTATAAAACAAACGAATCAAGTTAAGGATACTTGTTGATCCGAGAAGCCTAATTAAGTCAAATGGAAGACTTGTTGATCCGAGAAGTCGATTGGGTTCAAATACAAGCCTTAATGATTCGTGAAGTCGAACGGAGTCAAATAGTTGGTGCTTGTTGATCCGAGAAGGCGAATTGGGTCACATTGTGCGTACTTGGTGACTTGGTATAATAAACGGATCAAGTTAAGGATACTTGTTGATCCGACAAGCCGAATTGGGTCAATTGAAAGACTTGTTGATCCGAGAAGTCAATTGGGTTCAAATACAAGCCTTAATGATTCATGAAGTCGAACGGAGTCAAATAGTTGGTGCGTGTTGATCCGAGAATGCGAATTGGGTCACATTGTGCGTACTTCGTGACTTTATAAAACAAACGAATCAAGTTATGGATACTTGTTGATCCGAGAAGCCCAATTAAGTCAAATGGTAGACTTGTTGATCCGAGAAGTCGATTGGGTTCAAATACAAGCCTTAATGATTCGTGAAGTCGAACGGAGTCAAATAGTTGGTGCTTGTTGATCCGAGAAGGCGAATTAGGTCACATTGTGCGTACGTGGTGACTTGGTATAACAAACGGATCAAGTTATGGATACTTGTTGATCCGAGAAGCCGAATTGGGTCAATTGAAATACTTGTTGATACGAGAAGTAAATTGGGTTCAAATACAAGCCTTAATGATTCGTGAAGTCGAACGAAGTGAATTAGTTGGTGCTTGTTGATCCGAGAAGGCGAATTGGGTCACATTGTGCGTACTTGGTGACTTGGTATAACAAACGGATCAAGTTATGGATACTTGTTGATCCGAGAAGCCGAATTGGGTCAATTGAAAGACTTGTTGATCCGAGAAGTCAATTGGGTTCAAATACAAGGCTTAATGATTCGTGAAGTTGAACGGAGTCAAATAGTTGATGCTTGTTGATCCGAGATGGCGAATTGGGTCACATTCTGCGTACTTGGTGACTTGGTAAAACAAACGTATCAAGTTATGGATACATGTTTATCCGAGAAGCCGAATTGGGTGAATTGAAACACTTGTTGATTCTAGAAGTCAATTGGGTTCAAATACAAGCCTTAATGATTCATGAAGTCGAATGGAGTCAAATAGTTGGTGCTCGTTCATTCGAAAAGGCGAATTGGGTCACATTGTGCGTACTTGGTGACTTGGTAAAACAAACGGATCAAGTTATGTATACTTGTTGATCCGAGAAGCCCAATTGAGTCAAATGGAAGACTTGTTGATCCGAGAAGTCAATTTGGTTCAAATACAAGCCTTAATGATTCGTGAAGTCGAACGGTGTCAAATAGTTGGTGCTTGTTGATCCGAGAAGGCGAATTGGGTCACATTGTGCGTACTTGATGACTTTATAAAATAAATGAATCAAGTTATGGATACTTGTTGATCCGAGAAGCCCAATTAAGTCAAATGGAAGACTTGTTGATCCGAGAAGTCAATTGGGTTCAAATACAAGCCTTAACGATTCATGAAGTCGAACGGAGTCAAATAGTTGGTGCTTGTTGATCCGAGAAGGCGAATTGGGTCACATTGTGCGTACTTGGTGACTTGGTATAACAAACGGATCAAGTTATGGATACTTGTTGATCCGAGAAGCCGAATTGGGTCAATTGAAAGACTTGTTGATCCGAGAAGTCAATTGGGTTCAAATACAAGGCTTAATGATTCGTGAAGTTGAACGGAGTCAAATAGTTGATGCTTGTTGATCCGAGATGGCGAATTGGGTCACACTCTGCGCACTTGGTGACTTGGTAAAAGAAATGGATCAAGTTACGGATACTTGTTTATCCGAGAAGCCGAATTGGGTCAATTGAAACACTTGTTGATCCGAGATGTCAATTGGGTTCAAATACTAGCCTTAATGATTCGTGAAGTCGAACGGAGTCAAATAGTTGGTGCTCGTTCATTCGAGAAGGCGAATTGGGTCACATTGTGCGTACTTGGTGACTTGGTAAAACAAACGGATCAAGTTATGGATACTTGTTGATCCGAGGAGCCGAATTTGGTCAATTGAAAGACTTGTTGATCCGAGAAATCAATTGGGGTCAAATACAAGCCTTAATGATTCGTGAAGTCGAACGGAGTCAAATAGTTGGTGCTTGTTGATCAGAGAAGGCGAATTGGGTCACATTGTGCGTACTTGGTGACTTTATAAAACAAACGAATCAAGTTAAGGATACTTGTTGATCCGAGAAGCCTAATTAAGTCAAATGGAAGACTTGTTGATCCGAGAAGTCGATTGGGTTCAAATACAAGCCTTAATGATTCGTGAAGTCGAACGGAGTCAAATAGTTGGTGCTTGTTGATCCGAGAGGCGAATTGGGTCACATTGTGCGTACTTGGTGACTTGGTATAACAAACGGATCAAGTTAAGGATACTTGTTGATCCGACAAGCCGAATTGGGTCAATTGAAAGACTTGTTGATCCGAGAAGTCAATTGGGTTCAAATACAAGCCTTAATGATTCATGAAGTCGAACGGAGTCAAATAGTTGGTGCGTGTTGATCCGAGAATGCGAATTGGGTCACATTGTGCGTACTTGGTGACTTTATAAAACAAATGAATTAAGTTATGGATACTTGTTGATCCGAGAAGCCCAATTAAGTCAAATGGAAGACTTGTTGATCCGAGAAGTCAATTTGGTTCAAATACAAGCCTTAATGATTCGTGAAGTCGAACGGAGTCAAATAGTTGGTGCTTGTTGATCCGAGAAGGCGAATTGGGTCACATTGTGCGTACTTGGTGACTTTATAAAACAAACGAATCAAGTTATGGATACTTGTTGATCCGAGAAGCCCAATTAAGTCAAATGGAAGACTTGTTGATCCGAGAAGTCGATTGGGTTCAAATACAAGCCTTAATGATTCGTGAAGTCGAACGGAGTCAAATAGTTGGTGCTTGTTGATCCGAGAAGGCGAATTAGGTCACATTGTGCGTACGTGGTGACTTGGTATAACAAACGGATCAAGTTATGGATACTTGTTGATCCGCGAAGCCGAATTGGGTCAATTGAAAGACTTGTTGATACGAGAAGTCAATTGGGTTCAAATACAAGCCTTAATGATTCGTGAAGTCGAACGAAGTGAATTAGTTGGTGCTTGTTGATCCGAGAAGGCGAATTGGGTCACATTGTGCGTACTTGGTGACTTTATGAAACAAACGAATCAAGTTATGGATACTTGTTGATCCGAGAAGCCCAATTAAGTCAAATGGAAGACTTCTTGATCCGAGAAGTCAATTGGGTTCAAATACAAGCCTTAATGATTCGTGAAGTCGAACGGAGTCAAATAGTTGGTGCTTGTTGATCCAAGAAGGAGAATTGGGTCACATTGTGCGTACTTGGTGACTTGGTATAACAAACGGATCAAGTTATGGATACTTGTTGATCCGAGAAGCCGAATTGGGTCAATTGAAAGACTTGTTGATCCGAGAAGTCAATTGGGTTCAAATACAAGGCTTAATGATTCGTGAAGTTGAACGGAGTCAAATAGTTGATGCTTGTTGATCCGAGAAGGCGAATTGGGTCACATTCTGCGTACTTGGTGACTTGGTAAAACAAACGTATCAAGTTATGGATACATGTTTATCCGAGAAGCCGAATTGGGTGAATTGAAACACTTGTTGATCCGAGAAGTCAATTGGGTTCAAATACAAGCCTTAATGATTCGTGAAGTCGAATGGAGTCAAATAGTTGGTGCTCGTTCATTCGAAAAGGCGAATTGGGTCACATTGTGCGTACTTGGTGACTTGGTAAAATAAACGGATCAAGTTATGGATACTTGTTGATCCGAGAAGCCGAATTGTGTCAATTGAAAGACTTGTTGGTCCGAGAAGTCAATTGGGTTCAAATACAAGCCTTAATGATTCGTGAAGTCGAACGGAGTCAAATAGTTGGTGCTTGTTGATCCGAGAAGGCGAATTGGGTCACATTGTGCGTACTTGGTGACTTGCCAAAACAAATGGATTAAGTTATGGATACTTGTTAATCCGAGGAGCCGAATTGGGTCAATTGAAAGATTTGTTGATCCGATAAGTCAATTGGGTTCAAATACAAGCCTTAGGGATTCGTGAAGTCGAACGGAGTGAATTAGTTGGTGCTCGTTGATCCGAGAAGGCGAATTGGGTCACATTGTGCGTACTTGGTTACTTTATAAAACAAACGAATCAAGTTATGGATACTTGTTGGTCCGAGAAGCCCAATTAAGTCAAATGGAAGACTTGTTGATCTGAGAAGTCAATTAGGTTCAAATACAACCCTTAATGATTCTTGAAGTCGAACGGAGTCAAATAATTGGTGCTTGTTGATCCGAGAAGGCGAATTGGGTCACATTGTGCGTACTTGGTGACTTGGTAAAACAAATGGATCAAGTTATGGATACTTGTTGATCCGAGAAGCCGAATTGGGTCAATTAAAAGACTTGTTGGTCCGAGAAGTCAATTGGGTTCAAATACAAGCCTTAATGATACGTGAAGTCGAACGGAGTCTAATAGTTGGTGCTTGTTGATCCGAGAAGGCGAATTGGGTCACATTGTGCGTACTTGGTGACTTTATAAAACAAATGAATTAAGTTATGGATACTTGTTGATCCGAGAAGCCCAATTAAGTCAAATGGAAGACTTGTTGATCCGAGAAGTCAATTTGGTTCAAATACAAGCCTTAATGATTCGTGAAGTCGAACGGAGTCAAATAGTTGGTGCTTGTTGATCCGAGAAGGCGAATTGGGTCACATTGTGCGTACTTGGTGACTTTATAAAACAAACGAATCAAGTTATGGATACTTGTTGATCCGAGAAGCCCAATTAAGTCAAATGGAAGACTTGTTGATCCGAGAAGTCGATTGGGTTCAAATACAAGCCTTAATGATTCGTGAAGTCGAACGGAGTCAAATAGTTGGTGCTTGTTGATCCGAGAAGGCGAATTAGGTCACATTGTGCGTACGTGGTGACTTGGTATAACAAACGGATCAAGTTATGGATACTTGTTGATCCGCGAAGCCGAATTGGGTCAATTGAAAGACTTGTTGATACGAGAAGTCAATTGGGTTCAAATACAAGCCTTAATGATTCGTGAAGTCGAACGAAGTGAATTAGTTGGTGCTTGTTGATCCGAGAAGGCGAATTGGGTCACATTGTGCGTACTTGGTGACTTTATGAAACAAACGAATCAAGTTATGGATACTTGTTGATCCGAGAAGCCCAATTAAGTCAAATGGAAGACTTCTTGATCCGAGAAGTCAATTGGGTTCAAATACAAGCCTTAATGATTCGTGAAGTCGAACGGAGTCAAATAGTTGGTGCTTGTTGATCCAAGAAGGAGAATTGGGTCACATTGTGCGTACTTGGTGACTTGGTATAACAAACGGATCAAGTTATGGATACTTGTTGATCCGAGAAGCCGAATTGGGTCAATTGAAAGACTTGTTGATCCGAGAAGTCAATTGGGTTCAAATACAAGGCTTAATGATTCGTGAAGTTGAACGGAGTCAAATAGTTGATGCTTGTTGATCCGAGATGGCGAATTGGGTCAAATTCTGCGTACTTGGTGACTTGGTAAAACAAACGTATCAAGTTATGGATACATGTTTATCCGAGAAGCCGAATTGGGTGAATTGAAACACTTGTTGATCCGAGAAGTCAATTGGGTTCAAATACAAGCCTTAATGATTCGTGAAGTCGAATGGAGTCAAATAGTTGGTGCTCGTTCATTCGAAAAGGCGAATTGGGTCACATTGTGCGTACTTGGTGACTTGGTAAAATAAACGGATCAAGTTATGGATACTTGTTGATCCGAGAAGCCGAATTGTGTCAATTGAAAGACTTGTTGGTCCGAGAAGTCAATTGGGTTCAAATACAAGCCTTAATGATTCGTGAAGTCGAACGGAGTCAAATAGTTGGTGCTTGTTGATCCGAGAAGGCGAATTGGGTCACATTGTGCGTACTTGGTGACTTGCCAAAACAAATGGATTAAGTTATGGATACTTGTTAATCCGAGGAGCCGAATTGGGTCAATTGAAAGATTTGTTGATCCGATAAGTCAATTGGGTTCAAATACAAGCCTTAGGGATTCGTGAAGTCGAACGGAGTGAATTAGTTGGTGCTCGTTGATCCGAGAAGGCGAATTGGGTCACATTGTGCGTACTTGGTTACTTTATAAAACAAACGAATCAAGTTATGGATACTTGTTGGTCCGAGAAGCCCAATTAAGTCAAATGGAAGACTTGTTGATCTGAGAAGTCAATTAGGTTCAAATACAACCCTTAATGATTCTTGAAGTCGAACGGAGTCAAATAATTGGTGCTTGTTGATCCGAGAAGGCGAATTGGGTCACATTGTGCGTACTTGGTGACTTGGTAAAACAAATGTATCAAGTTATGGATACTTGTTGATCCGAGAAGCCGAATTGGGTCAATTAAAAGACTTGTTGGTCCGAGAAGTCAATTGGGTTCAAATACAAGCCTTAATGATACGTGAAGTCGAACGGAGTCTAATAGTTGGTGCTTGTTGATCCGAGAAGGCGAATTGGGTCACATTGTGCGTACTTGGTGACTTTATAAAACAAATGAATCAAGTTATGGATACTTGTTGATCCGAGATGCCCAATTAAGTCAAATGGAAGACTTGTAGATCCGAGAAGTCAATTGGGTTCAAATACAAGCCTTAATGATTCGTGAAGTCGAACGGAGTCAAATAGTTGGTGCTTGTTGATCCGAGAAGGCGAATTGGGTCACATTGTGCGTACTTGGTGACTTTATAAAACAAACGAATCAAGTTATGGATACTTGTTGATCCGAGAAGCCCAATTAAGTCAAATGGAAGACTTGTTGATCCGAGAAGTCAATTGGGTTCAAATACAAGCCTTAATGATTCGTGAAGTCGAACGGAGTCAAATAGTTGGTGCTTGTTGATCCGAGAAGGAGAATTGGGTCACATTGTGCGTACTTCGTGACTTGGTATAACAAACGGATCAAGTTTTGGATACTTGTTGATCCGAGAAGCCGAATTGGGTCAATTGAAAGACTTGTTGATCCGAGAAGTCAATTGGGTTCAAGTACAAGCCTTCATCATTCGTAAAGTTGAACGGAGTCAAATAGTTGATGCTTGTTGATCCGAGATGGCGAATTGGGTCACATTTTGCGTACTTGGTGACTTGGTAAAACAAACGGATCAAGTTATGGATACTTGTTTATCTGAGAAGCCGAATTGGGTCAATTGAAACACTTGTTGATCCGAGAAGTCAATTGGGTTCAAATACTAGCCTTAATGATTCGTGAAGTCGAACGGAGTCAAATAGTTGGTGCTCGTTCATTCGAGAAGGCGAATTGGGTCACATTGTGCGTACTTGGTGACTTGGTAAAACAAACGGATCAAGTTATGGATACTTGTTGATCCGAGGAACCGAATTTGGTCAATTGAAAGACTTTTTGATCCGAAAAGTCAATTGGGGTCAAATACAAGCCTTAATGATTCGTGAAGTCGAACGGAGTCAAATTGTTGGTGCTTGTTGATCTGAGAAGGCGAATTGGGTCACATTGTGCATACTTGGTGACTTTATAAAACAAACGAATCAAGTTATGGATACTTGTTGATCCGAGAAGCCCAATTAAGTCAAATGGAGGACTTGTTGATCCGAGAAGTCAATTGGGTTCAAATACAAGCCTTAATGATTCATGAAGTCGAACGGAGTCAAATAGTTGGTGCTTGTTGATCCGAGAAGGCGAATTGGGTCACATTGTGCGTACTTGGTGACTTGGTATAACAAACGGATCAAGTTATGGATACTTGTTGATCCTAGGAGCCGAATTGGGTCAATTGAAAGACTTGTTGATCCGAGAAGTCAATTGGGTTCGAATACAAGCCTTAGGGATTCGTGAAGTCGAACGGAGTCAATTAGTTGGTGCTCGTTGATCCGAGAATGCGAATTGGGTCACACTGTGCGTACTTGGTGACTTGGTAAAACAAACGGATCAAGTTATGGATACTTGTTGATCCGAGGAGCCGAATTTGGTCAATTGAAAGACTTGTTGATCCGAGAAGTCAATTGGGG
The DNA here is from genome assembly GCA_958295605.1 of Ajuga chamaepitys. NCBI lineage: Eukaryota > Viridiplantae > Streptophyta > Magnoliopsida > Lamiales > Lamiaceae > Ajuga > Ajuga chamaepitys. The sequence goes on from OY282495.1 coordinate 36,707,140, forward strand.
TCAAATACAAGCCTTAATGATTCGTGAAGTCGAATGGAGTCAAATAGTTGGTGCTCGTTCATTCGAAAAGGCGAATTGGGTCACATTGTGCGTACTTGGTGACTTGGTAAAATAAACGGATCAAGTTATGGATACTTGTTGATCCGAGAAGCCGAATTGTGTCAATTGAAAGACTTGTTGGTCCGAGAAGTCAATTGGGTTCAAATACAAGCCTTAATGATTCGTGAAGTCGAACGGAGTCATATAGTTGGTGCTTGTTGATCCGAGAAGGCGAATTGGGTCACATTGTGCGTACTTGGTGACTTGCCAAAACAAACGGATTAAGTTATGGATACTTGTTAATCCGAGGAGCCGAATTGGGTCAATTGAAAGATTTGTTGATCCGATAAGTCAATTGGGTTCAAATACAAGCCTTAGGGATTCGTGAAGTCGAACGGAGTGAATTAGTTGGTGCTTGTTGATCCGAGAAGACGAATTGGGTCACATTGTGCGTACTTGGTGCCTTGGTATAACAAACGGATCAAGTTAAGGATACTTGTTGATCCGACAAGCCGAATTGGGTCAATTGAAAGACTTGTTGATCCGAGAAGTCAATTGGGTTCAAATACAAGCCTTAATGATTCATGAAGTCGAACGGAGTCAAATAGTTGGTGCGTGTTGATCCGAGAATGCGAATTGGGTCACATTGTGCGTACTTGGTGACTATTAAACAAATGAATTAAGTTATGGATACTTGTTGATCCGAGAAGCCCAATTAAGTCAAATGGAAGACTTGTTGATCCGAGAAGTCAATTTGGTTCAAATACAAGCCTTAATGATTCGTGAAGTCGAACGGAGTCAAACAGTTGGTGCTTGTTGATCCGAGAAGGCGAATTTGGTCACATTGTGCGTACTTGGTGACTTTATATAACAAACGAATCAAGTTATGGATACTTGTTGATCCGAGAAGCCCAAATAAGTCAAATGGAAGACTTGTCGATCCGAGAAGTCGATTGGGTTCAAATACAAACCTTAATGATTCGTGAAGTCGAACGGAGTCAAATAGTTGGTGCTTGTTGATCCGAGAAGGCGAATTAGGTCACATTGTGCGTACGTGGTGACTTGGTATAACAAACGGATCAAGTTATGGATACTTGTTGATCCGAGAAGCCGAATTGGGTCAACTGAAAGACTTGTTGATACGAGAAGTCAATTGGGTTCAAATACAAGCCTTAATGATTCGTGAAGTCGAACGAAGTGAATTAGTTGGTGCTTGTTGATCCGAGAAGGCGAATTAGGTCACATTGTGCGTACTTGGTGACTTTATGAAACAAACGAATCAAGTTATGGATACTTGTTGATCCGAGAAGCCCAATTAAGTCAAATGGAAGACTTCTTGATCCGAGAAGTCAATTGGGTTCAAATACAAGCCTTAATGATTTGTGAAGTCGAACGGAGTCAAATAGTTGGTGCTTGTTGATCCAAGAAGGAGAATTGGGTCACATTGTGCGTACTTGGTGACTTGGTATAACAAACGGATCAAGTTATGGATACTTGTTGATCCGAGAAGCCGAATTGGGTCAATTGAAAGACTTGTTGATCCGAGAAGTCAATTGGGTTCAAATACAAGGCTTAATGATTCGTGAAGTTGAACGGAGTCAAATAGTTGATGCTTGTTGATCAGAGATGGCGAATTGGGTCACATTCTGCGTACTTGGTGACTTGGTCAAACAAACGTATCAAGTTATGGATACATGTTTATCCGAGAAGCCGAATTGGGTGAATTGAAACACTTGTTGATCCTAGAAGTCAATTGGGTTCAAATACAAGCCTTAATGATTCGTGAAGTCGAATGGAGTCAAATAGTTGGTGCTCGTTCATTCGAAAAGGCGAATTGGGTCACATTGTGCGTACTTGGTGACTTGGTAAAATAAACGGATCAAGTTATGGATACTTGTTGATCCGAGAAGCCGAATTGTGTCAATTGAAAGACTTGTTGGTCCGAGAAGTCAATTGGGTTCAAATACAATCCTTAATGATTCGTGAAGTCGAACGGAGTCAAATAGTTGGTGCTTGTTGATCCGAGAAGGCGAATTGGGTCACATTGTGCGTACTTGGTGACTTGCCAAAATAAATGGATTAAGTTATGGATACTTGTTAATCCGAGGAGCCGAATTGGGTCAATTGAAAGATTTGTTGATCCGATAAGTCAATTGGGTTCAAATACAAGCCTTAGGGATTCGTGAAGTCGAACGGAGTGAATTAGTTGGTGCTCGTTGATCCGAGAAGGCGAATTGGGTCACATTGTGCGTACTTGGTTACTTTATAAAACAAACGAATCAAGTTATGGATACTTGTTGGTCCGAGAAGCCCAATTAAGTCAAATGGAAGACTTGTTGATCTGAGAAGTCAATTAGGTTCAAATACAACCCTTAATGATTCTTGAAGTCGAACGGAGTCAAATAATTGGTGCTTGTTGATCCGAGAAGGCGAATTGGGTCACATTGTGCGTACTTGGTGACTTGGTAAAACAAATGGATCAAGTTATGGATACTTGTTGATCCGAGAAGCCGAATTGGGTCAATTAAAAGACTTGTTGGTCCGAGAAGTCAATTGGGTTCAAATACAAGCCTTAATGATACGTGAAGTCGAACGGAGTCTAATAGTTGGTGCTTGTTGATCCGAGAAGGCGAATTGGGTCACATTGTGCGTACTTGGTGACTTTATAAAACAAATGAATCAAGTTATGGATACTTGTTGATCCGAGATGCCCAATTAAGTCAAATGGAAGACTTGTAGATCCGAGAAGTCAATTGGGTTCAAATACAAGCCTTAATGATTCGTGAAGTCGAACGGAGTCAAATAGTTGGTGCTTGTTGATCCGAGAAGGCGAATTGGGTCACATTGTGCGTACTTGGTGACTTTATAAAACAAACGAATCAAGTTATGGATACTTGTTGATCCGAGAAGCCCAATTAAGTCAAATGGAAGACTTGTTGATCCGAGAAGTCAATTGGGTTCAAATACAAGCCTTAATGATTCGTGAAGTCGAACGGAGTCAAATAGTTGGTGCTTGTTGATCCGAGAAGGAGAATTGGGTCACATTGTGCGTACTTGGTGACTTGGTATAACAAACGGATCAAGTTTTGGATACTTGTTGATCCGAGAAGCCGAATTGGGTCAATTGAAAGACTTGTTGATCCGAGAAGTCAATTGGGTTCAAGTACAAGCCTTCATCATTCGTAAAGTTGAACGGAGTCAAATAGTTGATGCTTGTTGATCCGAGATGGCGAATTGGGTCACATTTTGCGTACTTGGTGACTTGGTAAAACAAACGGATCAAGTTATGGATACTTGTTTATCTGAGAAGCCGAATTGGGTCAATTGAAACACTTGTTGATCCGAGAAGTCAATTGGGTTCAAATACTAGCCTTAATGATTCGTGAAGTCGAACGAAGTCAAATAGTTGGTGCTCGTTCATTCGAGAAGGCGAATTGGGTCACATTGTGCGTACTTGGTGACTTGGTAAAACAAACGGATCAAGTTATGGATACTTGTTGATCCGAGGAACCGAATTTGGTCAATTGAAAGACTTTTTGATCCGAAAAGTCAATTGGGGTCAAATACAAGCCTTAATGATTCGTGAAGTCGAACGGAGTCAAATTGTTGGTGCTTGTTGATCTGAGAAGGCGAATTGGGTCACATTGTGCATACTTGGTGACTTTATAAAACAAACGAATCAAGTTATGGATACTTGTTGATCCGAGAAGCCCAATTAAGTCAAATGGAGGACTTGTTGATCCGAGAAGTCAATTGGGTTTAAATACAAGCCTTAATGATTCATGAAGTCGAACGGAGTCAAATAGTTGGTGCTTGTTGATCCGAGAAGGCGAATTGGGTCACATTGTGCGTACTTGGTGACTTGGTATAACAAACGGATCAAGTTATGGATACTTGTTGATCCTAGGAGCCGAATTGGGTCAATTGAAAGACTTGTTGATCCGAGAAGTCAATTGGGTTCGAATACAAGCCTTAGGGATTCGTGAAGTCGAACGGAGTCAATTAGTTGGTGCTCGTTGATCCGAGAATGCGAATTGGGTCACACTGTGCGTACTTGGTGACTTGGTAAAACAAACGGATCAAGTTATGGATACTTGTTGATCCGAGGAGCCGAATTTGGTCAATTGAAAGACTTGTTGATCCGAGAAGTCAATTGGGGTCAAATACAAGCCTTAATGATTCGTGAAGTCGAATGGAGTCAAATAGTTGGTGCTCGTTCATTCGAAAAGGCGAATTGGGTCACATTGTGCGTACTTGGTGACTTGGTAAAATAAACGGATCAAGTTATGGATACTTGTTGATCCGAGAAGCCGAATTGTGTCAATTGAAAGACTTGTTGGTCCGAGAAGTCAATTGGGTTCAAATACAAGCCTTAATGATTCGTGAAGTCGAACGGAGTCAAATAGTTGGTGCTTGTTGATCCGAGAAGGCGAATTGGGTCACATTGTGCGTACTTGGTGACTTGCCAAAACAAACGGATTAAGTTATGGATACTTGTTAATCCGAGGAGCCGAATTGGGTCAATTGAAAGATTTGTTGATCCGATAAGTCAATTGGGTTCAAATACAAGCCTTAGGGATTCGTGAAGTCGAACGGAGTGAATTAGTTGGTGCTTGTTGATCCGAGAAGGCGAATTGGGTCACATTGTGCGTACTTGGTGCCTTGGTATAACAAACGGATCAAGTTAAGGATACTTGTTGATCCGACAAGCCGAATTGGGTCAATTGAAAGACTTGTTGATCCGAGAAGTCAATTGGGTTCAAATACAAGCCTTAATGATTCATGAAGTCGAACGGAGTCAAATAGTTGGTGCGTGTTGATCCGAGAATGCGAATTGGGTCACATTGTGCGTACTTGGTGACTATTAAACAAATGAATTAAGTTATGGATACTTGTTGATCCGAGAAGCCCAATTAAGTCAAATGGATGACTTGTTGATCCGAGAAGTCAATTTGGTTCAAATACAAGCCTTAATGATTCGTGAAGTCGAACGGAGTCAAACAGTTGGTGCTTGTTGATCCGAGAAGGCGAATTTGGTCACATTGTGCGTACTTGGTGACTTTATATAACAAACGAATCAAGTTATGGATACTTGTTGATCCGAGAAGCCCAATTAAGTCAAATGGAAGACTTGTCGATCCGAGAAGTCGATTGGGTTCAAATACTAACCTTAATGATTCGTGAAGTCGAACGGAGTCAAATAGTTGGTGCTTGTTGATCCGAGAAGGCGAATTAGGTCACATTGTGCGTACGTGGTGACTTGGTATAACAAACGGATCAAGTTATGGATACTTGTTGATCCGAGAAGCCGAATTGGGTCAACTGAAAGACTTGTTGATACGAGAAGTCAATTGGGTTCAAATACAAGCCTTAATGATTCGTGAAGTCGAACGAAGTGAATTAGTTGGTGCTTGTTGATCCGAGAAGGCGAATTGGGTCACATTGTGCGTACTTGGTGACTTTATGAAACAAACGAATCAAGTTATGGATACTTGTTGATCCGAGAAGCCCAATTAAGTCAAATGGAAGACTTCTTGATCCGAGAAGTCAATTGGGTTCAAATACAAGCCTTAATGATTTGTGAAGTCGAACGGAGTCAAATAGTTGGTGCTTGTTGATCCAAGAAGGAGAATTGGGTCACATTGTGCGTACTTGGTGACTTGGTATAACAAACGGATCAAGTTATGGATACTTGTTGATCCGAGAAGCCGAATTGGGTCAATTGAAAGACTTGTTGATCCGAGAAGTCAATTGGGTTCAAATACAAGGCTTAATGATTCGTGAAGTTGAACGGAGTCAAATAGTTGATGCTTGTTGATCCGAGATGGCGAATTGGGTCACATTCTGCGTACTTGGTGACTTGGTCAAACAAACGTATCAAGTTATGGATACATGTTTATCCGAGAAGCCGAATTGGGTGAATTGAAACACTTGTTGATCCTAGAAGTCAATTGGGTTCAAATACAAGCCTTAATGATTCGTGAAGTCGAATGGAGTCAAATAGTTGGTGCTCGTTCATTCGAAAAGGCGAATTGGGTCACATTGTGCGTACTTGGTGACTTGGTAAAACAAACGGATCAAGTTATGTATACTTGTTGATCCGAGAAGCCCAATTGAGTCAAATGGAAGACTTGTTGATCCGAGAAGTCAATTTGGTTCAAATACAAGCCTTAATGATTCGTGAAGTCGAACGGAGTCAAATAGTTGGTGCTTGTTGATCCGAGAAGGCGAATTGGGTCACATTGTGCGTACTTGGTGACTTTATAAAACAAACGAATCAAGTTATGGATACTTGTTGATCCGAGAAGCCAATTTAAGTCAAATGGAAGACTTGTTGATCCGAGAAGTCAATTGGGTTCAAATACAAGCCTTAATGATTCGTGAAGTTACGGAGTCAAATAGTTGGTGCTTGTTGATCCGAGAAGGAGAATTGGGTCACATTGTGCGTACTTGTTGACTTGGTATAACAAACGGATCAAGTTTTGGATACTTGTTGATCCGAGAAGCCGAATTGGGTCAATTGAAAGACTTGTTGATCCGAGAAGTCAATTGGGTTCAAGTACAAGCCTTAATCATTCGTAAAGTTGAACGGAGTCAAATAGTTGATGCTTGTTGATCCGAGATGGCGAATTGGGTGACATTTTGCGTACTTGGTGACTTGGTAAAACAAACGGATCAAGTTATAGATACTTGTTTATCCGAGAAGCCGAATTGGGTCAATTGAAACACTTGTTGATCCGAGAAATCAATTGGGTTCAAATACTAGCCTTAATGATTCGTGAAGTCGAACGGAGTCAAATAGTTGGTGCTCGTTCATTCGAGAAGGCGAATTGGGTCACATTGTGCGTACTTGGTGACTTGGTAAAACAAACGGATCAAGTTATGGATACTTGTTGATCCGAGGAACCGAATTTGGTCAATTGAAAGACTTTTTGATCCGAGAAGTCAATTGGGGTCAGATACAAGCCTTAATGATCCGTGAAGTCGAACGGAGTCAAATAGTTGGTGCTTGTTGATCCAAGAAGGCGAATTGGGTCACATTGTGCGTACTTGGTGACTTTATAAAACAAACGAATCAAGTTAAGGATACTTGTTGATCCGAGAAGCCTAATTAAGTCAAATGGAAGACTTGTTGATCCGAGAAGTCGATTGGGTTCAAATACAAGCCTTAATGATTCGTGAAGTCGAACGGAGTCAAATAGTTGGTGCTTGTTGATCCGAGAAGGCGAATTGGGTCACATTGTGCGTACTTGGTGACTTGGTATAATAAACGGATCAAGTTAAGGATACTTGTTGATCCGACAAGCCGAATTGGGTCAATTGAAAGACTTGTTGATCCGAGAAGTCAATTGGGTTCAAATACAAGCCTTAATGATTCATGAAGTCGAACGGAGTCAAATAGTTGGTGCGTGTTGATCCGAGAATGCGAATTGGGTCACATTGTGCGTACTTGGTGACTTTATAAAACAAACGAATCAAGTTATGGATACTTGTTGATCCGAGAAGCCCAATTCAGTCAAACGGAAGACTTGTTGATCCGAGAAGTCGATTGGGTTCACAAACAAGCCTTAATGATTCGTGAAGTCGAACGGAGTCAAATTGTTGGTGCTTGTTGATCTGAGAAGGCGAATTGGGTCACATTGTGCGTACTTGGTGACTTTATAAAACAAACGAATCAAGTTATGGATACTTGTTGATCCGAGAAGCCCAATTAAGTTAAATGGAGGACTTGTTGATCCGAGAAGTCAATTGGGTTCAAATACAAGCCTTAATGATTCATGAAGTCGAACGGAGTCAAATAGTTGGTGCTTGTTGATCCGAGAAGGCGAATTGGGTCACATTGTGCGTACTTGGTGACTTGGTATAACAAACGGATCAAGTTACGGATACTTGTTGATCCTAGGAGCCGAATTGGGTCAATTGAAAGACTTTTTGATCCGAGAAGTCAATTGGGTTCAAATACAAGCCTTAGGGATTCGTGAAGTCGAACGAAGTCAATTAGTTGGTGCTCGTTGATCCGAGAAGGCGAATTGGGTCACACTGTGCGTACTTGGTGACTTGGTAAAACAAACGGATCAAGTTATGGATACTTGTTGATCCGAGGAGCCGAATTTGGTCAATTGAGAGACTTGTTGATCCGAGAAGTCAATTGGGGTCAAATACAAGCCTTAATGATTCGTGAAGTCGAACGAAGTCAAATAGTTGGTGCTTGTTGATCCGAGAAGGCGAATTGGGTCACATTGTGCGTACTTGGTGACTTTATAAAACAAACGAATCAAGTTAAGGATACTTGTTGATCCGAGAAGCCTAATTAAGTCAAATGGAAGACTTGTTGATCCGAGAAGTCGATTGGGTTCAAATACAAGCCTTAATGATTCGTGAAGTCGAACAGAGTCAAATAGTTGGTGCTTGTTGATCCGAGAAGGCGAATTGGGTCACATTGTGCGTACTTGGTGACTTGGTATAATAAACGGATCAAGTTAAGGATACTTGTTGATCCGACAAGCCGAATTGGGTCAATTGAAAGACTTGTTGATCCGAGAAGTCCATTGGGTTCAAATACAAGCCTTAATGATTCATGAAGTCGAACGGAGTCAAATAGTTGGTGCGTGTCGATCCGAGAATGCGAATTGGGTCACATTGTGCGTACTTCGTGACTTTATAAAACAAACGAATCAAGTTAAGGATACTTGTTGATCCGAGAAGCCCAATTAAGTCAAATGGAAGACTTGTTGATCCGAGAAGTCGATTGGGTACAAATACAAGCCTTAATGATTCGTGATGTCGAACGGAGTCAAATAGTTGGTGCTTGTTGATCCGAGAAGGCGAATTAGGTCACATTGTGCGTACGTGGTGACTTGGTATAACAAACGGATCAAGTTATGGATACTTGTTGATCCGAGAAGCCGAATTGGGTCAATTCAAAGACTTGTTGATACGAGAAGTAAATTGGTGACTTTATAAAACAAACGTATCAAGTTATGGATACATGTTTATCCGAGAAGCCGAATTGGGTGAATTGAAACACTTGTTGATCCTAGAAGTCAATTGGGTTCAAATACAAGCCTTAATGATTCGTGAAGTCGAATGGAGTCAAATAGTTGGTGCTCGTTCATTCGAAAAGGCGAATTGGGTCACATTGTGCGTACTTGGTGACTTGGTAAAACAAACGGATCAAGTTATGTATACTTGTTGATCCGAGAAGCCCAATTGAGTCAAATGGAAGACTTGTTGATCCGAGAAGTCAATTTGGTTCAAATACAAGCCTTAATGATTCGTGAAGTCGAACGAAGTGAATTAGTTGGTGCTTGTTGATCCGAGAAGGCGAATTGGGTCACATTGTGCGTACTTGGTGACTTTATGAAACAAACGAATCAAGTTATGGATACTTGTTGATCCGAGAAGCCCAATTAAGTCAAATGGAAGACTTCTTGATCCGAGAAGTCAATTGGGTTCAAATACAAGCCTTAATGATTCGTGAAGTCGAACGGAGTCAAATAGTTGGTGCTTGTTGATCCAAGAAGGAGAATTGGGTCACATTGTGCGTACTTGGTGACTTGGTATAACAAACGGATCAAGTTATGGATACTTGTTGATCCGAGAAGCCGAATTGGGTCAATTGAAAGACTTGTTGCTCCGAGAAGTCAATTGGGTTCAAATACAAGGCTTAATAATTCGTGAAGTTGAACGGAGTCAAATAGTTGATGCTTGTTGATCCGAGATGGCGAATTGGGTCACATTCTACGTACTTGGTGACTTGGTAAAACAAACGTATCAAGTTATGGATACATGTTTATCCGAGAAGCCGAATTGGGTGAATTGAAACACTTGTTGATCCTAGAAGTCAATTGGGTTCAAATACAAGCCTTAATGATTCGTGAAGTCGAATGGAGTCAACTAGTTGGTGCTCGTTCATTCGAAAAGGCGAATTGGGTCACATTGTGCGTACTTGGTGACTTGGTAAAACAAACGGATCAAGTTATGTATACTTGTTGATCCGAGAAGCCCAATTGAGTCAAATGGAAGACTTGTTGATCCGAGAAGTCAATTTGGTTCAAATACAAGCCTTAATGATTCGTGAAGTCGAACGGTGTCAAATAGTTGGTGCTTGTTGATCCGAGAAGGCGAATTGGGTCACATTGTGCGTACTTGGTGACTTTTTAAAACAAACAAATCAAGTTATGGATACTTGTTGATCCGAGAAGCCCAATTAAGTCAAATGGAAGACTTGTTGATCCGAGAAGTCAATTGGGTTCAAATACAAGCCTTAATGATTCGTGAAGTCGAATGGAGTCAAATAGTTGGTGCTTGTTGATCCGAGAAGGAGAATTGGGTCACATTGTGCGTACTTGTTGACTTGGTATAACAAACGGATCAAGTTTTGGATACTTGTTGATCCGAGAAGCCGAATTGGGTCAATTGAAAGACTTGTTGATCCGAGAAGTCAATTGGGTTCAAGTACAAGCCTTAATCATTCGTAAAGTTGAACGGAGTCAAATAGTTGATGCTTGTTGACCCGAGATGGCGAATTGGGTCACATTTTGCGTACTTGGTGACTTGGTAAAACAAACGGATCAAGTTATAGATACTTGTTTATCCGAGAAGCCGAATTGGGTCAATTGAAACACTTGTTGATCCGAGAAGTCGATTGGGTTCAAATACTAGCCTTAATGATTCGTGAAGTCGAACGGAGTCAAATAGTTGGTGCTCGTTCATTCGAGAAGGCGAATTGGGTCACATTGTGCGTACTTGGTGACTTGGTAAAACAAACGGATCAAGTTATGGATACTTGTTGATCCGAGGAACCGAATTTGGTCAATTGAAAGACTTTTTGATCCGAGAACTCAATTGGGGTCAAATACAAGCCTTAATGATTCGGGAAGTCGAACGGAGTCAAATTGTTGGTGCTTGTTGATCTGAGAAGGCGAATTGGGTCACATTGTGCGTACTTGGTGACTTTATAAAACAAACGAATCAAGTTATGGATACTTGTTGATCCGAGAAGCCCAATTAAGTCAAATGGAGGACTTGTTGATCCGAGAAGTCAATTGGGTTCAAATACAAGCCTTAATGATTCATGAAGTCGAACGGAGTCAAATAGTTGGTGCTTGTTGATCCGAGAAGGCGAATTGGGTCACATTGTGCGTACTTGGTGACTTGGTATAACAAACGGATCAAGTTATGGATACTTGTTGATCCTAGGAGCCGAATTGGGTCAATTGAAAGACTTGTTGATCCGAGAAGTCAATTGGGTTCAAATACAAGCCTTAGGGATTCGTGAAGTCGAACGGAGTCAATTAGTTGGTGCTCGTTGATCCGAGAAGGCGAATTGGGTCACACTGTGCGTACTTGGTGACTTGGTAAAACAAACGGATCAAGTTATGGATACTTGTTGATCCGAGGAGCCGAATTTGGTCAATTGAAAGACTTGTTGATCCGAGAAGTCAATTGGGGTCAAATACAAGCCTTAATGATTCGTGAAGTCGAACGGAGTCAAATAGTTGGTGCTTGTTGATCCGAGAAGGCGAATTGGGTCACATTGTGCGTACTTGGTGACTTGGTATAACAAACGGATCAAGTTAAGGATACTTGTTGATCCGACAAGCCGAATTGGGTCAATTGAAAGACTTGTTGATCCGAGAAGTCAATTGGGTTCAAATACAAGCCTTAATAATTCATGAAGTCGAACGGAGTCAAATAGTTGGTGCGTGTTGATCCGAGAATGCGAATTGGGTCACATTGTGCGTACTTGGTGACTATTAAACAAATGAATTAAGTTATGGATACTTGTTGATCCGAGAAGCCCAATTAAGTCAAATGGAAGACTTGTTGATCCGAGAAGTCAATTTGGTTCAAATACAAGCCTTAATGATTCGTGAAGTCGAACGGAGTCAAATAGTTGGTGCTTGTTGATCCGAGAAGGCGAATTGGGTCACATTGTGCGTACTTGGTGACTTTATAAAACAAACGAATCAAGTTATGGATACTTGTTGATCCGAGAAGCCCAATTAAGTCAAATGGAGGACTTGTTGATCCGAGAAGTCAATTGGGTTCAAATACAAGCCTTAATGATTCATGAAGTCGAACGGAGTCAAATAGTTGGTGCTTGTTGATCCGAGAAGGCGAATTGGGTCACATTGTGCGTACTTGGTGACTTGGTATAACAAACGGATCAAGTTATGGATACTTGTTGATCCTAGGAGCCGAATTGGGTCAATTGAAAGACTTGTTGATCCGAGAAGTCAATTGGGTTCAAATACAAGCCTTAGGGATTCGTGAAGTCGAACGGAGTCAATTAGTTGGTGCTCGTTGATCCGAGAAGGCGAATTGGGTCACACTGTGCGTACTTGGTGACTTGGTAAAACAAACGGATCAAGTTATGGATACTTGTTGATCCGAGGAGCCGAATTTAGTCAATTGAAAGACTTGTTGATCCGAGAAGTCAATTGGGGTCAAATACAAGCCTTAATGATTCGTGAAGTCGAACGGAGTCAAATAGTTGGTGCTTGTTGATCCGAGAAGGCGAATTGGGTCACATTGTGCGTACTTGGTGACTTGGTATAACAAACGGATCAAGTTAAGGATACTTGTTGATCCGACAAGCCGAATTGGGTCAATTGAAAGACTTGTTGATCCGAGAAGTCAATTGGGTTCAAATACAAGCCTTAATGATTCATGAAGTCGAACGGAGTCAAATAGTTGGTGCGTGTTGATCCGAGAATGCGAATTGGGTCACATTATGCGTACTTGGTGACTATTAAACAAATGAATTAAGTTATGGATACTTGTTGATCCGAGAAGCCCAATTAAGTCAAATGGAAGACTTGTTGATCCGAGAAGTCAATTTGGTTCAAATACAAGCCTTAATGATTCGTGAAGTCGAACGGAGTCAAATAGTTGGTGCTTGTTGATCCGAGAAGGCGAATTGGGTCACATTGTGCGTACTTGGTGACTTTATAAAACAAACGAATCAAGTTATGGATACTTGTTGATCCGAGAAGCCCAATTAAGTCAAATGGAAGACTTGTTGATCCGAGAAGTCGATTGGGTTCAAATACAAGCCTTAATGATTCGTGAAGTCGAACGGAGTCAAATAGTTGGTGCTTGTTGATCCGAGAAGGCGAATTAGGTCACATTGTGCGTACGTGGTGACTTGGTATAACAAACGGATCAGGTTATGGATACTTGTTGATCCGAGAAGCCGAATTGGGTCAATTGAAAGACTTGTTGATACGAGAAGTCAATTGGGTTCAAATACAAGCCTTAATGATTCGTGAAGTCGAACGAAGTGAATTAGTTGGTGCTTGTTGATCCGAGAAGGCGAATTGGGTCACATTGTGCGTACTTGGTGACTTTATGAAACAAACGAATCAAGTTATGGATACTTGTTGATCCGAGAAGCCCAATTAAGTCAAATGGAAGACTTCTTGATCCGAGAAGTCAATTGGGTTCAAATACAAGCCTTAATGATTCGTGAAGTCGAACAGAGTCAAATAGTTGGTGCTTGTTGATCCAAGAAGGAGAATTGGGTCACATTGTGCGTACTTGGTGACTTGGTATAACAAACGGATCAAGTTATGGATACTTGTTGATCCGAGAAGCCGAATTGGGTCAATTGAAAGACTTGTTGATCCGAGAAGTCATTTGGGTTCAAATACAAGGCTTAATGATTCGTGAAGTTGAACGGAGTCAAATAGTTGATGCTTGTTGATCCGAGATGGCGAATTAGGTCACATTCTGCGTACTTGGTGACTTGGTAAAACAAACGTATCAAGTTATGGATACATGTTTATCCGAGAAGCCGAATTGGGTGAATTGAAACACTTGTTGATCCTAGAAGTCAATTGGGTTCAAATACAAGCCTTAATGATTCGTGAAGTCGAATGGAGTCAAATAGTTGGTGCTCGTTCATTCGAAAAGGCGAATTGGATCACATTGTGCGTACTTGGTGACTTGGTAAAACAAACGGATCAAGTTATGTATACTTGTTGATCCGAGAAGCCCAATTGAGTCAAATGGAAGACTTGTTGATCCGAGAAGTCAACTTGGTTCAAATACAAGCCTTAATGATTCGTGAAGTCGAACGGAGTCAAATAGTTGGTGCTTGTTGATCCGAGAAGGCGAATTGGGTCACATTGTGCGTACTTGGTGACTTTATAAAACAAACGAATCAAGTTATGGATACTTGTTGATCCGAGAAGCCAATTTAAGTCAAATGGAAGACTTGTTGATCCGAGAAGTCAATTGGGTTCAAATACAAGCCTTAATGATTCGTGAAGTCGAACGGAGTCAAATAGTTGGTGCTTGTTGATCTGAGAAGGAGAATTGGGTCACATTGTGCGTACTTGTTGACTTGGTATAACAAACGGATCAAGTTTTGGATACTTGTTGATCCGAGAAGCCGAATTGGGTCAATTGAAAGACTTGTTGATCCGAGAAGTCAATTGGGTTCAAGTACAAGCCTTAATCATTCGTAAAGTTGAACGGAGTCAAATAGTTGATGCTTGTTGATCCGAGATGGCGAATTGGGTCACATTTTGCGTACTTGGTGACTTGGTAAAACAAACGGATCAAGTTATAGATACTTGTTTATCCGAGAAGCCGAATTGGGTCAATTGAAACACTTGTTGATCCGAGAAGTCAATTGGGTTCAAATACTAGCCTTAATGATTCGTGAAGTCGAACGGAGTCAAATAGTTGGTGCTCGTTCATTCGAGAAGGCGAATTGGGTCACATTGTGCGTACTTGGTGACTTGGTAAAACAAACGGATCAAGTTATGGATACTTGTTGATCCGAGGAACCGAATTTGGTCAATTGAAAGACTTTTTGATCCGAGAAGTCAATTGGGGTCAAATACAAGCCTTAATGATTCATGAAGTCGAACGGAGTCAAATAGTTGGTGCGTGTTGATCCGAGAATGCGAATTGGGTCACATTGTGCGTACTTGGTGACTATTAAACAAATGAATTAAGTTATGGATACTTGTTGATCCGAGAAGCCCAATTAAGTCAAATGGAAGACTTGTTGATCCGAGAAGTCAATTTGGTTCAAATACAAGCCTTAATGATTCGTGAAGTCGAACGGAGTCAAACAGTTGGTGCTTGTTGATCCGAGAAGGCGAATTTGGTCACATTGTGCGTACTTGGTGACTTTATAAAACAAACGAATCAAGTTATGGATACTTGTTGATCCGAGAAGCCCAATTAAGTCAAATGGAAGACTTGTCGATCCGAGAAGTCGATTGGGTTCAAATACAAACCTTAATGATTCGTGAAGTCGAACGGAGTCAAATAGTTGGTGCTTGTTGATCCGAGAAGGCGAATTAGGTCACATTGTGCGTACGTGGTGACTTGGTATAACAAACGGATCAAGTTATGGATACTTGTTGATCCGAGAAGCCGAATTGGGTCAATTGAAAGACTTGTTGATACGAGAAGTCAATTGGGTTCAAATACAAGCCTTAATGATTCGTGAAGTCGAACGAAGTGAATTAGTTGGTGCTTGTTGATCCGAGAAGGCGAATTGGGTCACATTGTGCGTACTTGGTGACTTTATGAAACAAACGAATCAAGTTATGGATACTTGTTGATCCGAGAAGCCCAATTAAGTCAAATGGAA
The DNA here is from genome assembly GCA_958295605.1 of Ajuga chamaepitys. Taxonomy (NCBI): domain Eukaryota; kingdom Viridiplantae; phylum Streptophyta; class Magnoliopsida; order Lamiales; family Lamiaceae; genus Ajuga; species Ajuga chamaepitys. Next base: position 36,722,798 of record OY282495.1, read on the forward strand.
GACTTCTTGATCCGAGAAGTCAATTGGGTTCAAATACAAGCCTTAATGATTTGTGAAGTCGAACGGAGTCAAATAGTTGGTGCTTGTTGATCCAAGAAGGAGAATTGGGTCACCTTGTGCGTACTTGGTGACTTAGTATAACAAACGGATCAAGTTATGGATACTTGTTGATCCGAGAAGCCGAATTGGGTCAATTGAAAGACTTGTTGATCCGAGAAGTCAATTGGGTTCAAATACAAGGCTTAATGATTCGTGAAGTTGAACGGAGTCAAATAGTTGATGCTTGTTGATCCGAGATGGCGAATTGGGTCACATTCTGCGTACTTGGTGACTTGGTAAAACAAACGTATCAAGTTATGGATACATGTTTATCCGAGAAGCCGAATTGGGTGAATTGAAACACTTGTTGATCCTAGAAGTCAATTGGGTTCAAATACAAGCCTTAATGATTCGTGAAGTCGAATGGAGTCAAATAGTTGGTGCTCGTTCATTCGAAAAGGCGAATTGGGTCACATTGTGCGTACTTGGTGACTTGGTAAAACAAACGGATCAAGTTATGTATACTTGTTGATCCGAGAAGCCCAATTGAGTCAAATGGAAGACTTGTTGATCCGAGAAGTCAATTTGGTTCAAATACAAGCCTTAATGATTCGTGAAGTCGAACGGAGTCAAATAGTTGGTGCTTGTTGATCCGAGAAAGGCGAATTGGGTCACATTGTGCGTACTTGGTGACTTTATAAAACAAACGAATCAAGTTATGGATACTTGTTGATCCGAGAAGCCCAATTAAGTCAAATGGAAGACTTCTTGATCCGAGAAGTCAATTGGGTTCAAATACAAGCCTTAATGATTTGTGAAGTCGAACGGAGTCAAATAGTTGGTGCTTGTTGATCCAAGAAGGAGAATTGGGTCACATTGTGCGTACTTGGTGACTTGGTATAACAAACGGATCAAGTTATGGATACTTGTTGATCCGAGGAACCGAATTTGGTCAATTGAAAGACTTTTTGATCCGAGAAGTCAATTGGGGTCAAATACAAGCCTTAATGATTCGGGAAGTCGAACGGAGTCAAATTGTTGGTGCTTGTTGATCTGAGAAGGCGAATTGGGTCACATTGTGCGTACTTGGTGACTTTATAAAACAAACGAATCAAGTTATGGATACTTGTTGATCCGAGAAGCCCAATTAAGTCAAATGGAGGACTTGTTGATCCGAGAAGTCAATTGGGTTCAAATACAAGCCTTAATGATTCATGAAGTCGAACGGAGTCAAATAGTTGGTGCTTGTTGATCCGAGAAGGCGAATTGGGTCACATTGTGCGTACTTGGTGACTTGGTATAACAAACGGATCAAGTTATGGATACTTGTTGATCCTAGGAGCCGAATTGGGTCAATTGAAAGACTTGTTGATCCGAGAAGTCAATTGGGTTCAAATACAAGCCTTAGGGATTCGTGAAGTCGAACGGAGTCAATTAGTTGGTGCTCGTTGATCCGAGAAGGCGAATTGGGTCACACTGTGCGTACTTGGTGACTTGGTAAAACAAACGGATCAAGTTATGGATACTTGTTGATCCGAGGAGCCGAATTTGGTCAATTGAAAGACTTGTTGATCCGAGAAGTCAATTGGGGTCAAATACAAGCCTTAATGATTCGTGAAGTCGAACGGAGTCAAATAGTTGGTGCTTGTTGATCCGAGAAGGCGAATTGGGTCACATTGTGCGTACTTGGTGACTTGGTATAACAAACGGATCAAGTTAAGGATACTTGTTGATCCGACAAGCCGAATTGGGTCAATTGAAAGACTTGTTGATCCGAGAAGTCAATTGGGTTCAAATACAAGCCTTAATGATTCATGAAGTCGAACGGAGTCAAATAGTTGGTGCGTGTTGATCCGAGAATGCGAATTGGGTCACATTGTGCGTACTTGGTGACTATTAAACAAATGAATTAAGTTATGGATACTTGTTGATCCGAGAAGCCCAATTAAGTCAAATGGAAGACTTGTTGATCCGAGAAGTCAATTTGGTTCAAATACAAGCCTTAATGATTCGTGAAGTCGAACGGAGTCAAATAGTTGGTGCTTGTTGATCCGAGAAGGCGAATTGGGTCACATTGTGCGTACTTGGTGACTTTATAAAACAAACGAATCAAGTTATGGATACTTGTTGATCCGAGAAGCCCAATTAAGTCAAATGGAAGACTTGTTGATCCGAGAAGTCGATTGGGTTCAAATACAAGCCTTAATGATTCGTGAAGTCGAACGGAGTCAAATAGTTGGTGCTTGTTGATCCGAGAAGGCGAATTAGGTCACATTGTGCGTACGTGGTGACTTGGTATAACAAACGGATCAAGTTATGGATACTTGTTGATCCGAGAAGCCGAATTGGGTCAATTGAAAGACTTGTTGATACGAGAAGTCAATTGGGTTCAAATACAAGCCTTAATGATTCGTGAAGTCGAACGAAGTGAATTAGTTGGTGCTTGTTGATCCGAGAAGGCGAATTGGGTCACATTGTGCGTACTTGGTGACTTTATGAAACAAACGAATCAAGTTATGGATACTTGTTGATCCGAGAAGCCCAATTAAGTCAAATGGAAGACTTCTTGATCCGAGAAGTCAATTGGGTTCAAATACAAGCCTTAATGATTCGTGAAGTCGAACAGAGTCAAATAGTTGGTGCTTGTTGATCCAAGAAGGAGAATTGGGTCACATTGTGCGTACTTGGTGACTTGGTATAACAAACGGATCAAGTTATGGATACTTGTTGATCCGAGAAGCCGAATTGGGTCAATTGAAAGACTTGTTGATCCGAGAAGTCAATTGGGTTCAAATACAAGGCTTAATGATTCGTGAAGTTGAACGGAGTCAAATAGTTGATGCTTGTTGATCCGAGATGGCGAATTGGGTCACATTCTGCGTACTTGGTGACTTGGTAAAACAAACGTATCAAGTTATGGATACATGTTTATCCGAGAAGCCGAATTGGGTGAATTGAAACACTTGTTGATCCTAGAAGTCAATTGGGTTCAAATACAAGCCTTAATGATTCGTGAAGTCGAATGGAGTCAAATAGTTGGTGCTCGTTCATTCGAAAAGGCGAATTGGATCACATTGTGCGTACTTGGTGACTTGCTAAAACAAACGGATCAAGTTATGTATACTTGTTGATCCGAGAAGCCCAATTGAGTCAAATGGAAGACTTGTTGATCCGAGAAGTCAACTTGGTTCAAATACAAGCCTTAATGATTCGTGAAGTCGAACGGAGTCAAATAGTTGGTGCTTGTTGATCCGAGAAGGCGAATTGGGTCACATTGTGCGTACTTGGTGACTTTATAAAACAAACGAATCAAGTTATGGATACTTGTTGATCCGAGAAGCCAATTTAAGTCAAATGGAAGACTTGTTGATCCGAGAAGTCAATTGGGTTCAAATACAAGCTTTAATGATTCGTGAAGTCGAACGGAGTCAAATAGTTGGTGCTTGTTGATCTGAGAAGGAGAATTGGGTCACATTGTGCGTACTTGTTGACTTGGTATAACAAACGGATCAAGTTTTGGATACTTGTTGATCCGAGAAGCCGAATTGGGTCAATTGAAAGACTTGTTGATCCGAGAAGTCAATTGGGTTCAAGTACAAGCCTTAATCATTCGTAAAGTTGAACGGAGTCAAATAGTTGATGCTTGTTGATCCGAGATGGCGAATTGGGTCACATTTTGCGTACTTGGTGACTTGGTAAAACAAACGGATCAAGTTATAGATACTTGTTTATCCGAGAAGCCGAATTGGGTCAATTGAAACACTTGTTGATCCGAGAAGTCAATTGGGTTCAAATACTAGCCTTAATGATTCGTGAAGTCGAACGGAGTCAAATAGTTGGTGCTCGTTCATTCGAGAAGGCGAATTGGGTCACATTGTGCGTACTTGGTGACTTGGTAAAACAAACGGATCAAGTTATGGATACTTGTTGATCCGAGGAACCGAATTTGGTCAATTGAAAGACTTTTTGATCCGAGAAGTCAATTGGGGTCAAATACAAGCCTTAATGATTCATGAAGTCGAACGGAGTCAAATAGTTGGTGCGTGTTGATCCGAGAATGCGAATTGGGTCACATTGTGCGTACTTGGTGACTATTAAACAAATGAATTAAGTTATGGATACTTGTTGATCCGAGAAGCCCAATTAAGTCAAATGGAAGACTTGTTGATCCGAGAAGTCAATTTGGTTCAAATACAAGCCTTAATGATTCGTGAAGTCGAACGGAGTCAAACAGTTGGTGCTTGTTGATCCGAGAAGGCGAATTTGGTCACATTGTGCGTACTTGGTGACTTTATAAAACAAACGAATCAAGTTATGGATACTTGTTGATCCGAGAAGCCCAATTAAGTCAAATGGAAGACTTGTCGATCCGAGAAGTCGATTGGGTTCAAATACAAACCTTAATGATTCGTGAAGTCGAACGGAGTCAAATAGTTGGTGCTTGTTGATCCGAGAAGGCGAATTAGGTCACATTGTGCGTACGTGGTGACTTGGTATAACAAACGGATCAAGTTATGGATACTTGTTGATCCGAGAAGCCGAATTGGGTCAATTGAAAGACTTGTTGATACGAGAAGTCAATTGGGTTCAAATACAAGCCTTAATGATTCGTGAAGTCGAACGAAGTGAATTAGTTGGTGCTTGTTGATCCGAGAAGGCGAATTGGGTCACATTGTGCGTACTTGGTGACTTTATGAAACAAACGAATCAAGTTATGGATACTTGTTGATCCGAGAAGCCCAATTAAGTCAAATGGAAGACTTCTTGATCCGAGAAGTCAATTGGGTTCAAATACAAGCCTTAATGATTTGTGAAGTCGAACGGAGTCAAATAGTTGGTGCTTGTTGATCCAAGAAGGAGAATTGGGTCACCTTGTGCGTACTTGGTGACTTGGTATAACAAACGGATCAAGTTATGGATACTTGTTGATCCGAGAAGCCGAATTGGGTCAATTGAAAGACTTGTTGATCCGAGAAGTCAATTGGGTTCAAATACAAGGCTTAATGATTCGTGAAGTTGAACGGAGTCAAATAGTTGATGCTTGTTGATCCGAGATGGCGAATTGGGTCACATTCTGCGTACTTGGTGACTTGGTAAAACAAACGTATCAAGTTATGGATACATGTTTATCCGAGAAGCCGAATTGGGTGAATTGAAACACTTGTTGATCCTAGAAGTCAATTGGGTTCAAATACAAGCCTTAATGATTCGTGAAGTCAAATGGAGTCAAATAGTTGGTGCTCGTTCATTCGAAAAGGCGAATTGGGTCACATTGTGCGTACTTGGTGACTTGGTAAAACAAACGGATCAAGTTATGTATACTTGTTGATCCGAGAAGCCCAATTGAGTCAAATGGAAGACTTGTTGATCCGAGAAGTCAATTCGGTTCAAATACAAGCCTTAATGATTCGTGAAGTCGAACGGAGTCAAATAGTTGGTGCTTGTTGATCCGAGAAAGGCGAATTGGGTCACATTGTGCGTACTTGGTGACTTTATAAAACAAACGAATCAAGTTATGGATACTTGTTGATCCGAGAAGCCCAATTAAGTCAAATGGAAGACTTCTTGATCCGAGAAGTCAATTGGGTTCAAATACAAGCCTTAATGATTCGTGAAGTCGAACAGAGTCAAATAGTTGGTGCTTGTTGATCCAAGAAGGAGAATTGGGTCACATTGTGCGTACTTGGTGACTTGGTATAACAAACGGATCAAGTTATGGATACTTGTTGATCCGAGAAGCCGAATTGGGTCAATTGAAAGACTTGTTGATCCGAGAAGTCAATTGGGTTCAAATACAAGGCTTAATGATTCGTGAAGTTGAACGGAGTCAAATAGTTGATGCTTGTTGATCCGAGATGGCGAATTGGGTCACATTCTGCGTACTTGGTGACTTGGTAAAACAAACGTATCAAGTTATGGATACATGTTTATCCGAGAAGCCGAATTGGGTGAATTGAAACACTTGTTGATCCTAGAAGTCAATTGGGTTCAAATACAAGCCTTAATGATTCGTGAAGTCGAATGGAGTCAAATAGTTGGTGCTCGTTCATTCGAAAAGGCGAATTGGATCACATTGTGCGTACTTGGTGACTTGCTAAAACAAACGGATCAAGTTATGTATACTTGTTGATCCGAGAAGCCCAATTGAGTCAAATGGAAGACTTGTTGATCCGAGAAGTCAACTTGGTTCAAATACAAGCCTTAATGATTCGTGAAGTCGAACGGAGTCAAATAGTTGGTGCTTGTTGATCCGAGAAGGCGAATTGGGTCACATTGTGCGTACTTGGTGACTTTATAAAACAAACGAATCAAGTTATGGATACTTGTTGATCCGAGAAGCCAATTTAAGTCAAATGGAAGACTTGTTGATCCGAGAAGTCAATTGGGTTCAAATACAAGCCTTAATGATTCGTGAAGTCGAACGGAGTCAAATAGTTGGTGCTTGTTGATCTGAGAAGGAGAATTGGGTCACATTGTGCGTACTTGTTGACTTGGTATAACAAACGGATCAAGTTTTGGATACTTGTTGATCCGAGAAGCCGAATTGGGTCAATTGAAAGACTTGTTGATCCGAGAAGTCAATTGGGTTCAAGTACAAGCCTTAATCATTCGTAAAGTTGAACGGAGTCAAATAGTTGATGCTTGTTGATCCGAGATGGCGAATTGGGTCACATTTTGCGTACTTGGTGACTTGGTAAAACAAACGGATCAAGTTATAGATACTTGTTTATCCGAGAAGCCGAATTGGGTCAATTGAAACACTTGTTGATCCGAGAAGTCAATTGGGTTCAAATACTAGCCTTAATGATTCGTGAAGTCGAACGGAGTCAAATAGTTGGTGCTCGTTCATTCGAGAAGGCGAATTGGGTCACATTGTGCGTACTTGGTGACTTGGTAAAACAAACGGATCAAGTTATGGATACTTGTTGATCCGAGGAACCGAATTTGGTCAATTGAAAGACTTTTTGATCCGAGAAGTCAATTGGGGTCAAATACAAGCCTTAATGATTCATGAAGTCGAACGGAGTCAAATAGTTGGTGCGTGTTGATCCGAGAATGCGAATTGGGTCACATTGTGCGTACTTGGTGACTATTAAACAAATGAATTAAGTTATGGATACTTGTTGATCCGAGAAGCCCAATTAAGTCAAATGGAAGACTTGTTGATCCGAGAAGTCAATTTGGTTCAAATACAAGCCTTAATGATTCGTGAAGTCGAACGGAGTCAAACAGTTGGTGCTTGTTGATCCGAGAAGGCGAATTTGGTCACATTGTGCGTACTTGGTGACTTTATAAAACAAACGAATCAAGTTATGGATACTTGTTGATCCGAGAAGCCCAATTAAGTCAAATGGAAGACTTGTCGATCCGAGAAGTCGATTGGGTTCAAATACAAACCTTAATGATTCGTGAAGTCGAACGGAGTCAAATAGTTGGTGCTTGTTGATCCGAGAAGGCGAATTAGGTCACATTGTGCGTACGTGGTGACTTGGTATAACAAACGGATCAAGTTATGGATACTTGTTGATCCGAGAAGCCGAATTGGGTCAATTGAAAGACTTGTTGATACGAGAAGTCAATTGGGTTCAAATACAAGCCTTAATGATTCGTGAAGTCGAACGAAGTGAATTAGTTGGTGCTTGTTGATCCGAGAAGGCGAATTGGGTCACATTGTGCGTACTTGGTGACTTTATGAAACAAACGAATCAAGTTATGGATACTTGTTGATCCGAGAAGCCCAATTAAGTCAAATGGAAGACTTCTTGATCCGAGAAGTCAATTGGGTTCAAATACAAGCCTTAATGATTTGTGAAGTCGAACGGAGTCAAATAGTTGGTGCTTGTTGATCCAAGAAGGAGAATTGGGTCACCTTGTGCGTACTTGGTGACTTGGTATAACAAACGGATCAAGTTATGGATACTTGTTGATCCGAGAAGCCGAATTGGGTCAATTGAAAGACTTGTTGATCCGAGAAGTCAATTGGGTTCAAATACAAGGCTTAATGATTCGTGAAGTTGAACGGAGTCAAATAGTTGATGCTTGTTGATCCGAGATGGCGAATTGGGTCACATTCTGCGTACTTGGTGACTTGGTAAAACAAACGTATCAAGTTATGGATACATGTTTATCCGAGAAGCCGAATTGGGTGAATTGAAACACTTGTTGATCCTAGAAGTCAATTGGGTTCAAATACAAGCCTTAATGATTCGTGAAGTCAAATGGAGTCAAATAGTTGGTGCTCGTTCATTCGAAAAGGCGAATTGGGTCACATTGTGCGTACTTGGTGACTTGGTAAAACAAACGGATCAAGTTATGTATACTTGTTGATCCGAGAAGCCCAATTGAGTCAAATGGAAGACTTGTTGATCCGAGAAGTCAATTCGGTTCAAATACAAGCCTTAATGATTCGTGAAGTCGAACGGAGTCAAATAGTTGGTGCTTGTTGATCCGAGAAAGGCGAATTGGGTCACATTGTGCGTACTTGGTGACTTTATAAAACAAACGAATCAAGTTATGGATACTTGTTGATCCGAGAAGCCCAATTAAGTCAAATGGAAGACTTCTTGATCCGAGAAGTCAATTGGGTTCAAATACAAGCCTTAATGATTTGTGAAGTCGAACGGAGTCAAATAGTTGGTGCTTGTTGATCCAAGAAGGAGAATTGGGTCACATTGTGCGTACTTGGTGACTTGGTATAACAAACGGATCAAGTTATGGATACTTGTTGATCCGAGAAGCCGAATTGGGTCAATTGAAAGACTTGTTGATCCGAGAAGTCAATTGGGTTCAAATACAAGGCTTAATGATTCGTGAAGTTGAACGGAGTCAAATAGTTGATGCTTGTTGATCCGAGATGGCGAATTGGGTCACATTCTGCGTACTTGGTGACTTGGTAAAACAAACGTATCAAGTTATGGATACATGTTTATCCGAGAAGCCGAATTGGGTGAATTGAAACACTTGTTGATCCTAGAAGTCAATTGGGTTCAAATACAAGCCTTAATGATTCGTGAAGTCGAATGGAGTCAAATAGTTGGTGCTCGTTCATTCGAAAAGGCGAATTGGGTCACATTGTGCGTACTTGGTGACTTGGTAAAACAAACGGATCAAGTTATGTATACTTGTTGATCCGAGAAGCCCAATTGAGTCAAATGGAAGACTTGTTGATCCGAGAAGTCAATTTGGTTCAAATACAAGCCTTAATGATTCGTGAAGTCGAACGGAGTCAAATAGTTGGTGCTTGTTGATCCGAGAAAGGCGAATTGGGTCACATTGTGCGTACTTGGTGACTTTATAAAACAAACGAATCAAGTTATGGATACTTGTTGATCCGAGAAGCCGAATTATGTCAAATGGAAGACTTGTTGATCCGAGAAGTCAATTGGGTTCAAATACAAGCCTTAATGATTCGTGAAGTTACGGAGTCAAATAGTTGGTGCTTGTTGATCCGACAAGGAGAATTGGGTCACATTGTGCGTACTTGTTGACTTGGTATAACAAACGGATCAAGTTTTGGATACTTGTTGATCCGAGAAGCCGAATTGGGTCAATTGAAAGAATTGTTGATCCGAGAAGTCAATTGGGTTCAAGTACAAGCCTTAATCATTCGTAAAGTTGAACGGAGTCAAATAGTTGATGCTTGTTGATCCGAGATGGCGAATTGGGTCACATTTTGCGTACTTGGTGACTTGGTAAAACAAACGGATCAAGTTATAGATACTTGTTTATCCGAGAAGCCGAATTGGGTCAATTGAAACACTTGTTGATCCGAGAAGTCAATTGGGTTCAAATACTAGCCTTAATGATTCGTGAAGTCGAACGGAGTCAAATAGTTGGTGCTCGTTCATTCGAGAAGGCGAATTGGGTCACATTGTGCGTACTTGGTGACTTGGTAAAACAAACGGAGCAAGTTATGGATACTTGTTGATCCGAGGAACCGAATTTGGTCAATTGAAAGACTTTTTGATCCGAGAAGTCAATTGGGGTCAAATACAAGCCTTAATGATTCGTGAAGTCGAACGGAGTCAAATAGTTGGTGCTTGTTGATCCGAGAAGGCGAATTGGGTCACATTGTGCGTACTTGGTGACTTTATAAAACAAACGAATCAAGTTAAGGATACTTGTTGATCCGAGAAGCCTAATTAAGTCAAATGGAAGACTTGTTGATCCGAGAAGTCGATTGGGTTCAAATACAAGCCTTAATGATTCGTGAAGTCGAACGGAGTCAAATAGATGGTGCTTGTTGATCCGAGAAGGCGAATTGGGTCACATTGTGCGTACTTGGTGACTTGGTATAATAAACGGATCAAGTTAAGGATACTTGTTGATCCGACAAGCCGAATTGGGTCAATTGAAAGACTTGTTGATCCGAGAAGTCAATTGGGTTCAAATACAAGGCTTAATGATTCGTGAAGTTGAACGGAGTCAAATAGTTGATGCTTGTTGATCCGAGATGGCGAATTGGGTCACATTCTGCGTACTTGGTGACTTGGTAAAACAAACGTATCAAGTTATGGATACATGTTTATCCGAGAAGCCGAATTGGGTGAATTGAAACACTTGTTGATCCTAGAAGTCAATTGGGTTCAAATACAAGCCTTAATGATTCGTGAAGTCGAATGGAGTCAAATAGTTGGTGCTCGTTCATTCGAAAAGGCGAATTCGGTCACATTGTGCGTACTTGGTGACTTGGTAAAACAAACGGATCAAGTTATGTATACTTGTTGATCCGAGAAGCCCAATTGAGTCAAATGGAAGACTTGTTGATCCGAGAAGTCAATTTGGTTCAAATACAAGCCTTAATGATTCGTGAAGTCGAACGGAGTCAAATAGTTGGTGCTTGTTGATCCGAGAAAGGCGAATTGGGTCACATTGTGCGTACTTGGTGACTTTATAAAACAAACGAATCAAGTTATGGATACTTGTTGATCCGAGAAGCCAATTTAAGTCAAATGGAAGACTTGTTGATCCGAGAAGTCAATTGGGTTCAAATACAAGCCTTAATGATTCGTGAAGTTACGGAGTCAAATAGTTGGTGCTTGTTGATCCGAGAAGGAGAATTGGGTCACATTGTGCGTACTTGTTGACTTGGTATAACAAACGGATCAAGTTTTGGATACTTGTTGATCCGAGAAGCCGAATTGGGTCAATTGAAAGAATTGTTGATCCGAGAAGTCAATTGGGTTCAAGTACAAGCCTTAATCATTCGTAAAGTTGAACGGAGTCAAATAGTTGATGCTTGTTGATCCGAGATGGTGAATTGGGTCACATTTTGCGTACTTGGTGACTTGGTAAAACAAACGGATCAAGTTATAGATACTTGTTTATCCGAGAAGCCGAATTGGGTCAATTTAAACACTTGTTGATCCGAGAAGTCAATTGGGTTCAAATACTAGCCTTAATGATTCGTGAAGTCGAACGGAGTCAAATAGTTGGTGCTCGTTCATTCGAGAAGGCGAATTGGGTCACATTGTGCGTACTTGGTGACTTGGTAAAACAAACGGATCAAGTTATGGATACTTGTTGATCCGAGGAACCGAATTTGGTCAATTGAAAGACTTTTTGATCCGAGAAGTCAATTGGGGTCAAATACAAGCCTTAATGATTCGTGAAGTCGAACGGAGTCAAATAGTTGGTGCTTGTTGATCCGAGAAGGCGAATTGGGTCACATTGTGCGTACTTGGTGACTTTATAAAACAAACGAATCAAGTTAAGGATACTTGTTGATCTGAGAAGCCTAATTAAGTCAAATGGAAGACTTGTTGATCCGAGAAGTCGATTGGGTTCAAATACAAGCCTTAATGATTCGTGAAGTCGAACGGAGTCAAATTGTTGGTGCTTGTTGATCTGAGAAGGCGAATTGGGTCACATTGTGCGTACTTGGTGACTTTATAAAACAAATGAATCAAGTTATGGATACTTGTTGATCCGAGAAGCCCAATTAAGTTAAATGGAGGACTTGTTGATCCGAGAAGTCAATTGGGTTCAAATACAAGCCTTAATGATTCATGAAGTCGAACGGAGTCAAATAGTTGGTGCTTGTTGATCCGAGAAGCCGAATTGGGTCACATTGTGCGTACTTGGTGACTTGGTATAACAAACGGATCAAGTTACGGATACTTGTTGATCCTAGGAGCCGAATTGGGTCAATTGAAAGATTTGTTGATCCGAGAAGTCAATTGGGTTCAAATACAAGCCTTAGGGATTCGTGAAGTCGAACGAAGTCAATTAGTTGGTGCTCGTTGATCCGAGAAGGCGAATTGGGTCACACTGTGCGTACTTGGTGACTTGGTAAAACAAACAGATCAAGTTATGGATACTTGTTGATCCGAGGAGCCGAATTTGGTCAATTGAAAGACTTGTTGATCCGAGAAGTCAATTGGGGTCAAATACAAGCCTTAATGATTCGTGAAGTCGAACGGAGTCAAATAGTTGGTGCTTGTTGATCCGAGAAGGCGAATTGGGTCACATTGTGCGTACTTGGTGACTTTATAAAACAAACGAATCAAGTTAACGATACTTGTTTATCCGAGAAGCCCAATTAAGTCAAATGGAAGACTTGTTGATCCGAGAAGTCGATTGGGTTCAAATACAAGCCTTAATGATTCGTGAAGTCGAACGGAGTCAAATAGTTGGTGCTTGTTGATCCGAGAAGGCGAATTGGGTCACATTGTGCGTACTTGGTGACTTGGTATAACAAACGGATCAAGTTATGGATACTTGTTGATCCTAGGAGCCGAATTGGGTCAATTGAAAGACTTGTTGATCCGAGAAGTCAATTGGGTTCAAATACAAGCCTTAGGGATTCGTGAAGTCGAACGGAGTCAATTAGTTGGTGCTCGTTGATCCGAGAAGGCGAATTGGGTCACAGTGTGCGTACTTGGTGACTTTATGAAACAAACGAATCAAGTTATGGATACTTGTTGATCCGAGAAGCCCAATTAAGTCAAATGGAAGACTTCTTGATCCGAGAAGCCAATTGGGTTCAAATACAAGCCTTAATGATTCGTGAAGTCGAACGGAGTCAAATAGTTGGTGCTTGTTGATCCAAGAAGGAGAATTGGGTCACATTGTGCGTACTTGGTGACTTGGTATAACAAACGGATCAAGTTATGGATACTTGTTGATCCGAGAAGCCGAATTGGGTCAATTGAAAGACTTGTTGATCCGAGAAGTCAATTGGGTTCAAATACAAGGCTTAATGATTCGTGAAGTTGAACGGAGTCAAATAGTTGATGCTTGTTGATCCGAGATGGCGAATTGGGTCACATTCTGCGTACTTGGTGACTTGGTAAAACAAACGTATCAAGTTATGGATACATGTTTATCCGAGAAGCCGAATTGGGTGAATTGAAACACTTGTTGATCCTAGAAGTCAATTGGGTTCAAATACAAGCCTTAATGATTCGTGAAGTCGAATGGAGTCAAATAGTTGGTGCTCGTTCGTTCGAAAAGGCGAATTGGGTCACATTGTGCGTACTTGGTGACTTGGTAAAACAAACGGATCAAGTTATGTATACTTGTTGATCCGAGAAGCCCAATTGAGTCAAATGGAAGACTTGTTGATCCGACAAGTCAATTTGGTTCAAATACAAGCCTTAATGATTCGTGAAGTCGAACGGTGTCAAATAGTTGGTGCTTGTTGATCCGAGAAGGCGAATTGGGTCACATTGTGCGTACTTGGTGACTTTATAAAACAAACGAATCAAGTTATGGATACTTGTTGATCCGAGAAGCCCAATTAAGTCAAATGGAAGACTTGTTGATCCGAGAAGTCAATTGGGTTCAAATACAAGCCTTAATGATTCGTGAAGTCGAACGGAGTCAAATAGTTGGTGCTTGTTGATCCGAGAAGGAGAATTAGGTCACATTGTGCATACTTGTTGATCCGAGAATCCGAATTGGGTCAATTGAAAGACTTGTTGATCCGAGAAGTCAATTGGGTTCAAGTACAAGCCTTAATCATTCGTAAAGTTGAACGGAGTCAAATAGTTGATGCTTGTTGACCCGAGATGGCGAATTGGGTCACATTTTGCGTACTTGGTGACTTGGTAAAACAAACGGATCAAGTTATAGATACTTGTTTATCCGAGAAGCCGAATTGGGTCAATTGAAACACTTGTTGATCCGAGAAGTCGATTGGGTTCAAATACTAGCCTTAATGATTCGTGAAGTCGAACGGAGTCAAATAGTTAGTGCTCATTCATTCGAGAAGGCGAATTGGGTCACATTGTGCGTACTTGGTGACTTGGTTAAACAAACGGATCAAGTTATGGATACTTGTTGATCCGAGGAACCGAATTTGGTCAATTGAAAGACTTTTTTATCCGAGAAGTCAATTGGGGTCAAATACAAGCCTTAATGATTCGGGAAGTCGAACGGAGTCAAATTGTTGGTGCTTGTTGATCTGAGAAGGCGAATTGGGTCACATTGTGCGTACTTTGTGACTTTATAAAACAAACGAATCAAGTTATGGATACTTGTTGATCCGAGAAGCCCAATTAAGTCAAATGGAGGACTTGTTGATCCGAGAAGTCAATTGGGTTCAAATACAAGCCTTAATGATTCATGAAGTCGAACGGAGTCAAATAGTTGGTGCTTGTTGATCCGAGAAGGCGAATTGGGTCACATTGTGCGTACTTGGTGACTTGGTATAACAAACGGATCAAGTTATGGATACTTGTTGATCCTAGGAGCCGAATTGGGTCAATTGAAAGACTTGTTGATCCGAGAAGTCAATTGGGTTCAAATACAAGCCTTAGGGATTCGTGAAGTCGAACGGAGTCAATTAGTTGGTGCTCGTTGATCCGAGAAGGCGAATTGGGTCACACTGTGCGTACTTGGTGACTTGGTAAAACAAACGGATCAAGTTATGGATACTTGTTGATCCGAGGAGCCGAATTTGGTCAATTGAAAGACTTGTTGATCCGAGAAGTCAATTGGGGTCAAATACAAGCCTTAATGATTCGTGAAGTCGAACGGAGTCAAATAGTTGGTGCTTGTTGATCCGAGAAGGCGAATTGGGTCACATAGTGCGTACTTGGTGACTTTATAAAACAAACGAATCAAGTTAAGGATACTTGTTGATCCGAGAAGCCTAATTAAGTCAAATGGAAGACTTGTTGATCCGAGAAGTCGATTGGGTTCAAATACAAGCCTTAATGATTCGTGAAGTCGAACGGAGTCAAATAGTTGGTGCTTGTTGATCCGAGAAGGCGAATTGGGTCACATTGTGCGTACTTGGTGACTTGGTATAATAAACGGATCAAGTTAAGGATACTTGTTGATCCGACAAGCCGAATTGGGTCAATTGAAAGACTTGTTGATCCGAGAAGTCAATTGGGTTCAAATACAAGCCTTAATGATTCATGAAGTCGAACGGAGTCAAATAGTTGGTGCGTGTTGATCCGAGAATGCGAATTGGGTCACATTGTGCGTACTTCGTGACTTTATAAAACAAACGAATCAAGTTATGGATACTTGTTGATCCGAGAAGCCCAATTAAGTCAAATGGAAGACTTGTTGATCCGAGAAGTCGATTGGGTTCAAATACATGCCTTAATGATTCGTGAAGTCGAACGGAGTCAAATAGTTGGTGCTTGTTGATCCGAGAAGGCGAATTAGGTCACATTGTGCGTACGTGGTGACTTGGTATAACAAACGGATCAAGTTATGGATACTTGTTGATCCGAGAAGCCGAATTGGGTCAATTGAAAGACTTGTTGATACGAGAAGTAAATTGGGTTCAAATACAAGCCTTAATGATTCGTGAAGTCGAACGAAGTGAATTAGTTGGTGCTTGTTGATCCGAGAAGGCGAATTGGGTCACATTGTGCGTACTTGGTGACTTTATGAAACAAACGAATCAAGTTATGGATACTTGTTGATCCGAGAAGCCCAATTAAGTCAAATGGAAGACTTCTTGATCCGAGAAGTCAATTGGGTTCAAATACAAGCCTTAATGATTCGTGAAGTCGAACGGAGTCAAATAGTTGGTGCTTGTTGATCCAAGAAGGAGAATTGGGTCACATTGTGCGTACTTGGTGACTTGGTATAACGAACGGATCAAGTTATGGATACTTGTTGATCCGAGAAGCCGAATTGGGTCAATTGAAAGACTTGTTGATCCGAGAAGTCAATTGGGTTCAAATACAAGGCTTAATGATTCGTGAAGTTGAACGGAGTCAAATAGTTGATGCTTGTTGATCCGAGATGGCGAATTGGGTCACATTCTGCGTACTTGGTGACTTGGTAAAACATACGTATCAAGTTATGGATACATGTTTATCCGAGAAGCCGAATTGGGTGAATTGAAACACTTGTTGATCCTAGAAGTCAATTGGGTTCAAATACAAGCCTTAATGATTCGTGAAGTCGAATGGAGTCAAATAGTTGGTGCTCGTTCATTCGAAAAGGCGAATTGGGTCACATTGTGCGTACTTGGTGACTTGGTAAAACAAACGGATCAAGTTATGTATACTTGTTGATCCGAGAAGCCCAATTGAGTCAAATGGAAGACTTGTTGATCCGAGAAGTCAATTTGGTTCAAATACAAGCCTTAATGATTCGTGAAGTCGAACGGTGTCAAATAGTTGGTGCTTGTTGATCCGAGAAGGCGAATTGGGTCACATTGTGCGTACTTGGTGACTTTATAAAACAAACGAATCAAGTTATGGATACTTGTTGATCCGAGAAGCCCAATTAAGTCAAATGGAAGACTTGTTGATCCGAGAAGTCAATTGGGTTCAAATACAAGCCTTAATGATTCGTGAAGTCGAACGGAGTCAAATAGTTGGTGCTTGTTGATCCGAGAAGGAGAATTGGGTCACATTGTGCATACTTGTTGACTTGGTATAACAAACGGATCAAGTTTTGGATACTTGTTGATCCGAGAAGCCGAATTGGGTCAATTGAAAGACTTGTTGATCCGAGAAGTCAATTGGGTTCAAGTACAAGCCTTAATCATTCGTAAAGTTGAACGGAGTCAAATAGTTGATGCTTGTTGACCCGAGATGGCGAATTGGGTCACATTTTGCGTACTTGGTGACTTGGTAAAACAAACGGATCAAGTTATAGATACTTGTTTATCCGAGAAGCCGAATTGGGTCAATTGAAACACTTGTTGATCTGAGAAGTCGATTGGGTTCAAATACTAGCCTTAATGATTCGTGAAGTCGAACGGAGTCAAATAGTTGGTGCTCGTTCATTCGAGAAGTCGAATTGGGTCACATTGTGCGTACTTGGTGACTTGGTAAAACAAACGGATCAAGTTATGGATACTTGTTGATCCGAGGAACCGAATTTGGTCAATTGAAAGACTTTTTGATCCGAGAAGTCAATTGGGGTCAAATACAAGCCTTAATGATTCGGGAAGTCGAACGGAGTCAAATTGTTGGTGCTTGTTGATCTGAGAAGGCGAATTGGGTCACATTGTGCGTACTTGGTGACTTTATAAAACAAACGAATCAAGTTATGGATACTTTTTGATCCGAGAAGCCCAATTAAGTCAAATGGAGGACTTGTTGATCCGAGAAGTCAATTGGGTTCAAATACAAGCCTCAATGATTCATGAAGTCGAACGGAGTCAAATAGTTGGTGCTTGTTGATCCGAGAAGGCGAATTGGGTCACATTGTGCGTACTTGGTGACTTGGTATAACAAACGGATCAAGTTATGGATACTTGTTGATCCTAGGAGCCGAATTGGGTCAATTGAAAGACTTGTTGATCCGAGAAGTCAATTGGGTTCAAATACAAGCCTTAGGGATTCGTGAAGTCGAACGGAGTCAATTAGTTGGTGCTCGTTGATCCGAGAAGGCGAATTGGGTCACACTGTGCGTACTTGGTGACTTGGTAAAACAAACGGATCAAGTTATGGATACTTGTTGATCCGAGGAGCCGAATTTGGTCAATTGAAAGACTTGTTGATCCGAGAAGTCAATTGGGGTCAAATACAAGCCTTAATGATTCCTGAAGTCGAACGGAGTCAAATAGTTGGTGCGTGTTGATCCGAGAATGCGAATTGGGTCACATTGTGCGTACTTGGTGACTATTAAACAAATGAATTAAGTTATGGATACTTGTTGATCCGAGAAGCCCAATTAAGTCAAATGGAAGACTTGTTGATCCGAGAAGTCAATTTGGTTCAAATACAAGCCTTAATGATTCGTGAAGTCGAACGGAGTCAAATAGTTGGTGCTTGTTGATCCGAGAAGGCGAATTGGGTCACATTGTGCGTACTTGCTGACTTTATAAAACAAACGAATCAAGTTATGGATACTTGTTGATCCGAGAAGCCCAATTAAGTCAAATGGAAGACTTGTTGATCCGAGAAGTCGATTGGGTTCAAATACAAGCCTTAATGATTCGTGAAGTCGAACGGAGTCAAATAGTTGGTGCTTGTTGATCCGAGAAGGCGAATTAGGTCACATTGTGCGTACGTGGTGACTTGGTATAACAAACGGATCAAGTTATGGATACTTGTTGATCCGAGAAGCCGAATTGGGTCAATTGAAAGACATGTTGATACGAGAAGTCAATTGGGTTCAAATACAAGCCTTAATGATTCGTGAAGTCGAACGAAGTGAATTAGTTGGTGCTTGTTGATCCGAGAAGGCGAATTGGGTCACATTGTGCGTACTTGGTGACTTTATGAAACAAACGAATCAAGTTATGGATACTTGTTGATCCGAGAAGCCCAATTAAGTCAAATGGAAGACTTCTTGATCCGAGAAGTCAATTGGGTTCAAATACAAGCCTTAATGATTCGTGAAGTCGAACGGAGTCAAATAGTTGGTGCTTGTTGATCCAAGAAGGAGAATTGGGTCACATTGTGCGTACTTGGTGACTTGGTATAACAAACGGATCAAGTTATGGATACTTGTTGATCCGAGAAGCCGAATTGGGTCAATTGAAAGACTTGTTGATCCGAGAAGTCAATTGGGTTCAAATACAAGGCTTAATGATTCGTGAAGTTGAACGGAGTCAAATAGTTGATGCTTGTTGATCCGAGATGGCGAATTGGGTCACATTCTGCGTACTTGGTGACTTGGTAAAACAAACGTATCAAGTTATGGATACATGTTTATCCGAGAAGCCGAATTGGGTGAATTGAAACACTTGTTGATCCTAGAAGTCAATTGGGTTCAAATACAAGCCTTAATGATTCGTGAAGTCGAATGGAGTCAAATAGTTGGTGCTCGTTCATTCGAAAAGGCGAATTGGATCACATTGTGCGTACTTGGTGACTTGGTAAAACAAACGGATCAAGTTATGTATACTTGTTGATCCGAGAAGCCCAATTGAGTCAAATGGAAGACTTGTTGATTCGAGAAGTCAATTTGGTTCAAATACAAGCCTTAATGATTCGTGAAGTCGAACGGAGTCAAATAGTTGGTGCTTGTTGATCCGAGAAGGCGAATTGGGTCACATTGTGCGTACTTGGTGACTTTATAAAACAAACGAATCAAGTTATGGATACTTGTTGATCCGAGAAGCCAATTTAAGTCAAATGGAAGACTTGTTGATCCGAGAAGTCAATTGGGTTCAAATACAAGCCTTATTGATTCGTGAAGTCGAACGGAGTCAAGTAGTTGGTGCTTGTTGATCCGAGAAGGAGAATTGGGTCACATTGTGCGTACTTGTTGACTTGGTATAACAAACGGATCAAGTTTTGGATACTTGTTGATCCGAGAAGCCGAATTGGGTCAATTGAAAGACTTGTTGATCCGAGAAGTCAATTGGGTTCAAGTACAAGCCTTAATCATTCGTAAAGTTGAACGGAGTCAAATAGTTGATGCTTGTTGATCCGAGATGGCGAATTGGGTCACATTTTGCGTACTTGGTGACTTGGTAAAACAAACGGATCAAGTTATAGATACTTGTTTATCCGAGAAGCCGAATTGGGTCAATTGAAACACTTGTTGATCCGAGAAGTCAATTGGGTTCAAATACTAGCCTTAATGATTCGTGAAGTCGAACGGAGTCAAATAGTTGGTGCTCGTTCATTTGAGAAGGCGAATTGGGTCACATTGTGCGTACTTGGTGACTTGGTAAAACAAACGGATCAAGTTATGGATACTTGTTGATCCGAGGAACCGAATTTGGTCAATTGAAAGACTTTTTGATCCGAGAAGTCAATTGGGGTCAAATACAAGCCTTAATGATTCGTGAAGTCGAACGGAGTCAAATTGTTGGTGCTTGTTGATCTGAGAAGGCGAATTGGGTCACATTGTGCGTACTTGGTGACTTTATAAAACAAACGAATCAAGTTATGGATACTTGTTGATCCGAGAAGCCCAATTAAGTTAAATGGAGGACTTGTTGATCCGAGAAGTCAATTGGGTTCAAATACAAGCCTTAATGATTCATGAAGTCGAACGGAGTCAAATAGTTGGTGCTTGTTGATCCGAGAAGGCGAATTGGGTCACATTGTGCGTACTTGGTGACTTGGTATAACAAACGGATCAAGTTATGGATACTTGTTGATCCTAGGAGCCGAATTGGGTCAATTGAAAGACTTGTTGATCCGAGAAGTCAATTGGGTTCAAATACAAGCCTTAGGGATTCGTGAAGTCGAACGGAGTCAATTAGTTGGTGCTCGTTGATCCGAGAAGGCGAATTGGGTCACACTGTGCGTACTTGGTGACTTGGTAAAACATACGGATCAAGTTATGGATACTTGTTGATCCGAGGAGCCGAATTTGGTCAATTGAAAGACTTGTTGATCCGAGAAGTCAATTGGGGTCAAATACAAGCCTTAATGATTCGTGAAGTCGAACGGAGTCAAATAGTTGGTGCTTGTTGATCCGAGAAGGCGAATTGGGTCACATTGTGCGTACTTGGTGACTTTATAAAACAAACGAATCAAGTTAAGGATACTTGTTTATCCGAGAAGCCTAATTAAGTCAAATAGAAGACTTGTTGATCCGAGAAGTCGATTGGGTTCAAATACAAGCCTTAATGATTCGTGAAGTCGAACGGAGTCAAATAGTTGGTGCTTGTTGATCCGAGAAGGCGAATTGGGTCACATTGTGCGTACTTGGTGACTTGGTATAATAAACGGATCAAGCTAAGGATACTTGTTGATCCGACAAGCCGAATTGGGTCAATTGAAAGACTTGTTGATCCGAGAAGTCAATTGGGTTCAAATACAAGCCTTAATGATTCATGAAGTCGAACGGAGTCAAATAGTTGGTGCGTGTTGATCCGAGAATGCGAATTGGGTCACATTGTGCGTACTTGGTGACTTTATAAAACAAACGAATCAAGTTATGGATACTTGTTGATCCGAGAAGCCCAATTAAGTCAAATGGAAGACTTGTTGATCCGAGAAGTCGATTGGGTTCAAATACAAGCCTTAATGATTCGTGAAGTCGAACGGAGTCAAATAGTTGGTGCTTGTTGATCCGAGAAGGCGAATTAGGTCACATTGTGCGTACGTGGTGACTTGGTATAACAAACGGATCAAGTTATGGATACTTGTTGATCCGAGAAGCCGAATTGGGTCAATTGAAAGACTTGTTGATACGAGAAGTCAATTGGGTTCAAATACAAGCCTTAATGATTCGTGAAGTCGAACGAAGTGAATTAGTTGGTGCTTGTTGATCCGAGAAGGCGAATTGGGTCACATTGTGCGTACTTGGTGACTTGGTAAAACAAATGGATCAAGTTATGGATACTTGTTGATCCGAGAAGCCGAATTGGGTCAATTGAAGGACTTGTTGATCCGAGAAGTCAATTGGGTTCAAATACAAGCCTTAATGATTCGTGAAGTCGAACGGAGTCAAATAGTTGGTGCTTGTTGATCCGAGATGGCGAATTGGGTCACATTGTGCGTACTTGGTGACTTGGTAAAACAAACGGATCAAGTTATGGATACTTGTTGATCCGAGAAGCCGAATTGGGTCAATTGAAAGACTTGTTGGTCCGAGAAGTCAATTGGGTTCAAATACAAGCCTTAATGATTCGTGAAGTCGAACGGAGTCAAATAGTTGGTGCTTGTTGATCCGAGAAGGCGAATTGGGTCACATTGTGCGTACTTGTTGACTTGCCAAAACAAACGGATTAAGTTATGGATACTTGTTAATCCGAGGAGCCGAATTGGGTCAATTGAAAGACTTGTTGATCCGATAAGTCAATTGGGTTCAAATACAAGCCTTAGGGATTCGTGAAGTCGAACGGAGTGAATTAGTTGGTGCTCGTCGATCCGAGAAGGCGAATTGGGTCACATTGTGCGTACTTGGTTACTTTATAAAACAAACGAATCAAGTTATGGATACTTGTTGGTCCGAGAAGCCCAATTAAGTGAAATGGAAGACTTGTTGATCTGAGAAGTCAATTAGGTTCAAATACAACCCTTAATGATTCGTGAAGTCGAACGGAGTCAAATAATTGGTGCTTGTTGATCCGAGAAGGCGAATTGGGTCACATTGTGCGTACTTGGTGACTTGGTAAAACAAATGGATCTAGTTATGGATACTTGTTGATCCGAGAAGCCGAATAGGGTCAATTGAAAGACTTGTTGATCCGAGAAGTCAATTGGGTTCAAATACAAGTCTTAATGATTTGTGAAGTCGAAATGAGTCAAATAGTTGGTGCTTGTTGATCCGAGATGGCGAATTGGGTCACATTGTGCGTACTTGGTGACTTTATAAAACAAATGAATTAAGTTATGGATACTTGTTGATCCGAGAAGCCCAATTAAGTCAAATGGAAGACTTGTTGATCCGAGAAGTCAATTTGGTTCAAATACAAGCCTTAATGATTTGTGAAGTCGAACGGAGTCAAATAGTTGGTGCTTGTTGATCCGAGAAGGCGAATTGGGTCACATTGTGCGTACTTGGTGACTTTATAAAACAAACGAATCAAGTTATGGATACTTGTTGATCCGAGAAACCCAATTAAGTCAAATGGAAGACTTGTTGATCCGAGAAGTCGATTGGGTTCAAATACAAGCCTTAATGATTCGTGAAGTCGAACGAGTCAAATAGTTGGTGCTTGTTGATCCGAGAAGGCGAATTGGGTCACATTGTGCGTACGTGGTGACTTGGTATAACAAACGGATCAAGTTATGGATACTTGTTGATCCGAGAAGCCGAATTGGGTCAATTGAAAGACTTGTTGATACGAGAAGTCAATTGGGTTCAAATACAAGCCTTAATGATTCGTGAAGTCGAACGAAGTGAATTAGTTGGTGCTTGTTGACCGAGAAGGCGAATTGGGTCACATTGTGCGTACTTGGTGACTTGGTAAAACAAATGGATCAAGTTATGGATACTTGTTGATCCGAGAAGTCGAATTGGGTCAATTGAAGGACTTGTTGATCCGAGAAGTCAATTGGGTTCAAATACAAGCCTTAATGATTTGTAAAGTCGAACGGAGTCAAATAGTTGGTGCTTGTTGATCCGAGATGGCGAATTGGGTCACATTGTGCATACTTGGTGACTTGGTAAAACAAACGGATCAAGTTATGGATACTTGTTGATCCGAGAAGCCGAATTGGGTCAATTGAAAGACTTGTTGGTCCGAGAAGTCAATTGGGTTCAAATACAAGCCTTAATGATTCGTGAAGTCGAACGGAGTCAAATAGTTGGTGCTTGTTGATCCGAGAAGGCGAATTGGGTCACATTGTGCGTACTTGGTGACTTTATAAAACAAACGAATCAAGTTATGGATACTTGTTGATCCGAGAAGCCAATTTAAGTCAAATGGAAGACTTGTTGATCCGAGAAGACAATTGGGTTCAAATACAAGCCTTATTGATTCGTGAAGTCGAACGGAGTCAAGTAGTTGGTGCTTGTTGATCCGAGAAGGAGAATTGGGTCACATTGTGCGTACTTGTTGACTTGGTATAACAAACGGATCAAGTTTTGGATACTTGTTGATCCGAGAAGCCGAATTGGGTCAATTGAAAGACTTGTTGATCCGAGAAGTCAATTGGGTTCAAGTACAAGCCTTAATCATTCGTAAAGTTGAACGGAGTCAAATAGTTAATGCTTGTTGATCCGAGATGGCGAATTGGGTCACATTTTGCGTACTTGGTGACTTGGTAAAACAAACGGATCAAGTTATAGATACTTGTTTATCCGAGAAGCCGAATTGGGTCAATTGAAACACTTGTTGATCCGAGAAGTCAATTGGGTTCAAATACTAGCCTTAATGATTCGTGAAGTCGAACGGAGTCAAATAGTTGGTGCTCGTTCATTCGAGAAGGCGAATTGGGTCACATTGTGCGTACTTGGTGACTTGGTAAAACAAACGGATCAAGTTATGGATACTTGTTGATCCGAGGAACCGAATTTGGTCAATTGAAAGACTTTTTGATCCGAGAAGTCAATTGGGGTCAAATACAAGCCTTAATGATTCGTGAAGTCGAACGGAGTCAAATTGTTGGTGCTTGTTGATCTGAGAAGGCGAATTGGGTCACATTGTGCGTACTTGGTGACTTTATAAAACAAACGAATCAAGTTATGGATACTTGTTGATCCGAGAAGCCCAATTAAGTTAAATGGAGGACTTGTTGATCCGAGAAGTCAATTGGGTTCAAATACAAGCCTTAATGATTCATGAAGTCGAACGGAGTCAAATAGTTGGTGCTTGTTGATCCGAGAAGGCGAATTGGGTCACATTGTGCGTACTTGGTGACTTGGTATAACAAACGGATCAAGTTATGGATACTTGTTGATCCTAGGAGCCGAATTGGGTCAATTGAAAGACTTGTTGATCCGAGAAGTCAATTGGGTTCAAATACAAGCCTTAGGGATTCGTGAAGTCGAACGGAGTCAATTAGTTGGTGCTCGTTGATCCGAGAAGGCGAATTGGGTCACACTGTGCGTACTTGGTGACTTGGTAAAACATACGTATCAAGTTATGGATACTTGTTGATCCGAGGAGCCGAATTTGGTCAATTGAAAGACTTGTTGATCCGAGAAGTCAATTGGGGTCAAATACAAGCCTTAATGATTCGTGAAGTCGAACGGAGTCAAATAGTTGGTGCTTGTTGATCCGAGAAGGCGAATTGGGTCACATTGTGCGTACTTGGTGACTTTATAAAACAAACGAATCAAGTTAAGGATACTTGTTTATCCGAGAAGCCTAATTAAGTCAAATGGAAGACTTGTTGATCCGAGAAGTCGATTGGGTTCAAATACAAGCCTTAATGATCCGTGAAGTCGAACGGAGTCAAATAGTTGGTGCTTGTTGATCCGAGAAGGCGAATTGGGTCACATTGTGCGTACTTGGTGACTTGGTATAATAAACGGATCAAGCTAAGGATACTTGTTGATCCGACAAGCCGAATTGGGTCAATTGAAAGACTTGTTGATCCGAGAAGTCAATTGGGTTCAAATACAAGCCTTAATGATTCATGAAGTCGAACGGAGTCAAATAGTTGGTGCGTGTTGATCCGAGAATGCGAATTGGGTCACATTGTGCGTACTTGGTGACTTTATAAAACAAACGAATCAAGTTATGGATACTTGTTGATCCGAGAAGCCCAATTAAGTCAAATGGAAGACTTGTTGATCCGAGAAGTCGATTGGGTTCAAATACAAGCCTTAATGATTCGTGAAGTCGAACGGAGTCAAATAGTTGGTGCTTGTTGATCCGAGAAGGCGAATTAGGTCACATTGTGCGTACGTGGTGACTTGGTATAACAAACGGATCAAGTTATGGATACTTGTTGATCCGAGAAGCCGAATTGGGTCAATTGAAAGACTTGTTGATACGAGAAGTCAATTGGGTTCAAATACAAGCCTTAATGATTCGTGAAGTCGAACGAAGTGAATTAGTTGGTGCTTGTTGATCCGAGAAGGCGAATTGGGTCACATTGTGCGTACTTGGTGACTTGGTAAAACAAATGGATCAAGTTATGGATACTTGTTGATCCGAGAAGCCGAATTGGGTCAATTGAAGGACTTGTTGATCCGAGAAGTCAATTGGGTTCAAATACAAGCCTTAATGATTCGTGAAGTCGAACGGAGTCAAATAGTTGGTGCTTGTTGATCCGAGATGGCGAATTGGGTCACATTGTGCGTACTTGGTGACTTGGTAAAACAAACGGATCAAGTTATGGATACTTGTTGATCCGAGAAGCCGAATTGGGTCAATTGAAAGACTTGTTGGTCCGAGAAGTCAATTGGGTTCAAATACAAGCCTTAATGATTCGTGAAGTCGAACGGAGTCAAATAGTTGGTGCTTGTTGATCCGAGAAGGCGAATTGGGTCACATTGTGCGTACTTGGTGACTTGCCAAAACAAACGGATTAAGTTATGGATACTTGTTAATCCGAGGAGCCGAATTGGGTCAATTGAAAGACTTGTTGATCCGATAAGTCAATTGGGTTCAAATACAAGCCTTAGGAATTCGTGAAGTCGAACGGAGTGAATTAGTTGGTGCTCGTCGATCCGAGAAGGCGAATTGGGTCACATTGTGCGTACTTGGTTACTTTATAAAACAAACGAATCAAGTTATGGATACTTGTTGGTCCGAGAAGCCCAATTAAGTCAAATGGAAGACTTGTTGATCTGAGAAGTCAATTAGGTTCATATACAACCCTTAATGATTCGTGAAGTCGAACGGAGTCAAATAATTGGTGCTTGTTGATCCGAGAAGGCGAATTGGGTCACATTGTGCGTACTTGGTGACTTTGTAAAACAAATGGATCAAGTTATGGATACTTGTTGATCCGTGAAGCCGAATTGGGTCAATTGAAAGACTTGTTGATCCGAGAAGTCAATTGGGTTCAAATACAAGCCTTAATGATTTGTGAAGTCGAAATGAGTCAAATAGTTGGTGCTTGTTGATCCGAGATGGCGAATTGGGTCACATTGTGCGTACTTGGTGACTTTATAAAACAAATGAATTAAGTTATGGATACTTGTTGATCCGAGAAGCCCAATTAAGTCAAATGGAAGACTTGTTGATCCGAGAAGTCAATTTGGTTCAAATACAAGCCTTAATGATTCGTGAAGTCGAACGGAGTCAAATAGTTGGTGCTTGTTGATCCGAGAAGGCGAATTTGGTCACATTGTGCGTACTTGGTGACTTTATAAAACAAACGAATCAAGTTATGGATACTTGTTGATCCGAGAAGCCCAATTAAGTCAAATGGAAGACTTGTTGATCCGAGAAGTCGATTGGGTTCAAATACAAGCCTTAATGATTCGTGAAGTCGAACGAGTCAAATAGTTGGTGCTTGTTGATCCGAGAAGGCGAATTGGGTCACATTGTGCGTACGTGGTGACTTGGTATAACAAACGGATCAAGTTATGGATACTTGTTGATCCGAGAAGCCGAATTGGGTCAATTGAAAGACTTGTTGATACGAGAAGTCAATTGGGTTCAAATACAAGCCTTAATGATTCGTGAAGTCGAACGAAGTGAATTAGTTGGTGCTTGTTGACCGAGAAGGCGAATTGGGTCACATTGTGCGTACTTGGTGACTTGGTAAAACAAATGGATCAAGTTATGGATACTTGTTGATCCGAGAAGCCGAATTGGGTCAATTGAAGGACTTGTTGATCCGAGAAGTCAATTGGGTTCAAATACAAGCCTTAATGATTCGTGAAGTCGAACGGAGTCAAATAGTTGGTGCTTGTTGATCCGAGATGGCGAATTGGGTCACATTGTGCATACTTGGTGACTTGGTAAAACAAACGGATCAAGTTATGGATACTTGTTGATCCGAGAAGCCGAATTGGGTCAATTGAAAGACTTGTTGGTCCGAGAAGTCAATTGGGTTCAAATACAAGCATTAATGATTCGTGAAGTCGAACGGAGTCAAATAGTTGGTGCTTGTTGATCCGAGAAGGCGAATTGGGTCACATTGTGCGTACTTGGTGACTTGCCAAAACAAACGGATTAAGTTATGGATACTTGTTAATCCGAGGAGCCGAATTGGGTCAATTGAAAGACTTGTTGATCCGATAAGTCAATTGGGTTCAAATACAAGCCTTAGGGATTCGTGAAGTATAACGGAGTGAATTAGTTGGTGCTCGTTGATCCGAGAAGGCGAATTGGGTCACATTGTGCGTACTTGGTTATTTTATAAAACAAACGAATCAAGTTATGGATACTTGTTGGTCCGAGAAGCCCAATTAAGTCAAATGGAAGACTTGTTGATCTGAGAAGTCAATTAGGTTCATATACAACCCTTAATGATTCGTGAAGTCAAACGGAGTCAAATAATTGGTGCTTGTTGATCCGAGAAGGCGAATTGGGTCACATTGTGCGTACTTGGTGACTTTGTAAAACAAATGGATCAAGTTATGGATACTTGTTGATCCGTGAAGCCCAATTGGGTCAATTGAAAGACTTGTTGATCCGAGAAGTCAATTGGGTTCAAATACAAGCCTTAGGGATTCGTGAAGTCGAACGGAGTGAATTAGTTGGTGCTCGTCGATCCGAGAAGGCGAATTGGGTCACATTGTGCGTACTTGGTTACTTTATAAAACAAACGAATCAAGTTATGGATACTTGTTGGTCCGAGAAGCCCAATTAAGTCAAATGGAAGACTTGTTGATCTGAGAAGTCAATTAGGTTCAAATACAACCCTTAATGATTCGTGAAGTCGAACGGAGTCAAATAATTGGTGCTTGTTGATCCGAGAAGGCGAATTGGGTCACATTGTGCGTACTTGGTGACTTGGTAAAACAAATGGATCTAGTTATGGATACTTGTTGATCCGAGAAGCCGAATTGGGTCAATTGAAAGACTTGTTGATCCGAGAAGTCAATTGGGTTCAAATACAAGTCTTAATGATTTGTGAAGTCGAAATGAGTCAAATAGTTGGTGCTTGTTGATCCGAGATGGCGAATTGGGTCACATTGTGCGTACTTGGTGACTTTATAAAACAAATGAATTAAGTTATGGATACTTGTTGATCCGAGAAGCCCAATTAAGTCAAATGGAAGACTTGTTGATCCGAGAAGTCAATTTGGTTCAAATACAAGCCTTAATGATTTGTGAAGTCGAACGGAGTCAAATAGTTGGTGCTTGTTGATCCGAGAAGGCGAATTGGGTCACATTGTGCGTACTTGGTGACATTATAAAACAAACGAATCAAGTTATGGATACTTGTTGATCCGAGAAACCCAATTAAGTCAAATGGAAGACTTGTTGATCCGAGAAGTCGATTGGGTTCAAATACAAGCCTTAATGATTCGTGAAGTCGAACGAGTCAAATAGTTGGTGCTTGTTGATCCGAGAAGGCGAATTGGGTCACATTGTGCGTACGTGGTGACTTGGTATAACAAACGGATCAAGTTATGGATACTTGTTGATCCGAGAAGCCGAATTGGGTCAATTGAAAGACTTGTTGATACGAGAAGTCAATTGGGTTCAAATACAAGCCTTAATGATTCGTGAAGTCGAACGAAGTGAATTAGTTGGTGCTTGTTGACCGAGAAGGCGAATTGGGTCACATTGTGCGTACTTGGTGACTTGGTAAAACAAATGGATCAAGTTATGGATACTTGTTGATCCGAGAAGCCGAATTGGGTCAATTGAAGGACTTGTTGATCCGAGAAGTCAATTGGGTTCAAATACAAGCCTTAATGATTCGTAAAGTCGAACGGAGTCAAATAGTTGGTGCTTGTTGATCCGAGATGGCGAATTGGGTCACATTGTGCATACTTGGTGACTTGGTAAAACAAACGGATCAAGTTATGGATACTTGTTGATCCGAGAAGCCGAATTGGGTCAATTGAAAGACTTGTTGGTCCGAGAAGTCAATTGGGTTCAAATACAAGCCTTAATGATTCGTGAAGTCGAACGGAGTCAAATAGTTGGTGCTTGTTGATCCGAGAAGGCGAATTGGGTCACATTGTGCGTACTTGGTGACTTGCCAAAACAAACGGATTAAGTTATGGATACTTGTTAATCCGAGGAGCCGAATTGGGTCAATTGAAAGACTTGTTGATCCGATAAGTCAATTGGGTTCAAATACAAGCCTTAGGGATTCGTGAAGTCGAACGGAGTGAATTAGTTGGTGCTCGTTGATCCGAGAAGGCGAATTGGGTCACATTGTGCGTACTTGGTTACTTTATAAAACAAACGAATCAAGTTATGGATACTTGTTGGTCCGAGAAGCCCAATTAAGTCAAATGGAAGACTTGTTGATCTGAGAAGTCAATTAGGTTCATATACAACCCTTAATGATTCGTGAAGTCGAACGGAGTCAAATAATTGGTGCTTGTTGATCCGAGAAGGCGAATTGGGTCACATTGTGCGTACTTGGTGACTTTGTAAAACAAATGGATCAAGTTATGGATACTTGTTGATCCGTGAAGCCGAATTGGGTCAATTGAAAGACTTGTTGATCCGAGAAGTCAATTGGGTTCAAATACAAGCCTTAATGATTTGTGAAGTCGAAATGAGTCAAATAGTTGGTGCTTGTTGATCCGAGATGGCGAATTGGGTCACATTGTGCGTACTTGGTGACTTTATAAAACAAATGAATTAAGTTATGGATACTTGTTGATCCGAGAAGCCCAATTAAGTCAAATGGAAGACTTGTTGATCCGAGAAGTCAATTTGGTTCAAATACAAGCCTTAATGATTCGTGAAGTCGAACGGAGTCAAATAGTCGGTGCTTGTTGATCCGAGAAGACGAATTGGGTCACATTGTGCGTACTTGGTGACTTTATAAAACAAACGAATCAAGTTATGGATACTTGTTGATCCGAGAAGCCCAATTAAGTGAAATGGAAGACTTGTTGATCCGAGAAGTCGATTGGGTTCAAATACAAGCCTTAATGATTCGTGAAGTCGAACGAGTCAAATAGTTGGTGCTTGTTGATCCGAGAAGGCGAATTGGGTCACATTGTGCGTACGTGGTGACTTGGTATAACAAACGGATCAAGTTATGGATACTTGTTGATCCGAGAAGCCGAATTGGGTCAATTGAAAGACTTGTTGATACGAGAAGTCAATTGGGTTCAAATACAAGCCTTAATGATTCGTGAAGTCGAACGAAGTGAATTAGTTGGTGCTTGTTGACCGAGAAGGCGAATTGGGTCACATTGTGCGTACTTGGTGACTTGGTAAAACAAATGGATCAAGTTATGGATACTTGTTGATCCGAGAAGCCGAATCGGGTCAATTGAAGGACTTGTTGATCCGAGAAGTCAATTGGGTTCAAATACAAGCCTTAATGATTCGTGAAGTCGAACGGAGTCAAATAGTTGGTGCTTGTTGATCCGAGATGGTGAATTGGGTCACATTGTGCATACTTGGTGACTTGGTAAAACAAACGGATCAAGTTATGGATACTTGTTGATCCGAGAAGCCGAATTGGGTCAATTGAAAGACTTGTTGGTCCGAGAAGTCAATTGGGTTCAAATACAAGCCTTAATGATTCGTGAAGTCGAACGGAGTCAAATAGTTGGTGCTTGTTGATCCGAGAAGGCGAATTGGGTCACATTGTGCGTACTTGGTGACTTGCCAAAACAAACGGATTAAGTTATGGATACTTGTTAATCCGAGGAGCCGAATTGGGTCAATTGAAAGACTTGTTGATCCGATAAGTCAATTGGGTTCAAATACAAGCCTTAGGGATTCGTGAAGTCGAACGGAGTGAATTAATTGGTGCTCGTTGATCCGAGAAGGCGAATTGGGTCACATTGTGCGTACTTGGTTACTTTATAAAACAAACGAATCAAGTTATGGATACTTGTTGGTCCGAGAAGCCCAATTAAGTCAAATGGAAGACTTGTTGATCTGAGAAGTCAATTAGGTTCATATACAACCCTTAATGATTCGTGAAGTCGAACGGAGTCAAATAATTGGTGCTTGTTGATCCGAGAAGGCGAATTGGGTCACATTGTGCGTACTTGGTGACTTTGTAAAACAAATGGATCAAGTTATGGATACTTGTTGATCCGTGAAGCCCAATTGGGTCAATTGAAAGACTTGTTGATCCGAGAAGTCAATTGGGTTCAAATACAAGCCTTAATGATTTGTGAAGTCGAAATGAGTCAAATAGTTGGTGCTTGTTGATCCGAGATGGCGAATTGGGTCACATTGTGCGTACTTGGTGACTTTATAAAACAAATGAATTAAGTTATGGATACTTGTTGATCCGAGAAGCCCAATTAAGTCAAATGGAAGACTTGTTGATCCGAGAAGTCAATTTGGTTCAAATACAAGCCTTAATGATTCGTGAAGTCGAACGGAGTCAAATAGTTGGTGCTTGTTGATCCGAGAAGGCGAATTGGGTCACATTGTGCGTACTTGGTGACTTTATAAAACAAACGAATCAAGTTATGGATACTTGTTGATTCGAGAACCCCAATTAAGTCAAATGGAAGACTTGTTGATCCGAGAAGTCGATTAGGTTCAAATACAAGCCTTAATGATTCGTGAAGTCGAACGGAGTCAAATAGTTGGTGCTTGTTGATCCGAGAAGGCGAATTAGGTCACATTGTGCGTACGTGGTGACTTGGTATAACAAACGGATCAAGTTATGGATACTTGTTGATCCGAGAAGCCAAATTGGGTCAACTGAAAGACTTGTTGATCCGATAAGTCAATTGGGTTCAAATACAAGCCTTAATGATTCGTGAAGTCGAACGGAGTCAAATAGTTGGTGCTTGTTGATCCGAGATGGCGAATTGGGTCACATTGTGCATACTTGGTGACTTGGTAAAACAAACGGATCAAGTTATGGATACTTGTTGATCCGAGAAGCCGAATTGGGTCAATTGAAAGACTTGTTGGTCCGAGAAGTCAATTGGGTTCAAATACAAGCCTTAATGATTCGTGAAGTCGAACGGAGTCAAATAGTTGGTGCTTGTTGATCCGAGAAGGCGAATTGGGTCACATTGTGCGTACTTGGTGACTTGCCAAAACAAACAGATTAAGTTATGGATACTTGTTAATCCGAGGAGCCGAATTGGGTCAATTGAAAGACTTGTTGATCCGATAAGTCAATTGGGTTCAATTACAAGCCTTAGGGATTCGTGAAGTCGAACGGAGTGAATTAGTTGGTGCTCGTTGATCCGAGAAGGCGAATTGGGTCATATTGTGCGTACTTGGTTACTTTATAAAACAAACGAATCAAGTTATGGATACTTGTTGGTCCGAGAAGCCCAATTAAGTCAAATGGAAGACTTGTTGATCTGAGAAGTCAATTAGGTTCAAATACAACCCTTAATGATTCGTGAAGTCGAACGGAGTCAAATAATTGGTGCTTGTTGATCCGAGAAGGCGAAGTGGGTCACATTGTGCGTACTTGGTGACTTGGTAAAACAATTGGATCAAGTTATGGATACTTGTTGATCCGAGAAGCCGAATTGGGTCAATTGAAAGACTTGTTGATCCGAGAAGTCAATTGGGTTCAAACACAAGCCTTAATGATTTGTGAAGTCGAAATGAGTCAAATAGTTGGTGTTTGTTGATCCGAGATGGCGAATTGGGTCACATTGTGCGTACTTGGTGACTTGGTAAAACAAACCGATCAAGTTATGGATACTTGTTGATCTGAGAAGCCGAATTGGGTCAATTAAAAGACTTGTTAATCTGAAAAGTCAATTGGGTTCAAATACTAGCCTTAATGATTCGTGAAGTCGAACGGAGTCAAATTGTTGGTTCTTGTTGATCCGAGAAGGCGAATTGGGTCACATTGTGCATACTTGGTGACTTTATAAAACAAACGAATCGAGTTATGGATACTTGTTGATGCGAGAAGCCCAATTGAGTCAAATGGAAGACTTGTTGATCCGAGAAGTCAATTGGGTTCAAATACAAGCCTTAATGATTCGTGAAGTCGAACAGAGTCAAATAGTTGGTGCTTGTTGATCCGAGAAGGCGAATTGGGTCACATTGTGCGTACTTGGTGACTTGGTATAACAAACGGATCAAGTTATGGATACTTGTTGATCCGAGAAGCCAAATTGGGTCAACTGAAAGACTTGTTGATCCGATAAGTCAATTGGGTTCAAATACAAGCCTTAATGATTCGTGAAATGGAACAAAGACAATTAGTTGGTGCTTGTTGATCCGAGAAGGCGAATTGGGTCACATTGTGCGTACTTGGTGACTTGGTAAAACAAATGGATCAAGTTATGGATACTTGTTGATCCGAGAAGCCGAATTGGGTCAATTAAAAGACTTGTTGGCCCGAGAAGTCAATTGGGTTCAAATACAAGCCTTAATGATTCGTGAAGTCGAACGGAGTCTAATAGTTGGTGCTTGTTGATCCGAGAAGGCGAATTGGGTCACATTGTGCGTACTTGGTGACTTTATAAAACAAATGAATCAAGTTATGGATACTTGTTGATCCGAGAAGCCCAATTAAGTCAAATGGAAGAATTGTTGATCCGAGAAGTCAATTGGGTTCAAATACAAGCCATAATGATTCGTGAAGTCGAACGGAGTCAAATAGTTGGTGCTTGTTGATCCGAGAAGGCGAATTGGGTCACATTGTGCGTACTTGGTGACTTTATAAGACAAACGAATCAAGTTATGGATACTTGTTGATCCGAGAAGCCCAATTAAGTCAAATGGAAGACTTCTTGATCCGAGAAGTTAATTGGGTTCAAATACAAGCCTTAATGATTCGTGAAGTCGAACGAAGTCAAATAGTTGGTGCTTGTTGATCCAAGAAGGAGAATTGGGTCACATTGTGCGTACTTGGTGACTTGGTATAACAAACGGATCAAGTTATGGATACTTGTTGATCCGAGATGCCGAATTGGGTCAATTGAAAGACTTGTTGATCCGAGAAGTAAATTGGGTTCAAATACAAGGCTTAATGATTCGTGAAGTTGAACGGAGTCAAATAGTTGATGCTTGTTGATCCGAGATGGCGAATTGGGTCACATTCTGCGTACTTGGTGACTTGGTAAAACAAACGTATCAAGTTATGGATACTTGTTTATCCGAGAAGCCGAATTGGGTCAATTGAAACACTTGTTGATCCGAGAAGTCAATTGGGTTCAAATACAAGCCTTAATGATTCGTGAAGTCGAATGGAGTCAAATAGTTGGTGCTCGTTCATTCGAAAAGGCGAATTGGGTCACATTGTGCGTACTTGGCGACTTGGTAAAACAAACGGATCAAGTTATGGATACTTGTTGATCCGAGGAGCCGAATTTGGTCAATTGAAAGACTTGTTGATCCGAGAAGTCAATTGGGGTCAAATACAAGCCTTAATGATTCATGAAGTCGAACGGAGTCAAATTGTTGGTGCTTGTTGATCCGAGAAGGCGAATTGGGTCACATTGTGCGTACTTGGTGACTTTATAAAATAAACGAATCAAGTTATGGATACTTGTTGATCCGAGAAGCCCAATTAAGTCAAATGGAAGACTTGTTGATCCGAGAAGTCAATTGGGTTCAAATACAAGCCTTAATGATTCGTGAAGTCGAACGGAGTCAAATAGTTGGTGCTTGTTGATCCGAGAAGGCGAATTGGGTCACATTTTGCGTACTTGGTGACTTGGTATAACAAACGGATCAAGTTATGGATACTTGTTGATCCGAGAAGTCGAATTGGGTCAATTGAAAGACTTGTTGATCCGAGAAGTTAATTGGGTTCAAATACAAGGCTTAATAATTCGTGAAGTCGAACGAAGTGAATAAGTTGGTGCTTGTTGATCCGAGAAGGCGAATTGGGTCACATTGTGCGTACTTGGTTACTTTATAAAACAAACGAATCAAGTTATGGATACTTGTTGGTCCGAGAAGCCCAATTAAGTCAAATGGAAGAATTGTTGATCCGAGAAGTCAATTAGGTTCAAATACAACCCTTAATGATTCGTGAAGTCGAACGGAGTCAAATAATTGGTGCTTGTTGATCCGAGAAGGCGAATTGGGTCACATTGTGCGTACTTGGTGACTTGGTAAAACAAATGGATCAAGTTATGGATACTTGTTGATCCGAGAAGCCGAATTGGGTCAATTGAAAGACTTGTTGATCCGAGAAGTCAATTGGGTTCAAATACAAGCCTTAATGATTTGTGAAGTCGAAATGAGTCAAATAGTTGGTGTTTGTCGATCCGAGATGGCGAATTGGGTCACATTGTGCGTACTTGGTGACTTGGTAAAACAAACCGATCAAGTTATGGATACTTGTTGATCTGAGAAGCCGAATTGGGTCAATTGAAAGACTTGTTGATCTGAAAAGTCAATTGGGTTCAAATACTTGCCTTAATGATTCGTGAAGTCGAACGGAGTCAAATTGTTGGTTCTTGTTGATCCGAGAAGGCGAATTGGGTCACATTGTGCATACTTGGTGACTTTATAAAACAAACGAATCGAGTTATGGGTACTTGTTGATCCGAGAAGCCCAATTGAGTCAAATGGAAGACTTGTTGATCCGAGAAGTCAATTGGGTTCAAATACAAGCCTTAATGATTCGTGAAGTCGAACGGAGTCAAATAGTTGGTGCTTGTTGATCCGAGAAGGCGAATTGGGTCATATTGTGCGTACTTGGTGACTTGGTATAACAAACGGATCAAGTTATGGAGACTTGTTGATCCGAGAAGCCGAATTGGGTCAATTGAAAGACTTGTTGATCCGAGAAGCCGAATTGGGTCAATTGAAAGACTTGTTGATCCGAGAAGTCAATTGGGTTCAAATACAAGCCTTAATGATTCGTGAAGTCGAACGGAGTCAAATAGTTGGTGCTTGTTGATCCGAGATGGCGAATTGGGTCACATTGTGCATACTTGGTGACTTGGTAAAACAAACGGATCAAGTTATGGATACTTGTTGATCCGAGAAGCCGAATTGGGTCAATTGAAAGACTTGTTGGTCCGAGAAGTCAATTGGGTTCAAATACAAGCCTTAATGATTCGTGAAGTCGAACGGAGTCAAATAGTTGGTGCTTGTTGATCCGAGAAGGCGAATTGGGTCACATTGTGCGTACTTGGTGACTTGCCAAAACAAACGGATTAAGTTATGGATACTTGTTAATCCGAGGAGCCGAATTGGGTCAATTGAAAGACTTGTTGATCCGATAAGTCAATTGGGTTCAAATACAAGCCTTAGGGATTCGTGAAGTCGAACGGAGTGAATTAGTTGGTGCTCGTTGATCCGAGAAGGCGAATTGGGTCACATTGTGCGTACTTGGTTACTTTATAAAACAAACGAATCAAGTTATGGATACTTGTTGGTCCGAGAAGCCCAATTAAGTCAAATGGAAGACTTGTTGATCTGAGAAGTCAATTAGGTTCATATACAACCCTTAATGATTCGTGAAGTCGAACGGAGTCAAATAATTGGTGCTTGTTGATCCGAGAAGGCGAATTGGGTCACATTATGCGTACTTGGTGACTTTGTAAAACAAATGGATCAAGTTATGGATACTTGTTGATCCGTGAAGCCGAATTGGGTCAATTGAAAGACTTGTTGATCCGAGAAGTCAATTGGGTTCAAATACAAGCCTTAATGATTTGTGAAGTCGAAATGAGTCAAATAGTTGGTGCTTGTTGATCCGAGATGGCGAATTGGGTCACATTGTGCGTACTTGGTGACTTTATGAAACAAATGAATTAAGTTATGGATACTTGTTGATCCGAGAAGCCCAATTAAGTCAAATGGAAGACTTGTTGATCCGAGAAGTCAATTAGGTTCATATACAACCCTTAATGATTCGTGAAGTCGAACGGAGTCAAATAATTGGTGCTTGTTGATCCGAGAAGGCGAATTGGGTCACATTATGCGTACTTGGTGACTTTGTAAAACAAATGGATCAAGTTATGGATACTTGTTGATCCGTGAAGCCGAATTGGGTCAATTGAAAGACTTGTTGATCCGAGAAGTCAATTGGGTTCAAATACAAGCCTTAATGATTTGTGAAGTCGAAATGAGTCAAATTGTTGGTGCTTGTTGATCCGAGATGGCGAATTGGGTCACATTGTGCGTACTTGGTGACTTTATAAAACAAATGAATTAAGTTATGGATACTTGTTGATCCGAGAAGCCCAATTAAGTCAAATGGAAGACTTGTTGATCCGAGAAGTCAATTTGGTTCAATTACAAGCCTTAATGATTCGTGAAGTCGAACGGAGTCAAATAGTTGGTGCTTGTTGATCCGAGAAGGCGAATTGGGTCACATTGTGCGTACTTGGTGACTTTATAAAACAAACGAATCAAGTTATGGATACTTGTTGATCCGAGAAGCCCAATTAAGTCAAATGGAAGACTTGTTGATCCGAGAAGTCGATTAGGTTCAAATACAAGCCTTAATGATCCGTGAAGTCGAACGGAGTCAAATAGTTGGTGCTTGTTGATCCGAGAAGGCGAATTAGGTCACATTGTGCGTACGTGGTGACTTGGTATAACAAACGGATCAAGTTATGGATACTTGTTGATCCGAGAAGCCAAATTGGGTCAACTGAAAGACTTGTTGATCCGATAAGTCAATTGGGTTCAAATACAAGCCTTAATGATTCGTGAAGTCGAACGAAGTGAATTAGTTGGTGCTTGTTGATCCGAGAAGGCGAATTGGGTCACATTGTGCGTACTTGGTGACTTTATGAAACAAACGAATCAAGTTATGGATACTTGTTGATCCGAGAAGCCCAATTAAGTCAAATGGAAGACTTCTTGATCCGAGAAGTCAATTGGGTTCAAATACAAGCCTTAATGATTCGTGAAGTCGAACGGAGTCAAATAGTTGGTGCTTGTTGATCCAAGAAGGAGAATTGGGTCACATTGTGCGTACTTGGTGACTTGGTATAACAAACGGATCAAGTTATGGATACTTGTTGATCCGAGAAGCCGAATTGGGTCAATTGAAAGACTTGTTGATCCGAGAAGTCAATTGGGTTCAAATACAAGGCTTAATGATTCGTGAAGTTGAACGGAGTCAAATAGTTGATGCTTGTTGATCCGAGATGGCGAATTGGGTCACATTCTGCGTACTTGGTGACTTGGTAAAACAAACGTATCAAGTTATGGATACATGTTTATCCGAGAAGCCGAATTGGGTGAATTGAAACACTTGTTGATCCTAGAAGTCAATTGGGTTCAAATACAAGCCTTAATGATTCGTGAAGTCGAATGGAGTCAAATAGTTGGTGCTCGTTCATTCGAAAAGGCGAATTGGATCACATTGTGCGTACTTGGTGACTTGGTAAAACAAACGGATCAAGTTATGTATACTTGTTGATCCGAGAAGCCCAATTGAGTCAAATGGAAGACTTGTTGATCCGAGAAGTCAATTTGGTTCAAATACAAGCCTTAATGATTCGTGAAGTCGAACGGAGTCAAATAGTTGGTGCTTGTTGATCCGAGAAGGCGAATTGGGTCACATTGTGCGTACTTGGTGAGTTTATAAAACAAACGAATCAAGTTATGGATACTTGTTGATCCGAGAAGCCAATTTAAGTCAAATGGAAGACTTGTTGATCCGAGAAGTCAATTGGGTTCAAATACAAGACTTATTGATTCGTGAAGTCGAACGGAGTCAAATAGTTGGTGCTTGTTGATCCGAGAAGGAGAATTGGGTCACATTGTGCGTACTTGTTGACTTGGTATAACAAACGGATCAAGTTTTGGATACTTGTTGATCCGAGAAGCCGAATTGGGTCAATTGAAAGACTTGTTGATCCGAGAAGTCAATTGGGTTCAAGTACAAGCCTTAATCATTCGTAAAGTTGAACGGAGTCAAATAGTTGATGCTTGTTGATCCGAGATGGCGAATTGGGTCACATTTTGCGTACTTGGTGACTTGGTAAAACAAACGGATCAAGTTATAGATACTTGTTTATCCGAGAAGCCGAATTGGGTCAATTGAAACACTTGTTGATCCGAGAAGTCAATTGGGTTCAAATACTAGCCTTAATGATTTGTGAAGTCGAACGGAGTCAAATAGTTGGTGCTCGTTCATTCGAGAAGGCGAATTGGGTCACATTGTGCGTACTTGGTGACTTGGTAAAACAAACGGATCAAGTTATGGATACTTGTTGATCCGAGGAACCGAATTTGGTCAATTGAAAGACTTTTTGATCCGAGAAGTCAATTGGGGTCAAATACAAGCCTTAATGATTCGTGAAGTCGAACGGAGTCAAATTGTTGGTGCTTGTTGATCTGAGAAGGCGAATTGGGTCACATTGTGCGTACTTGGTGACTTTATAAAACAAACGAATCAAGTTATGGATACTTGTTGATCCGAGAAGCCCAATTAAGTTAAATGGAGGACTTGTTGATCCGAGAAGTCAATTGGGTTCAAATACAAGCCTTAATGATTCATGAAGTCGAACGGAGTCATATAGTTGGTGCTTGTTGATCCGAGAAGGCGAATTGGGTCACATTGTGCGTACTTGGTGACTTGGTATAACAAACGGATCAAGTTATGGATACTTGTTGATCCTAGGAGCCGAATTGGGTCAATTGAAAGACTTGTTGATCCGAGAAGTCAATTGGGTTCAAATACAAGCCTTAGGGATTCGTGAAGTCGAACGGAGTCAATTAGTTGGTGCTCGTTGATCCGAGAAGGCGAATTGGGTCACACTGTGCGTACTTGGTGACTTGGTAAAACATACGGATCAAGTTATGGATACTTGTTGATCCGAGGAGCCGAATTTGGTCAATTGAAAGACTTGTTGATCCGAGAGGTCAATTGGGGTCAAATACAAGCCTTAATGATTCGTGAAGTCGAACGGAGTCAAATAGTTGGTGCTTGTTGATCCGAGAAGGCGAATTGGGTCACATTGTGCGTACTTGGTGACTTTATAAAACAAACGAATCAAGTTAAGGATACTTGTTGATCCGAGAAGCCTAATTAAGTCAAATGGAAGACTTGTTGATCCGAGAAGTCGATTGGGTTCAAATACAAGCCTTAATGATTCGTGAAGTCGAACGGAGTCAAATAGTTGGTGCTTGTTGATCCGAGAAGGCGAATTGGGTCACATTGTGCGTACTTGGTGACTTGGTATAATAAACGGATCAAGCTAAGGATACTTGTTGATCCGACAAGCCGAATTGGGTCAATTGAAAGACTTGTTGATCCGAGAAGTCAATTGGGTTCAAATACAAGCCTTAATGATTCATGAAGTCGAACGGAGTCAAATAGTTGGTGCGTGTTGATCCGAGAATGCGAATTGGGTCACATTGTGCGTACTTGGTGACTTTATAAAACAAACGAATCAAGTTATGGATACTTGTTGATCCGAGAAGCCCAATTAAGTCAAATGGAAGACTTGTT
Source organism: Ajuga chamaepitys (assembly GCA_958295605.1). NCBI lineage: Eukaryota > Viridiplantae > Streptophyta > Magnoliopsida > Lamiales > Lamiaceae > Ajuga > Ajuga chamaepitys. The sequence continues at coordinate 36,763,990 of OY282495.1, forward strand.
GATCCGAGAAGTCGATTGGGTTCAAATACAAGCCTTAATGATTCGTGAAGTCGAACGGAGTCAAATAGTTGGTGCTTGTTGATCCGAGAAGGCGAATTAGGTCACATTGTGCGTACGTGGTGACTTGGTATAACAAACGGATCAAGTTATGGATACTTGTTGATCCGAGAAGCCGAATTGGGTCAATTGAAAGACTTGTTGATACGAGAAGTCAATTGGGTTCAAATACAAGCCTTAATGATTCGTGAAGTCGAACGAAGTGAATTAGTTGGTGCTTGTTGATCCGAGAAGGCGAATTGGGTCACATTGTGCGTACTTGGTGACTTGGTAAAACAAATGGATCAAGTTATGGATACTTGTTGATCCGAGAAGCCGAATTGGGTCAATTGAAGGACTTGTTGATCCGAGAAGTCAATTGGGTTCAAATACAAGCCTTAATGATTCGTGAAGTCGAACGGAGTCAAATAGTTGGTGCTTGTTGATCCGAGATGGCGAATTGGGTCACATTGTGCGTACTTGGTGACTTGGTAAAACAAACGGATCAAGTTATGGATACTTGTTGATCCGAGAAGCCGAATTGGGTCAATTGAAAGACTTGTTGGTCCGAGAAGTCAATTGGGTTCAAATACAAGCCTTAATGATTCGTGAAGTCGAACGGAGTCAAATAGTTGGTGCTTGTTGATCCGAGAAGGCGAATTGGGTCACATTGTGCGTACTTGGTGACTTGCCAAAACAAACGGATTAAGTTATGGATACTTGTTAATCCGAGGAGCCGAATTGGGTCAATTCAAAGACTTGTTGATCCGATAAGTCAATTGGGTTCAAATACAAGCCTTAGGAATTCGTGAAGTCGAACGGAGTGAATTAGTTGGTGCTCGTCGATCCGAGAAGGCGAATTGGGTCACATTGTGCGTACTTGGTTACTTTATAAAACAAACGAATCAAGTTATGGATACTTGTTGGTCCGAGAAGCCCAATTAAGTCAAATGGAAGACTTGTTGATCTGAGAAGTCAATTAGGTTCATATACAACCCTTAATGATTCGTGAAGTCGAACGGAGTCAAATAATTGGTGCTTGTTGATCCGAGAAGGCGAATTGGGTCACATTGTGCGTACTTGGTGACTTTGTAAAACAAATGGATCTAGTTATGGATACTTGTTGATCCGAGAAGCCGAATTGGGTCAATTGAAAGACTTGTTGATCCGAGAAGTCAATTGGGTTCAAATACAAGTCTTAATGATTTGTGAAGTCGAAATGAGTCAAATAGTTGGTGCTTGTTGATCCGAGATGGCGAATTGGGTCACATTGTGCGTACTTGGTGACTTTATAAAACAAATGAATTAAGTTATGGATACTTGTTGATCCGAGAAGCCCAATTAAGTCAAATGGAAGACTTGTTGATCCGAGAAGTCAATTTGGTTCAAATACAAGCCTTAATGATTTGTGAAGTCGAACGGAGTCAAATAGTTGGTGCTTGTTGATCCGAGAAGGCGAATTGGGTCACATTGTGCGTACTTGGTGACTTTATAAAACAAACGAATCAAGTTATGGATACTTGTTGATCCGAGAAACCCAATTAAAAATGGAAGACTTGTTGATCCGAGAAGTCGATTGGGTTCAAATACAAGCCTTAATGATTCGTGAAGTCGAACGAGTCAAATAGTTGGTGCTTGTTGATCCGAGAAGGCGAATTGGGTCACATTGTGCGTACGTGGTGACTTGGTATAACAAACGGATCAAGTTATGGATACTTGTTGATCCGAGAAGCCGAATTGGGTCAATTGAAAGACTTGTTGATACGAGAAGTCAATTGGGTTCAAATACAAGCCTTAATGATTCGTGAAGTCGAACGAAGTGAATTAGTTGGTGCTTGTTGACCGAGAAGGCGAATTGGGTCACATTGTGCGTACTTGGTGACTTGGTAAAACAAATGGATCAAGTTATGGATACTTGTTGATCCGAGAAGCCGAATTGGGTCAATTGAAGGACTTGTTGATCCGAGAAGTCAATTGGGTTCAAATACAAGCCTTAATGATTCGTAAAGTCGAACGGAGTCAAATAGTTGGTGCTTGTTGATCCGAGATGGCGAATTGGGTCACATTGTGCATACTTGGTGACTTGGTAAAACAAACGGATCAAGTTATGGATACTTGTTGATCCGAGAAGCCGAATTGGGTCAATTGAAAGACTTGTTGGTCCGAGAAGTCAATTGGGTTCAAATACAAGCCTTAATGATTCGTGAAGTCGAACGGAGTCAAATAGTTGGTGCTTGTTGATCCGAGAAGGCGAATTGGGTCACATTATGCGTACTTGGTGACTTGCCAAAATAAACGGATTAAGTTATGGATACTTGTTAATCCGAGGAGCCGAATTGGGTCAATTGAAAGACTTGTTGATCCGATAAGTCAATTGGGTTCAAATACAAGCCTTAGGGATTCGTGAAGTCGAACGGAGTGAATTAGTTGGTGCTCGTTGATCCGAGAAGGCGAATTGGGTCACATTGTGCGTACTTGGTTACTTTATAAAACAAACGAATCAAGTTATGGATTCTTGTTGGTCCAAGAAGCCCAATTAAGTCAAATGGAAGACTTGTTGATCTGAGAAGTCAATTAGGTTCATATACAACCCTTAATGATTCGTGAAGTCGAACGGAGTCAAATAATTGGTGCTTGTTGATCCGAGAAGGCGAATTGGGTCACATTGTGCGTACTTGGTGACTTTATAAAACAAACGAATCAAGTTATGGATACTTGTTGATCCGAGAAACCCAATTAAGTCAAATGGAAGACTTGTTGATCCGAGAAGTCGATTGGGTTCAAATACAAGCCTTAATGATTCGTGAAGTCGAACGAGTCAAATAGTTGGTGCTTGTTGATCCGAGAAGGCGAATTGGGTCACATTGTGCGTACGTGGTGACTTGGTATAACAAACGGATCAAGTTATGGATACTTGTTGATCCGAGAAGCCGAATTGGGTCAATTGAAAGACTTGTTGATACGAGAAGTCAATTGGGTTCAAATACAAGCCTTAATGATTCGTGAAGTCGAACGAAGTGAATTAGTTGGTGCTTGTTGACCGAGAAGGCGAATTGGGTCACATTGTGCGTACTTGGTGACTTGGTAAAACAAATGGATCAAGTTATGGATACTTGTTGATCCGAGAAGCCGAATTGGGTCAATTGAAGGACTTGTTGATCCGAGAAGTCAATTGGGTTCAAATACAAGCCTTAATGATTCGTAAAGTCGAACGGAGTCAAATAGTTGGTGCTTGTTGATCCGAGATGGCGAATTGGGTCACATTGTGCATACTTGGTGACTTGGTAAAACAAACGGATCAAGTTATGGATACTTGTTGATCCGAGAAGCCGAATTGGGTCAATTGAAAGACTTGTTGGTCCGAGAAGTCAATTGGGTTCAAATACAAGCCTTAATGATTCGTGAAGTCGAACGGAGTCAAATAGTTGGTGCTTGTTGATCCGAGAAGGCGAATTGGGTCACATTGTGCGTACTTGGTGACTTGCCAAAACAAACGGATTAAGTTATGGATACTTGTTAATCCGAGGAGCCGAATTGGGTCAATTGAAAGACTTGTTGATCCGATAAGTCAATTGGGTTCAAATACAAGCCTTAGGGATTCGTGAAGTCGAACGGAGTGAATTAGTTGGTGCTCGTTGATCCGAGAAGGCGAATTGGGTCACATTGTGCGTACTTGGTTACTTTATAAAACAAACGAATCAAGTTATGGATTCTTGTTGGTCCAAGAAGCCCAATTAAGTCAAATGGAAGACTTGTTGATCTGAGAAGTCAATTAGGTTCATATACAACCCTTAATGATTCGTGAAGTCGAACGGAGTCAAATAATTGGTGCTTGTTGATCCGAGAAGGCGAATTGGGTCACATTGTGCGTACTTGGTGACTTTATAAAACAAACGAATCAAGTTATGGATACTTGTTGATCCGAGAAACCCAATTAAGTCAAATGGAAGACTTGTTGATCCGAGAAGTCGATTGGGTTCAAATACAAGCCTTAATGATTCGTGAAGTCGAACGAGTCAAATAGTTGGTGCTTGTTGATCCGAGAAGGCGAATTGGGTCACATTGTGCGTACGTGGTGACTTGGTATAACAAACGGATCAAGTTATGGATACTTGTTGATCCGAGAAGCCGAATTGGGTCAATTGAAAGACTTGTTGATACGAGAAGTCAATTGGGTTCAAATACAAGCCTTAATGATTCGTGAAGTCGAACGAAGTGAATTAGTTGGTGCTTGTTGACCGAGAAGGCGAATTGGGTCACATTGTGCGTACTTGGTGACTTGGTAAAACAAATGGATCAAGTTATGGATACTTGTTGATCCGAGAAGCCGAATTGGGTCAATTGAAGGACTTGTTGATCCGAGAAGTCAATTGGGTTCAAATACAAGCCTTAATGATTCGTAAAGTCGAACGGAGTCAAATAGTTGGTGCTTGTTGATCCGAGATGGCGAATTGGGTCACATTGTGCATACTTGGTGACTTGGTAAAACAAACGGATCAAGTTATGGATACTTGTTGATCCGAGAAGCCGAATTGGGTCAATTGAAAGACTTGTTGGTCCGAGAAGTCAATTGGGTTCAAATACAAGCCTTAATGATTCGTGAAGTCGAACGGAGTCAAATAGTTGGTGCTTGTTGATCCGAGAAGGCGAATTGGGTCACATTGTGCGTACTTGGTGACTTGCCAAAACAAACGGATTAAGTTATGGATACTTGTTAATCCGAGGAGCCGAATTGGGTCAATTGAAAGACTTGTTGATCCGATAAGTCAATTGGGTTCAAATACAAGCCTTAGGGATTCGTGAAGTCGAACGGAGTGAATTAGTTGGTGCTCGTTGATCCGAGAAGGCGAATTGGGTCACATTGTGCGTACTTGGTTACTTTATAAAACAAACGAATCAAGTTATGGATACTTGTTGGTCCGAGAAGCCCAATTAAGTCAAATGGAAGACTTGTTGATCTGAGAAGTCAATTAGGTTCATATACAACCCTTAATGATTCGTGAAGTCGAACGGAGTCAAATAATTGGTGCTTGTTGATCCGAGAAGGCGAATTGGGTCACATTGTGCGTACTTGGTGACTTTGTAAAACAAATGGATCAAGTTATGGATACTTGTTGATCCGTGAAGCCGAATTGGGTCAATTGAAAGACTTGTTGATCCGAGAAGTCAATTGGGTTCAAATACAAGCCTTAATGATTTGTGAAGTCGAAATGAGTCAAATAGTTGGTGCTTGTTGATCCGAGAAGGCGAATTGGGTCACATTGTGCGTACTTGGTTACTTTATAAAACAAACGAATCAAGTTATGGATACTTGTTGGTCCGAGAAGCCCAATTAAGTCAAATGGAAGACTTGTTGATCTGAGAAGTCAATTAGGTTCAAATACAACCCTTAATGATTCGTGAAGTCGAACGGAGTCAAATAATTGGTGCTTGTTGATCCGAGAAGGCGAATTGGGTCACATTGTGCGTACTTGGTGACTTGGTAAAACAAATGGATCTAGTTATGGATACTTGTTGATCCGAGAAGCCGAATTGGGTCAATTGAAAGACTTGTTGATCCGAGAAGTCAATTGGGTTCAAATACAAGTCTTAATGATTTGTGAAGTCGAAATGAGTCAAATAGTTGGTGCTTGTTGATCCGAGATGGCGAATTGGGTCACATTGTGCGTACTTGGTGACTTTATAAAACAAATGAATTAAGTTATGGATACTTGTTGATCCGAGAAGCCCAATTAAGTCAAATGGAAGACTTGTTGATCCGAGAAGTCAATTTGGTTCAAATACAAGCCTTAATGATTTGTGAAGTCGAACGGAGTCAAATAGTTGGTGCTTGTTGATCCGAGAAGGCGAATTGGGTCACATTGTGCGTACTTGGTGACTTTATGAAACAAACGAATCAAGTTATGGATACTTGTTGATCCGAGAAACCCAATTAAGTCAAATGGAAGACTTGTTGATCCGAGAAGTCGATTGGGTTCAAATACAAGCCTTAATGATTCGTGAAGTCGAACGAGTCAAATAGTTGGTGCTTGTTGATCCGAGAAGGCGAATTGGGTCACATTGTGCGTACGTGGTGACTTGGTATAACAAACGGATCAAGTTATGGATACTTGTTGATCCGAGAAGCCGAATTGGGTCAATTGAAAGACTTGTTGATACGAGAAGTCAATTGGGTTCAAATACAAGCCTTAATGATTCGTGAAGTCGAACGAAGTGAATTAGTTGGTGCTTGTTGACCGAGAAGGCGAATTGGGTCACATTGTGCGTACTTGGTGACTTGGTAAAACAAATGGATCAAGTTATGGATACTTGTTGATCCGAGAAGCCGAATTGGGTCAATTGAAGGACTTGTTGATCCGAGAAGTCAATTGGGTTCAAATACAAGCCTTAATGATTCGTAAAGTCGAACGGAGTCAAATAGTTGGTGCTTGTTGATCCGAGATGGCGAATTGGGTCACATTGTGCATATTTGGTGACTTGGTAAAACAAACGGATCAAGTTATGGATACTTGTTGATCCGAGAAGCCGAATTGGGTCAATTGAAAGACTTGTTGGTCCGAGAAGTCAATTGGGTTCAAATACAAGCCTTAATGATTCGTGAAGTCGAACGGAGTCAAATAGTTGGTGCTTGTTGATCCGAGAAGGCGAATTGGGTCACATTGTGCGTACTTGGTGACTTGCCAAAACAAACGGATTAAGTTATGGATACTTGTTAATCCGAGGAGCCGAATTGGGTCAATTGAAAGACTTGTTGATCCGATAAGTCAATTGGGTTCAAATACAAGCCTTAGGGATTCGTGAAGTCGAACGGAGTGAATTAGTTGGTGCTCGTTGATCCGAGAAGGCGAATTGGGTCACATTGTGCGTACTTGGTTACTTTATAAAACAAACGAATCAAGTTATGGATACTTGTTGGTCCGAGAAGCCCAATTAAGTCAAATGGAAGACTTGTTGATCTGAGAAGTCAATTAGGTTCATATACAACCCTTAATGATTCGTGAAGTCGAACGGAGTCAAATAATTGGTGCTTGTTGATCCGAGAAGGCGAATTGGGTCACATTGTGCGTACTTGGTGACTTTGTAAAACAAATGGATCAAGTTATGGATACTTGTTGATCCGTGAAGCCGAATTGGGTCAATTGAAAGACTTGTTGATCCGAGAAGTCAATTGGGTTCAAATACAAGCCTTAATGATTTGTGAAGTCGAAATGAGTCAAATAGTTCGTGCTTGTTGATCCGAGAAGGCGAATTGGGTCACATTGTGCGTACTTGGTTACTTTATAAAACAAACGAATCAAGTTATGGATACTTGTTGGTCCGAGAAGCCCAATTAAGTCAAATGGAAGACTTGTTGATCTGAGAAGTCAATTAGGTTCAAATACAACCCTTAATGATTCGTGAAGTCGAACGGAGTCAAATAATTGTTGCTTGTTGATCCGAGAAGGCGAATTGGGTCACATTGTGCGTACTTGGTGACTTGGTAAAACAAATGGATCTAGTTATGGATACTTGTTGATCCGAGAAGCCGAATTGGGTCAATTGAAAGACTTGTTGATCCGAGAAGTCAATTGGGTTCAAATACAAGTCTTAATGATTTGTGAAGTCGAAATGAGTCAAATAGTTGGTGCTTGTTGATCCGAGATGGCGAATTGGGTCACATTGTGCGTACTTGGTGACTTTATAAAACAAATGAATTAAGTTATGGATACTTGTTGATCCGAGAAGCCCAATTAAGTCAAATGGAAGACTTGTTGATCCGAGAAGTCAATTTGGTTCAAATACAAGCCTTAATGATTTGTGAAGTCGAACGGAGTCAAATAGTTGGTGCATGTTGATCCGAGAAGGCGAATTGGGTCACATTGTGCGTACTTGGTGACTTTATAAAACAAACGAATCAAGTTATGGATACTTGTTGATCCGAGAAACCCAATTAAGTCAAATGGAAGACTTGTTGATCCGAGAAGTCGATTGGGTTCAAATACAAGCCTTAATGATTCGTGAAGTCGAACGAGTCAAATAGTTGGTGCTTGTTGATCCGAGAAGGCGAATTGGGTCACATTGTGCGTACGTGGTGACTTGGTATAACAAACGGATCAAGTTATGGATACTTGTTGATCCGAGAAGCCGAATTGGGTCAATTGAAAGACTTGTTGATACGAGAAGTCAATTGGGTTCAAATACAAGCCTTAATGATTCGTGAAGTCGAACGAAGTGAATTAGTTGGTGCTTGTTGACCGAGAAGGCGAATTGGGTCACATTGTGCGTACTTGGTGACTTGGTAAAACAAATGGATCAAGTTATGGATACTTGTTGATCCGAGAAGCCGAATTGGGTCAATTGAAGGACTTGTTGATCCGAGAAGTCAATTGGGTTCAAATACAAGCCTTAATGATTCGTAAAGTCGAACGGAGTCAAATAGTTGGTGCTTGTTGATCCGAGATGGCGAATTGGGTCACATTGTGCATACTTGGTGACTTGGTAAAACAAACGGATCAAGTTATGGATACTTGTTGATCCGAGAAGCCGAATTGGGTCAATTGAAAGACTTGTTGGTCCGAGAAGTCAATTGGGTTCAAATACAAGCCTTAATGATTCGTGAAGTCGAACGGAGTCAAATAGTTGGTGCTTGTTGATCCGAGAAGGCGAATTGGGTCACATTGTGCGTACTTGGTGACTTGCCAAAACAAACGGATTAAGTTATGGATACTTGTTAATCCGAGGAGCCGAATTGGGTCAATTGAAAGACTTGTTGATCCGATAAGTCAATTGGGTTCAAATACAAGCCTTAGGGATTCGTGAAGTCGAACGGAGTGAATTAGTTGGTGCTCGTTGATCCGAGAAGGCGAATTGGGTCACATTGTGCGTACTTGGTTACTTTATAAAACAAACGAATCAAGTTATGGATACTTGTTGGTCCGAGAAGCCCAATTAAGTCAAATGGAAGACTTGTTGATCTGAGAAGTCAATTAGGTTCATATACAACCCTTAATGATTCGTGAAGTCGAACGGAGTCAAATAATTGGTGCTTGTTGATCCGAGAAGGCGAATTGGGTCACATTGTGCGTACTTGGTGACTTTGTAAAACAAATGGATCAAGTTATGGATACTTGTTGATCCGTGAAGCCGAATTGGGTCAATTGAAAGACTTGTTGATCCGAGAAGTCAATTGGGTTCAAATACAAGCCTTAATGATTTGTGAAGTCGAAATGAGTCAAATAGTTGGTGCTTGTTGATCCGAGAAGGCGAATTGGGTCACATTGTGCGTACTTGGTTACTTTATAAAACAAACGAATCAAGTTATGGATACTTGTTGGTCCGAGAAGCCCAATTAAGTCAAATGGAAGACTTGTTGATCTGAGAAGTCAATTAGGTTCAAATACAACCCTTAATGATTCGTGAAGTCGAACGGAGTCAAATAATTGTTGCTTGTTGATCCGAGAAGGCGAATTGGGTCACATTGTGCGTACTTGGTGACTTGGTAAAACAAATGGATCTAGTTATGGATACTTGTTGATCCGAGAAGCCGAATTGGGTCAATTGAAAGACTTGTTGATCCGAGAAGTCAATTGGGTTCAAATACAAGTCTTAATGATTTGTGAAGTCGAAATGAGTCAAATAGTTGGTGCTTGTTGATCCGAGATGGCGAATTGGGTCACATTGTGCGTACTTGGTGACTTTATAAAACAAATGAATTAAGTTATGGATACTTGTTGATCCGAGAAGCCCAATTAAGTCAAATGGAAGACTTGTTGATCCGAGAAGTCAATTTGGTTCAAATACAAGCCTTAATGATTTGTGAAGTCGAACGGAGTCAAATAGTTGGTGCTTGTTGATCCGAGAAGGCGAATTGGGTCACATTGTGCGTACTTGGTGACTTTATAAAACAAACGAATCAAGTTATGGATACTTGTTGATCCGAGAAACCCAATTAAGTCAAATGGAAGACTTGTTGATCCGAGAAGTCGATTGGGTTCAAATACAAGCCTTAATGATTCGTGAAGTCGAACGAGTCAAATAGTTGGTGCTTGTTGATCCGAGAAGGCGAATTGGGTCACATTGTGCGTACGTGGTGACTTGGTATAACAAACGGATCAAGTTATGGATACTTGTTGATCCGAGAAGCCGAATTGGGTCAATTGAAAGACTTGTTGATACGAGAAGTCAATTGGGTTCAAATACAAGCCTTAATGATTCGTGAAGTCGAACGAAGTGAATTAGTTGGTGCTTGTTGACCGAGAAGGCGAATTGGGTCACATTGTGCGTACTTGGTGACTTGGTAAAACAAATGGATCAAGTTATGGATACTTGTTGATCCGAGAAGCCGAATTGGGTCAATTGAAGGACTTGTTGATTCGAGAAGTCAATTGGGTTCAAATACAAGCCTTAATGATTCGTAAAGTCGAACGGAGTCAAATAGTTGGTGCTTGTTGATCCGAGATGGCGAATTGGGTCACATTGTGCATACTTGGTGACTTGGTAAAACAAACGGATCAAGTTATGGATACTTGTTGATCCGAGAAGCCGAATTGGGTCAATTGAAAGACTTGTTGGTCCGAGAAGTCAATTGGGTTCAAATACAAGCCTTAATGATTCGTGAAGTCGAACGGAGTCAAATAGTTGGTGCTTGTTGATCCGAGAAGGCGAATTGGGTCACATTGTGCGTACTTGGTGACTTGCCAAAACAAACGGATTAAGTTATGGATACTTGTTAATCCGAGGAGCCGAATTGGGTCAATTGAAAGACTTGTTGATCCGATAAGTCAATTGGGTTCAAATACAACCCTTAGGGATTCGTGAAGTCGAACGGAGTGAATTAGTTGGTGCTCGTTGATCCGAGAAGACGAATTGGGTCACATTGTGCGTACTTGGTTACTTTATAAAACAAACGAATCAAGTTATGGATACTTGTTGGTCCGAGAAGCCCAATTAAGTCAAATGGAAGACTTGTTGATCTGAGAAGTCAATTAGGTTCATATACAACCCTTAATGATTCGTGAAGTCGAACGGAGTCAAATAATTGGTGCTTGTTGATCCGAGAAGGCGAATTGGGTCACATTGTGCGTACTTGGTGACTTTGTAAAACAAATGGATCAAGTTATGGATACTTGTTGATCCGTGAAGCCGAATTGGGTCAATTGAAAGACTTGTTGATCCGAGAAGTCAATTGGGTTCAAATACAAGCCTTAATGATTTGTGAAGTCGAAATGAGTCAAATAGTTGGTGCTTGTTGATCCGAGATGGCGAATTGGGTCACATTGTGCATACTTGGTGACTTGGTAAAACAAACGGATCAAGTTATGGATACTTGTTGATCCGAGAAGCCGAATTGGGTCAATTGAAAGACTTGTTGGTCCGAGAAGTCAATTGGGTTCAAATACAAGCCTTAATGATTCGTGAAGTCGAACGGAGTCAAACAGTTGGTGCTTGTTGATCCGAGAAGGCGAATTGGGTCACATTGTGCGTACTTGGTGACTTGCCAAAACAAACGGATTAAGTTATGGATACTTGTTAATCCGAGGAGCCGAATTGGGTCAATTGAAAGACTTGTTGATCCGATAAGTCAATTGGGTTCAAATACAAGCCTTAAGGATTCGTGAAGTCGAACGGAGTGAATTAGTTGGTGCTCGTTGATCCGAGAAGGCGAATTGGGTCACATTGTGCGTACTTGGTTACTTTATAAAACAAACGAATCAAGTTATGGATACTTGTTGGTCCGAGAAGCCCAATTAAGTCAAATGGAAGACTTGTTGATCTGAGAAGTCAATTAGGTTCATATACAACCCTTAATGATTCGTGAAGTCGAACGGAGTCAAATAATTGGTGCTTGTTGATCCGAGAAGGCGAATTGGGTCACATTGTGCGTACTTGGTGACTTTGTAAAACAAATGGATCAAGTTATGGATACTTGTTGATCCGTGAAGCCGAATTGGGTCAATTGAAAGACTTGTTGATCCGAGAAGTCAATTGGGTTCAAATACAAGCCTTAATGATTTGTGAAGTCGAAATGAGTCAAATAGTTGGTGCTTGTTGATCCGAGAAGGCGAATTGGGTCACATTGTGCGTACTTGGTTACTTTATAAAACAAACGAATCAAGTTATGGATACTTGTTGGTCCGAGAAGCCCAATTAAGTCAAATGGAAGACTTGTTGATCTGAGAAGTCAATTAGGTTCAAATACAACCCTTAATGATTCGTGAAGTCGAACGGAGTCAAATAATTGGTGCTTGTTGATCCGAGAAGGCGAATTGGGTCACATTGTGCGTACTTGGTGACTTGGTAAAACAAATGGATCTAGTTATGGATACTTGTTGATCCGAGAAGCCGAATTGGGTCAATTGAAAGACTTGTTGATCCGAGAAGTCAATTGGGTTCAAATACAAGTCTTAATGATTTGTGAAGTCGAAATGAGTCAAATAGTTGGTGCTTGTTGATCCGAGATGGCGAATTGGGTCACATTGTGCGTACTTGGTGACTTTATAAAACAAATGAATTAAGTTATGGATACTTGTTGATCCGAGAAGCCCAATTAAGTCAAATGGAAGACTTGTTGATCCGAGAAGTCAATTTGGTTCAAATACAAGCCTTAATGATTTGTGAAGTCGAACGGAGTCAAATAGTTGGTGCTTGTTGATCCGAGAAGGCGAATTGGGTCACATTGTGCGTACTTGGTGACTTTATAAAACAAACGAATCAAGTTATGGATACTTGTTGATCCGAGAAACCCAATTAAGTCAAATGGAAGACTTGTTGATCCGAGAAGTCGATTGGGTTCAAATACAAGCCTTAATGATTCGTGAAGTCGAACGAGTCAAATAGTTGGTGCTTGTTGATCCGAGAAGGCGAATTGGGTCACATTGTGCGTACGTGGTGACTTGGTATAACAAACGGATCAAGTTATGGATACTTGTTGATCCGAGAAGCCGAATTGGGTCAATTGAAAGACTTGTTGATACGAGAAGTCAATTGGGTTCAAATACAAGCCTTAATGATTCGTGAAGTCGAACGAAGTGAATTAGTTGGTGCTTGTTGACCGAGAAGGCGAATTGGGTCACATTGTGCGTACTTGGTGACTTGGTAAAACAAATGGATCAAGTTATGGATACTTGTTGATCCGAGAAGCCGAATTGGGTCAATTGAAGGACTTGTTGATCCGAGAAGTCAATTGGGTTCAAATACAAGCCTTAATGATTCGTAAAGTCGAACGGAGTCAAATAGTTGGTGCTTGTTGATCCGAGATGGCGAATTGGGTCACATTGTGCATACTTGGTGACTTGGTAAAACAAACGGATCAAGTTATGGATACTTGTTGATCCGAGAAGCCGAATTGGGTCAATTGAAAGACTTGTTGGTCCGAGAAGTCAATTGGGTTCAAATACAAGCCTTAATGATTCGTGAAGTCGAACGGAGTCAAATAGTTGGTGCTTGTTGATCCGAGAAGGCGAATTGGGTCACATTGTGCGTACTTGGTGACTTGCCAAAACAAACGGATTAAGTTATGGATACTTGTTAATCCGAGGAGCCGAATTGGGTCAATTGAAAGACTTGTTGATCCGATAAGTCAATTGGGTTCAAATACAAGCCTTAGGGATTCGTGAAGTCGAACAGAGTGAATTAGTTGGTGCTCGTTGATCCGAGAAGGCGAATTGGGTCACATTGTGCGTACTTGGTTACTTTATAAAACAAACGAATCAAGTTATGGATACTTGTTGGTCCGAGAAGCCCAATTAAGTCAAATGGAAGACTTGTTGATCTGAGAAGTCAATTAGGTTCATATACAACCCTTAATGATTCGTGAAGTCGAACGGAGTCAAATAATTGGTGCTTGTTGATCCGAGAAGGCGAATTGGGTCACATTGTGCGTACTTGGTGACTTTGTAAAACAAATGGATCAAGTTATGGATACTTGTTGATCCGGGAAGCCGAATTGGGTCAATTGAAAGACTTGTTGATCCGAGAAGTCAATTGGGTTCAAATACAAGCCTTAATGATTTGTGAAGTCGAAATGAGTCAAATAGTTGGTGCTTGTTGATCCGAGATGGCGAATTGGGTCACATTGTGCGTACTTGGTGACTTGGTAAAACAAACCGATCAAGTTATGGATACTTGTTGATCTGAGAAGCCGAATTGGGTCAATTAAAAGACTTGTTGATCTGAAAAGTCAATTGGGTTCAAATACTAGCCTTAATGATTCGTGAAGTCGAACGGAGTCAAATTGTTGGTTCTTGTTGATCCGAGAAGGCGAATTGGGTCACATTGTGCATACTTGGTGACTTTATAAAACAAACGAATCGAGTTATGGATACTTGTTGATGCGAGAAGCCCAATTGAGTCAAATGGAAGACTTGTTGATCCGAGAAGTCAATTGGGTTCAAATACAAGCCTTAATGATTCGTGAAGTCGAACAGAGTCAAATAGTTGGTGCTTGTTGATCCGAGAAGGCGAATTGGGTCACATTGTGCGTACTTGGTGACTTGGTATAACAAACGGATCAAGTTATGGATACTTGTTGATCCGAGAAGCCAAATTGGGTCAACTGAAAGACTTGTTGATCCGATAAGTCAATTGGGTTCAAATACAAGCCTTAATGATTCGTGAAGTCGAACGGAGTCTAATAGTTGGTGCTTGTTGATCCGAGAAGGCGAATTGGGTCACATTGTGCGTACTTGGTGACTTGGTAAAACAAATGGATCAAGTTATGGATACTTGTTGATCCGAGAAGCCGAATTGGGTCAATTAAAAGACTTGTTGGCCCGAGAAGTCAATTGGGTTCAAATACAAGCCTTAATGATTCGTGAAGTCGAACGGAGTCTAATAGTTGGTGCTTGTTGATCCGAGAAGGCGAATTGGGTCACATTGTGCGTACTTGGTGACTTTATAAAACAAATGAATCAAGTTATGGATACTTGTTGATCCGAGAAGCCCAATTAAGTCAAATGGAAGAATTGTTGATCCGAGAAGTCAATTGGGTTCAAATACAAGCCATAATGATTCGTGAAGTCGAACGGAGTCAAATAGTTGGTGCTTGTTGATCCGAGAAGGCGAATTGGGTCACATTGTGCGTACTTGGTGACTTTATAAGACAAACGAATCAAGTTATGGATACTTGTTGATCCGAGAAGCCCAATTAAGTCAAATGGAAGACTTCTTGATCCGAGAAGTTAATTGGGTTCAAATACAAGCCTTAATGATTCGTGAAGTCGAACGGAGTCAAATAGTTGGTGCTTGTTGATCCAAGAAGGAGAATTGGGTCACATTATGCGTACTTGGTGACTTGGTATAACAAACAGATCAAGTTATGGATACGTGTTGATCCGAGAAGCCGAATTGGGTCAATTGAAAGACTTGTTGATCCGAGAAGTAAATTGGGTTCAAATACAAGGCTTAATGATTCGTGAAGTTGAACGGAGTCAAATAGTTGATGCTTGTTGATCCGAGATGGCGAATTGGGTCACATTCTGCGTACTTGGTGACTTGGTAAAACAAACGTATCAAGTTATGGATACTTGTTTATCCGAGAAGCCGAATTGGGTCAATTGAAACACTTGTTGATCCGAGAAGTCAATTGGGTTCAAATACAAGCCTTAATGATTCGTGAAGTCGAATGGAGTCAAATAGTTGGTGCTCGTTCATTCGAAAAGGCGAATTGGGTCACATTGTGCGTACTTGGCGACTTGGTAAAACAAACGGATCAAGTTATGGATACTTGTTGATCCGAGGAGCCGAATTTGGTCAATTGAAAGACTTGTTGATCCGAGAAGTCAATTGGGGTCAAATACAAGCCTTAATGATTCGTGAAGTCGAACGGAGTCAAATTGTTGGTGCTTGTTGATCCGAGAAGGCGAATTGGGTCACATTGTGCGTACTTGGTGACTTTATAAAATAAACGAATCAAGTTATGGATACTTGTTGATCCGAGAAGCCCAATTAAGTCAAACGGAAGACTTGTTGATCCGAGAAGTCAATTGGGTTCAAATACAAGCCTTAATGATTCGTGAAGTCGAACGGAGTCAAATAGTTGGTGCTTGTTGATCCGAGAAGGCGAATTGGGTCACATTTTGCGTACTTGGTGACTTGGTATAACAAACGGATCAAGTTATGGATACTTGTTGATCCGAGAAGTCGAATTGGGTCAATTGAAAGACTTGTTGATCCGAGAAGTTAATTGGGTTCAAATACAAGCCTTAATAATTCGTGAAGTCGAACGAAGTGAATAAGTTGGTGCTTGTTGATCCGAGAAGGCGAATTGGGTCACATTGTGCGTACTTGGTTACTTTATAAAACAAACGAATCAAGTTATGGATACTTGTTGGTCCGAGAAGCCCAATTAAGTCAAATGGAAGACTTGTTGATCCGAGAAGTCAATTAGGTTCAAATACAACCCTTAATGATTCGTGAAGTCGAACAGAGTCAAATAATTGGTGCTTGTTGATCCGAGAAGGCGAATTGGGTCACATTGAGCGTACTTGGTGACTTGGTAAAACAAATGGATCAAGTTATGGATACTTGTTGATCCGAGAAGCCGAATTGGGTCAATTGAAAGACTTGTTGATCCGAGAAGTCAATTGGGTTCAAATACAAGCCTTAATGATTTGTGAAGTCGAAATGAGTCAAATAGTTGATGTTTGTCGATCCGAGATGGCGAATTGGGTCACATTGTGCGTACTTGGTGACTTGGTAAAACAAACCGATCAAGTTATGGATACTTGTTGATCTGAGAAGCCGAATTGGGTCAATTGAAAGACTTGTTGATCTGAAAAGTCAATTGGGTTCAAATACTAGCCTTAATGATTCGTGAAGTCGAACGGAGTCAAATTGTTGGTTCTTGTTGATCCGAGAAGGCGAATTGGGTCATATTGTGCGTACTTGGTGACTTGGTATAACAAACGGATCAAGTTATGGATACTTGTTGATCCGAGAAGCCGAATTGGGTCAATTGAAAGACTTGTTGATCCGAGAAGTCGAATTGGGTCAATTGAAAGACTTGTTGATCCGAGAAGCCAAATTGGGTCAGTTGAAGGACTTGTTGATCCGAGAAGTCAATTGGGTTCAAATACAAGCCTTAATGATTCGTGAAGTCGAACGGAGTCAAATAGTTGGTGCTTGTTGATCCGAGATGGCGAATTGGGTCACATTGTGCATACTTGGTGACTTGGTAAAACAAACGGATCAAGTTATGGATACTTGTTGATCCGAGAAGCCGAATTGGGTCAATTGAAAGACTTGTTGGTCCGAGAAGTCAATTGGGTTCAAATACAAGCCTTAATGATTCGTGAAGTCGAACGGAGTCAATAGTTGGTGCTTGTTGATCCGAGAAGGCGAATTGGGTCACATTGTGCGTACTTGGTGACTTGCCAAAACAAACGGATTACGTTATGGATACTTGTTAATCCGAGGAGCCGAATTGGGTCAATTGAAAGACTTGTTGATCCGATAAGTCAATTGGGTTCAAATACAAGCCTTAGGGATTCGTGAAGTCGAACGGAGTGAATTAGTTGGTGCTCGTTGATCCGAGAAGGCGAATTGGGTCACATTGTGCGTACTTGGTTACTTTATAAAACAAACGAATCAAGTTATGGATACTTGTTGGTCCGAGAAGCCCAATTAAGTCAAATGGAAGACTTGTTGATCTGAGAAGTCAATTAGGTTCATATACAACCCTTAATGATTCGTGAAGTCGAACGGAGTCAAATAATTGGTGCTTGTTGATCCGAGAAGGCGAATTGGGTCACATTGTGCGTACTTGGTGACTTTGTAAAACAAATGGATCAAGTTATGGATACTTGTTGATCCGTGAAGCCGAATTGGGTCAATTGAAAGACTTGTTGATCCGAGAAGTCAATTGGGTTCAAATACAAGCCTTAATGATTTGTGAAGTCGAAATGAGTCAAATAGTTGGTGCTTGTTGATCCGAGATGGCGAATTGGGTCACATTGTGCGTACTTGGTGACTTTATAAAACAAATGAATTAAGTTATGGATACTTGTTGATCCGAGAAGCCCAATTAAGTCAAATGGAAGACTTGTTGATCCGAGAAGTCAATTTGGTTCAAATACAAGCCTTAATGATTCGTGAAGTCGAACGGAGTCAAATAGTTGGTGCTTGTTGATCCGAGAAGGCGAATTGGGTCACATTGTGCGTACTTGGTGACTTTATAAAACAAACGAATCAAGTTATGGATACTTGTTGATCCGAGAAGCCCAATTAAGTCAAATGGAAGACTTGTTGATCCGAGAAGTCGATTAGGTTCAAATACAAGCCTTAATGATCCGTGAAGTCGAACGGAGTCAAATAGTTGGTGCTTGTTGATCCGAGAAGGCGAATTAGGTCACATTGTGCGTACGTGGTGACTTGGTATAACAAACGGATCAAGTTATGGATACTTGTTGATCCGAGAAGCCAAATTGGGTCAACTGAAAGATTTGTTGATCCGATAAGTCAATTGGGTTCAAATACAAGCCTTAATGATTCGTGAAGTCGAACGGAGTCAAATAGTTGGTGCTTGTTGATCCGAGAAGGCGAATTGGGTCACATTGTGCGTACTTGGTGACTTTATAAAACAAACGAATCAAGTTATGGATACTTGTTGATCCGAGAAGCCCAATTAAGTCAAATGGAAGACTTGTTGATCCGAGAAGTCAATTGGGTTCAAATACAAGCCTTAATGATTCGTGAAGTCGAACGGAGTCAAATAGTTGGTGCTTGTTGATCCGAGAAGGCGAATTGGGTCATATTGTGCGTACATGGTGACTTGGTATAACAAACGGATCAAGTTATGGATACTTGTTGATCCGAGAAGCCGAATTGGGTCAATTGAAAGACTTGTTGATCCGAGAAGCCGAATTGGGTCATGTGAAAGACTTGTTGATCCGAGAAGCCGAATTGGGTCAATTGAAGGACTTGTTGATCCGAGAAGTCAATTGGGTTCAAATACAAGCCTTAATGATTCGTGAAGTCGAACGGAGTCAAATAGTTGGTGCTTGTTGATCCGAGATGGCGAATTGGGTCACATTGTGCGTACTTGGTGACTTGGTAAAACAAACCGATCAAGCTATGGATACTTGTTGATCTGAGAAGCCGAATTGGGTCAATTAAAAGACTTGTTGATCTGAAAAGTCAATTGGGTTCAAATACTAGCCTTAATGATTCGTGAAGTCGAACGGAGTCAAATTGTTGGTTCTTGTTGATCCGAGAAGGCGAATTGGGTCACATTGTGCATACTTGGTGACTTTATAAAACAAACGAATCGAGTTATGGATACTTGTTGATGCGAGAAGCCCAATTGAGTCAAATGGAAGACTTGTTGATCCGAGAAGTCAATTGGGTGCAAATACAAGCCTTAATGATTCGTGAAGTCGAACAGAGTCAAATAGTTGGTGCTTGTTGATCCGAGAAGGCGAATTGGGTCACATTGTGCGTACTTGGTGACTTGGTATAACAAACGGATCAAGTTATGGATACTTGTTGATCCGAGAAGCCAAATTGGGTCAACTGAAAGACTTGTTGATCCGATAAGTCAATTGGGTTCAAATACAAGCCTTAATGATTCGTGAAATGGAACAAAGACAATTAGTTGGTGCTTGTTGATCCGAGAAGGCGAATTGGGTCACATTGTGCGTACTTGGTGACTTGGTAAAACAAATGGATCAAGTTATGGATACTTGTTGATCCGAGAAGCCGAATTGGGTCAATTAAAAGACTTGTTGGCCCGAGAAGTCAATTGGGTTCAAATACAAGCCTTAATGATTCGTGAAGTCGAACGGAGTCTAATAGTTGGTGCTTGTTGATCCGAGAAGGCGAATTGGGTCACATTGTGCGTACTTGGTGACTTTATAAAACAAATGAATCAAGTTATGGATACTTGTTGATCCGAGAAGCCCAATTAAGTCAAATGGAAGAATTGTTGATCCGAGAAGTCAATTGGGTTCAAATACAAGCCATAATGATTCGTGAAGTCGAACGGAGTCTAATAGTTGGTGCTTGTTGATCCGAGAAGGCGAATTGGGTCACATTGTGCGTACTTGGTGACTTTATAAGACAAACGAATCAAGTTATGGATACTTGTTGATCCGAGAAGCCCAATTAAGTCAAATGGAAGACTTCTTGATCCGAGAAGTTAATTGGGTTCAAATACAAGCCTTAATGATTCGTGAAGTCGAACGGAGTCAAATAGTTGGTGCTTGTTGATCCAAGAAGGAGAATTGGGTCACATTGTGCGTACTTGGTGACTTGGTATAACAAACGGATCAAGTTATGGATACATGTTGATCCGAGAAGCCGAATTGGGTCAATTGAAAGACTTGTTGATCCGAGAAGTAAATTGGGTTCAAATACAAGGCTTAATGATTCGTGAAGTTGAACGGAGTCAAATAGTTGATGCTTGTTGATCCGAGATGGCGAATTGGGTCACATTCTGCGTACTTGGTGACTTGGTAAAACAAACGTATCAAGTTATGGATACTTGTTTATCCGAGAAGCCGAATTGGGTCAATTGAAACACTTGTTGATCCGAGAAGTCAATTGGGTTCAAATACAAGCCTTAATGATTCGTGAAGTCGAATGGAGTCAAATAGTTAGAGCTCGTTCATTCGAAAAGGCGAATTGGGTCACATTGTGCGTACTTGGCGACTTGGTAAAACAAACGGATCAAGTTATGGATACTTGTTGATCCGAGGAGCCGAATTTGGTCAATTGAAAGACTTGTTGATCCGAGAAGTCAATTGGGGTCAAATACAAGCCTTAATGATTCGTGAAGTCGAACGGAGTCAAATTGTTGGTGCTTGTTGATCCGAGAAGGCGAATTGGGTCACATTGTGCGTACTTGGTGACTTTATAAAATAAACGAATCAAGTTATGGATACTTGTTGATCCGAGAAGCCCAATTAAGTCAAACGGAAGACTTGTTGATCCGAGAAGTCAATTGGGTTCAAATACAAGCCTTAATAATTCGTGAAGTCGAATGGAGTCAAATAGTTGGTTCTTGTTGATTCGAGAAGGCGAATTGGGTCACATTTTGCGTACTTGGTGACTTGGTATAACAAACGGATCAAGTTATGGATACTTGTTGATCCGAGAAGTCGAATTGGGTCAATTGAAAGACTTGTTGATCCGAGAAGTTAATTGGGTTCAAATACAAGCCTTAATAATTCGTGAAGTCGAACGAAGTGAATAAGTTGGTGCTTGTTGATCCGAGAAGGCGAATTGGGTCACATTGTGCGTACTTGGTTACTTTATAAAACAAACGAATCAAGTTATGGATACTTGTTGGTCCGAGAAGCCCAATTAAGTCAAATCGAAGACTTGTTGATCCGAGAAGTCAATTAGGTTCAAATACAACCCTTAATGATTCGTGAAGTCGAACGGAGTCAAATAATTGGTGCTTGTTGATCCGAGAAGGCGAATTGGGTCACATTGTGCGTACTTGGTGACTTGGTAAAACAAATGGATCAAGTTATGGATACTTGTTGATCCGAGAAGCCGAATTGGGTCAATTGAAAGACTTGTTGATCCGAGAAGTCAATTGGGTTCAAATACAAGCCTTAATGATTTGTGAAGTCGAAATGAGTCAAATAGTTGGTGTTTGTCGATCCGAGATGGCGAATTGGGTCACATTGTGCGTACTTGGTGACTTGGTAAAACAAACCGATCAAGTTATGGATACTTGTTGATCTGAGAAGCCGAATTGGGTCAATTGAAAGACTTGTTGATCTGAAAAGTCAATTGGGTTCAAATACTAGCCTTAATGATTCGTGAAGTCGAACGGAGTCAAATTGTTGGTTCTTGTTGATCCGAGAAGGCGAATTGGGTCACATTGTGCATACTTGGTGACTTTATAAAACAAACGAATCGAGTTATGGGTACTTGTTGATCCGAGAAGCCCAATTGAGTCAAATGGAAGACTTGTTGATCCGAGAAGTCAATTGGGTTCAAATACAAGCCTTAATGATTCGTGAAGTCGAACGGAGTCAAATAGTTGGTGCTTGTTGATCCGAGAAGGCGAATTGGGTCACATTGTGCGTACTTGGTGACTTGGTATAACAAACGGATCAAGTTATGGATACTTGTTGATCCGAGAAGCCGAATTGGGTCAATTGAAAGACTTGTTGATCCGAGAAGTCAATTGGGTTCAAATACAAGCCTTAATGATTTGTGAAGTCGAAATGAGTCAAATAGTTGGTGCTTGTTAATCCGAGATGGCGAATTGGGTCACATTGTGCGTACTTGGTGACTTTATAAAACAAATGAATTAAGTTATGGATACTTGTTGATCCGAGAAGCCCAATTAAGTCAAATGGAAGACTTGTTGATCCGAGAAGTCAATTTGGTTCAAATACAAGCCTTAATGATTCGTGAAGTCGAACGGAGTCAAATAGTTGGTGCTTGTTGATCCGAGAAGGCGAATTGGGTCACATTGTGCGTACTTGGTGACTTTATAAAACAAACGAATCAAGTTATGGATACCTGTTGATCCGAGCAGCCCAATTAAGTCAAATGGAAGACTTGTTGATCCGAGAAGTCGATTGGGTTCAAATACAAGCCTTAATGATTCGTGAAGTCGAACGAGTCAAATAGTTGGTGCTTGTTGATCCGAGAAGGCGAATTGGGTCACATTGTGCGTACGTGGTGACTTGGTATAACAAACGGATCAAGTTATGGATACTTGTTGATCCGAGAAGCCGAATTGGGTCAATTGAAAGACTTGTTGATACGAGAAGTCAATTGTGTTCAAATACAAGCCTTAATGATTCGTGAAGTCGAACGAAGTGAATTAGTTGGTGCTTGTTGACCGAGAACGCGAATTGGGTCACATTGTGCGTACTTGGTGACTTGGTAAAACAAATGGATCAAGTTATGGATACTTGTTGATCCGAGAAGCCGAATTGGGTCAATTGAAGGACTTGTTGATCCGAGAAGTCAATTGGTTTCAAATACAAGCCTTAATGATTCGTGAAGTCGAACGGAGTCAAATAGTTGGTGCTTGTTGATCCGAGATGGCGAATTGGGTCACATTGTGCGTACTTGGTGACTTGGTAAAACAAACGGATCAAGTTATGGATACTTGTTGATCCGAGAAGCCGAATTGGGTCAATTGAAAGACTTGTTGGTCCGAGAAGTCAATTGGGTTCAAATACAAGCCTTAATGATTCGTGAAGTCGAACGGAGTCAAATAGTTGGTGCTTGTTGATCCGAGAAGGCGAATTGGGTCACATTGTGCGTACTTGGTGACTTGCCAAAACAAACGGATTAAGTTATGGATACTTGTTAATCCGAGGAGCCGAATTGGGTCAATTGAAAGACTTGTTGATCCGATAAGTCAATTGGGTTCAAATACAAGCCTTAGGGATTCGTGAAGTCGAACGGAGTGAATTAGTTGGTGCTCGTTGATCCGAGAAGGCGAATTGGGTCACATTCTGCGTACTTGGTTACTTTATAAAACAAGAATCAAGTTATGGATACTTGTTGGTCCGAGAAGCCCAATTAAGTCAAATGGAAGACTTGTTGATCTGAGAAGTCAATTAGGTTCAAATACAACCCTTAATGATTCGTGAAGTCGAACGGAGTCAAATAATTGGTGTTTGTTGATCCGAGAAGGCGAAGTGGGTCACATTGTGCGTACTTGGTGACTTGGTAAAACAATTGGATCAAGTTGTGGATACTTGTTGATCCGAGAAGCCGAATTGGGTCAATTGAAAGACTTGTTGATCCGAGAAGTCAATTGGGTTCAAACACAAGCCTTAATGATTTGTGAAGTCGAAATGAGTCAAATAGTTGGTGTTTGTTGATCCGAGATGGCGAATTGGGTCACATTGTGCGTACTTGGTGACTTGGTAAAACAAACCGATCAAGTTATGGATACTTGTTGATCTGAGAAGCCGAATTGGGTCAATTGAAAGACTTGTTGATCTGAAAAGTCAATTGGGTTCAAATACTAGCCTTAATGATTCGTGAAGTCAAACGGAGTCAAATTGTTGGTTCTTGTTGATCCGAGAAGGCGAATTGGGTCACATTGTGCATACTTGGTGACTTTATAAAACAAACGAATCGAGTTATGGATACTTGTTGATGCGAGAAGTCAATTGGGTTCAAATACAAGCCTTAATGATTCGTGAAGTCGAACAGAGTCAAATAGTTGGTGCTTGTTGATCCGAGAAGGCGAATTGGGTCACATTGTGCTTACTTGGTGACTTTATAAAACAAATGAATCAAGTTATGGATACTTGTTGATCCGAGAAGCCCAATTAAGTCAAATGGAAGACTTGTTGATCCGAGAAGTCAATTGGGTTCAAATACAAGCCTTAATGATTCGTGAAGTCGAACGGAGTCAAATAGTTGGTGCTTGTTGATCCGAGAAGGCGAATTGGGTCACATTGTGCGTACTTGGTGAAACAAACGAATCAAGTTATGGATACTTGTTGATCCGAGAAGCCCAATTAAGTCAAATGGAAGACTTCTTGATCCGAGAAGTTAATTGGGTTCAAATACAAGCCTTAATGATTCGTGAAGTCGAACGGAGTCAAATAGTTGGTGCTTGTTGATCCAAGATGGAGAATTGGGTCACATTGTGCGTACTTGGTGACTTGGTATAACAAACGGATCAAGTTATGGATACTTGTTGATCCGAGAAGCCGAATTGGGTCAATTGAAAGACTCGTTGATCCGAGAAGTAAATTGGGTTCAAATACAAGGCTTAATGATTCGTGAAGTTGAACGGAGTCAAATAGTTGATGCTTGTTGATCCGAGATGGCGAATTGGGTCACATTCTGCGTACTTGGTGACTTGGTAAAACAAAAGTATCAAGTTATGGATACTTGTTTATCCGAGAAGCCGAATTGGGTCAATTGAAACACTTGTTGATCCGAGAAGTCAATTGGGTTCAAATACAAGCCTTAATGATTCGTGAAGTCGAATGGAGTCAAATAGTTGGTGCTCGTTCATTCGAAAAGGCGAATTGGGTCACATTGTGCGTACTTGGCGACTTGGTAAAACAAACGGATCAAGTTATGGATACTTGTTGATCCGAGGAGCCGAATTTGGTCAATTGAAAGACTTGTTGATCCGAGAAGTCAATTGGGGTCAAATACAAGCCTTAATGATTCGTGAAGTCGAACGGAGTCAAATTGTTGGTGCTTGTTGATCCGAGAAGGCGAATTGGGTCACATTGTGCGTACTTGGTGACTTTATAAAATAAACGAATCAAGTTATGGATACTTGTTGATCTGAGAAGCCCAATTAAGTCAAACGGAAGACTTGTTGATCCGAGAAGTCAATTGGGTTCAAATACAAGCCTTAATGATTCGTGAAGTCGAACGGAGTCAAATAGTTGGTGCTTGTTGATCCGAGAAGGCGAATTGGGTCACATTTTGCGTACTTGGTGACTTGGTATAACAAACGGATCAAGTTATGGATACTTGTTGATCCGAGAAGTCGAATTGGGTCAATTGAAAGACTTGTTGATCCGAGAAGTTAATTGGGTTCAAATACAAGCCTTAATAATTCGTGAAGTCGAACGAAGTGAATTAGTTGGTGCTTGTTGATCCGAAAAGGCGAATTGGGTCACATTGTGCGTACTTGGTTACCTTATAAAACAAACGAATCAAGTTATGGATACTTGTTGGTCCGAGAAGCCCAATTAGGTCAAATGGAAGACTTGTTGATCCGAGAAGTCAATTAGGTTCAAATACAACCCTTAATGATTCGTGAAGTCGAACGGAGTCAAATAATTGGTGCTTGTTGATCCGAGAAGGCGAATTGGGTCACATTGTGCGTACTTGGTGACTTGGTAAAACAAATGGATCAAGTTATGGATACTTGTTGATCCGAGAAGCCGAATTAGGTCAATTGAAAGACTTGTTGATCCGAGAAGTCAATTGGGTTCAAATACAAGCCTTAATGATTTGTGAAGTCGAAATGAGTCAAATAGTTGGTGTTTGTCGATCCGAGATGGCGAATTGAGTCACATTGTGCGTACTTGGTGACTTGGTAAAACAAACCGATCAAGTTATGGATACTTGTTGATCTGAGAAGCCGAATTGGGTCAATTGAAAGACTTGTTGATCTGAAAAGTCAATTGGGTTCAAATACTAGCCTTAATGATTCGTGAAGTCGAACGCAGTCAAATTGTTGGTTCTTGTTGATCCGAGAAGGCGAATTGGGTCACATTTTGCATACTTGGTGACTTTATAAAATAAACGAATCGAGTTATGGGTACTTGTTGATCCGAGAAGCCCAATTGAGTCAAATGGAAGACTTGTTGATCCGAGAAGTCAATTGGGTTCAAATACAAGCCTTAATGATTCGTGAAGTCGAACGGAGTCAAATAGTTGGTGCTTGTTGATCCGAGAAGGCGAATTGGGTCACATTGTGCGTACTTGGTGACTTGGTATAACAAACGGATCAAGTTATGGATACTTGTTGATCCGAGAAGCCAAATTTGGTCAACTGAAAGACTTGTTGATCCGATAAGTCAATTGGGTTCAAATATAAGCCTTAATGATTCGTGAAGTCGAACAAAGACAATTAGTTGGTGCTTGTTGATCCGAGAAGGCGAATTGGGTCACATTGTGCGTACTTGATGACTTGGTAAAACAAATGGATCAAGTTATGGATACTTGTTGATCCGAGAAGCCGAATTGGGTCAATTGAAGGACTTGTTGATCCGAGAAGTCAATTGGGTTCAAATACAAGCCTTAATGATTCGTGAAGTCGAACGGAGTCAAATAGTTGGTGCTTGTTGATCCGAGATGGCGAATTGGGTCACATTGTGCGTACTTGGTGACTTGGTAAAACAAACGGATCAAGTTATGGATACTTGTTGATCCGAGAAGCCGAATTGGGTCAATTGAAAGACTTGTTGGTCCGAGAAGTCAATTGGGTTCAAATACAAGCCTTAATGATTCGTGAAGTCGAACGGAGTCAAATAGTTGGTGCTTGTTGATCCGAGAAGGCGAATTGGGTCACATTGTGCGTACTTGGTGACTTTATAAAACAAACGAATCAAGTTATGGATACTTGTTGATCCGAGCAGCCCAATTAAGTCAAATGGAAGACTTGTTGATCCGAGAAGTCGATTGGGTTCAAATACAAGCCTTAATGATTCGTGAAGTCGAACGAGTCAAATAGTTGGTGCTTGTTGATCCGAGAAGGAGAATTGGGTCACATTGTGCGTACGTGGTGACTTGGTATAACAAACGGATCAAGTTATGGATACTTGTTGATCCGAGAAGCCGAATTGGGTCAATTGAAAGACTTGTTGATACGAGAAGTCAATTGTGTTCAAATACAAGCCTTAATGATTCGTGAAGTCGAACGAAGTGAATTAGTTGGTGCTTGTTGACCGAGAAGGCGAATTGGGTCACATTGTGCGTACTTGGTGACTTGGTAAAACAAATGGATCAAGTTATGGATACTTGTTGATCCGAGAAGCCGAATTGGGTCAATTGAAGGACTTGTTGATCCGAGAAGTCAATTGGTTTCAAATACAAGCCTTAATGATTCGTGAAGTCGAACGGAGTCAAATAGTTGGTGCTTGTTGATCCGAGATGGCGAATTGGGTCACATTGTGCGTACTTGGTGACTTGGTAAAACAAACGGATCAAGTTATGGATACTTGTTGATCCGAGAAGCCGAATTGGGTCAATTGAAAGACTTGTTGGTCCGAGAAGTCAATTGGGTTCAAATACAAGCCTTAATGATTCGTGAAGTCGAACGGAGTCAAATAGTTGGTGCTTGTTGATCCGAGAAGGCGAATTGGGTCACATTGTGCGTACTTGGTGACTTGCCAAAACAAACGGATTAAGTTATGGATACTTGTTAATCCGAGGAGCCGAATTGGGTCAATTGAAAGACTTGTTGATCCGATAAGTCAATTGGGTTCAAATACAAGCCTTAGGGATTCGTGAAGTCGAACGGAGTGAATTAGTTGGTGCTCGTTGATCCGAGAAGGCGAATTGGGTCACATTGTGCGTACTTGGTTACTTTATAAAACAAGAATCAAGTTATGGATACTTGTTGGTCCGAGAAGCCCAATTAAGTCAAATGGAAGACTTGTTGATCTGAGAAGTCAATTAGGTTCAAATACAACCCTTAATGATTCGTGAAGTCGAACGGAGTCAAATAATTGGTGTTTGTTGATCCGAGAAGGCGAAGTGGGTCACATTGTGCGTACTTGGTGACTTGGTAAAACAATTGGATCAAGTTATGGATACTTGTTGATCCGAGAAGCCGAATTGGGTCAATTGAAAGACTTGTTGATCCGAGAAGTCAATTGGGTTCAAACACAAGCCTTAATGATTTGTGAAGTCGAAATGAGTCAAATAGTTGGTGTTTGTTGATCCGAGATGGCGAATTGGGTCACATTGTGCGTACTTGGTGACTTGGTAAAACAAACCGATCAAGTTATGGATACTTGTTGATCTGAGAAGCCGAATTGGGTCAATTGAAAGACTTGTTGATCTGAAAAGTCAATTGGGTTCAAATACTAGCCTTAATGATTCGTGAAGTCGAACGGAGTCAAATTGTTGGTTCTTGTTGATCCGAGAAGGCGAATTGGGTCACATTGTGCATACTTGGTGACTTTATAAAACAAACGAATCGAGTTATGGATACTTGTTGATGCGAGAAGCCCAATTGAGTCAAATGGAAGACTTGTTGATCCGAGAAGTCAATTGGGTTCAAATACAAGCCTTAATGATTCGTGAAGTCGAACAGAGTCAAATAGTTGGTGCTTGTTGATCCGAGAAGGCGAATTGGGTCACATTGTGCGTACTTGGTGAAACAAACGAATCAAGTTATGGATACTTGTTGATCCGAGAAGCCCAATTAAGTCAAATGGAAGACTTCTTGATCCGAGAAGTTAATTGGGTTCAAATACAAGCCTTAATGATTCGTGAAGTCGAACGGAGTCAAATAGTTGGTGCTTGTTGATCCAAGAAGGAGAATTGGGTCACATTGTGCGTACTTGGTGACTTGGTATAACAAACGGATCAAGTTATGGATACTTGTTGATCTGAGAAGCCGAATTGGGTCAATTGAAACACTTGTTGATCCGAGAAGTCAATTGGGTTCAAATACAAGCCTTAATGATTCGTGAAGTCGAATGGAGTCAAATAGTTGGTGCTCGTTCATTCGAAAAGGCGAATTGGGTCACATTGTGCGTACTTGGCGACTTGGTAAAACGAACGGATCAAGTTATGGATACTTGTTGATCCGAGGAGCCGAATTTGGTCAATTGAAAGACTTGTTGATCCGAGAAGTCAATTGGGGTCAAATACAAGCCTTAATGATTCGTGAGGTCGAACGGAGTCAAATTGTTGGTGCTTGTTGATCCGAGAAGGCGAATTGGGTCACATTGTGCGTACTTGGTGACTTTATAAAATAAACGAATCAAGTTATGGATACTTGTTGATCCGAGAAGCCCAATTAAGTCAAACGGAAGACTTGTTGATCCGAGAAGTCAACTGGGTTCAAATACAAGCCTTAATGATTCGTGAAGTCGAACGGAGTCAAATAGTTGGTGCTTGTTGATCCGAGAAGGCGAATTGGGTCACATTTTGCGTACTTGGTGACTTGGTATAACAAACGGATCAAGTTATGGATACTTGTTGATCCGAGAAGTCGAATTGGGTCAATTGAAAGACTTGTTGATCCGAGAAGTTAATTGGGTTCAAATACAAGCCTTAATAATTCGTGAAGTCGAACGAAGTGAATTAGTTGGTGCTTGTTGATCCGAAAAGGCGAATTGGGTCACATTGTGCGTACTTGGTTACTTTATAAAACAAACGAATCAAGTTATGGATACTTGTTGGTCCGAGAAGCCCAATTAAGTCAAATGGAAGACTTGTTGATCCGAGAAGTCAATTAGGTTCAAATACAACCCTTAATGATTCGTGAAGTCGAACGGAGTCAAATAATTGGTGCTTGTTGATCCGAGAAGGCGAATTGGGTCACATTGTGCGTACTTGGTTACTTTATAAAACAAACGAATCAAGTTATGGATACTTGTTGGTCCGAGAAGCCCAATTAAGTCAAATGGAAGACTTATTGATCCGAGAAGTCAATTAGGTTCAAATACAACCCTTAATGATTCGTGAAGTCGAAATGAGTCAAATAGTTGGTGTTTGTCGATCCGAGATGGCGAATTGGGTCACATTGTGCGTACTTGGTGACTTGGTAAAACAAACCGATCAAGTTATGGATACTTGTTGATCTGAGAAGCCGAATTGGGTCAATTGAAAGACTTGTTGATCTGAAAAGTCAATTGAGTTCAAATACTAGCCTTAATGATTCGTGAAGTCGAACGCAGTCAAATTGTTGGTTCTTGTTGATCCGAGAAGGCGAATTGGGTCACATTTTGCATACTTGGTGACTTTATAAAATAAACGAATCGAGTTATGGGTACTTGTTGATCCGAGAAGCCCAAATGAGTCAAATGGAAGACTTGTTGATCCGAGAAGTCAATTGGGTTCAAATACAAGCCTTAATGATTCGTGAAGTCGAACGGAGTCAAATAGTTGGTGCTTGTTGATCCGAGAAGGCGAATTTGGTCACATTGTGCGTACTTGGTGACTTGGTATAACAAACGGATCAAGTTATGGATACTTGTTGATCCGAGAAGCCAAATTTGGTCATCTGAAAGACTTGTTGATCCGATAAGTCAATTGGGTTCAAATACAAGCCTTAATGATTCGTGAAGTCGAACAAAGACAATTAGTTGGTGCTTGTTGATCCGAGAAGGCGAATTGGGTCACATTGTGCGTACTTGATGACTTGGTAAAACAAATGGATCAAGTTATGGATACTTGTTGATCCGAGAAGCCGAATTGGGTCAATTGAAGGACTTGTTGATCCGAGAAGTCAATTGGGTTCAAATACAAGCCTTAATGATTCGTGAAGTCGAACGGAGTCAAATAGTTGGTGCTTGTTGATCCGAGATGGCGAATTGGGTCACATTGTGCGTACTTGGTGACTTGGTAAAACAAACGGATCAAGTTATGGATACTTGTTGATCCGAGAAGCTGAATTGGATCAATTGAAACACTTGTTGGTCCGAGAAGTCAATTGGGTTCAAATACAAGCCTTAATGATTCGTGAAGTCGAACGGAGTCAAATAGTTGGTGCTTGTTGATCCGAGATGGCGAATTGGGTCACATTGTGCGTACTTGGTGACTTGGTAAAACAAACGGATCAAGTTATGGATACTTGTTGATCCGAGAAGCCGAATTGGGTCAATTGAAAGACTTGTTGGTCCGAGAAGTCAATTGGGTTCAAATACAAGCCTTAATGATTCGTGAAGTCGAACGGAGTCAAATAGTTGGTGCTTGTTGATCCGAGAAGGCGAATTGGGTCACATTGTGCGTACTTGGTGACTTGCCAAAACAAACGGATTAAGTTATGGATACTTGTTAATCCGAGGAGCCGAATTGGGTCAATTGAAAGACTTGTTGATCCGATAAGTCAATTGGGTTCAAATACAAGCCTTAGGGATTCGTGAAGTCGAACGGAGTGAATTAGTTGGTGCTCGTTGATCCGAGAAGGCGAATTGGGTCACATTGTGCGTACTTGGTTACTTTATAAAACAAGAATCAAGTTATGGATACTTGTTGGTCCGAGAAGCCCAATTAAGTCAAATGGAAGACTTGTTGATCTGAGAAGTCAATTAGGTTCAAATACAACCCTTAATGATTCGTGAAGTCGAACGGAGTCAAATAATTGGTGTTTGTTGATCCGAGAAGGCGAAGTGGGTCACATTGTGCGTACTTGGTGACTTGGTAAAACAATTGGATCAAGTTATGGATACTTGTTGATCCGAGAAGCCGAATTGGGTCAATTGAAAGACTTGTTGATCCGAGAAGTCAATTGGGTTCAAACACAAGCCTTAATGATTTGTGAAGTCGAAATGAGTCAAATAGTTGGTGTTTGTTGATCCGAGATGGCGAATTGGGTCACATTGTGCGTACTTGGTGACTTGGTAAAACAAACCGATCAAGTTATGGATACTTGTTGATCTGAGAAGCCGAATTGGGTCAATTGAAAGACTTGTTGATCTGAAAAGTCAATTGGGTTCAAATACTAGCCTTAATGATTCGTGAAGTCGAACGGAGTCAAATTGTTGGTTCTTGTTGATCCGAGAAGGCGAATTGGGTCACATTGTGCATACTTGGTGACTTTATAAAACAAACGAATCGAGTTATGGATACTTGTTGATGCGAGAAGCCCAATTGAGTCAAATGGAAGACTTGTTGATCCGAGAAGTCAATTGGGTTCAAATACAAGCCTTAATGATTCGTGAAGTCGAACAGAGTCAAATAGTTGGTGCTTGTTGATCCGAGAAGGCGAATTGGGTCACATTGTGCGTACTTGGTGACTTGGTATAACAAACGGATCAAGTTATGGATACTTGTTGATCCGAGAAGCCAAATTGGGTCAACTGAAAGACTTGTTGATCCGATAAGTCAATTGGGTTCAAATACAAGCCTTAATGATTCGTGAAGTGGAACAAAGACAATTAGTTGGTGCTTGTTGATCCGAGAAGGCGAATTGGGTCCCATTGTGCGTACTTGGTGACTTGGTAAAACAAATGGATCAAGTTATGGATACTTGTTGATCCGAGAAGCCAAATTGGGTCAATTAAAAGACTTGTTGGCCCGAGAAGTCAATTGGGTTCAAATACAAGCCTTAATGATTCGTGAAGTCGAACGGAGTCTAATAGTTGGTGCTTGTTGATCCGAGAAGGCGAATTGGGTCACATTGTGCTTACTTGGTGACTTTATAAAACAAATGAATCAAGTTATGGATACTTGTTGATCCGAGAAGCCCAATTAAGTCAAATGGAAGACTTGTTGATCCGAGAAGTCAATTGGGTTCAAATACAAGCCTTAATGATTCGTGAAGTCGAACGGAGTCAAATAGTTGGTGCTTGTTGATCCGAGAAGGCGAATTGGGTCACATTGTGCGTACTTGGTGAAACAAACGAATCAAGTTATGGATACTTGTTGATCCGAGAAGCCCAATTAAGTCAAATGGAAGACTTCTTGATCCGAGAAGTTAATTCGGTTCAAATA
Source organism: Ajuga chamaepitys (assembly GCA_958295605.1). Taxonomy (NCBI): domain Eukaryota; kingdom Viridiplantae; phylum Streptophyta; class Magnoliopsida; order Lamiales; family Lamiaceae; genus Ajuga; species Ajuga chamaepitys. The sequence goes on from OY282495.1 coordinate 36,797,083, forward strand.
CAAGCCTTAATGATTCGTGAAGTCGAACGGAGTCAAATAGTTGGTGCTTGTTGATCCAAGAAGGAGAATTGGGTCACATCGTGCGTACTTGGTGACTTGGTATAACAAACGGATCAAGTTATGGATACTTGTTGATCCGAGAAGCCGAATTGGGTCAATTGAAAGACTTGTTGATCCGAGAAGTAAATTGGGTTCAAATACAAGGCTTAATGATTCGTGAAGTTGAACGGAGTCAAATAGTTGATGCTTGTTGATCCGAGATGGCGAATTGGGTCACATTCTGCGTACTTGGTGACTTGGTAAAACAAAAGTATCAAGTTATGGATACTTGTTTATCCGAGAAGCCGAATTGGGTCAATTGAAACACTTGTTGATCCGAGAAGTCAATTGGGTTCAAATACAAGCCTTAATGATTCGTGAAGTCGAATGGAGTCAAATAGTTGGTGCTCGTTCATTCGAAAAGGCGAATTGGGTCACATTGTGCGTACTTGGCGACTTGGTAAAACAAACGGATCAAGTTATGGATACTTGTTGATCCGAGGAGCCGAATTTGGTCAATTGAAAGACTTGTTGATCCGAGAAGTCAATTGGGGTCAAATACAAGCCTTAATGATTCGTGAAGTCGAACGGAGTCAAATTGTTGGTGCTTGTTGATCCGAGAAGGCGAATTGGGTCACATTGTGCGTACTTGGTGACTTTATAAAATAAACGAATCAAGTTATGGATACTTGTTGATCCGAGAAGCCCAATTAAGTCAAACGGAAGACTTGCTGATCCGAGAAGTCAATTGGGTTCAAATACAAGCCTTAATGATTCGTGAAGTCGAACGGAGTCAAATAGTTGGTGCTTGTTGATCCGAGAAGGCGAATTGGGTCACATTTTGCGTACTTGGTGACTTGGTATAACAAACGGATCAAGTTATGGATACTTGTTGATCCGAGAAGTCGAATTGGGTCAATTGAAAGAGTTGTTGATCCGAGAAGTTAATTGGGTTCAAATACAAGCCTTAATAATTCGTGAAGTCAAACGAAGTGAATTAGTTGGTGCTTGTTGATCCGAAAAGGCGAATTGGGTCACATTGTGCGTACTTGGTTACTTTATAAAGCAAACGAATCAAGTTATGGATACTTGTTGGTCCGAGAAGCCCAATTAAGTCAAATGGAAGACTTGTTGATCCGAGAAGTCAATTAGGTTCAAATACAACCCTTAATGATTCGTGAAGTCGAACGGAGTCAAATAATTGGTGCTTGTTGATCCGAGAAGGCGAATTGGGTCACATTGTGCGTACTTGGTGACTTGGTAAAACAAATGGATCAAGTTATGGATACTTGTTGATCCGAGAAGCCGAATTGGGTCAATTGAAAGACTTGTTGATCCGAGAAGTCAATTGGGTTCAAATACAAGCCTTAATGATTTGTGAAGTCGAAATGAGTCAAATAGTTGGTGTTTGTCGATCCGAGATGGCGAATTGGGTCACATTGTGCGTACTTGGTGACTTGGTAAAACAAACCGATCAAGTTATGTATATTTGTTGATCTGAGAAGCCGAATTGGGTCAATTGAAAGACTTGTTGATCTGAAAAGTCAATTGGGTTCAAATACTAGCCTTAATGATTCGTGAAGTCGAACGCAGTCAAATTGTTGGTTCTTGTTGATCCGAGAAGCCGAATTGGGTCACATTTTGCATACTTGGTGACTTTATAAAATAAACGAATCGAGTTATGGGTACATGTTGATCCGAGAAGCCCAATTGAGTCAAATGGAAGACTTGTTGATCCGAGAAGTCAATTGGGTTCAAATACAAGCCTTAATGATTCGTGAAGTCGAACGGAGTCAAATAGTTGGTGCTTGTTGATCCGAGAAGGCGAATTGGGTCACATTGTGCGTACTTGGTGACTTGATATAACAAACGGATCAAGTTATGGATACTTGTTGATCCGAGAAGCCAAATTTGGTCAACTGAAAGACTTGTTGATCCGATAAGTCAATTGGGTTCAAATACAAGCCTTAATGATTCGTGAAGTCGAACAAAGACAATTAGTTGGTGCTTGTTGATCCGAGAAGGCGAATTGGGTCACATTGTGCGTACTTGATGACTTGGTAAAACAAATGGATCAAGTTATGGATACTTGTTGATCCGAGAAGCCGAATTGGGTCAATTGAAGGACTTGTTGATCCGAGAAGTCAATTGGGTTCAAATACAAGCCTTAATGATTCGTGAAGTCGAACGGAGTCAAATAGTTGGTGCTTGTTGATCCGAGATGGCGAATTGGGTCACATTGTGCGTACTTGGTGACTTGGTAAAACAAACGGATCAAGTTATGGATACTTGTTGATCCGAGAAGCTGAATTGGATCAATTGAAACACTTGTTGGTCCGAGAAGTCAATTTGGTTCAAATACAAGCCTTAATGATTCGTGAAGTCGAACGGAGTCAAATAGTTGGTGCTTGTTGATCCGAGAAGGCGAATTGGGTCACATTGTGCGTACTTGGTGACTTGCCAAAACAAACGGATTAAGTTATGGATACTTGTTCATCCGAGGAGCCGAATTGGGTCAATTGAAAGACTTGTTGATCCGATAAGTCAATTGGGTTCAAATACAAGCCTTAGAGATTCGTGAAGTCGAACGGAGTGAATTAGTTGGTGCTCGTTGATCCGAGAAGGCGAATTGGGTCACATTGTGCGTACTTGGTTACTTTATAAAACAAACGAATCAAGGTATGGATACTTGTTGGTCCGAGAAGCCCAATTAAGTCAAATGGAAGACTTGTTGATCTGAGAAGTCAATTAGGTTCAAATACAACCCTTAATGATTCGTGAAGTCGAACGGAGTCAAATAATTGGTGCTTGTTGATCCGAGAAGGCGAATTGGGTCACATTGTGCGTACTTGGTGACTTGGTAAAACAAATGGATCAAGTTATGGATACTTGTTGATCCGAGAAGCCGAATTGGGTCAATTGAAAGACTTGTTGATCCGAGAAGTCAATTGGGTTCAAATACAAGCCTTAATGATTCGTGAAGTCGAACGGAGTCAAATTGTTGGTTCTTGTTGATCCGAGAAGGCGAATTGGGTCACATTGTGCATACTTGGTGATTTTATAAAATAAACGAATTGAGTTATGGATACTTGTTGATCCGAGAAGCCCAATTGAGTCAAATGGAAGACTGGTTGATCCGAGAAGTCAATTGGGTTCAAATACAAGCCTTAATGATTCGTGAAGTCGAACGGAGTCAAATAGTTGGTGCTTGTTCATCCGAGAAGGCGAATTAGGTCACATTGTGCGTACTTGGTGACTTTATAAAATAAACGAATCAAGTTATGGATACTTGTTGATCCGAGAAGCCCAATTAAGTCAAATGGAAGACTTGTTGATCCGAGAAGTCAATTGGGTTCAAATACAAGCCTTAATGATTCGTGAAGTCGAACGGAGTCAAATAGTTGGTGCTTGTTGATCCGAGAAAGCGAATTGGGTCACATTTTGCGTACTTGGTGACTTGGTATAACAAACGGATCAAGTTATGGATACTTGTTGATCCGAGAAGGCGAATTGGGTCAATTGAAAGACTTGTTGATCCGAGAAGTCAATTGGGTTCAAATACAAGCCTTAATGATTCGTGAAGTCGAACGAATTGAATTAGTTGGTGCTTATTGATCCGAGAAGGCGAATTGGGTCAATTGAAGGACTTGTTGATCCGAGAAGTCAATTGGGTTCACATACAAGCCTTAATGATTCGTGAAGTCGAACGGAGTCAAATAGTTGGTGCTTGTTGATCCGAGATGGCGAATTGGGTCACATTGTGCGTACTTGGTGACTTGGTAAAACAAACGGATCAAGTTATGGATACTTGTTGATCCGAGAAGCTGAATTGGATCAATTGAAACACTTGTTGGTCCGAGAAGTCAATTGGGTTCAAATACAAGCCTTAATGATTCGTGAAGTCGAACGGAGTCAAATAGTTGGTGCTTGTTGATCCGAGAAGGCGAATTGGGTCACATTGTGCGTACTTGGTGACTTGCCAAAACAAACGGATTAAGTTATGGATACTTGTTCATCCGAGGAGCCGAATTGGGTCAATTGAAAGACTTGTTGATCCGATAAGTCAATTGGGTTCAAATACAAGCCTTAGAGATTCGAGAAGTCGAACGGAGTGAATTAGTTGGTGCTCGTTGATCCGAGAAGGCGAATTGGGTCACATTGTGCGTACTTGGTTACTTTATAAAACAAACGAATCAAGGTATGGATACTTGTTGGTCCGAGAAGCCCAATTAAGTCAAATGGAAGACTTATTGATCTGAGAAGTCAATTAGGTTCAAATACAACCCTTAATGATTCGTGAAGTCGAACGGAGTCAAATAATTGGTGCTTGTTGATCCGAGAAGGCGAATTGGGTCACATTGTGCGTACTTGGTGACTTGGTAAAACAAATGGATCAAGTTATGGATACTTGTTGATCCGAGAAGCCGAATTGGGTCAATTGAAAGACTTGTTGATCCGAGAAGTCAATTGGGTTCAAATACAAGCCTTAATGATTCGTGAAGTCGAACGGAGTCAAATTGTTGGTTCTTGTTGATCCGAGAAGGCGAATTGGGTCACATTGTGCATACTTGGTGATTTTATAAAATAAACGAATTGAGTTATGGATACTTGTTGATCCGAGAAGCCCAATTGAGTCAAATGGAAGACTGGTTGATCCGAGAAGTCAATTGGGTTCAAATACAAGCCTTAATGATTCGTGAAGTCGAACGGAGTCAAATAGTTGGTGCTTGTTCATCCGAGAAGGCGAATTAGGTCACATTGTGCGTACTTGGTGACTTTATAAAATAAACGAATCAAGTTATGGATACTTGTTGATCCGAGAAGCCCAATTAAGTCAAATGGAAGACTTGTTGATCCGAGAAGTCAATTGGGTTCAAATACAAGCCTTAATGATTCGTGAAGTCGAACGGAGTCAAATAGTTGGTGCTTGTTGATCCGAGAAGGCGAATTGGGTCACATTTTGCGTACTTGGTGACTTGGTATAACAAACGGATCAAGTTATGGATACTTGTTGATCCGAGAAGGCGAATTGGGTCAATTGAAAGACTTGTTGATCCGAGAAGTCAATTGGGTTCAAATACAAGCCTTAATGATTCGTGAAGTCGAACGAAGTGAATTAGTTGGTGCTTGTTGATCCGAGAAGGCGAATTGGGTCAATTGAAGGACTTGTTGATCCGAGAAGTCAATTGGGTTCAAATACAAGCCTTAATGATTCGTGAAGTCGAACGGAGTCAAATAGTTGGTGCTTGTTGATCCGAGATGGCGAATTGGGTCACATTGTGCGTACTTGGTGACTTGGTAAAACAAACGGATCAAGTTATGGATACTTGTTGATCCGAGAAGCTGAATTGGATCAATTGAAACACTTGTTGGTCCGAGAAGTCAATTGGGTTCAAATACAAGCCTTAATGATTCGTGAAGTCGAACGGAGTCAAATAGTTGGTGCTTGTTGATCCGAGAAGGCGAATTGGGTCACATTGTGCGTACTTGGTGACTTGGTAAAACAAATGGATCAAGTTATGGATACTTGTTGATCCGAGAAGCCGAATTGGGTCAATTGAAAGACTTGTTGATCCGAGAAGTCAATTGGGTTCAAATACAAGCCTTAATGATTTGTGAAGTCGAAATGAGTCAAATAGTTGGTGTTTGTCGATCCGAGATGGCGAATTGGGTCACATTGTGCGTACTTGGTGACTTGGTAAAACAAACCGATCAAGTTATGTATATTTGTTGATCTGAGAAGCCGAATTGGGTCAATTGAAAGACTTGTTGATCTGAAAAGTCAATTGGGTTCAAATACTAGCCTTAATGATTCGTGAAGTCGAACGCAGTCAAATTGTTGGTTCTTGTTGATCCGAGAAGGCGAATTGGGTCACATTTTGCATACTTGGTGACTTTATAAAATAAACGAATCGAGTTATGGGTACTTGTTGATCCGAGAAGCCCAATTGAGTCAAATGGAAGACTTGTTGATCCGAGAAGTCAATTGGGTTCAAATACAAGCCTTAATGATTCGTGAAGTCGAACGGAGTCAAATAGTTGGTGCTTGTTGATCCGAGAAGGCGAATTGGGTCACATTGTGCGTACTTGGTGACTTGATATAACAAACGGATCAAGTTATGGATACTTGTTGATCCGAGAAGCCAAATTTGGTCAACTGAAAGACTTGTTGATCCGATAAGTCAATTGGGTTCAAATACAAGCCTTAATGATTCGTGAAGTCGAACAAAGACAATTAGTTGGTGCTTGTTGATCCGAGAAGGCGAATTGGGTCACATTGTGCGTACTTGATGACTTGGTAAAACAAATGGATCAAGTTATGGATACTTGTTGATCCGAGAAGCCGAATTGGGTCAATTGAAGGACTTGTTGATCCGAGAAGTCAATTGGGTTCAAATACAAGCCTTAATGATTCGTGAAGTCGAACGGAGTCAAATAGTTGGTGCTTGTTGATCCGAGATGGCGAATTGGGTCACATTGTGCGTACTTGGTGACTTGGTAAAACAAACGGATCAAGTTATGGATACTTGTTGATCCGAGAAGCTGAATTGGATCAATTGAAACACTTGTTGGTCCGAGAAGTCAATTTGGTTCAAATACAAGCCTTAATGATTCGTGAAGTCGAACGGAGTCAAATAGTTGGTGCTTGTTGATCCGAGAAGGCGAATTGGGTCACATTGTGCGTACTTGGTGACTTGCCAAAACAAACGGATTAAGTTATGGATACTTGTTCATCCGAGGAGCCGAATTGGGTCAATTGAAAGACTTGTTGATCCGATAAGTCAATTGGGTTCAAATACAAGCCTTAGAGATTCGTGAAGTCGAACGGAGTGAATTAGTTGGTGCTCGTTGATCCGAGAAGGCGAATTGGGTCACATTGTGCGTACTTGGTTACTTTATAAAACAAACGAATCAAGGTATGGATACTTGTTGGTCCGAGAAGCCCAATTAAGTCAAATGGAAGACTTGTTGATCTGAGAAGTCAATTAGGTTCAAATACAACCCTTAATGATTCGTGAAGTCGAACGGAGTCAAATAATTGGTGCTTGTTGATCCGAGAAGGCGAATTGGGTCACATTGTGCGTACTTGGTGACTTGGTAAAACAAATGGATCAAGTTATGGATACTTGTTGATCCGAGAAGCCGAATTGGGTCAATTGAAAGACTTGTTGATCCGAGAAGTCAATTGGGTTCAAATACAAGCCTTAATGATTCGTGAAGTCGAACGGAGTCAAATTGTTGGTTCTTGTTGATCCGAGAAGGCGAATTGGGTCACATTGTGCATACTTGGTGATTTTATAAAATAAACGAATTGAGTTATGGATACTTGTTGATCCGAGAAGCCCAATTGAGTCAAATGGAAGACTGGTTGATCCGAGAAGTCAATTGGGTTCAAATACAAGCCTTAATGATTCGTGAAGTCGAACGGAGTCAAATAGTTGGTGCTTGTTCATCCGAGAAGGCGAATTAGGTCACATTGTGCGTACTTGGTGACTTTATAAAATAAACGAATCAAGTTATGGATACTTGTTGATCCGAGAAGCCCAATTAAGTCAAATGGAAGACTTGTTGATCCGAGAAGTCAATTGGGTTCAAATACAAGCCTTAATGATTCGTGAAGTCGAACGGAGTCAAATAGTTGGTGCTTGTTGATCCGAGAAGGCGAATTGGGTCACATTTTGCGTACTTGGTGACTTGGTATAACAAACGGATCAAGTTATGGATACTTGTTGATCCGAGAAGGCGAATTGGGTCAATTGAAAGACTTGTTGATCCGAGAAGTCAATTGGGTTCAAATACAAGCCTTAATGATTCGTGAAGTCGAACGAAGTGAATTAGTTGGTGCTTGTTGATCCGAGAAGGCGAATTGGGTCAATTGAAGGACTTGTTGATCCGAGAAGTCAATTGGGTTCAAATACAAGCCTTAATGATTCGTGAAGTCGAACGGAGTCAAATAGTTGGTGCTTGTTGATCCGAGATGGCGAATTGGGTCACAATGTGCGTACTTGGTGACTTGGTAAAACAAACGGATCAAGTTATGGATACTTGTTGATCCGAGAAGCTGAATTGGATCAATTGAAACACTTGTTGGTCCGAGAAGTCAATTGGGTTCAAATACAAGCCTTAATGATTCGTGAAGTCGAACGGAGTCAAATAGTTGGTGCTTGTTGATCCGAGAAGGCGAATTGGGTCACATTGTGCGTACTTGGTGACTTGCCAAAACAAACGGATTAAGTTATGGATACTTGTTCATCCGAGGAGCCGAATTGGGTCAATTGAAAGACTTGTTGATCCGATAAGTCAATTGGGTTCAAATACAAGCCTTAGAGATTCGAGAAGTCGAACGGAGTGAATTAGTTGGTGCTCGTTGATCCGAGAAGGCGAATTGGGTCACATTGTGCGTACTTGGTTACTTTATAAAACAAACGAATCAAGGTATGGATACTTGTTGGTCCGAGAAGCCCACTTAAGTCAAATGGAAGACTTGTTGATCTGAGAAGTCAATTAGGTTCAAATACAACCCTTAATGATTCGTGAAGTCGAACGGAGTCAAATAATTGGTGCTTGTTGATCCGAGAAGGCGAATTGGGTCACATTGTGCGTACTTGGTGACTTGGTAAAAGAAATGGATCAAGTTACGGATACTTGTTTATCCGAGAAGCCGAATTGGGTCAATTGAAACACTTGTTGATCCGAGATGTCAATTGGGTTCAAATACTAGCCTTAATGATTCGTGAAGTCGAACGGAGTCAAATAGTTGGTGCTCGTTCATTCGAGAAGGCGAATTGGGTCACATTGTGCGTACTTGGTGACTTGGTAAAACAAACGGATCAAGTTATGGATACTTGTTGATCCGAGGAGCCGAATTTGGTCAATTGAAAGACTTGTTGACCCGAGAAGTTAATTGGGGTCAAATACAAGCCTTAATGATTCGTGAAGTCGAACGGAGTCAAATTGTTGGTGCTTGTTGATCCGAGAAGGCGAATTGGGTCACATTGTGCGTACTTGGTGACTTGGTAAAACAAATGGATCAAGTTATGGATACTTGTTGATCCGAGAAGCCGAATTGGGTCAATTGAAAGACTTGTTGATCTGAAAAGTCAATTGGGTTCAAATACTAGCCTTAATGATTCGTGAAGTCGAACGGAGTCAAATTGTTGGTTCTTGTTGATCCGAGAAGGCGAATTGGGTCACATTGTGCATACTTGGTGATTTTATAAAATAAACGAATTGAGTTATGGATACTTGTTGATCCGAGAAGCCCAATTGAGTCAAATGGAAGACTGGTTGATCCGAGAAGTCAATTGGGTTCAAATACAAGCCTTAATGATTCGTGAAGTCGAACGGAGTCAAATAGTTGGTGCTTGTTCATCCGAGAAGGCGAATTAGGTCATATTGTGCGTACTTGGTGACTTTATAAAATAAACGAATCAAGTTATGGATACTTGTTGATCCGAGAAGCCCAATTAAGTCAAATGGAAGACTTGTTGATCCGAGAAGTCAATTGGGTTCAAATACAAGCCTTAATGATTCGTGAAGTCGAACGGAGTCAAATAGTTGGTGCTTGTTGATCCGAGAAGGCGAATTGGGTCACATTTTCGTACTTGGTGACTTGGTATAACAAACGGATCAAGTTATGGATACTTGTTGATCCGAGAAGGCGAATTGGGTCAATTGAAAGACTTGTTGATCCGAGAAGTCAATTGGGTTCAAATACAAGCCTTAATGATTCGTGAAGTCGAACGAAGTGAATTAGTTGGTGCTTGTTGATCCGAGAAGGCGAATTGGGTCAATTGAAGGACTTGTTGATCCGAGAAGTCAATTGGGTTCAAATACAAGCCTTAATGATTCGTGAAGTCGAACGGAGTCAAATAGTTGGTGCTTGTTGATCCGAGATGGCGAATTGGGTCACATTGTGCTTACTTGGTGACTTGGTAAAACAAACGGATCAAGTTATGGATACTTGTTGATCCGAGAAGCCGAATTGGGTCAATTGAAAGACTTGTTGGTCCGAGAAGTCAATTGGGTTCAAATACAAGCCTTAATGATTCGTGAAGTCGAACGGAGTCAAATAATTGGTGCATGTTGATCCGAGAAGGCGAATTGGGTCACATTGTGCGTACTTGGTGGCTTTATAAAACAAATGAATCAAGTTATGGATACTTGTTGATACGAGAAGCCCAATTAAGTCAAATGGAAGACTTGTTGATCCGAGAATTCAATTGGGTTCAAATACAAGCCTTAATGATTCATGAAGTCAAACGGAGTCAAATAGTTGGTGCTTGTTGATCCGAGAAGGCGAATTGGGTCACATTGTGCGTACTTCGTGACTTGGTATAACAAACGGATCAAGTTATGGATACTTGTTGATCCGAGAAGCCGAATTGGGTCAATTGAAAGACTTGTTGATCTGAAAAGTCAATTGGGTTCAAATACTAGCCTTAATGATTCGTGAAGTCGAACGGAGTCAAATTGTTGGTTCTTGTTGATCCGAGAAGGCGAATTGGGTCACATTGTGCATACTTGGTGACTTTATAAAACAAACGAATCGAGTTATGGATACTTGTTGATGCGAGAAGCCCAATTGAGTCAAATGGAAGACTTGTTGATCCGAGAAGTCAATTGGGTTCAAATACAAGCCTTAATGATTCGTGAAGTCGAACAGAGTCAAATAGTTGGTGCTTGTTGATCCGAGAAGGCGAATTGGGTCACATTGTGCTTACTTGGTGACTTTATAAAATAAATGAACCAAGTTATGGATACTTGTTGATCCAAGAAGCCCAATTAAGTCAAATGGAAGACTTGTTGATCCGAGAAGTCAATTGGGTTCAAATACAAGCCTTAATGATTCGTGAAGTCGAACGGAGTCAAATAGTTGGTGCTTGTTGATCCGAGAAGGCGAATTGGGTCACATTGTGCGTACTTGGTGAAACAAACGAATCAAGTTATGGATACTTGTTGATCCGAGAAGCCCAATTAAGTCAAATGGAAGACTTCTTGATCCGAGAAGTTAATTGTGTTCAAATACAAGCCTTAATGATTCGTGAAGTCGAACGGAGTCAAATAGCTGGTGCTTGTTGATCCAAGAAGGAGAATTGGGTCACATTGTGCGTACTTGGTGACTTGGTATAACAAACGGATCAAGTTATGGATACTTGTTGATCCGAGAAGCCGAATTGGGTCAATTGAAAGACTTGTTGATCCGAGAAGTAAATTGGGTTCAAATACAAGGCTTAATGATTCGTGAAGTTGAACGGAGTCAAATAGTTGATGCTTGTTGATCCGAGATGGCGAATTGGGTCACATTCTGCGTACTTGGTGACTTGGTAAAACAAAAGTATCAAGTTATGGATACTTGTTTATCCGAGAAGCCGAATTGGGTCAATTGAAACACTTGTTGATCCGAGAAGTCAATTGGGTTCAAATACAAGCCTTAATGATTCGTGAAGTCGAATGGAGTCAAATAGTTGGTGCTCGTTCATTCGAAAAGGCGAATTGGGTCACATTGTGCGTACTTGGCGACTTGGTAAAACAAACGGATCAAGTTATGGATACTTGTTGATCCGAGGAGCCGAATTTGGTCAATTGAAAGACTTGTTGATCCGAGAAGTCAATTGGGGTCAAATACAAGCCTTAATGATTCGTGAGGTCGAACGGAGTAAAATTGTTGGTGCTTGTTGATCCGAGAAGGCGAATTGGGTCACATTGTGCGTACTTGGTGACTTTATAAAATAAACGAATCAAGTTATGGATACTTGTTGATCCGAGAAGCCCAATTAAGTCAAACGGAAGACTTGTTGATCCGAGAAGTCAACTGGGTTCAAATACAAGCCTTAATGATTCGTGAAGTCGAACGGAGTCAAATAGTTGGTGCTTGTTGATCCGAGAAGGCGAATTGGGTCACATTTTGCGTACTTGGTGACTTGGTATAACAAACGGATCAAGTTATGGATACTTGTTGATCCGAGAAGTCGAATTGGGTCAATTGAAAGACTTGTTGATCCGAGAAGTTAATTGGGTTCAAATACAAGCCTTAATAATTCGTGAAGTCGAACGAAGTGAATTAGTTGGTGCTTGTTGATCCGAAAAGGCGAATTGGGTCACATTGTGCGTACTTGGTTACTTTATAAAACAAACGAATCAAGTTATGGATACTTGTTGGTCCGAGAAGCCCAATTAAGTCAAATGGAAGACTTGTTGATCCCAGAAGTCAATTAGGTTCAAATACAACCCTTAATGATTCGTGAAGTCGAACGGAGTCAAATAATTGGTGCTTGTTGATCCAAGAAGGCGAATTGGGTCACATTGTGCGTACTTGGTTACTTTATAAAACAAACGAATCAAGTTATGGATACTTGTTGGTCCGAGAAGCCCAATTAAGTCAAATGGAAGACTTGTTGATCCGAGAAGTCAATTAGGTTCAAATACAACCCTTAATGATTCGTGAAGTCGAAATGAGTCAAATAGTTGGTGTTTGTCGATCCGAGATGGCGAATTGGGTCACATTGTGCGTACTTGGTGACTTGGTAAAACAAACCGATCAAGTTATGGATACTTGTTGATCTGAGAAGCCGAATTGGGTCAATTGAAAGACTTGTTGATCTGAAAAGTCAATTGAGTTCAAATACTAGCCTTAATGATTCGTGAAGTCGAACACAGTCAAATTGTTGGTTCTTGTTGATCCGAGAAGGCGAATTGGGTCACATTTTGCATACTTGGTGACTTTATAAAATAAACGAATCGAGTTATGGGTACTTGTTGATCCGAGAAGCCCAATTGAGTCAAATGGAAGACTTGTTGATCCGAGAAGTCAATTGGGTTCAAATACAAGCCTTAATGATTCGTGAAGTCGAACGGAGTCAAATAGTTGGTGCTTGTTGATCCGAGAAGGCGAATTTGGTCACATTGTGCGTACTTGGTGACTTGGTATAACAAACGGATCAAGTTATGGATACTTGTTGATCCGAGAAGCCAAATTTGGTCAACTGAAAGACTTGTTGATCCGATAAGTCAATTGGGTTCAAATACAAGCCTTAATGATTCGTGAAGTCGAACAAAGACAATTAGTTGGTGCTTGTTGATCCGAGAAGGCGAATTGGGTCACATTGTGCGTACTTGGTGACTTGGTAAAACAAACGGATCAAGTTATGGATACTTGTTGATCCGAGAAGCTGAATTGGATCAATTGAAACACTTGTTGGTCCGAGAAGTCAATTGGGTTCAAATACAAGCCTTAATGATTCGTGAAGTCGAACGGAGTCAAATAGTTGGTGCTTGTTGATCCGAGAAGGCGAATTGGGTCACATTGTGCGTACTTGGTGACTTGCCAAAACAAACGGATTAAGTTATGGATACTTGTTCATCCGAGGAGCCGAATTGGGTCAATTGAAAGACTTGTTGATCCGATAAGTCAATTGGGTTCAAATACAAGCCTTAGAGATTCGAGAAGTCGAACGGAGTGAATTAGTTGGTGCTCGTTGATCCGAGAAGGCGAATTGGGTCACATTGTGCGTACTTGGTTACTTTATAAAACAAACGAATCAGGGTATGGATACTTGTTGGTCCGAGAAGCCCACTTAAGTCAAATGGAAGACTTGTTGATCTGAGAAGTCAATTAGGTTCAAATACAACCCTTAATGATTCGTGAAGTCGAACGGAGTCAAATAATTGGTGCTTGTTGATCCGAGAAGGCGAATTGGGTCACATTGTGCGTACTTGGTGACTTGGTAAAAGAAATGGATCAAGTTACGGATACTTGTTTATCCGAGAAGCCGAATTGGGTCAATTGAAACACTTGTTGATCCGAGATGTCAATTGGGTTCAAATACTAGCCTTAATGATTCGTGAAGTCGAACGGAGTCAAATAGTTGGTGCTCGTTCATTCGAGAAGGCGAATTGGGTCACATTGTGCGTACTTGGTGACTTGGTAAAACAAACGGATCAAGTTATGGATACTTGTTGATCCGAGGAGCCGAATTTGGTCAATTGAAAGACTTGTTGACCCGAGAAGTTAATTGGGGTCAAATACAAGCCTTAATGATTCGTGAAGTCGAACGGAGTCAAATTGTTGGTGCTTGTTGATCCGAGAAGGCGAATTGGGTCACATTGTGCGTACTTGGTGACTTGGTAAAACAAATGGATCAAGTTATGGATACTTGTTGATCCGAGAAGCCGAATTGGGTCAATTGAAAGACTTGTTGATCTGAAAAGTCAATTGGGTTCAAATACTAGCCTTAATGATTCGTGAAGTCGAACGGAGTCAAATTGTTGGTTCTTGTTGATCCGAGAAGGCGAATTGGGTCACATTGTGCATACTTGGTGATTTTATAAAATAAACGAATTGAGTTATGGATACTTGTTGATCCGAGAAGCCCAATTGAGTCAAATGGAAGACTGGTTGATCCGAGAAGTCAATTGGGTTCAAATACAAGCCTTAATGATTCGTGAAGTCGAACGGAGTCAAATAGTTGGTGCTTGTTCATCCGAGAAGGCGAATTAGGTCACATTGTGCGTACTTGGTGACTTTATAAAATAAACGAATCAAGTTATGGATACTTGTTGATCCGAGAAGCCCAATTAAGTCAAATGGAAGACTTGTTGATCCGAGAAGTCAATTGGGTTCAAATACAAGCCTTAATGATTCGTGAAGTCGAACGGAGTCAAATAGTTGGTGCTTGTTGATCCGAGAAGGCGAATTGGGTCACATTTTCGTACTTGGTGACTTGGTATAACAAACGGATCAAGTTATGGATACTTGTTGATCCGAGAAGGCGAATTGGGTCAATTGAAAGACTTGTTGATCCGAGAAGTCAATTGGGTTCAAATACAAGCCTTAATGATTCGTGAAGTCGAACGAAGTGAATTAGTTGGTGCTTGTTGATCCGAGAAGGCGAATTGGGTCAATTGAAGGACTTGTTGATCCGAGAAGTCAATTGGGTTCAAATACAAGCCTTAATGATTCGTGAAGTCGAACGGAGTCAAATAGTTGGTGCTTGTTGATCCGAGATGGCGAATTGGGTCACATTGTGCTTACTTGGTGACTTGGTAAAACAAACGGATCAAGTTATGGATACTTGTTGATCCGAGAAGCCGAATTGGGTCAATTGAAAGACTTGTTGGTCCGAGAAGTCAATTGGGTTCAAATACAAGCCTTAATGATTCGTGAAGTCGAACGGAGTCAAATAATTGGTGCATGTTGATCCGAGAAGGCGAATTGGGTCACATTGTGCGTACTTGGTGGCTTTATAAAACAAATGAATCAAGTTATGGATACTTGTTGATCCGAGAAGCCCAATTAAGTCAAATGGAAGACTTGTTGATCCGAGAATTCAATTGGGTTCAAATACAAGCCTTAATGATTCATGAAGTCAAACGGAGTCAAATAGTTGGTGCTTGTTGATCCGAGAAGGCGAATTGGGTCACATTGTGCGTACTTCGTGACTTGGTATAACAAACGGATCAAGTTATGGATACTTGTTGATCCGAGAAGCCGAATTGGGTCAATTGAAAGACTTGTTGATCTGAAAAGTCAATTGGGTTCAAATACTAGCCTTAATGATTCGTGAAGTCGAACGGAGTCAAATTGTTGGTTCTTGTTGATCCGAGAAGGCGAATTGGGTCACATTGTGCATACTTGGTGACTTTATAAAACAAACGAATCGAGTTATGGATACTTGTTGATGCGAGAAGCCCAATTGAGTCAAATGGAAGACTTGTTGATCCGAGAAGTCAATTGGGTTCAAATACAAGCCTTAATGATTCGTGAAGTCGAACAGAGTCAAATAGTTGGTGCTTGTTGATCCGAGAAGGCGAATTGGGTCACATTGTGCTTACTTGGTGACTTTATAAAATAAATGAATCAAGTTATGGATACTTGTTGATCCAAGAAGCCCAATTAAGTCAAATGGAAGACTTGTTGATCCGAGAAGTCAATTGGGTTCAAATACAAGCCTTAATGATTCGTGAAGTCGAACGGAGTCAAATAGTTGGTGCTTGTTGATCCGAGAAGGCGAATTGGGTCACATTGTGCGTACTTGGTGAAACAAACGAATCAAGTTATGGATACTTGTTGATCCGAGAAGCCCAATTAAGTCAAATGGAAGACTTCTTGATCCGAGAAGTTAATTGTGTTCAAATACAAGCCTTAATGATTCGTGAAGTCGAACGGAGTCAAATAGCTGGTGCTTGTTGATCCAAGAAGGAGAATTGGGTCACATTGTGCGTACTTGGTGACTTGGTATAACAAACGGATCAAGTTATGGATACTTGTTGATCCGAGAAGCCGAATTGGGTCAATTGAAAGACTTGTTGATCCGAGAAGTAAATTGGGTTCAAATACAAGGCTTAATGATTCGTGAAGTTGAACGGAGTCAAATAGTTGATGCTTGTTGATCCGAGATGGCGAATTGGGTCACATTCTGCGTACTTGGTGACTTGGTAAAACAAAAGTATCAAGTTATGGATACTTGTTTATCCGAGAAGCCGAATTGGGTCAATTGAAACACTTGTTGATCCGAGAAGTCAATTGGGTTCAAATACAAGCCTTAATGATTCGTGAAGTCGAATGGAGTCAAATAGTTGGTGCTCGTTCATTCGAAAAGGCGAATTGGGTCACATTGTGCGTACTTGGCGACTTGGTAAAACAAACGGATCAAGTTATGGATACTTGTTGATCCGAGGAGCCGAATTTGGTCAATTGAAAGACTTGTTGATCCGAGAAGTCAATTGGGGTCAAATACAAGCCTTAATGATTCGTGAGGTCGAACGGAGTAAAATTGTTGGTGCTTGTTGATCCGAGAAGGCGAATTGGGTCACATTGTGCGTACTTGGTGACTTTATAAAATAAACGAATCAAGTTATGGATACTTGTTGATCCGAGAAGCCCAATTAAGTCAAACGGAAGACTTGTTGATCCGAGAAGTCAACTGGGTTCAAATACAAGCCTTAATGATTCGTGAAGTCGAACGGAGTCAAATAGTTGGTGCTTGTTGATCCGAGAAGGCGAATTGGGTCACATTTTGCGTACTTGGTGACTTGGTATAACAAACGGATCAAGTTATGGATACTTGTTGATCCGAGAAGTCGAATTGGGTCAATTGAAAGACTTGTTGATCCGAGAAGTTAATTGGGTTCAAATACAAGCCTTAATAATTCGTGAAGTCGAACGAAGTGAATTAGTTGGTGCTTGTTGATCCGAAAAGGCGAATTGGGTCACATTGTGCGTACTTGGTTACTTTATAAAACAAACGAATCAAGTTATGGATACTTGTTGGTCCGAGAAGCCCAATTAAGTCAAATGGAAGACTTGTTGATCCCAGAAGTCAATTAGGTTCAAATACAACCCTTAATGATTCGTGAAGTCGAACGGAGTCAAATAATTGGTGCTTGTTGATCCAAGAAGGCGAATTGGGTCACATTGTGCGTACTTGGTTACTTTATAAAACAAACGAATCAAGTTATGGATACTTGTTGGTCCGAGAAGCCCAATTAAGTCAAATGGAAGACTTGTTGATCCGAGAAGTCAATTAGGTTCAAATACAACCCTTAATGATTCGTGAAGTCGAAATGAGTCAAATAGTTGGTGTTTGTCGATCCGAGATGGCGAATTGGGTCACATTGTGCGTACTTGGTGACTTGGTAAAACAAACCGATCAAGTTATGGATACTTGTTGATCTGAGAAGCCGAATTGGGTCAATTGAAAGACTTGTTGATCTGAAAAGTCAATTGAGTTCAAATACTAGCCTTAATGATTCGTGAAGTCGAACGCAGTCAAATTGTTGGTTCTTGTTGATCCGAGAAGGCGAATTGGGTCACATTTTGCATACTTGGTGACTTTATAAAATAAACGAATCGAGTTATGGGTACTTGTTGATCCGAGAAGCCCAATTGAGTCAAATGGAAGACTTGTTGATCCGAGAAGTCAATTGGGTTCAAATACAAGCCTTAATGATTCGTGAAGTCGAACGGAGTCAAATAGTTGGTGCTTGTTGATCCGAGAAGGCGAATTTGGTCACATTGTGCGTACTTGGTGACTTGGTATAACAAACGGATCAAGTTATGGATACTTGTTGATCCGAGAAGCCAAATTTGGTCAACTGAAAGACTTGTTGATCCGATAAGTCAATTGGGTTCAAATACAAGCCTTAATGATTCGTGAAGTCGAACAAAGACAATTAGTTGGTGCTTGTTGATCCGAGAAGGCGAATTGGGTCACATTGTGCGTACTTGATGACTTGGTAAAACAAATGGATCAAGTTATGGATACTTGTTGATCCGAGAAGCCGAATTGGGTCAATTGAAGGACTTGTTGATCCGAGAAGTCAATTGGGTTCAAATACAAGCCTTAATGATTCGTGAAGTCGAACGGAGTCAAATAGTTGGTGCTTGTTGATCCGAGATGGCGAATTGGGTCACATTGTGCGTACTTGGTGACTTGGTAAAACAAACGGATCAAGTTATGGATACTTGTTGATCCGAGAAGCTGAATTGGATCAATTGAAACACTTGTTGGTCCGAGAAGTCAATTGGGTTCAAATACAAGCCTTAATGATTCGTGAAGTCGAACGGAGTCAAATAGTTGGTGCTTGTTGATCCGAGATGGCGAATTGGGTCACATTGTGCGTACTTGGTGACTTGGTAAAACAAACGGATCAAGTTATGGATACTTGTTGATCCGAGAAGCCGAATTGGGTCAATTGAAAGACTTGTTGGTCCGAGAAGTCAATTGGGTTCAAATACAAGCCTTAATGATTCGTGAAGTCGAACGGAGTCAAATAGTTGGTGCTTGTTGATCCGAGAAGGCGAATTGGGTCACATTGTGCGTACTTGGTGACTTGCCAAAACAAACGGATTAAGTTATGGATACTTGTTAATCCGAGGAGCCGAATTGGGTCAATTGAAAGACTTGTTGATCCGATAAGTCAATTGGGTTCAAATACAAGCCTTAGGGATTCGTGAAGTCGAACGGAGTGAATTAGTTGGTGCTCGTTGATCCGAGAAGGCGAATTGGGTCACATTGTGCGTACTTGGTTACTTTATAAAACAAGAATCAAGTTATGGATACTTGTTGGTCCGAGAAGCCCAATTAAGTCAAATGGAAGACTTGTTGATCTGAGAAGTCAATTAGGTTCAAATACAACCCTTAATGATTCGTGAAGTCGAACGGAGTCAAATAATTGGTGTTTGTTGATCCGAGAAGGCGAAGTGGGTCACATTGTGCGTACTTGGTGACTTGGTAAAACAATTGGATCAAGTTATGGATACTTGTTGATCCGAGAAGCCGAATTGGGTCAGTTGAAAGACTTGTTGATCCGAGAAGTCAATTGGGTTCAAACACAAGCCTTAATGATTTGTGAAGTCGAAATGAGTCAAATAGTTGGTGTTTGTTGATCCGAGATGGCGAATTGGGTCACATTGTGCGTACTTGGTGACTTGGTAAAACAAACCGATCAAGTTATGGATACTTGTTGATCTGAGAAGCCGAATTGGGTCAATTGAAAGACTTGTTGATCTGAAAAGTCAATTGGGTTCAAATACTAGCCTTAATGATTCGTGAAGTCGAACGGAGTCAAATTGTTGGTTCTTGTTGATCCGAGAAGGCGAATTGGGTCACATTGTGCATACTTGGTGACTTTATAAAACAAACGAATCGAGTTATGGATACTTGTTGATGCGAGAAGCCCAATTGAGTCAAATGGAAGACTTGTTGATCCGAGAAGTCAATTGGGTTCAAATACAAGCCTTAATGATTCGTGAAGTCGAACGGAGTCAAATAGTTGGTGCTTGTTGATCCGAGAAGGCGAATTGGGTCACATTGTGCGTACTTGGTGAAACAAACGAATCAAGTTATGGATACTTGTTGATCTGAGAAGCCCAATTAAGTCAAATGGAAGACTTCTTGATCCGAGAAGTTAATTGGGTTCAAATACAAGCCTTAATGATTCGTGAAGTCGAACGGAGTCAAATAGTTGGTGCTTGTTGATCCAAGAAGGAGAATTGGGTCACATTGTGCGTACTTGGTGACTTGGTATAACAAACGGATCAAGTTATGGATACTTGTTGATCCGAGAAGCCGAATTGGGTCAATTGAAAGACTTGTTGATCCGAGAAGTAAATTGGGTTCAAATACAAGGCTTAATGATTCGTGAAGTTGAACGGAGTCAAATAGTTGATGCTTGTTGATCCGAGATGGCGAATTGGGTCACATTCTGCGTACTTGGTGACTTGGTAAAACAAAAGTATCAAGTTATGGATACTTGTTTATCCGAGAAGCCGAATTGGGTCAATTGAAACACTTGTTGATCCGAGAAGTCAATTGGGTTCAAATACAAGCCTTAATGATTCGTGAAGTCGAATGGAGTCAAATAGTTGGTGCTCGTTCATTCGAAAAGGCGAATTGGGTCACATTGTGCGTACTTGGCGACTTGGTAAAACAAACGGATCAAGTTATGGATACTTGTTGATCCGAGGAGCCGAATTTGGTCAATTGAAAGACTTGTTGATCCGAGAAGTCAATTGGGGTCAAATACAAGCCTTAATGATTCGTGAAGTCGAACGGAGTCAAATTGTTGGTGCTTGTTGATCCGAGAAGGCGAATTGGGTCACATTGTGCGTACTTGGTGACTTTATAAAATAAACGAATCAAGTTATGGATACTTGTTGATCCGAGAAGCCCAATTAAGTCAAACGGAAGACTTGTTGATCCGAGAAGTCAATTGGGTTCAAATACAAGCCTTAATGATTCGTGAAGTCGAACGGAGTCAAATAGTTGGTGCTTGTTGATCCGAGAAGGCGAATTGGGTCACATTTTGCGTACTTGGTGACTTGGTATAACAAACGGATCAAGTTATGGATACTTGTTGATCCGAGAAGTCGAATTGGGTCAATTGAAAGACTTGTTGATCCGAGAAGTTAATTGGGTTCAAATACAAGCCTTAATAATTCGTGAAGTCGAACGAAGTGAATTAGTTGGTGCTTGTTGATCCGAAAAGGCGAATTGGGTCACATTGTGCGTACTTGGTTACTTTATAAAGCAAACGAATCAAGTTATGGATACTTGTTGGTCCGAGAAGCCCAATTAAGTCAAATGGAAGACTTGTTGATCCGAGAAGTCAATTAGGTTCAAATACAACCCTTAATGATTCGTGAAGTCGAACGGAGTCAAATAATTGGTGCTTGTTGATCCGAGAAGGCGAATTGGGTCACATTGTGCGTACTTGGTGACTTGGTAAAACAAATGGATCAAGTTATGGATACTTGTTGATCCGAGAAGCCGAATTGGGTCAATTGAAAGACTTGTTGATCCGAGAAGTCAATTGGGTTCAAATACAAGCCTTAATGATTTGTGAAGTCGAAATGAGTCAAATAGTTGGTGTTTGTCGATCCGAGATGGCGAATTGGGTCACATTGTGCGTACTTGGTGACTTGGTAAAACAAACCGATCAAGTTATGGATATTTATTGATCTGAGAAGCCGAATTGGGTCAATTGAAAGACTTGTTGATCTGAAAAGTCAATTGGGTTCAAATACTAGCCTTAATGATTCGTGAAGTCGAACGCAATCAAATTGTTGGTTCTTGTTGATCCGAGAAGGCGAATTGGGTCACATTTTGCATACTTGGTGACTTTATAAAATAAACGAATCGAGTTATGGGTACTTGTTGATCCGAGAAGCCCAATTGAGTCAAATGGAAGACTTGTTGATCCGAGAAGTCAATTGGGTTCAAATACAAGCCTTAATGATTCGTGAAGTCGAACGGAGTCAAATAGTTGGTGCTTGTTGATCCGAGAAGGCGAATTGGGTCACATTGTGCGTACTTGGTGACTTGGTATAACAAACGGATCAAGTTATGGATACTTGTTGATCCGAGAAGCCAAATTTGGTCAACTGAAAGACTTGTTGATCCGAGAAGTAAATTGGGTTCAAATACAAGGCTTAATGATTCGTGAAGTTGAACGGAGTCAAATAGTTGATGCTTGTTGATCCGAGATGGCGAATTGGGTCACATTCTGCGTACTTGGTGACTTGGTAAAACAAAAGTATCAAGTTATGGATACTTGTTTATCCGAGAAGCCGAATTGGGTCAATTGAAACACTTGTTGATCCGAGAAGTCAATTGGGTTCAAATACAAGCCTTAATGATTCGTGAAGTCGAATGGAGTCAAATAGTTGGTGCTCGTTCATTCGAAAAGGCGAATTGGGTCACATTGTGCGTACTTGGCGACTTGGTAAAACAAACGGATCAAGTTATGGATACTTGTTGATCCGAGGAGCCGAATTTGGTCAATTGAAAGACTTGTTGATCCGAGAAGTCAATTGGGGTCAAATACAAGCCTTAATGATTCGTGAGGTCGAACGGAGTAAAATTGTTGGTGCTTGTTGATCCGAGAAGGCGAATTGGGTCACATTGTGCGTACTTGGTGACTTTATAAAATAAACGAATCAAGTTATGGATACTTGTTGATCCGAGAAGCCCAATTAAGTCAAACGGAAGACTTGTTGATCCGAGAAGTCAACTGGGTTCAAATACAAGCCTTAATGATTCGTGAAGTCGAACGGAGTCAAATAGTTGGTGCTTGTTGATCCGAGAAGGCGAATTGGGTCACATTTTGCGTACTTGGTGACTTGGTATAACAAACGGATCAAGTTATGGATACTTGTTGATCCGAGAAGTCGAATTGGGTCAATTGAAAGACTTGTTGATCCGAGAAGTTAATTGGGTTCAAATACAAGCCTTAATAATTCGTGAAGTCGAACGAAGTGAATTAGTTGGTGCTTGTTGATCCGAAAAGGCGAATTGGGTCACATTGTGCGTACTTGGTTACTTTATAAAACAAACGAATCAAGTTATGGATACTTGTTGGTCCGAGAAGCCCAATTAAGTCAAATGGAAGACTTGTTGATCCGAGAAGTCAATTAGGTTCAAATACAACCCTTAATGATTCGTGAAGTCGAACGGAGTCAAATAATTGGTGCTTGTTGATCCGAGAAGGCGAATTGGGTCACATTGTGCGTACTTGGTTACTTTATAAAACAAACGAATCAAATTATGGATACTTGTTGGTCCGAGAAGCCCAATTAAGTCAAATGGAAGACTTGTTGATCCGAGAAGTCAATTAGGTTCAAATACAACCCTTAATGATTCGTGAAGTCGAAATGAGTCAAATAGTTGGTGTTTGTCGATCCGAGATGGCGAATTGGGTCACATTGTGCGTACTTGGTGACTTGGTAAAACAAACCGATCAAGTTATGGATACTTGTTGATCTGAGAAGCCGAATTGGGTCAATTGAAAGACTTGTTGATCTGAAAAGTCAATTGAGTTCAAATACTAGCCTTAATGATTCGTGAAGTCGAACGCAGTCAAATTGTTGGTTCTTGTTGATCCGAGAAGGCGAATTGGGTCACATTTTGCATACTTGGTGACTTTATAAAATAAACGAATCGAGTTATGGGTACTTGTTGATCCGAGAAGCCCAATTGAGTCAAATGGAAGACTTGTTGATCCGAGAAGTCAATTGGGTTCAAATACAAGCCTTAATGATTCGTGAAGTCGAACGGAGTCAAATAGTTGGTGCTTGTTGATCCGAGAAGGCGAATTTGGTCACATTGTGCGTACTTGGTGACTTGGTATAACAAACGGATCAAGTTATGGATACTTGTTGATCCGAGAAGCCAAATTTGGTCAACTGAAAGACTTGTTGATCCGATAAGTCAATTGGGTTCAAATACAAGCCTTAATGATTCGTGAAGTCGAACAAAGACAATTAGTTGGTGCTTGTTGATCCGAGAAGGCGAATTGGGTCACATTGTGCGTACTTGATGACTTGGTAAAACAAATGGATCAAGTTATGGATACTTGTTGATCCGAGAAGCCGAATTGGGTCAATTGAAGGACTTGTTGATCCGAGAAGTCAATTGGGTTCAAATACAAGCCTTAATGATTCGTGAAGTCGAACGGAGTCAAATAGTTGGTGCTTGTTGATCCGAGATGGCGAATTGGGTCACATTGTGCGTACTTGGTGACTTGGTAAAACAAACGGATCAAGTTATGGATACTTGTTGATCCGAGAAGCTGAATTGGATCAATTGAAACACTTGTTGGTCCGAGAAGTCAATTGGGTTCAAATACAAGCCTTAATGATTCGTGAAGTCGAACGGAGTCAAATAGTTGGTGCTTGTTGATCCGAGATGGCGAATTGGGTCACATTGTGCGTACTTGGTGACTTGGTAAAACAAACGGATCAAGTTATGGATACTTGTTGATCCGAGAAGCCGAATTGGGTCAATTGAAAGACTTGTTGGTCCGAGAAGTCAATTGGGTTCAAATACAAGCCTTAATGATTCGTGAAGTCGAACGGAGTCAAATAGTTGGTGCTTGTTGATCCGAGAAGGCGAATTGGGTCACATTGTGCGTACTTGGTGACTTGCCAAAATAAACGGATTAAGTTATGGATACTTGTTAATCCGAGGAGCCGAATTGGGTCAATTGAAAGACTTGTTGATCCGATAAGTCAATTGGGTTCAAATACAAGCCTTAGGGATTCGTGAAGTCGAACGGAGTGAATTAGTTGGTGCTCGTTGATCCGAGAAGGCGAATTGGGTCACATTGTGCGTACTTGGTTACTTTATAAAACAAGAATCAAGTTATGGATACTTGTTGGTCCGAGAAGCCCAATTAAGTCAAATGGAAGACTTGTTGATCTGAGAAGTCAATTAGGTTCAAATACAACCCTTAATGATTCGTGAAGTCGAACGGAGTCAAATAATTGGTGTTTGTTGATCCGAGAAGGCGAAGTGGGTCACATTGTGCGTACTTGGTGACTTGGTAAAACAATTGGATCAAGTTATGGATACTTGTTGATCCGAGAAGCCGAATTGGGTCAATTGAAAGACTTGTTGATCCGAGAAGTCAATTGGGTTCAAACACAAGCCTTAATGATTTGTGAAGTCGAAATGAGTCAAATAGTTGGTGTTTGTTGATCCGAGATGGCGAATTGGGTCACATTGTGCGTACTTGGTGACTTGGTAAAACAAACCGATCAAGTTATGGATACTTGTTGATCTGAGAAGCCGAATTGGGTCAATTGAAAGACTTGTTGATCTGAAAAGTCAATTGGGTTCAAATACTAGCCTTAATGATTCGTGAAGTCGAACGGAGTCAAATTGTTGGTTCTTGTTGATCCGAGAAGGCGAATTGGGTCACATTGTGCATACTTGGTGACTTTATAAAACAAACGAATCGAGTTATGGATACTTGTTGATGCGAGAAGCCCAATTGAGTCAAATGGAAGACTTGTTGATCCGAGAAGTCAATTGGGTTCAAATACAAGCCTTAATGATTCGTGAAGTCGAACGGAGTCAAATAGTTGGTGCTTGTTGATCCGAGAAGGCGAATTGGGTCACATTGTGCGTACTTGGTGAAACAAACGAATCAAGTTATGGATACTTGTTGATCCGAGAAGCCCAATTAAGTCAAATGGAAGACTTCTTGATCCGAGAAGTTAATTGGGTTCAAATACAAGCCTTAATGATTCGTGAAGTCGAACGGAGTCAAATAGTTGGTGCTTGTTGATCCAAGAAGGAGAATTGGGTCACATTGTGCGTACTTGGTGACTTGGTATAACAAACGGATCAAGTTATGGATACTTGTTGATCCGAGAAGCCGAATTGGGTCAATTGAAAGACTTGTTGATCCGAGAAGTAAATTGGGTTCAAATACAAGGCTTAATGATTCGTGAAGTTGAACGGAGTCAAATAGTTGATGCTTGTTGATCCGAGATGGCGAATTGGGTCACATTCTGCGTACTTGGTGACTTGGTAAAACAAAAGTATCAAGTTATGGATACTTGTTTATCCGAGAAGCCGAATTGGGTCAATTGAAACACTTGTTGATCCGAGAAGTCAATTGGGTTCAAATACAAGCCTTAATGATTCGTGAAGTCGAATGGAGTCAAATAGTTGGTGCTCGTTCATTCGAAAAGGCGAATTGGGTCACATTGTGCGTACTTGGCGACTTGGTAAAACAAACGGATCAAGTTATGGATACTTGTTGATCCGAGGAGCCGAATTTGGTCAATTGAAAGACTTGTTGATCCGAGAAGTCAATTGGGGTCAAATACAAGCCTTAATGATTCGTGAAGTCGAACGGAGTCAAATTGTTGGTGCTTGTTGATCCGAGAAGGCGAATTGGGTCACATTGTGCGTACTTGGTGACTTTATAAAATAAACGAATCAAGTTATGGATACTTGTTGATCCGAGAAGCCCAATTAAGTCAAACGGAAGACTTGTTGATCCGAGAAGTCAATTGGGTTCAAATACAAGCCTTAATGATTCGTGAAGTCGAACGGAGTCAAATAGTTGGTGCTTGTTGATCCGAGAAGGTGAATTGGGTCACATTTTGCGTACTTGGTGACTTGGTATAACAAACGGATCAAGTTATGGATACTTGTTGATCCGAGAAGTCGAATTGGGTCAATTGAAAGACTTGTTGATCCGAGAAGTTAATTGGGTTCAAATACAAGCCTTAATAATTCGTGAAGTCGAACGAAGTGAATTAGTTGGTGCTTGTTGATCCGAAAAGGCGAATTGGGTCACATTGTGCGTACTTGGTTACTTTATAAAGCAAACGAATCAAGTTATGGATACATGTTGGTCCGAGAAGCCCAATTAAGTCAAATGGAAGACTTGTTGATCCGAGAAGTCAATTAGGTTCAAATACAACCCTTAATGATTCGTGAAGTCGAACGGAGTCAAATAATTGGTGCTTGTTGATCCGAGAAGGCGAATTGGGTCACATTGTGCGTACTTGGTGACTTGGTAAAACAAATGGATCAAGTTATGGATACTTGTTGATCCGAGAAGCCGAATTGGGTCAATTGAAAGACTTGTTGATCCGAGAAGTCAATTGGGTTCAAATACAAGCCTTAATGATTTGTGAAGTCGAAATGAGTCAAATAGTTGGTGTTTGTCGATCCGAGATGGCGAATTGGGTCACATTGTGCGTACTTGGTGACTTGGTAAAACAAACCGATCAAGTTATGGATATTTATTGATCTGAGAAGCCGAATTGGGTCAATTGAAAGACTTGTTGATCTGAAAAGTCAATTGGGTTCAAATACTAGCCTTAATGATTCGTGAAGTCGAACGCAGTCAAATTGTTGGTTCTTGTTGATCCGAGAAGGCGAATTGGGTCACATTTTGCATACTTGGTGACTTTATAAAATAAACGAATCGAGTTATGGGTACTTGTTGATCCGAGAAGCCCAATTGAGTCAAATGGAAGACTTGTTGATCCGAGAAGTCAATTGGGTTCAAATACAAGCCTTAATGATTCGTGAAGTCGAACGGAGTCAAATAGTTGGTGCTTGTTGATCCGAGAAGGCGAATTGGGTCACATTGTGCGTACTTGGTGACTTGGTATAACAAAAGGATCAAGTTATGGATACTTGTTGATCCGAGAAGCCAAATTTGGTCAACTGAAAGACTTGTTGATCCGATAAGTCAATTGGGTTCAAATACAAGCCTTAATGATTCGTGAAGTCGAACAAAGACAATTAGTTGGTGCTTGTTGATCCGAGAAGGCGAATTGGGTCACATTGTGCGTACTTGATGACTTGGTAAAACAAATGGATCAAGTTATGGATACTTGTTGATCCGAGAAGCCGAATTGGGTCAATTGAAGGACTTGTTGATCCGAGAAGTCAATTGGGTTCAAATACAAGCCTTAATGATTCGTGAAGTCGAACGGAGTCAAATAGTTGGTGCTTGTTGATCCGAGATGGCGAATTGGGTCACATTGTGCGTACTTGGTGACTTGGTAAAACAAACGGATCAAGTTATGGATACTTGTTGATCCGAGAAGCTGAATTGGATCAATTGAAACACTTGTTGGTCCGAGAAGTCAATTGGGTTCAAATACAAGCCTTAATGACTCGTGAAGTCGAACGGAGTCAAATAGTTGGTGCTTGTTGATCCGAGAAGGCGAATTGGGTCACATTGTGCGTACTTGGTGACTTGCCAAAACAAACGGATTAAGTTATGGATACTTGTTCATCCGAGGAGCCGAATTGGGTCAATTGAAAGACTTGTTGATCCGATAAGTCAATTGGGTTCAAATACAAGCCTTAGAGATTCGTGAAGTCGAACGGAGTGAATTAGTTGGTGCTCGTTGATCCGAGAAGGCGAATTGGGTCACATTGTGCGTACTTGGTTACTTTATAAAACAAACGAATCAAGGTATGGATACTTGTTGGTCCGAGAAGCCCAATTAAGTCAAATGGAAGACTTGTTGATCTGAGAAGTCAATTAGGTTCAAATACAACCCTTAATGATTCGTGAAGTCGAACGGAGTCAAATAATTGGTGCTTGTTGATCCGAGAAGGCGAATTGGGTCACATTGTGCGTACTTGGTGAAACAAACGAATCAAGTTATGGATACTTGTTGATCCGAGAAGCCCAATTAAGTCAAATGGAAGACTTCTTGATCCGAGAAGTTAATTGGGTTCAAATACAAGCCTTAATGATTCGTGAAGTCGAACGGAGTCAAATAGTTGGTGCTTGTTGATCCAAGAAGGAGAATTGGGTCACATTGTGCGTACTTGGTGACTTGGTATAACAAACGGATCAAGTTATGGATACTTGTTGATCCGAGAAGCCGAATTGGGTCAATTGAAAGACTTGTTGATCCGAGAAGTAAATTGGGTTCAAATACAAGGCTTAATGATTCGTGAAGTTGAACGGAGTCAAATAGTTGATGCTTGTTGATCCGAGATGGCGAATTGGGTCACATTCTGCGTACTTGGTGACTTGGTAAAACAAAAGTATCAAGTTATGGATACTTGTTTATCCGAGAAGCCGAATTGGGTCAATTGAAACACTTGTTGATCCGAGAAGTCAATTGGGTTCAAATACAAGCCTTAATGATTCGTGAAGTCGAATGGAGTCAAATAGTTGGTGCTCGTTCATTCGAAAAGGCGAATTGGGTCACATTGTGCGTACTTGGCGACTTGGTAAAACAAACGGATCAAGTTATGGATACTTGTTGATCCGAGGAGCCGAATTTGGTCAATTGAAAGACTTGTTGATCCGAGAAGTCAATTGGGGTCAAATACAAGCCTTAATGATTCGTGAAGTCGAACGGAGTCAAATTGTTGGTGCTTGTTGATCCGAGAAGGCGAATTGGGTCACATTGTGCGTACTTGGTGACTTTATAAAATAAACGAATCAAGTTATGGATACTTGTTGATCCGAGAAGCCCAATTAAGTCAAACGGAAGACTTGTTGATCCGAGAAGTCAATTGGGTTCAAATACAAGCCTTAATGATTCGTGAAGTCGAACGGAGTCAAATAGTTGGTGCTTGTTGATCCGAGAAGGTGAATTGGGTCACATTTTGCGTACTTGGTGACTTGGTATAACAAACGGATCAAGTTATGGATACTTGTTGATCCGAGAAGTCGAATTGGGTCAATTGAAAGACTTGTTGATCCGAGAAGTTAATTGGGTTCAAATACAAGCCTTAATAATTCGTGAAGTCGAACGAAGTGAATTAGTTGGTGCTTGTTGATCCGAAAAGGCGAATTGGGTCACATTGTGCGTACTTGGTTACTTTATAAAGCAAACGAATCAAGTTATGGATACATGTTGGTCCGAGAAGCCCAATTAAGTCAAATGGAAGACTTGTTGATCCGAGAAGTCAATTAGGTTCAAATACAACCCTTAATGATTCGTGAAGTCGAACGGAGTCAAATAATTGGTGCTTGTTGATCCGAGAAGGCGAATTGGGTCACATTGTGCGTACTTGGTGACTTGGTAAAACAAATGGATCAAGTTATGGATACTTGTTGATCCGAGAAGCCGAATTGGGTCAATTGAAAGACTTGTTGATCCGAGAAGTCAATTGGGTTCAAATACAAGCCTTAATGATTTGTGAAGTCGAAATGAGTCAAATAGTTGGTGTTTGTCGATCCGAGATGGCGAATTGGGTCACATTGTGCGTACTTGGTGACTTGGTAAAACAAACCGATCAAGTTATGGATATTTATTGATCTGAGAAGCCGAATTGGGTCAATTGAAAGACTTGTTGATCTGAAAAGTCAATTGGGTTCAAATACTAGCCTTAATGATTCGTGAAGTCGAACGCAGTCAAATTGTTGGTTCTTGTTGATCCGAGAAGGCGAATTGGGTCACATTTTGCATACTTGGTGACTTTATAAAATAAACGAATCGAGTTATGGGTACTTGTTGATCCGAGAAGCCCAATTGAGTCAAATGGAAGACTTGTTGATCCGAGAAGTCAATTGGGTTCAAATACAAGCCTTAATGATTCGTGAAGTCGAACGGAGTCAAATAGTTGGTGCTTGTTGATCCGAGAAGGCGAATTGGGTCACATTGTGCGTACTTGGTGACTTGGTATAACAAAAGGATCAAGTTATGGATACTTGTTGATCCGAGAAGCCAAATTTGGTCAACTGAAAGACTTGTTGATCCGATAAGTCAATTGGGTTCAAATACAAGCCTTAATGATTCGTGAAGTCGAACAAAGACAATTAGTTGGTGCTTGTTGATCCGAGAAGGCGAATTGGGTCACATTGTGCGTACTTGATGACTTGGTAAAACAAATGGATCAAGTTATGGATACTTGTTGATCCGAGAAGCCGAATTGGGTCAATTGAAGGACTTGTTGATCCGAGAAGTCAATTGGGTTCAAATACAAGCCTTAATGATTCGTGAAGTCGAACGGAGTCAAATAGTTGGTGCTTGTTGATCCGAGATGGCGAATTGGGTCACATTGTGCGTACTTGGTGACTTGGTAAAACAAACGGATCAAGTTATGGATACTTGTTGATCCGAGAAGCTGAATTGGATCAATTGAAACACTTGTTGGTCCGAGAAGTCAATTGGGTTCAAATACAAGCCTTAATGACTCGTGAAGTCGAACGGAGTCAAATAGTTGGTGCTTGTTGATCCGAGAAGGCGAATTGGGTCACATTGTGCGTACTTGGTGACTTGCCAAAACAAACGGATTAAGTTATGGATACTTGTTCATCCGAGGAGCCGAATTGGGTCAATTGAAAGACTTGTTGATCCGATAAGTCAATTGGGTTCAAATACAAGCCTTAGAGATTCGTGAAGTCGAACGGAGTGAATTAGTTGGTGCTCGTTGATCCGAGAAGGCGAATTGGGTCACATTGTGCGTACTTGGTTACTTTATAAAACAAACGAATCAAGGTATGGATACTTGTTGGTCCGAGAAGCCCAATTAAGTCAAATGGAAGACTTGTTGATCTGAGAAGTCAATTAGGTTCAAATACAACCCTTAATGATTCGTGAAGTCGAACGGAGTCAAATAATTGGTGCTTGTTGATCCGAGAAGGCGAATTGGGTCACATTGTGCGTACTTGGTGACTTGGTAAAACAAATGGATCAAGTTATGGATACTTGTTGATCCGAGAAGCCGAATTGGGTCAATTGAAAGACTTGTTGATCCGAGAAGTCAATTGGGTTCAAATACAAGCCTTAATGATTCGTGAAGTCGAACGGAGTCAAATTGTTGGTTCTTGTTGATCCGAGAAGGCGAATTGGGTCACATTGTGCATACTTGGTGATTTTATAAAATAAACGAATTGAGTTATGGATACTTGTTGATCCGAGAAGCCCAATTGAGTCAAATGGAAGACTGGTTGATCCGAGAAGTCAATTGGGTTCAAATACAGGCCTTAATGATTCGTGAAGTCGAACGGAGTCAAATAGTTGGTGCTTGTTCATCCGAGAAGGCGAATTAGGTCACATTGTGCGTACTTGGTGACTTTATAAAATAAACGAATCAAGTTATGGATACTTGTTGATCCGAGAAGCCCAATTAAGTCAAATGGAAGACTTGTTGATCCGAGAAGTCAATTGGGTTCAAATACAAGCCTTAATGATTCGTGAAGTCGAACGGAGTCAAATAGTTGGTGCTTGTTGATCCGAGAAGGCGAATTGGGTCACATTTTGCGTACTTGGTGACTTGGTATAACAAACGGATCAAGTTATGGATACTTGTTGATCCGAGAAGGCGAATTGGGTCAATTGAAAGACTTGTTGATCCGAGAAGTCAATTGGGTTCAAATACAAGCCTTAATGATTCGTGAAGTCGAACGAAGTGAATTAGTTGGTGCTTGTTGATCCGAGAAGGCGAATTGGGTCAATTGAAGGACTTGTTGATCCGAGAAGTCAATTGGGTTCAAATACAAGCCTTAATGATTCGTGAAGTCGAACGGAGTCAAATAGTTGGTGCTTGTTGATCCGAGATGGCGAATTGGGTCACATTGTGCGTACTTGGTGACTTGGTAAAACAAACGGATCAAGTTATGGATACTTGTTGATCCGAGAAGCTGAATTGGATCAATTGAAACACTTGTTGGTCCGAGAAGTCAATTGGGTTCAAATACAAGCCTTAATGATTCGTGAAGTCGAACGGAGTCAAATAGTTGGTGCTTGTTGATCCGAGAAGGCGAATTGGGTCACATTGTGCGTACTTGGTGACTTGCCAAAACAAACGGATTAAGTTATGGATACTTCTTCATCCGAGGAGCCGAATTGGGTCAATTGAAAGACTTATTGATCCGATAAGTCAATTGGGTTCAAATACAAGCCTTAGAGATTCGAGAAGTCGAACGGAGTGAATTAGTTGGTGCTCGTTGATCCGAGAAGGCGAATTGGGTCACATTGTGCGTACTTGGTTACTTTATAAAACAAACGAATCAAGGTATGGATACTTGTTGATCCGAGAAGCCCAATTAAGTCAAACGGAAGACTTGTTGATCCGAGAAGTCAATTGGGTTCAAATACAAGCCTTAATGATTCGTGAAGTCGAACGGAGTCAAATAGTTGGTGCTTGTTGATCCGAGAAGGCGAATTGGGTCACATTTTGCGTACTTGGTGACTTGGTATAACAAACGGATCAAGTTATGGATACTTGTTGATCCGAGAAGTCGAATTGGGTCAATTGAAAGACTTGTTGATCCGAGAAGTTAATTGGGTTCAAATACAAGCCTTAATAATTCGTGAAGTCGAACGAAGTGAATTAGTTGGTGCTTGTTGATCCGAAAAGGCGAATTGGGTCACATTGTGCGTACTTGGTTACTTTATAAAGCAAACGAATCAAGTTATGGATACTTGTTGGTCCGAGAAGCCCAATTAAGTCAAATGGAAGACTTGTTGATCCGAGAAGTCAATTAGGTTCAAATACAACCCTTAATGATTCGTGAAGTCGAACGGAGTCAAATAATTGGTGCTTGTTGATCCGAGAAGGCGAATTGGGTCACATTGTGCGTACTTGGTGACTTGGTAAAACAAATGGATCAAGTTATGGATACTTGTTGATCCGAGAAGCCGAATTGGGTCAATTGAAAGACTTGTTGATCCGAGAAGTCAATTGGGTTCAAATACAAGCCTTAATGATTTGTGAAGTCGAAATGAGTCAAATAGTTGGTGTTTGTCGATCCGAGATGGCGAATTGGGTCACATTGTGCGTACTTGGTGACTTGGTAAAACAAACCGATCAAGTTATGGATATTTGTTGATCTGAGAGGCCGAATTGGGTCAATTGAAAGACTTGTTGATCTGAAAAGTCAATTGGGTTCAAATACTAGCCTTAATGATTCGTGAAGTCGAACGCAGTCAAATTGTTGGTTCTTGTTGATCCGAGAAGGCGAATTGGGTCACATTTTGCATACTTGGTGACTTTATAAAATAAACGAATCGAGTTATGGGTACTTGTTGATCCGAGAAGCCCAATTGAGTCAAATGGAAGACTTGTTGATCCGAGAAGTTAATTGGGTTCAAATACAAGCCTTAATTATTCGTGAAGTCGAACGGAGTCAAATAGTTGGTGCTTGTTGATCCGAGAAGGCGAATTGGGTCACATTGTGCGTACTTGGTGACTTGGTATAACAAACGGATCAAGTTATGGATACTTGTTGATCCGAGAAGCCAAATTTGGTCAACTGAAAGACTTGTTGATCCGATAAGTCAATTGGGTTCAAATACAAGCCTTAATGATTCGTGAAGTCGAACAAAGACAATTAGTTGGTGCTTGTTGATCCGAGAAGGCGAATTGGGTCACATTGTGCGTACTTGATGACTTGGTAAAACAAATGGATCAAGTTATGGATACTTGTTGATCCGAGAAGCCGAATTGGGTCAATTGAAGGACTTGTTGATCCGAGAAGTCAATTGGGTTCAAATACAAGCCTTAATGATTCGTGAAGTCGAACGGAGTCAAATAGTTGGTGCTTGTTGATCCGAGATGGCGAATTGGGTCACATTGTGCGTACTTGGTGACTTGGTAAAACAAACGGATCAAGTTATGGATACTTGTTGATCCGAGAAGCTGAATTGGATCAATTGAAACACTTGTTGGTCCGAGAAGTCAATTGGGTTCAAATACAAGCCTTAATGATTCGTGAAGTCGAACGGAGTCAAATAGTTGGTGCTTGTTGATCCGAGAAGGCGCATTGGGTCACATTGTGCGTACTTGGTGACTTGCCAAAACAAACGGATTAAGTTATGGATACTTGTTCATCCGAGGAGCCGAATTGGGTCAATTGAAAGACTTGTTGATCCGATAAGTTAATTGGGTTCAAATACAAGCCTTAGAGATTCGTGAAGTCGAACGGAGTGAATTAGTTGGTGCTCGTTGATCCGAGAAGGCGAATTGGGTCACATTGTGCGTACTTGGTTACTTTATAAAACAAACGAATCAAGGTATGGATACTTGTTGGTCCGAGAAGCCCAATTAAGTCAAATGGAAGACTTATTGATCTGAGAAGTCAATTAGGTTCAAATACAACCCTTAATGATTCGTGAAGTCGAACGGAGTCAAATAATTGGTGCTTGTTGATCCGAGAAGGCGAATTGGGTCACATTGTGCGTACTTGGTGACTTGGTAAAACAAATGGATCAAGTTATGGATACTTGTTGATCCGAGAAGCCGAATTGGGTCAATTGAAAGACTTGTTGATCCGAGATGTCAATTGGGTTCAAATACTAGCCTTAATGATTCGTGAAGTCGAACGGAGTCAAATAGTTGGTGCTCGTTCATTCGAGAAGGCGAATTGGGTCACATTGTGCGTACTTGGTGACTTGGTAAAACAAACGGATCATGTTATGGATACTTGTTGATCCGAGGAGCCGAATTTGGTCAATTGAAAGACTTGTTGACCCGAGAAGTTAATTGGGGTCAAATACAAGCCTTAATGATTCGTGAAGTCGAACGGAGTCAAATTGTTGGTGCTTGTTGATCCGAGAAGGCGAATTGGGTCACATTGTGCGTACTTGGTGACTTGGTAAAACAAATGGATCAAGTTATGGATACTTGTTGATCCGAGAAGCCGAATTGGGTCAATTGAAAGACTTGTTGATCCGAGAAGTCAATTGGGTTCAAATACAAGCCTTAATGATTCGTGAAGTCGAACGGAGTCAAATAGTTGGTGCTTGTTGATCCGAGAAGGCGAATTGGGTCACATTTTGCGTACTTGGTGACTTGGTATAACAAACGGATCAAGTTATGGATACTTGTTGATCCGAGAAGGCGAATTGGGTCAATTGAAAGACTTGTTGATCCGAGAAGTCAATTGGGTTCAAATACAAGCCTTAATGATTCGTGAAGTCGAACGAAGTGAATTAGTTGGTGCTTGTTGATCCGAGAAGGCGAATTGGGTCAATTGAAGGACTTGTTGATCCGAGAAGTCAATTGGGTTCAAATACAAGCCTTAATGATTCGTGAAGTCGAACGGAGTCAAATAGTTGGTGCTTGTTGATCCGAGATGGCGAATTGGGTCACATTGTGCGTACTTGGTGACTTGGTAAAACAAACGGATCAAGTTATGGATACTTGTTGATCCGAGAAGCTGAATTGGATCAATTGAAACACTTGTTGGTCCGAGAAGTCAATTGGGTTCAAATACAAGCCTTAATGATTCGTGAAGTCGAACGGAGTCAAATAGTTGGTGCTTGTTGATCCGAGAAGGCGTATTGGGTCACATTGTGCGTACTTGGTGACTTGCCAAAACAAACGGATTAAGTTATGGATACTTGTTCATCCGAGGAGCCGAATTGGGTCAATTGAAAGACTTGTTGATCCGATAAGTCAATTGGGTTCAAATACAAGCCTTAGAGATTCGAGAAGTCGAACGGAGTGAATTAGTTGGTGCTCGTTGATCCGAGAAGGCGAATTGGGTCACATTGTGCGTACTTGGTTACTTTATAAAACAAACGAATCAAGGTATGGATACTTGTTGGTCCGAGAAGCCCAATTAAGTCAAATGGAAGACTTGTTGATCTGAGAAGTCAATTAGGTTCAAATACAACCCTTAATGATTCGTGAAGTCGAACGGAGTCAAATAATTGGTGCTTGTTGATCCGAGAAGGCGAATTGGGTCACATTGTGCGTACTTGGTGACTTGGTAAAAGAAATGGATCAAGTTACGGATACTTGTTTATCCGAGAAGCCGAATTGGGTCAATTGAAACACTTGTTGATCCGAGATGTCAATTGGATTCAAATACTAGCCTTAATGATTCGTGAAGTCGAACGGAGTCAAATAGTTGGTGCTCGTTCATTCGAGAAGGCGAATTGGGTCACATTGTGCGTACTTGGTGACTTGGTAAAACAAACGGATCAAGTTATGGATACTTGTTGATCCGAGGAGCCGAATTTGGTCAATTGAAAGACTTGTTGACCCGAGAAGTTAATTGGGGTCAAATACAAGCCTTAATGATTCGTGAAGTCGAACGGAGTCAAATTGTTGGTGCTTGTTGATCCGAGAAGGCGAATTGGGTCACATTGTGCGTACTTGGTGACTTGGTAAAACAAATGGATCAAGTTATGGATACTTGTTGATCCGAGAAGCCGAATTGGGTCAATTGAAAGACTTGTTGATCTGAAAAGTCAATTGGGTTCAAATACTAGCCTTAATGATTCGTGAAGTCGAACGGAGTTAAATTGTTGGTTCTTGTTGATCCGAGAAGGCGAATTGGGTCACATTGTGCATACTTGGTGATTTTATAAAATAAACGAATTGAGTTATGGATCCTTGTTGATCCGAGAAGCCCAATTGAGTCAAATGGAAGACTGGTTGATCCGAGAAGTCAATTGGGTTCAAATACAAGCCTTAATGATTCGTGAAGTCGAACGGAGTTAAATAGTTGGTGCTTGTTCATCCGAGAAGGCGAATTAGGTCACATTGTGCGTACTTGGTGACTTTATAAAATAAACGAATCAAGTTATGGATACTTGTTGATCCGAGAAGCCCAATTAAGTCAAATGGAAGACTTGTTGATCCGAGAAGTCAATTGGGTTCAAATACAAGCCTTAATGATTCGTGAAGTCGAACGGAGTCAAATAGTTGGTGCTTGTTGATCCGAGAAGGCGAATTGGGTCACATTTTGCGTACTTGGTGACTTGGTATAACAAACGGATCAAGTTATGGATACTTGTTGATCCGAGAAGGCGAATTGGGTCAATTGAAAGACTTGTTGATCCGAGAAGTCAATTGGGTTCAAATACAAGCCTTAATGATTCGTGAAGTCGAACGAAGTGAATTAGTTGGTGCTTGTTGATCCGAGAAGGCGAATTGGGTCAATTGAAGGACTTGTTGATCCGAGAAGTCAATTGGGTTCAAATACAAGCCTTAATGATTCGTGAAGTCGAACGGAGTCAAATAGTTGGTGCTTGTTGATCCGAGATGGCGAATTGGGTCACATTGTGCTTACTTGGTGACTTGGTAAAACAAACGGATCAAGTTATGGATACTTGTTGATCCGAGAAGCCGAATTGGGTCAATTGAAAGACTTGTTGGTCCGAGAAGTCAATTGGGTTCAAATACAAGCCTTAATGATTCGTGAAGTCGAACGGAGTCAAATAATTGGTGCATGTTGATCCGAGAAGGCGAATTGGGTCACATTGTGCGTACTTGGTGGCTTTATAAAACAAATGAATCAAGTTATGGATACTTGTTGATCCGAGAAGCCCAATTAAGTCAAATGGAAGACTTGTTGATCCGAGAATTCAATTGGGTTCAAATACAAGCCTTAATGATTCATGAAGTCAAACGGAGTCAAATAGTTGGTGCTTGTTGATCCGAGAAGGCGAATTGGGTCACATTGTGCGTACTTCGTGACTTGGTATAACAAACGGATCAAGTTATGGATACTTGTTGATCCGAGAAGCCGAATTGGGTCAATTGAAAGACTTGTTGATCCGAGAAGTCAATTGGGTTCAAATACAAGGCTTAATGATTCGTGAAGTTGAACGGAGTCAAATAGTTGATGCTTGTTGATCCGAGATGGCGAATTGGGTCACATTCTGCGCACTTGGTGACTTGGTAAAAGAAATGGATCAAGTTACGGATACTTGTTTATCCGAGAAGCCGAATTGGGTCAATTGAAACACTTGTTGATCCGAGATGTCAATTGGGTTCAAATACTAGCCTTAATGATTCGTGAAGTCGAACGGAGTCAAATAGTTGGTGCTCGTTCATTCGAGAAGGCGAATTGGGTCACATTGTGCGTACTTGGTGACTTGGTAAAACAAACGGATCAAGTTATGGATACTTGTTGATCCGAGGAGCCGAATTTGGTCAATTGAAAGACTTGTTGACCCGAGAAGTTAATTGGGGTCAAATACAAGCCTTAATGATTCGTGAAGTCGAACGGAGTCAAATTGTTGGTGCTTGTTGATCCGAGATTTGGGTCACATTGTGCGTACTTGGTGACTTTATAAAACAAACGAATCAAGTTATGGATACTTGTTGATCCGAGAAGCCCAATTAAGTCAAATGGAAGACTTGTTGATCCGAGAAGTCAATTGGGTTCAAATACAAGCCTTAATGATTCGTGAAGTCGAACGGAGTCAAATAGTTGGTGCTTGTTGATCCGAGAAGGCGAATTGGGTCACATTTTGCGTACTTGGTGACTTGGTATAACAAACGGATCAAGTTATGGATACTTGTTGATCCGAGAAGGCGAATTGGGTCAATTGAAAGACTTGTTGATCCGAGAAGTCAATTGGGTTCAAATACAAGCCTTAATGATTCGTGAAGTCGAACGAAGTGAATTAGTTGGTGCTTGTTGATCCGAGAAGGCGAATTGGGTCACATTGTGCGTACTTGGTGACTTGGTAAAATAAATGGATCAAGTTATGGATACTTGTTGATCCGAGAAGCCGAATTGGGTCAATTGAAGGACTTGTTGATCCGAGAAGTCAATTGGGTTCAAATACAAGCCTTAATGATTCGTGAAGTCGAACGGAGTCAAATAGTTGGTGCTTGTTGATCCGAGAAGGCGAATTGGGTCACATTGTGCGTACTTCGTGACTTGGTATAACAAACGGATCAAGTTATGGATACTTGTTGATCCGAGAAGCCGAATTGGGTCAATTGAAAGACTTGTTGATCCGAGAAGTCAATTGGGTTCAAATACAAGGCTTAATGATTCGTGAAGTTGAACGGAGTCAAATAGTTGATGCTTGTTGATCCGAGATGGCGAATTGGGTCACATTCTGCGCACTTGGTGACTTGGTAAAAGAAATGGATCAAGTTACGGATACTTGTTTATCCGAGAAGCCGAATTGGGTCAATTGAAACACTTGTTGATCCGAGATGTCAATTGGGTTCAAATACTAGCCTTAATGATTCGTGAAGTCGAACGGAGTCAAATAGTTGGTGCTCGTTCATTCGAGAAGGCGAATTGGGTCACATTGTGCGTACTTGGTGACTTGGTAAAACAAACGGATCAAGTTATGGATACTTGTTGATCCGAGGAGCCGAATTTGGTCAATTGAAAGACTTGTTGACCCGAGAAGTTAATCGGGGTCAAATACAAGCCTTAATGATTCGTGAAGTCGAACGGAGTCAAATTGTTGGTGCTTGTTGATCCGAGATTTGGGTCACATTGTGCGTACTTGGTGACTTTATAAAACAAACGAATCAAGTTATGGATACTTGTTGATCCGAGAAGCCCAATTAAGTCAAATGGAAGACTTGTTGATCCGAGAAGTCAATTGGGTTCAAATACAAGCCTTAATGATTCGTGAAGTCGAACAGAGTCAAATAGTTGGTGCTTGTTGATCCGAGATGGCGAATTGGGTCACATTCTGCGTACTTCGTGACTTGGTAAAACAAACGGATCAAGTTATGGATACTTGTTGATCCGAGAAGCCGAATTGGGTCAATTGAAAGACTTGTTGGTCCGAGAAGTCAATTGGGTTCAAATACAAGCCTTAATGATTTGTGAAGTCGAACGGAGTCAAATAGTTGGTGCTTGTTGATCCGAGAAGGCGAATTGGGTCACATTGTGCGTACTTGGTGACTTGCCAAAACAAACGGATCAAGTTATGGATACTTGTTAATCCGAGGAGCCGAATTGGGTCAATTGAAAGACTTGTTGATCCGAGAAGTCAATTGGGTTCAAATACAAGCCTTAGGGATTCGTGAAGTCGAACGGAGTCAATTAGTTGGTGCTCGTTGATCCGAGAAGGCGAATTGGGTCACATTGTGCGTACTTGGTTACTTTATAAAACAAACGAATCAAGTTATGGATACTTGTTGGTCCGAGAAGCCCAATTAAGTCAAATGGAAGACTTGTTGATCCGAGAAGTCAATTAGGTTCAAATACAACCCTTAATGATTCGTGAAGTCGAACGGAGTCAAATAATTGGTGCTTGTTGATCCGAGATGGCGAATTGGGTCACATTGTGCGTACTTGGTGACTTGGTAAAACAAACGGATCAAGTTATAGATACTTCTTGATCCGAGAAGTCGAATTGGGTCAATTGAAAGACTTGTTGATCCGAGAAGTCAATTGTTTTCAAATACAAGCCTTAAGGATTCGTGAAGTTGAACGGAGTCAAATTGTTGGTGCTTGTTGATCCGAGAAGGCGAATTGGGTCACATTGTGCGTACTTGGTGACTTTATATAACAAACGAATCAAGTTATGGATACTTGTTGATCCGAGAAGCCCAATTAAGTCAAATGGAAGACTTCTTGATCCGAGAAGTCAATTAGGTTCAAATACAACCCTTAATGATTCGTGAAGTCGAACGGAGTCAAATAATTGGTGCTTGTTGATCCGAGAAGGCGAATTGGGTCACATTGTGCGTACTTGGTGACTTGGTAAAACAAATGGATCAAGTTATGGATACTTGTTGATCCGAGAAGCCGAATTGGGTCAATTGAAAGACTTGTTGATCCGAGAAGTCAATTGGGTTCAAATACAAGCCTTAATGATTTGTGAAGTCGAAATGAGTCAAATAGTTGGTGTTTGTCGATCCGAGATGGCGAATTGGGTCACATTGTGCGTACTTGGTGACTTGGTAAAACAAACCGATCAAGTTATGGATACTTGTTGATCTGAGAAGCCGAATTGGGTCAATTGAAAGACTTGTTGATCCGAGAAGTCAATTGGGTTCAAATACAAGCCTTAATGATTCGTGAAGTCGAACGAAGTGAATTAGTTGGTGCTTGTTGATCCGAGAAGGCGAATTGGGTCAATTGAAGGACTTGTAGATCCGAGAAGTCAATTGGGTTCAAATACAAGCCTTAATGATTCGTGAAGTCGAACGGAGTCAAATAGTTGGTGCTTGTTGATCCGAGATGGCGAATTGGGTCACATTGTGCTTACTTGGTGACTTGGTAAAACAAACGGATCAAGTTATGGATACTTGTTGATCCGAGAAGCCGAATTGGGTCAATTGAAAGACTTGTTGGTCCGAGAAGTCAATTGGGTTCAAATACAAGCCTTAATGATTCGTGAAGTCGAACGGAGTCAAATAATTAGTGCATATTGATCCGAGAAGGCGAATTGGGTCACATTGTGCGTACTTGGTGACTTTATAAAACAAACGAATCAAGTTATGGATACTTGTTGATCCGAGAAGCCCAATTAAGTCAAATGGAAGACTGGTTGATCCGAGAAGTCAATTGGGTTCAAATACAAGCCTTAATGATTCGTGAAGTCGAACGGAGTCAAATAGTTGGTGCTTGTTCATCCGAGAAGGCGAATTAGGTCACATTGTGCGTACTTGGTGACTTTATAAAATAAACGAATCAAGTTATGGATACTTGTTGATCCGAGAAGCTGAATTGGGTCAATTGAAAGACTTGTTGATCCGAGAAGTCAATTGGGTTCAAATACAAGCCTTAATGATTTGTGAAGTCGAAATGAGTCAAATAGTTGGTGTTTGTCGATCCGAGATGGCGAATTGGGTCACATTGTGCGTACTTGGTGACTTGGTAAAACAAACCGATCAAGTTATGGATACTTGTTGATCTGAGAAGCCGAATTGGGTCAATTGAAAGACTTGTTGATCTGAAAAGTCAATTGGGTTCAAATACTAGCCTTAATGATTCGTGAAGTCGAACGGAGTCAAATTGTTGGTTCTTGTTGATCCGAGAAGGCGAATTGGGTCACATTGTGCATACTTGGTGACTTTATAAAATAAACGAATCGAGTTATGGGTACTTGTTGATCCGAGAAGCCCAATTGAGTCAAATGGAAGACTTGTTGATCCGAGAAGTCAATTGGGTTCAAATACAAGCCTTAATGATTCGTGAAGTCGAACGGAGTCAAATAGTTGGTGCTTGTTGATCCGAGAAGGCGAATTGGGTCACATTGTGCGTACTTGGTGACTTGGTATAACAAACGGATCAAGTTATGGATACTTGTTAATCCGAGAAGCCAAATTTGGTCAACTGAAAGACTTGTTGATCCGATAAGTCAATTGGGTTCAAATACAAGCCTTAATGATTCGTGAAGTCGAACAAAGACAATTAGTTGGTGCTTGTTGATCCGAGAAGGCGAATTGGGTCACATTGTGCGTACTTGGTGACTTGGTAAAATAAATGGATCAAGTTATGGATACTTGTTGATCCGAGAAGCCGAATTGGGTCAATTGAAGGACTTGTTGATCCGAGAAGTCAATTGGGTTCAAATACAAGCCTTAATGATTCGTGAAGTCGAACGGAGTCAAATAGTTGGTGCTTGTTGATCCGAGATGGCGAATTGGGTCACATTGTGCGTACTTGGTGACTTGGTAAAACAAACGGATCAAGTTATGGATACTTGTTGATCCGAGAAGCTGAATTGGATCAATTGAAACACTTGTTGGTCCGAGAAGTCAATTGGGTTCAAATACAAGCCTTAATGATTCGTGAAGTCAAACGGAGTCAAATAGTTGGTGCTTGTTGATCCGAGAAGGCGAATTGGGTCACATTGTGCGTACTTGGTGACTTGCCAAAACAAACGGATTAAGTTATGGATACTTGTTCATCCCGAGGAGCCGAATTGGGTCAATTGAAAGATTTGTTGATCCGATAAGTCAATTGGGTTCAAATACAAGCCTTAGGGATTCGTGAAGTCGAACGGAGTGAATTAGTTGGTGCTCGTTGATCCGAGAAGGCGAATTGGGTCACATTGTGCGTACTTGGTTACTTTATAAAACAAACGAATCAAGTTATGGATACTTGTTGGTCCGAGAAGCCCAATTAAGTCAAATGGAAGACTTGTTGATCTGAGAAGTCAATTAGGTTCAAATACAAGCCTTAATGATTCGTGAAGTCGAACGGAGTCAAATAATTGGTGCTTGTTGATCCGAGAAGGCATTGGGTCACATTGTGCGTACTTGGTGACTTGGTAAAACAAATGGATCAAGTTATGGATACTTGTTGATCCGAGAAGCCGAATTGGGTCAATTGAAAGACTTGTTGATCTGAAAAGTCAATTGGGTTCAAATACTAGCCTTAATGATTCGTGAAGTCGAACGGAGTCAAATTGTTGGTTCTTGTTGATCCGAGAAGGCGAATTGGGTCACATTGTGCATACTTGGTGATTTTATAAAATAAACGAATTGAGTTATGGACACTTGTTGATCCGAGAAGCCCAATTGAGTCAAATGGAAGACTGGTTGATCCGAGAAGTCAATTGGGTTCAAATACAAGCCTTAATGATTCGTGAAGTCGAACGGAGTCAACTAGTTGGTGCTTGTTCATCCGAGAAGGCGAATTAGGTCACATTGTGCGTACTTGGTGACTTTATAAAATAAACGAATCAAGTTATGGATACTTGTTGATCCGAGAAGCCCAATTAAGTCAAATGGAAGACTTGTTGATCCGAGAAGTCAATTGGGTTCAAATACAAGCCTTAATGATTCGTGAAGTCGAACGGAGTCAAATAGTTGGTGCTTGTTGATCCGAGAAGGCGAATTGGGTCACATTTTGCGTACTTGGTGACTTGGTATAACAAACGGATCAAGTTATGGATACTTGTTGATCCGAGAAGGCGAATTGGGTCAATTGAAAGACTTGTTGATCCGAGAAGTCAATTGGGTTCAAATACAAGCCTTAATGATTCGTGAAGTCGAACGAAGTGAATTAGTTGGTGCTTGTTGATCCGAGAAGGCGAATTGGGTCAATTGAAGGACTTGTTGATCCGAGAAGTCAATTGGGTTCAAATACAAGCCTTAATGATTCGTGAAGTCGAACGGAGTCAAATAGTTGGTGCTTGTTGATCCGAGATGGCGAATTGGGTCACATTGTGCTTACTTGGTGACTTGGTAAAACAAACGGATCAAGTTATGGATACTTGTTGATCCGAGAAGCCGAATTGGGTCAATTGAAAGACTTGTTGGTCCGAGAAGTCAATTGGGTTCAAATACAAGCCTTAATGATTCGTGAAGTCGAACGGAGTCAAATAATTAGTGCATATTGATCCGAGAAGG
Source organism: Ajuga chamaepitys (assembly GCA_958295605.1). Lineage (NCBI taxonomy): Eukaryota > Viridiplantae > Streptophyta > Magnoliopsida > Lamiales > Lamiaceae > Ajuga > Ajuga chamaepitys. The sequence goes on from OY282495.1 coordinate 36,841,878, forward strand.
CGAATTGGGTCACATTGTGCGTACTTGGTGACTTTATAAAACAAACGAATCAAGTTATGGATACTTGTTGATCCGAGAAGCCCAATTAAGTCAAATGGAAGACTGGTTGATCCGAGAAGTCAATTGGGTTCAAATACAAGCCTTAATGATTCGTGAAGTCGAACGGAGTCAAATAGTTGGTGCTTGTTCATCCGAGAAGGCGAATTAGGTCACATTGTGCGTACTTGGTGACTTTATAAAATAAACGAATCAAGTTATGCATACTTGTTGATCCGAGAAGCTGAATTGGGTCAATTGAAAGACTTGTTGATCCGAGAAGTCAATTGGGTTCAAATACAAGCCTTAATGATTTGTGAAGTCGAAATGAGTCAAATAGTTGGTGTTTGTCGATCCGAGATGGCGAATTGGGTCACATTGTGCGTACTTGGTGACTTGGTAAAACAAACCGATCAAGTTATGGATACTTGTTGATCTGAGAAGCCGAATTGGGTCAATTGAAAGACTTGTTGATCTGAAAAGTCAATTGGGTTCAAATACTAGCCTTAATGATTCGTGAAGTCGAACGGAATCAAATTGTTGGTTCTTGTTGATCCGAGAAGGCGAATTGGGTCACATTGTGCATACTTGGTGACTTTATAAAATAAACGAATCGAGTTATGGGTACTTGTTGATCCGAGAAGCCCAATTGAGTCAAATGGAAGACTTGTTGATCCGAGAAGTCAATTGGGTTCAAATACAAGCCTTAATGATTCGTGAAGTCGAACGGAGTCAAATAGTTGGTGCTTGTTGATCCGAGAAGGCGAATTGGGTCACATTGTGCGTACTTGGTGACTTGGTATAACAAACGGATCAAGTTATGGATACTTGTTAATCCGAGAAGCCAAATTTGGTCAACTGAAAGACTTGTTGATCCGATAAGTCAATTGGGTTCAAATACAAGCCTTAATGATTCGTGAAGTCGAACAAAGACAATTAGTTGGTGCTTGTTGATCCGAGAAGGCGAATTGGGTCACATTGTGCGTACTTGGTGACTTGGTAAAATAAATGGATCAAGTTATGGATACTTGTTGATCCGAGAAGCCGAATTGGGTCAATTGAAGGACTTGTTGATCCGAGAAGTCAATTGGGTTCAAATACAAGCCTTAATGATTCGTGAAGTCGAACGGAGTCAAATAGTTGGTGCTTGTTGATCCGAGATGGCGAATTGGGTCACATTGTGCGTACTTGGTGACTTGGTAAAACAAACGGATCAAGTTATGGATACTTGTTGATCCGAGAAGCTGAATTGGATCAATTGAAACACTTGTTGGTCCGAGAAGTCAATTGGGTTCAAATACAAGCCTTAATGATTCTTGAAGTCAAACGGAGTCAAATAGTTGGTGCTTGTTGATCCGAGAAGGCGAATTGGGTCACATTGTGCGTACTTGGTGACTTGCCAAAACAAACGGATTAAGTTATGGATACTTGTTCATCCGAGGAGCCGAATTGGGTCAATTGAAAGATTTGTTGATCCGATAAGTCAATTGGGTTCAAATACAAGCCTTAGGGATTCGTGAAGTCGAACGGAGTGAATTAGTTGGTGCTCGTTGATCCGAGAAGGCGAATTGGGTCACATTGTGCGTACTTGGTTACTTTATAAAACAAACGAATCAAGTTATGGATACTTGTTGGTCCGAGAAGCCCAATTAAGTCAAATGGAAGACTTGTTGATCTGAGAAGTCAATTAGGTTCAAATACAAGCCTTAATGATTCGTGAAGTCGAACGGAGTCAAATAATTGGTGCTTGTTGATCCGAGAAGGCGAATTGGGTCACATTGTGCGTACTTGGTGACTTGGTAAAACAAATGGATCAAGTTATGGATACTTGTTGATCCGAGAAGCCGAATTGGGTCAATTGAAAGACTTGTTGATCTGAAAAGTCAATTGGGTTCAAATACTAGCCTTAATGATTCGTGAAGTCGAACGGAGTCAAATTGTTGGTTCTTGTTGATCCGAGAAGGCGAATTGGGTCACATTGTGCATACTTGGTGATTTTATAAAATAAACGAATTGAGTTATGGACACTTGTTGATCCGAGAAGCCCAATTGAGTCAAATGGAAGACTGGTTGATCCGAGAAGTCAATTGGGTTCAAATACAAGCCTTAATGATTCGTGAAGTCGAACGGAGTCAACTAGTTGGTGCTTGTTCATCCGAGAAGGCGAATTAGGTCACATTGTGCGTACTTGGTGACTTTATAAAATAAACGAATCAAGTTATGGATACTTGTTGATCCGAGAAGCCCAATTAAGTCAAATGGAAGACTTGTTGATCCGAGAAGTCAATTGGGTTCAAATACAAGCCTTAATGATTCGTGAAGTCGAACGGAGTCAAATAGTTGGTGCTTGTTGATCCGAGAAGGCGAATTGGGTCACATTTTGCGTACTTGGTGACTTGGTATAACAAACGGATCAAGTTATGGATACTTGTTGATCCGAGAAGGCGAATTGGGTCAATTGAAAGACTTGTTGATCCGAGAAGTCAATTGGGTTCAAATACAAGCCTTAATGATTCGTGAAGTCGAACGAAGTGAATTAGTTGGTGCTTGTTGATCCGAGAAGGCGAATTGGGTCAATTGAAGGACTTGTTGATCCGAGAAGTCAATTGGGTTCAAATACAAGCCTTAATGATTCGTGAAGTCGAACGGAGTCAAATAGTTGGTGCTTGTTGATCCGAGATGGCGAATTGGGTCACATTGTGCTTACTTGGTGACTTGGTAAAACAAACGGATCAAGTTATGGATACTTGTTGATCCGAGAAGCCGAATTGGGTCAATTGAAAGACTTGTTGGTCCGAGAAGTCAATTGGGTTCAAATACAAGCCTTAATGATTCGTGAAGTCGAACGGAGTCAAATAATTAGTGCATATTGATCCGAGAAGGCGAATTGGGTCACATTGTGCGTACTTGGTGACTTTATAAAACAAACGAATCAAGTTATGGATACTTGTTGATCCGAGAAGCCCAATTAAGTCAAATGGAAGACTGGTTGATCCGAGAAGTCAATTGGGTTCAAATACAAGCCTTAATGATTCGTGAAGTCGAACGGAGTCAAATAGTTGGTGCTTGTTCATCCGAGAAGGCGAATTAGGTCACATTGTGCGTACTTGGTGACTTTATAAAATAAACGAATCAAGTTATGCATACTTGTTGATCCGAGAAGCTGAATTGGGTCAATTGAAAGACTTGTTGATCCGAGAAGTCAATTGGGTTCAAATACAAGCCTTAATGATTTGTGAAGTCGAAATGAGTCAAATAGTTGGTGTTTGTCGATCCGAGATGGCGAATTGGGTCACATTGTGCGTACTTGGTGACTTGGTAAAACAAACCGATCAAGTTATGGATACTTGTTGATCTGAGAAGCCGAATTGGGTCAATTGAAAGACTTGTTGATCTGAAAAGTCAATTGGGTTCAAATACTAGCCTTAATGATTCGTGAAGTCGAACGGAATCAAATTGTTGGTTCTTGTTGATCCGAGAAGGCGAATTGGGTCACATTGTGCATACTTGGTGACTTTATAAAATAAACGAATCGAGTTATGGGTACTTGTTGATCCGAGAAGCCCAATTGAGTCAAATGGAAGACTTGTTGATCCGAGAAGTCAATTGGGTTCAAATACAAGCCTTAATGATTCGTGAAGTCGAACGGAGTCAAATAGTTGGTGCTTGTTGATCCGAGAAGGCGAATTGGGTCACATTGTGCGTACTTGGTGACTTGGTATAACAAACGGATCAAGTTATGGATACTTGTTAATCCGAGAAGCCAAATTTGGTCAACTGAAAGACTTGTTGATCCGATAAGTCAATTGGGTTCAAATACAAGCCTTAATGATTCGTGAAGTCGAACAAAGACAATTAGTTGGTGCTTGTTGATCCGAGAAGGCGAATTGGGTCACATTGTGCGTACTTGGTGACTTGGTAAAATAAATGGATCAAGTTATGGATACTTGTTGATCCGAGAAGCCGAATTGGGTCAATTGAAGGACTTGTTGATCCGAGAAGTCAATTGGGTTCAAATACAAGCCTTAATGATTCGTGAAGTCGAACGGAGTCAAATAGTTGGTGCTTGTTGATCCGAGATGGCGAATTGGGTCACATTGTGCGTACTTGGTGACTTGGTAAAACAAACGGATCAAGTTATGGATACTTGTTGATCCGAGAAGCTGAATTGGATCAATTGAAACACTTGTTGGTCCGAGAAGTCAATTGGGTTCAAATACAAGCCTTAATGATTCTTGAAGTCAAACGGAGTCAAATAGTTGGTGCTTGTTGATCCGAGAAGGCGAATTGGGTCACATTGTGCGTACTTGGTGACTTGCCAAAACAAACGGATTAAGTTATGGATACTTGTTCATCCGAGGAGCCGAATTGGGTCAATTGAAAGATTTGTTGATCCGATAAGTCAATTGGGTTCAAATACAAGCCTTAGGGATTCGTGAAGTCGAACGGAGTGAATTAGTTGGTGCTCGTTGATCCGAGAAGGCGAATTGGGTCACATTGTGCGTACTTGGTTACTTTATAAAACAAACGAATCAAGTTATGGATACTTGTTGGTCCGACAAGCCCAATTAAGTCAAATGGAAGACTTGTTGATCTGAGAAGTCAATTAGGTTCAAATACAAGCCTTAATGATTCGTGAAGTCGAACGGAGTCAAATAATTGGTGCTTGTTGATCCGAGAAGGCGAATTGGGTCACATTGTGCGTACTTGGTGACTTGGTAAAACAAATGGATCAAGTTATGGATACTTGTTGATCCGAGAAGCCGAATTGGGTCAATTGAAAGACTTGTTGATCTGAAAAGTCAATTGGGTTCAAATACTAGCCTTAATGATTCGTGAAGTCGAACGGAGTCAAATTGTTGGTTCTTGTTGATCCGAGAAGGCGAATTGGGTCACATTGTGCATACTTGGTGATTTTATAAAATAAACGAATTGAGTTATGGACACTTGTTGATCCGAGAAGCCCAATTGAGTCAAATGGAAGACTGGTTGATCCGAGAAGTCAATTGGGTTCAAATACAAGCCTTAATGATTCGTGAAGTCGAACGGAGTCAACTAGTTGGTGCTTGTTCATCCGAGAAGGCGAATTAGGTCACATTGTGCGTACTTGGTGACTTTATAAAATAAACGAATCAAGTTATGGATACTTGTTGATCCGAGAAGCCCAATTAAGTCAAATGGAAGACTTGTTGATCCGAGAAGTCAATTGGGTTCAAATACAAGCCTTAATGATTCGTGAAGTCGAACGGAGTCAAATAGTTGGTGCTTGTTGATCCGAGAAGGCGAATTGGGTCACATTTTGCGTACTTGGTGACTTGGTATAACAAACGGATCAAGTTATGGATACTTGTTGATCCGAGAAGGCGAATTGGGTCAATTGAAAGACTTGTTGATCCGAGAAGTCAATTGGGTTCAAATACAAGCCTTAATGATTCGTGAAGTCGAACGAAGTGAATTAGTTGGTGCTTGTTGATCCGAGAAGGCGAATTGGGTCAATTGAAGGACTTGTTGATCCGAGAAGTCAATTGGGTTCAAATACAAGCCTTAATGATTCGTGAAGTCGAACGGAGTCAAATAGTTGGTGCTTGTTGATCCGAGATGGCGAATTGGGTCACATTGTGCTTACTTGGTGACTTGGTAAAACAAACGGATCAAGTTATGGATACTTGTTGATCCGAGAAGCCGAATTGGGTCAATTGAAAGACTTGTTGGTCCGAGAAGTCAATTGGGTTCAAATACAAGCCTTAATGATTCGTGAAGTCGAACGGAGTCAAATAATTAGTGCATATTGATCCGAGAAGGCGAACTGGGTCACATTGTGCGTACTTGGTGACTTTATAAAACAAACGAATCAAGTTATGGATACTTGTTGATCCGAGAAGCCCAATTAAGTCAAATGGAAGACTGGTTGATCCGAGAAGTCAATTGGGTTCAAATACAAGCCTTAATGATTCGTGAAGTCGAACGGAGTCAAATAGTTGGTGCTTGTTCATCCGAGAAGGCGAATTAGGTCACATTGTGCGTACTTGGTGACTTTATAAAATAAACGAATCAAGTTATGGATACTTGTTGATCCGAGAAGCTGAATTGGGTCAATTGAAAGACTTGTTGATCCGAGAAGTCAATTGGGTTCAAATACAAGCCTTAATGATTTGTGAAGTCGAAATGAGTCAAATAGTTGGTGTTTGTCGATCCGAGATGGCGAATTGGGTCACATTGTGCGTACTTGGTGACTTGGTAAAACAAACCGATCAAGTTATGGATACTTGTTGATCTGAGAAGCCGAATTGGGTCAATTGAAAGACTTGTTGATCTGAAAAGTCAATTGGGTTCAAATACTAGCCTTAATGATTCGTGAAGTCGAACGGAGTCAAATTGTTGGTTCTTGTTGATCCGAGAAGGCGAATTGGGTCACATTGTGCATACTTGGTGACTTTATAAAATAAACGAATCGAGTTATGGGTACTTGTTGATCCGAGAAGCCCAATTGAGTCAAATGGAAGACTTGTTGATCCGAGAAGTCAATTGGGTTCAAATACAAGCCTTAATGATTCGTGAAGTCGAACGGAGTCAAATAGTTGGTGCTTGTTGATCCGAGAAGGCGAATTGGGTCACATTGTGCGTACTTGGTGACTTGGTATAACAAACGGATCAAGTTATGGATACTTGTTAATCCGAGAAGCCAAATTTGGTCAACTGAAAGACTTGTTGATCCGATAAGTCAATTGGGTTCAAATACAAGCCTTAATGATTCGTGAAGTCGAACAAAGACAATTAGTTGGTGCTTGTTGATCCGAGAAGGCGAATTGGGTCACATTGTGCGTACTTGGTGACTTGGTAAAATAAATGGATCAAGTTATGGATACTTGTTGATCCGAGAAGCCGAATTGGGTCAATTGAAGGACTTGTTGATCCGAGAAGTCAATTGGGTTCAAATACAAGCCTTAATGATTCGTGAAGTCGAACGGAGTCAAATAGTTGGTGCTTGTTGATCCGAGATGGCGAATTGGGTCACATTGTGCGTACTTGGTGACTTGGTAAAACAAACGGATCAAGTTATGGATACTTGTTGATCCGAGAAGCTGAATTGGATCAATTGAAACACTTGTTGGTCCGAGAAGTCAATTGGGTTCAAATACAAGCCTTAATGATTCGTGAAGTCAAACGGAGTCAAATAGTTGGTGCTTGTTGATCCGAGAAGGCGAATTGGGTCACATTGTGCGTACTTGGTGACTTGCCAAAACAAACGGATTAAGTTATGGATACTTGTTCATCCGAGGAGCCGAATTGGGTCAATTGAAAGATTTGTTGATCCGATAAGTCAATTGGGTTCAAATACAAGCCTTAGGGATTCGTGAAGTCGAACGGAGTGAATTAGTTGGTGCTCGTTGATCCGAGAAGGCGAATTGGGTCACATTGTGCGTACTTGGTTACTTTATAAAACAAACGAATCAAGTTATGGATACTTGTTGGTCCGAGAAGCCCAATTAAGTCAAATGGAAGACTTGTTGATCTGAGAAGTCAATTAGGTTCAAATACAAGCCTTAATGATTCGTGAAGTCGAACGGAGTCAAATAATTGGTGCTTGTTGATCCGAGAAGGCGAATTGGGTCACATTGTGCGTACTTGGTGACTTGGTAAAACAAATGGATCAAGTTATGGATACTTGTTGATCCGAGAAGCCGAATTGGGTCAATTGAAAGACTTGTTGATCTGAAAAGTCAATTGGGTTCAAATACTAGCCTTAATGATTCGTGAAGTCGAACGGAGTCAAATTGTTGGTTCTTGTTGATCCGAGAAGGCGAATTGGGTCACATTGTGCATACTTGGTGATTTTATAAAATAAACGAATTGAGTTATGGACACTTATTGATCCGAGAAGCCCAATTGAGTCAAATGGAAGACTGGTTGATCCGAGAAGTCAATTGGGTTCAAATACAAGCCTTAATGATTCGTGAAGTCGAACGGAGTCAACTAGTTGGTGCTTGTTCATCCGAGAAGGCGAATTAGGTCACATTGTGCGTACTTGGTGACTTTATAAAATAAACGAATCAAGTTATGGATACTTGTTGATCCGAGAAGCCCAATTAAGTCAAATGGAAGACTTGTTGATCCGAGAAGTCAATTGGGTTCAAATACAAGCCTTAATGATTCGTGAAGTCGAACGGAGTCAAATAGTTGGTGCTTGTTGATCCGAGAAGGCGAATTGGGTCACATTTTGCGTACTTGGTGACTTGGTATAACAAACGGATCAAGTTATGGATACTTGTTGATCCGAGAAGGCGAATTGGGTCAATTGAAAGACTTGTTGATCCGAGAAGTCAATTGGGTTCAAATACAAGCCTTAATGATTCGTGAAGTCGAACGAAGTGAATTAGTTGGTGCTTGTTGATCCGAGAAGGCGAATTGGGTCAATTGAAGGACTTGTTGATCCGAGAAGTCAATTGGGTTCAAATACAAGCCTTAATGATTCGTGAAGTCGAACGGAGTCAAATAGTTGGTGCTTGTTGATCCGAGATGGCGAATTGGGTCACATTGTGCTTACTTGGTGACTTGGTAAAACAAACGGATCAAGTTATGGATACTTGTTGATCCGAGAAGCCGAATTGGGTCAATTGAAAGACTTGTTGGTCCGAGAAGTCAATTGGGTTCAAATACAAGCCTTAATGATTCGTGAAGTCGAACGGAGTCAAATAATTAGTGCATATTGATCCGAGAAGGCGAATTGGGTCACATTGTGCGTACTTGGTGACTTTATAAAACAAACGAATCAAGTTATGGATACTTGTTGATCCGAGAAGCCCAATTAAGTCAAATGGAAGACTGGTTGATCCGAGAAGTCAATTGGGTTCAAATACAAGCCTTAATGATTCGTGAAGTCGAACGGAGTCAAATAGTTGGTGCTTGTTCATCCGAGAAGGCGAATTAGGTCACATTGTGCGTACTTGGTGACTTTATAAAATAAACGAATCAAGTTATGGATACTTGTTGATCCGAGAAGCTGAATTGGGTCAATTGAAAGACTTGTTGATCCGAGAAGTCAATTGGGTTCAAATACAAGCCTTAATGATTTGTGAAGTCGAAATGAGTCAAATAGTTGGTGTTTGTCGATCCGAGATGGCGAATTGGGTCACATTGTGCGTACTTGGTGACTTGGTAAAACAAACCGATCAAGTTATGGATACTTGTTGATCTGAGAAGCCGAATTGGGTCAATTGAAAGACTTGTTGATCTGAAAAGTCAATTGGGTTCAAATACTAGCCTTAATGATTCGTGAAGTCGAACGGAGTCAAATTGTTGGTTCTTGTTGATCCGAGAAGGCGAATTGGGTCACATTGTGCATACTTGGTGACTTTATAAAATAAACGAATCGAGTTATGGGTACTTGTTGATCCGAGAAGCCCAATTGAGTCAAATGGAAGACTTGTTGATCCGAGAAGTCAATTGGGTTCAAATACAAGCCTTAATGATTCGTGAAGTCGAACGGAGTCAAATAGTTGGTGCTTGTTGATCCGAGAAGGCGAATTGGGTCACATTGTGCGTACTTGGTGACTTGGTATAACAAACGGATCAAGTTATGGATACTTGTTAATCCGAGAAGCCAAATTTGGTCAACTGAAAGACTTGTTGATCCGATAAGTCAATTGGGTTCAAATACAAGCCTTAATGATTCGTGAAGTCGAACAAAGACAATTAGTTGGTGCTTGTTGATCCGAGAAGGCGAATTGGGTCACATTGTGCGTACTTGGTGACTTGGTAAAATAAATGGATCAAGTTATGGATACTTGTTGATCCGAGAAGCCGAATTGGGTCAATTGAAGGACTTGTTGATCCGAGAAGTCAATTGGGTTCAAATACAAGCCTTAATGATTCGTGAAGTCGAACGGAGTCAAATAGTTGGTGCTTGTTGATCCGAGATGGCGAATTGGGTCACATTGTGCGTACTTGGTGACTTGGTAAAACAAACGGATCAAGTTATGGATACTTGTTGATCCGAGAAGCTGAATTGGATCAATTGAAACACTTGGTGGTCCGAGAAGTCAATTGGGTTCAAATACAAGCCTTAATGATTCGTGAAGTCAAACGGAGTCAAATAGTTGGTGCTTGTTGATCCGAGAAGGCGAATTGGGTCACATTGTGCGTACTTGGTGACTTGCCAAAACAAACGGATTAAGTTATGGATACTTGTTCATCCGAGGAGCCGAATTGGGTCAATTGAAAGATTTGTTGATCCGATAAGTCAATTGGGTTCAAATACAAGCCTTAGGGATTCGTGAAGTCGAACGGAGTCAATTAGTTGGTGCTCGTTGATCCGAGAAGGCGAATTGGGTCACATTGTGCGTACTTGGTTACTTTATAAAACAAACGAATCAAGTTATGGATACTTGTTGGTCCGAGAAGCCCAATTAAGTCAAATGGAAGACTTGTTGATCTGAGAAGTCAATTAGGTTCAAATACAAGCCTTAATGATTCGTGAAGTCGAACGGAGTCAAATAATTGGTGCTTGTTGATCCGAGAAGGCGAATTGGGTCACATTGTGCGTACTTGGTGACTTGGTAAAACAAATGGATCAAGTTATGGATACTTGTTGATCCGAGAAGCCGAATTGGGTCAATTGAAAGACTTGTTGATCTGAAAAGTCAATTGGGTTCAAATACTAGCCTTAATGATTCGTGAAGTCGAACGGAGTCAAATTGTTGGTTCTTGTTGATCCGAGAAGGCGAATTGGGTCACATTGTGCATACTTGGTGATTTTATAAAATAAACGAATTGAGTTATGGACACTTGTTGATCCGAGAAGCCCAATTGAGTCAAATGGAAGACTGGTTGATCCGAGAAGTCAATTGGGTTCAAATACAAGCCTTAATGATTCGTGAAGTCGAACGGAGTCAACTAGTTGGTGCTTGTTCATCCGAGAAGGCGAATTAGGTCACATTGTGCGTACTTGGTGACTTTATAAAATAAACGAATCAAGTTATGGATACTTGTTGATCCGAGAAGCCCAATTAAGTCAAATGGAAGACTTGTTGATCCGAGAAGTCAATTGGGTTCAAATACAAGCCTTAATGATTCGTGAAGTCGAACGGAGTCAAATAGTTGGTGCTTGTTGATCCGAGAAGGCGAATTGGGTCACATTTTGCGTACTTGGTGACTTGGTATAACAAACGGATCAAGTTATGGATACTTGTTGATCCGAGAAGGCGAATTGGGTCAATTGAAAGACTTGTTGATCCGAGAAGTCAATTGGGTTCAAATACAAGCCTTAATGATTCGTGAAGTCGAACGAAGTGAATTAGTTGGTGCTTGTTGATCCGAGAAGGCGAATTGGGTCAATTGAAGGACTTGTTGATCCGAGAAGTCAATTGGGTTCAAATACAAGCCTTAATGATTCGTGAAGTCGAACGGAGTCAAATAGTTGGTGCTTGTTGATCCGAGATGGCGAATTGGGTCACATTGTGCTTACTTGGTGACTTGGTAAAACAAACGGATCAAGTTATGGATACTTGTTGATCCGAGAAGCCGAATTGGGTCAATTGAAAGACTTGTTGGTCCGAGAAGTCAATTGGGTTCAAATACAAGCCTTAATGATTCGTGAAGTCGAACGGAGTCAAATAATTAGTGCATATTGATCCGAGAAGGCGAATTGGGTCACATTGTGCGTACTTGGTGACTTTATAAAACAAACGAATCAAGTTATGGATACTTGTTGATCCGAGAAGCCCAATTAAGTCAAATGGAAGACTGGTTGATCCGAGAAGTCAATTGGGTTCAAATACAAGCCTTAATGATTCGTGAAGTCGAACGGAGTCAAATAGTTGGTGCTTGTTCATCCGAGAAGGCGAATTAGGTCACATTGTGCGTACTTGGTGACTTTATAAAATAAACGAATCAAGTTATGGATACTTGTTGATCCGAGAAGCCCAATTAAGTCAAATGGAAGACTTGTTGATCCGAGAAGTCAATTGGGTTCAAATACAAGCCTTAATGATTCGTGAAGTCGAACGGAGTCAAATAGTTGGTGCTTGTTGATCCGAGAAGGCGAATTGGGTCACATTTTGCGTACTTGGTGACTTGGTATAACAAACGGATCAAGTTATGGATACTTGTTGATCCGAGAAGGCGAATTGGGTCAATTGAAAGACTTGTTGATCCGAGAAGTCAATTGGGTTCAAATACAAGCCTTAATGATTCGTGAAGTCGAACGAAGCGAATTAGTTGGTGCTTGTTGATCCGAGAAGGCGAATTGGGTCAATTGAAGGACTTGTTGATCCGAGAAGTCAATTGGGTTCAAATACAAGCCTTAATGATTCGTGAAGTCGAACGGAGTCAAATAGTTGGTGCTTGTTGATCCGAGATGGCGAATTGGGTCACATTGTGCTTACTTGGTGACTTGGTAAAACAAACGGATCAAGTTATGGATACTTGTTGATCCGAGAAGCCGAATTGGGTCAATTGAAAGACTTGTTGGTCCGAGAAGTCAATTGGGTTCAAATACAAGCCTTAATGATTCGTGAAGTCGAACGGAGTCAAATAATTAGTGCATATTGATCCGAGAAGGCGAATTGGGTCACATTGTGCGTACTTGGTGACTTTATAAAACAAACGAATCAAGTTATGGATACTTGTTGATCCGAGAAGCCCAATTAAGTCAAATGGAAGACTGGTTGATCCGAGAAGTCAATTGGGTTCAAATACAAGCCTTAATGATTCGTGAAGTCGAACGGAGTCAAATAGTTGGTGCTTGTTCATCCGAGAAGGCGAATTAGGTCACATTGTGCGTACTTGGTGACTTTATAAAATAAACGAATCAAGTTATGGATACTTGTTGATCCGAGAAGCTGAATTGGGTCAATTGAAAGACTTGTTGATCCGAGAAGTCAATTGGGTTCAAATACAAGCCTTAATGATTTGTGAAGTCGAAATGAGTCAAATAGTTGGTGTTTGTCGATCCGAGATGGCGAATTGGGTCACATTGTGCGTACTTGGTGACTTGGTAAAACAAACCGATCAAGTTATGGATACTTGTTGATCTGAGAAGCCGAATTGGGTCAATTGAAAGACTTGTTGATCTGAAAAGTCAATTGGGTTCAAATACTAGCCTTAATGATTCGTGAAGTCGAACGGAGTCAAATTGTTGGTTCTTGTTGATCCGAGAAGGCGAATTGGGTCACATTGTGCATACTTGGTGACTTTATAAAATAAACGAATCGAGTTATGGGTACTTGTTGATCCGAGAAGCCCAATTGAGTCAAATGGAAGACTTGTTGATCCGAGAAGTCAATTGGGTTCAAATACAAGCCTTAATGATTCGTGAAGTCGAACGGAGTCAAATAGTTGGTGCTTGTTGATCCGAGAAGGCGAATTGGGTCACATTGTGCGTACTTGGTGACTTGGTATAACAAACGGATCAAGTTATGGATACTTGTTAATCCGAGAAGCCAAATTTGGTCAACTGAAAGACTTGTTGATCCGATAAGTCAATTGGGTTCAAATACAAGCCTTAATGATTCGTGAAGTCGAACAAAGACAATTAGTTGGTGCTTGTTGATCCGAGAAGGCGAATTGGGTCACATTGTGCGTACTTGGTGACTTGGTAAAATAAATGGATCAAGTTATGGATACTTGTTGATCCGAGAAGCCGAATTGGGTCAATTGAAGGACTTGTTGATCCGAGAAGTCAATTGGGTTCAAATACAAGCCTTAATGATTCGTGAAGTCGAACGGAGTCAAATAGTTGGTGCTTGTTGATCCGAGATGGCGAATTGGGTCACATTGTGCGTACTTGGTGACTTGGTAAAACAAACGGATCAAGTTATGGATACTTGTTGATCCGAGAAGCTGAATTGGATCAATTGAAACACTTGGTGGTCCGAGAAGTCAATTGGGTTCAAATACAAGCCTTAATGATTCGTGAAGTCAAACGGAGTCAAATAGTTGGTGCTTGTTGATCCGAGAAGGCGAATTGGGTCACATTGTGCGTACTTGGTGACTTGCCAAAACAAACGGATTAAGTTATGGATACTTGTTCATCCGAGGAGCCGAATTGGGTCAATTGAAAGATTTGTTGATCCGATAAGTCAATTGGGTTCAAATACAAGCCTTAGGGATTCGTGAAGTCGAACGGAGTCAATTAGTTGGTGCTCGTTGATCCGAGAAGGCGAATTGGGTCACATTGTGCGTACTTGGTTACTTTATAAAACAAACGAATCAAGTTATGGATACTTGTTGGTCCGAGAAGCCCAATTAAGTCAAATGGAAGACTTGTTGATCTGAGAAGTCAATTAGGTTCAAATACAAGCCTTAATGATTCGTGAAGTCGAACGGAGTCAAATAATTGGTGCTTGTTGATCCGAGAAGGCGAATTGGGTCACATTGTGCGTACTTGGTGACTTGGTAAAACAAATGGATCAAGTTATGGATACTTGTTGATCCGAGAAGCCGAATTGGGTCAATTGAAAGACTTGTTGATCTGAAAAGTCAATTGGGTTCAAATACTAGCCTTAATGATTCGTGAAGTCGAACGGAGTCAAATTGTTGGTTCTTGTTGATCCGAGAAGGCGAATTGGGTCACATTGTGCATACTTGGTGATTTTATAAAATAAACGAATTGAGTTATGGACACTTGTTGATCCGAGAAGCCCAATTGAGTCAAATGGAAGACTGGTTGATCCGAGAAGTCAATTGGGTTCAAATACAAGCCTTAATGATTCGTGAAGTCGAACGGAGTCAACTAGTTGGTGCTTGTTCATCCGAGAAGGCGAATTAGGTCACATTGTGCGTACTTGGTGACTTTATAAAATAAACGAATCAAGTTATGGATACTTGTTGATCCGAGAAGCCCAATTAAGTCAAATGGAAGACTTGTTGATCCGAGAAGTCAATTGGGTTCAAATACAAGCCTTAATGATTCGTGAAGTCGAACGGAGTCAAATAGTTGGTGCTTGTTGATCCGAGAAGGCGAATTGGGTCACATTTTGCGTACTTGGTGACTTGGTATAACAAACGGATCAAGTTATGGATACTTGTTGATCCGAGAAGGCGAATTGGGTCAATTGAAAGACTTGTTGATCCGAGAAGTCAATTGGGTTCAAATACAAGCCTTAATGATTCGTGAAGTCGAACGAAGTGAATTAGTTGGTGCTTGTTGATCCGAGAAGGCGAATTGGGTCAATTGAAGGACTTGTTGATCCGAGAAGTCAATTGGGTTCAAATACAAGCCTTAATGATTCGTGAAGTCGAACGGAGTCAAATAGTTGGTGCTTGTTGATCCGAGATGGCGAATTGGGTCACATTGTGCTTACTTGGTGACTTGGTAAAACAAACGGATCAAGTTATGGATACTTGTTGATCCGAGAAGCCGAATTGGGTCAATTGAAAGACTTGTTGGTCCGAGAAGTCAATTGGGTTCAAATACAAGCCTTAATGATTCGTGAAGTCGAACGGAGTCAAATAATTAGTGCATATTGATCCGAGAAGGCGAATTGGGTCACATTGTGCGTACTTGGTGACTTTATAAAACAAACGAATCAAGTTATGGATACTTGTTGATCCGAGAAGCCCAATTAAGTCAAATGGAAGACTGGTTGATCCGAGAAGTCAATTGGGTTCAAATACAAGCCTTAATGATTCGTGAAGTCGAACGGAGTCAAATAGTTGGTGCTTGTTCATCCGAGAAGGCGAATTAGGTCACATTGTGCGTACTTGGTGACTTTATAAAATAAACGAATCAAGTTATGGATACTTGTTGATCCGAGAAGCCCAATTAAGTCAAATGGAAGACTTGTTGATCCGAGAAGTCAATTGGGTTCAAATACAAGCCTTAATGATTCGTGAAGTCGAACGGAGTCAAATAGTTGGTGCTTGTTGATCCGAGAAGGCGAATTGGGTCACATTTTGCGTACTTGGTGACTTGGTATAACAAACGGATCAAGTTATGGATACTTGTTGATCCGAGAAGGCGAATTGGGTCAATTGAAAGACTTGTTGATCCGAGAAGTCAATTGGGTTCAAATACAAGCCTTAATGATTCGTGAAGTCGAACGAAGCGAATTAGTTGGTGCTTGTTGATCCGAGAAGGCGAATTGGGTCAATTGAAGGACTTGTTGATCCGAGAAGTCAATTGGGTTCAAATACAAGCCTTAATGATTCGTGAAGTCGAACGGAGTCAAATAGTTGGTGCTTGTTGATCCGAGATGGCGAATTGGGTCACATTGTGCTTACTTGGTGACTTGGTAAAACAAACGGATCAAGTTATGGATACTTGTTGATCCGAGAAGCCGAATTGGGTCAATTGAAAGACTTGTTGGTCCGAGAAGTCAATTGGGTTCAAATACAAGCCTTAATGATTCGTGAAGTCGAACGGAGTCAAATAATTGGTGGATGTTGATCCGAGAAGGCGAATTGGGTCACATTGTGCGTACTTGGTGACTTTATAAAACAAATGAATCAAGTTATGGATACTTGTTGATCCGAGAAGCCCAATTAAGTCAAATGGAAGACTTGTTGATCCGAGAAGTCAATTGGGTTCAAATACAAGCCTTAATGATTCATGAAGTCGAACGGAGTCAAATAGTTGGTGCTTGTTGATCCGAGAAGGCGAATTGGGTCACATTGTGCGTACTTGGTGACTTGGTATAACAAACGGATCAAGTTATGGATACTTGTTGATCCGAGAAGCCGAATTGGGTCAATTGAAAGACTTGTTGATCCGAGAAGTCAATTGGGTTCAAATACAAGGCTTAATGATTCGTGAAGTTGAACGGAGTCAAATAGTTGATGCTTGTTGATCCGAGATAGCGAATTGGGTCACATTCTGCGCACTAGGTGACTTGGTAAAAGAAATGGATCAAGTTACGGATACTTGTTTATCCGAGAAGCCGAATTGGGTCAATTTAAACACTTGTTGATCCGAGATGTCAATTGGGTTCAAATACTAGCCTTAATGATTCGTGAAGTCGAACGGAGTCAAATAGTTGGTGCTCGTTCATTCGAGAAGGCGAATTGGGTCACATTGTGCGTACTTGGTGACTTGGTAGAACAAACGGATCAAGTTATGGATACTTGTTGATCCGAGGAGCCGAATTTGGTCAATTGAAAGACTTGTTGACCCGAGAAGTTAATTGGGGTCAAATACAAGCCTTAATGATTCGTGAAGTCGAACGGAGTCAAATTGTTGGTGCTTGTTGATCCGAGAAGGCGAATTGGGTCACATTGTGCGTACTTGGTGACTTTATAAAACAAACGAATCAAGTTATGGATACTTGTTGATCCGAGAAGCCCAATTAAGTCAAATGGAAGACTTGTTGATCTGAGAAGTCAATTGGGTTCAAATACAAGCCTTAATGATTCGTGAAGTCGAACGGAGTCAAATAGTTGGTGCTTGTTGATCCGAGACGGCGAATTGGGTCACATTGTGCGTACTTGGTGACTTGGTATAACAAACGGATCAAGTTATGGATACTTGTTGATCCGAGAAGCTGAATTGGGTCAATTGAAAGACTTGTTGATCCGAGAAGTCAATTGGGTTCAAATACAAGCCTTAATGATTCGTGAAGTCGAACGAAGTGAATTAGTTGGTGCTTGTTGATCCGAGAAGGCGAATTGGGTCACATTGTGCGTACTTGGTGACTTGGTAAAATAAATGGATCAAGTTATGGATACTTGTTGATCCGAGAAGCCGAATTGGGTCAATTGAAGGACTTGATGATCCGAGAAGTCAATTGGGTTCAAATACAAGCCTTGATGATTCGTGAAGTCGAACAGAGTCAAATAGTTGGTGCTTGTTGATCCGAGATGGCGAATTGGGTCACATTGTGCGTACTTGGTGACTTGGTAAAACAAACGGATCAAGTTATGGATACTTGTTGATCCGAGAAGCCGAATTGGGTCAATTGAAAGACTTGTTGGTCCGAGAAGTCAATTGGGTTCAAATACAAGCCTTAATGATTTGTGAAGTCGAACGGAGTCAAATAGTTGGTGCTTGTTGATCCGAGAAGGCGAATTGGGTCACATTGTGCGTACTTGGTGACTTGGTAAAACAAACGGATCAAGTTATAGATACTTGTTGATCCGAGAAGTCGAATTGGGTCAATTGAAAGACTTGTTGATCCGAGAAGTCAATTGTTTTCAAATACAAGCCTTAAGGATTCGTGAAGTTGAACGGAGTCAAATTGTTGGTGCTTGTTGATCCGAGAAGGCGAATTGGGTCACATTGTGCGTACTTGGTGACTTTATATAACAAACGAATCAAGTTATGGATACTTGTTGATCCGAGAAGCCCAATTAAGTCAAATGGAAGACTGGTTGATCCGAGAAGTCAATTGGGTTCAAATACAAGCCTTAATGATTCGTGAAGTCGAACGGAGTCAAATAGTTGGTGCTTGTTCATCCGAGAAGGCGAATTAGGTCACATTGTGCGTACTTGGTGACTTTATAAAATAAACGAATCAAGTTATGGATACTTGTTGATCCGAGAAGCCTAATTAAGTCAAATGGAAGACTTGTTGATCCGAGAAGTCAATTGGGTTCAAATACAAGCCTTAATGATTCGTGAAGTCGAACGGAGTCAAATAGTTGGTGCTTGTTGATCCGAGAAGGCGAATTGGGTCACATTTTGCGTACTTGGTGACTTGGTATAACAAACGGATCAAGTTATGGATACTTGTTGATCCGAGGAGCCGAATTTGGTCAATTGAAAGACTTGTTGACCCGAGAAGTTAATTGGGGTCAAATACAAGCCTTAATGATTCGTGAAGTCGAACGGAGTCAAATTGTTGGTGCTTGTTGATCCGAGAAGGCGAATTGGGTCACATTGTGCGTACTTGGTGACTTTATAAAACAAACGAGTCAAGTTATGGATACTTGTTGATCCGAGAAGCCCAATTAAGTCAAATGGAAGACTTGTTGATCTGAGAAGTCAATTGGGTTCAAATACAAGCCTTAATGATTCGTGAAGTCGAACGGAGTCAAATAGTTGGTGCTTGTTGATCCGAGACGGCGAATTGGGTCACATTGTGCGTACTTGGTGACTTGGTATAACAAACGGATCAAGTTATGGATACTTGTTGATCCGAGAAGCTGAATTGGGTCAATTGAAAGACTTGTTGATCCGAGAAGTCAATTGGGTTCAAATACAAGCCTTAATGATTCGTGAAGTCGAACGAAGTGAATTAGTTGGTGCTTGTTGATCCGAGAAGACGAATTGGGTCACATTGTGCGTACTTGGTGACTTGGTATAATAAATGGATCAAGTTATGGATACTTGTTGATCCGAGAAGCCGAATTGGGTCAATTGAAGGACTTGTTGACCCGAGAAGTCAATTGGGTTCAAATACAAGCCTTAATGATTCGTGAAGTCGAACAGAGTCAAATAGTTGGTGCTTGTTGATCCGAGATGGCGAATTGGGTCACATTGTGCGTACTTGGTGACTTGGTAAAACAAACGGATCAAGTTATGGATACTTGTTGATCCGAGAAGCCGAATTGGGTCAATTGAAAGACTTGTTGGTCCGAGAAGTCAATTGGGTTCAAATACAAGCCTTAATGATTTGTGAAGTCGAACGGAGTCAAATAGTTGGTGCTTGTTGATCCGAGAAGGCGAATTGGGTCACATTGTGCGTACTTGGTGACTTGCCAAAACAAACGGATCAAGTTATGGATACTTGTTAATCCGAGGAGCCGAATTGGGTCAATTGAAAGACTTGTTGATCCGAGAAGTCAATTGGGTTCAAATACAAGCCTTAGGGATTCGTGAAGTCGAACGGAGTCAATTAGTTGGTGCTCGTTGATCCGAGAAGGCGAATTGGGTCACATTGTGCGTACTTGGTTACTTTATAAAACAAACGAATCAAGTTATGGATACTTGTTGGTCCGAGAAGCCCAATTAAGTCAAATGGAAGACTTGTTGATCCGAGAAGTCAATTAGGTTCAAATACAACCCTTAATGATTCGTGAAGTCGAACGGAGTCAAATAATTGGTG
Source organism: Ajuga chamaepitys (assembly GCA_958295605.1). NCBI lineage: Eukaryota > Viridiplantae > Streptophyta > Magnoliopsida > Lamiales > Lamiaceae > Ajuga > Ajuga chamaepitys. The sequence goes on from OY282495.1 coordinate 36,861,893, forward strand.
CTTGTTGATCCGAGATGGCGAATTGGGTCACATTGTGCGTACTTGGTGACTTGGTAAAACAAACGGATCAAGTTATAGATACTTGTTGATCCGAGAAGTCGAATTGGGTCAATTGAAAGACTTGTTGATCCGAGAAGTCAATTGTTTTCAAATACAAGCCTTAAGGATTCGTGAAGTTGAACGGAGTCAAATTGTTGGTGCTTGTTGATCCGAGAAGGCGAATTGGGTCACATTGTGCGTACTTGGTGACTTTATATAACAAACGAATCAAGTTATGGATACTTGTTGATCCGAGAAGCCCAATTAAGTCAAATGGAAGACTTCTTGATCCGAGAAGTCAATTAGGTTCAAATACAACCCTTAATGATTCGTGAAGTCGAACGGAGTCAAATAATTGGTGCTTGTTGATCCGAGAAGGCGAATTGGGTCACATTGTGCGTACTTGGTGACTTGGTAAAACAAATGGATCAAGTTATGGATACTTGTTGATCCGAGAAGCCGAATTGGGTCAATTGAAAGACTTGTTGATCCGAGAAGTCAATTGGGTTCAAATACAAGCCTTAATGATTTGTGAAGTCGAAATGAGTCAAATAGTTGGTGTTTGTCGATCCGAGATGGCGAATTGGGTCACATTGTGCGTACTTGGTGACTTGGTAAAACAAACCGATCAAGTTATGGATACTTGTTGATCGGAGAAGCCGAATTGGGTCAATTGAAAGACTTGTTGATCTGAAAAGTCAATTGGGTTCAAATACTAGCCTTAATGATTCGTGAAGTCGAACGGAGTCAAATTGTTGGTTCTTGTTGATCCGAGAAGGCGAATTGGGTCACATTGTGCATACTTGGTGACTTTATAAAATAAACGAATCGAGTTATGGGTACTTGTTGATCCGAGAAGCCTAATTGAGTCAAATGGAAGACTTGTTGATCCGAGAAGTCAATTGGGTTCAAATACAAGCCTTAATGATTCGTGAAGTCGAACGGAGTCAAATAGTTGGTGCTTGTTGATCCGAGAAGGCGAATTGGGTCACATTGTGCGTACTTGGTGACTTGGTATAACAAACGGATCAAGTTATGGATACTTGTTAATCCGAGAAGCCAAATTTGGTCAACTGAAAGACTTGTTGATCCGATAAGTCAATTGGGTTCAAATACAAGCCTTAATGATTCGTGAAGTTGAACAAAGACAATTAGTTGGTGCTTGTTGATCCGAGAAGGCGAATTGGGTCACATTGTGCGTACTTGGTGACTTGGTAAAACAAATGGATCAAGTTATGGATACTTGTTGATCCGAGAAGCCGAATTGGGTCAATTGAAGGACTTGTTGATCCGAGAAGTCAATTGGGTTCAAATACAAGCCTTAATGATTCGTGAAGTCGAACGGAGTCAAATAGATGGTGCTTGTTGATCCGAGATGGCGAATTGGGTCACATTGTGCGTACTTGGTGACTTGGTAAAACAAACGGATCAAGTTATGGATACTTGTTGATCCGAGAAGCGGAATTGGATCAATTGAAACACTTGTTGGTCCGAGAAGTCAATTGGGTTCAAATACAAGCCTTAATGATTCGTGAAGTCGAACGGAGTCAAATAGTTGGTGCTTGTTGATCCGAGAAGGCGAATTGGGTCACATTGTGCGTACTTGGTGACTTGCCAAAACAAACGGATTAAGTTATGGATAATTGTTCATCCGAGGAGCCGAATTGGGTCAATTGAAAGACTTGTTCATCCGATAAGTCAATTGGGTTCAAGTACAAGCCTTAGGGATTCGTGAAGTCAAACGGAGTGAATTAGTTGGTGCTCGTTGATCCGAGAAGGCGAATTGGGTCACATTATGCGTACTTGGTTACTTTATAAAACAAACGAATCAAGTTATGGATACTTGTTGGTCCGAGAAGCCCAATTAAGTCAAATGGAAGACTTGTTGATCTGAGAAGTCAATTAGGTTCAAATACAAGCCTTAATGATTCGTGAAGTCGAACGGAGTCAAATAATTGGTGCTTGTTGATCCGAGAAGGCGAATTGGGTCACATTGTGCGTACTTGGTGACTTGGTAAAACAAATGGATCAAGTTATGGATACTTGTTGATCCGAGAAGCCGAATTGGGTCAATTGAAAGACTTGTTGATCTGAAAAGTCAATTGGGTTCAAATACTAGCCTTAATGATTCGTGAAGTCGAACGGAGTCAAATTGTTGGTTCTTGTTGATCCGAGAAGGCGAATTGGGTCACATTGTGCATACTTGGTGATTTTATAAAACAAACGGATCAAGTTATGGATACTTGTTGATCCGAGAAGCCCAATTGAGTCAAATGGAAGACTGGTTGATCCGAGAAGTCAATTGGGTTCAAATACAAGCCTTAATGATTCGTGAAGTCGAACGGAGTCAACTAGTTGGTGCTTGTTCATCCGAGAAGGCGAATTAGATCACATTGTGCGTACTTGGTGACTTTATAAAATAAACGAATCAAGTTATGGATACTTGTTGATCCGAGAAGCCCAATTAAGTCAAATGGAAGACTTGTTGATCCGAGAAGTCAATTGGGTTCAAATACAAGCCTTAATGATTCGTGAAGTCGAACGGAGTCAAATAGTTGGTGCTTGTTGATCCGAGAAGGCGAATTGGGTCACATTTTGCGTACTTGGTGACTTGGTATAACAAACGGATCAAGTTATGGATACTTGTTGATCCGAGAAGGCGAATTGGGTCAATTGAAAGACTTGTTGATCCGAGAAGTCAATTGGGTTCAAATACAAGCCTTAATGATTCGTGAAGTCGAACGAAGTGAATTAGTTGGTGCTTGTTGATCCGAGAAGGCGAATTGGGTCAATTGAAGGACTTGTTGATCCGATAAGTCAATTGGGTTCAAATACAAGCCTTAATGATTCATGAAGTCGAACGGAGTCAAATAGTTGGTGCTTGTTGATCCGAGATGGCGAATTGGGTCACATTGTGCTTACTTGGTGACTTGGTAAAACAAACGGATCAAGTTATGGATACTTGTTGATCCGAGAAGCCGAATTGGGTCAATTGAAAGACTTGTTGGTCCGAGAAGTCAATTGGGTTCAAATACAAGCCTTAATGATTCGTGAAGTCGAACGGAGTCAAATAATTGGTGCATGTTGATCCGAGAAGGCGAATTGGGTCACATTGTGCGTACTTGGTGACTTTATAAAACAAATGAATCAAGTTATGGATACTTGTTGATCCGAGAAGCCCAATTAAGTCAAATGGAAGACTTGTTGATCCGAGAAGTCAATTGGGTTCAAATACAAGCCTTAATGATTCATGAAGTCGAACGGAGTCAAATAGTTGGTGCTTGTTGATCCGAGAAGGCGAATTGGGTCACATTCTGCGTACTTGGTGACTTGGTATAACAAACGGATCAAGTTATGGATACTTGTTGATCCGAGAAGCCGAATTGGGTCAATTGAAAGACTTGTTGATCCGAGAAGTCAATTGGGTTCAAATACAAGGCTTAATGATTCGTGAAGTTGAACGGAGTCAAATAGTTGATGCTTGTTGATCCGAGATGGCGAATTGGGTCACATTCTGCGCACTTGGTGACTTGGTAAAAGAAATGGATCAAGTTACGGATACTTGTTTATCCGAGAAGCCGAATTGGGTCAATTGAAACACTTGTTGATCCGAGATGTCAATTGGGTTCAAATACTAGCCTTAATGATTCGTGAAGTCGAACGGAGTCAAATAGTTGGTGCTCGTTCATTCGAGAAGGCGAATTGGGTCACATTGTGCGTACTTGGTGACTTGGTAGAACAAACGGATCAAGTTATGGATACTTGTTGATCCGAGGAGCCGAATTTGGTCAATTGAAAGACTTGTTGACCCGAGAAGTTAATTGGGGTCAAATACAAGACTTAATGATTCGTGAAGTCGAACGGAGTCAAATTGTTGGTGCTTGTTGATCCGAGAAGGCGAATTGGGTCACATTGTGCGTACTTGGTGACTTTATAAAACAAACGAATCAAGTTATGGATACTTGTTGATCCGAGAAGCCCAATTAAGTCAAATGGAAGACTTGTTGATCTGAGAAGTCAATTGGGTTCAAATACAAGCCTTAATGATTCGTGAAGTCGAACGGAGTCAAATAGTTGGTGCTTGTTGATCCGAGACGGCGAATTGGGTCACATTGTGCGTACTTGGTGACTTGGTATAACAAACGGATCAAGTTATGGATACTTGTTGATCCGAGAAGCTGAATTGGGTCAATTGAAAGACTTGTTGATCCGAGAAGTCAATTGGGTTCAAATACAAGCCTTAATGATTCGTGAAGTCGAACGAAGTGAATTAGTTGGTGCTTGTTGATCCGAGAAGGCGAATTGGGTCACATTGTGCGTACTTGGTGACTTGGTAAAATAAATGGATCAAGTTATGGATACTTGTTGATCCGAGAAGCCGAATTGGGTCAATTGAAGGACTTGTTGATCCGAGAAGTCAATTGGGTTCAAATACAAGCCTTAATGATTCGTGAAGTCGAACAGAGTCAAATAGTTGGTGCTTGTTGATCCGAGATGGCGAATTGGGTCACATTGTGCGTACTTGGTGACTTGGTAAAACAAACGGATCAAGTTATGGATACTTGTTGATCCGAGAAGCCGAATTGGGTCAATTGAAAGACTTGTTGGTCCGAGAAGTCAATTGGGTTCAAATACAAGCCTTAATGATTTGTGAAGTCGAACGGAGTCAAATAGTTGGTGCTTGTTGATCCGAGAAGGCGAATTGGGTCACATTGTGCGTACTTGGTGACTTGCCAAAACAAACGGATCAAGTTATGGATACTTGTTAATCCGAGGAGCCGAATTGGGTCAATTGAAAGACTTGTTGATCCGAGAAGTCAATTGGGTTCAAATACAAGCCTTAGGGATTCGTTAAGTCGAACGGAGTCAATTAGTTGGTGCTCGTTGATCCGAGAAGGCGAATTGGGTCACATTGTGCGTACTTGGTTACTTTATAAAACAAACGAATCAAGTTATGGATACTTGTTGGTCCGAGAAGCCCAATTAAGTCAAATGGAAGACTTGTTGATCCGAGAAGTCAATTAGGTTCAAATACAACCCTTAATGATTCGTGAAGTCGAACGGAGTCAAATAATTGGTGCTTGTTGATCCGAGATGGCGAATTGGGTCACATTGTGCGTACTTGGTGACTTGGTAAAACAAACGGATCAAGTTATAGATACTTGTTGATCCGAGAAGTCGAATTGGGTCAATTGAAAGACTTGTTGATCCGAGAAGTCAATTGTTTTCAAATACAAGCCTTAAGGATTCGTGAAGTTGAACGGAGTCAAATTGTTGGTGCTTGTTGATCCGAGAAGGCGAATTGGGTCACATTGTGCGTACTTGGTGACTTTATATAACAAACGAATCAAGTTATGGATACTTGTTGATCCGAGAAGCCCAATTAAGTCAAATGGAAGACTGGTTGATCCGAGAAGTCAATTGGGTTCAAATACAAGCCTTAATGATTCGTGAAGTCGAACGGAGTCAAATAGTTGGTGCTTGTTCATCCGAGAAGGCGAATTAGGTCACATTGTGCGTACTTGGTGACTTTATAAAATAAACGAATCAAGTTATGGATACTTGTTGATCCGAGAAGCCCAATTAAGTCAAATGGAAGACTTGTTGATCCGAGAAGTCAATTGGGTTCAAATACAAGCCTTAATGATTCGTGAAGTCGAACGGAGTCAAATAGTTGGTGCTTGTTGATCCGAGAAGGCGAATTGGGTCACATTGTGCGTACTTGGTGACTTGGTATAACAAACGGATCAAGTTATGGATACTTGTTGATCCGAGAAGGCGAATTGGGTCAATTGAAAGACTTGTTGATCCGAGAAGTCAATTGGGTTCAAATACAAGCCTTAATGATTCGTGAAGTCGAACGAAGTTAATTAGTTGGTGCTTGTTGATCCGAGAAGGCGAATTGGGTCAATTGAAGGACTTGTTGATCCGAGAAGTCAATTGGGTTCAAATACAAGCCTTAATGATTCGTGAAGTCGAACGGAGTCAAATAGTTGGTGCTTGTTGATCCGAGATGGCGAATTGGGTCACATTGTGCTTACTTGGTGACTTGGTAAAACAAACGGATCAAGTTATGGATACTTGTTGATCCGAGAAGCCGAATTGGGTCAATTGAAAGACTTGTTGGTCCGAGAAGTCAATTGGGTTCAAATACAAGCCTTAATGATTCGTGAAGTCGAACGGAGTCAAATAATTGGTGCATGTTGATCCGAGAAGGCGAATTGGGTCACATTGTGCGTACTTGGTGACTTTATAAAACAAATGAATCAAGTTATGGATACTTGTTGATCCGAGAAGCCCAATTAAGTCGAATGGAAGACTTGTTGATCCGAGAAGTCAATTGGGTTCAAATACAAGCCTTAATGATTCATGAAGTCGAACGGAGTCAAATAGTTGGTGCTTGTTGATCCGAGAAGGCGAATTGGGTCACATTGTGCGTACTTGGTGACTTGGTATAACAAACGGATCAAGTTATGGATACTTGTTGATCCGAGAAGCCGAATTGGGTCAATTGAAAGACTTGTTGATCCGAGAAGTCAATTGGGTTCAAATACAAGGCTTAATGATTCGTGAAGTTGAACGGAGTCAAATAGTTGATGCTTGTTGATCCGAGAAGGCGAATTGGGTCACATTGTGCGTACTTGGTGACTTGGTAAAATAAATGGATCAAGTTATGGATACTTGTTGATCCGAGAAGCCGAATTGGGTCAATTGAAGGACTTGTTGATCCGAGAAGTCAATTGGGTTCAAATACAAGCCTTAATGATTCGTGAAGTCGAATAGAGTCAAATAGTTGGTGCTTGTTGATCCGAGATGGCGAATTGGGTCACATTGTGCGTACTTGGTGACTTGGTAAAACAAACGGATCAAGTTATGGATACTTGTTGATCCGAGAAGCCGAATTGGGTCAATTGAAAGACTTGTTGGTCCGAGAAGTCAATTGGGTTCAAATACAAGCCTTAATGATTTGTGAAGTCGAACGGAGTCAAATAGTTGGTGCTTGTTGATCCGAGAAGGCGAATTGGGTCACATTGTGCGTACTTGGTTACTTTATAAAACAAACGAATCAAGTTATGGATACTTGTTGGTCCGAGAAGCCCAATTAAGTCAAATGGAAGACTTGTTGATCCGAGAAGTCAATTAGGTTCAAATACAACCCTTAATGATTCGTGAAGTCGAACGGAGTCAAATAATTGGTGCTTGTTGATCCGAGATGGCGAATTGGGTCACATTGTGCGTACTTGGTGACTTGGTAAAACAAACGGATCAAGTTATAGATACTTGTTGATCCGAGAAGTCGAATTGGGTCAATTGAAAGACTTGTTGATCCGAGAAGTCAATTGTTTTCAAATACAAGCCTTAAGGATTCGTGAAGTTGAACGGAGTCAAATTGTTGGTGCTTGTTGATCCGAGAAGGCGAATTGGGTCACATTGTGCGTACTTGGTGACTTTATATAACAAACGAATCAAGTTATGGATACTTGTTGATCCGAGAAGCCCAATTAAGTCAAATGGAAGACTTGTTGATCCGAGAAGTCAATTGGTTTCAAATACAAGCCTTAATGATTCGTGAAGTGGAACGGAGTCAAATAGTAGGTGCTTGTTGACCCGAGAAGGAGAATTGGGTCACATTGTGCGTACTTGGTGACTTGGTATAACAAATGGATCAAGTTATGGATACTTGTTGATCCGAGAAGCCGAATTGGGTCAATTGAAAGACTTGTTGATCCGAGAAGTCAATTGGGTTCAAATACAAGCCTTAATGATTCGTGAAGTTGAACGGAGTCAATTAGTTGGTGCTTGTTGATCCGAGAAGGCGAATTGGGTCACATTGTGCGTACTTGGTGACTTGGTAAAACAAATGAATCAAGTTATGGATACTTGTTGATCCGAGAAGCCGAATTGGGTCAATTGAAAGACTTGTTGATCCGAAAAGTCAATTGGGTTCAAATACTAGCCTTAATGATTCGTGAAGTCGAACGGAGTCAAATAGTTGGTGCTCGTTGATCCGAGAAGGCGAATTGGGTCACACTTGGTGACTTGGTAAAACAAATGGATCAAGTTATGGATACTTGTTGATCCGAGAAGCCGAATTGGGTCAATTGAAAGACTTGTTGATCCGAGAAGACAAGGAGGCGATGACACGATTTCGGAGCGAGTAGGGGTTTCAAAACTCCACGGCCGCCACAATGATTTGTAAGTTAGCACCAAGGCGTACCACGTTTTTCCTCCAAACATTGGCTTTCAGCCAAGTTTGGGGGGAGGGAGTGTACCGTGGGACGTCTTGGCAGCTATATTTATAGTTTTGCTGATATTTCTCCTTTTAGTTGGTCGTTCGGTTGATTTGCTTGCTGTTTGAAATAGAGGTTAATTGTGTGTCGTGAGCCCATTATGCTGATTTTTATTGCTTCGATTGGAGTTATCGGGTCTGTGAGCCCATTTATTTGCTTTATTGGTGCTGTTGGGTCCGTGAGCCCAAGTTTGATTCCATTTCGTTTCCATGTTGAGTTTTAGAAGTTTAGAGTTTAGAGTCTTATTAGTATTTTAGGTTTTAGAGTCAGTAAGAATGAGATAAACCCGAGAAGTTAATAGATAACAAGTGAAAAAAAAAAGAAGAGAACAATAGGGAAAGATGGATGATGAATGGTTAATGATGAGATGATTTTGAGAAGTAGATGAAAAAATGACACATAATAGAGCTTGAAAGGTGACTTGAGACGAAATTGAGCTTGAACTTAGAATATTAAATAAAAAATTAACTTGTGAGAATTTGAGCCTAATTATACTCCTATTTTCGGAGTAATATACTTTTTTTCGGAGTGAATTTGATTGAATATGTATACTAGTCTCTAGAACTTGCTTTGAGTCTTTACTAAGAATGTGTCAAGTATGGGTGTGACTGAGGAAATGATCTTAGGCAAATTTTTGTTTAAGCCTATTTATTTGAACCATGAAAATTGCCTTTGAACCATAATGTCAAAGAAAAAAAAAATTGTCCCTAGTTAGCCCACTTGAGCCTTATAGCCTTATGTATTCATAATCTAACAATGTCAGCCGAAACCTTTTCATTTAACTCTTTTGGCCCTAATTCGATTAATCAAGTTAGAGGGAGGAGAATTGGAAGGAATTTTGGGTGAACAATTTGTGGGAAGGAATGGGAAGTAGGGATATTTTCAAAAGATGAAGGGAAGATCAAAACGATAGGTGAAAATCCAAGAAAAATAGCCTCTCCTAGTGCGAAAGTCTAGAAAGAAAGAAAAAAAAAAGTTTGTTGTTGTTAGTATTCTTGAGGAGAGGCTAGGACATAAATGATTAATTGTGCATTTGAATAGAAAAACCGGGTAGTCCCAAGATGTGGTACCCACACAAATGAAAAGCACTTAAGTTGTACGGACTTTTGAAGGTGAAGAAGTCACTTTGCAGGGTGATTTGCTGAGATTTGAAGAGTGAGGCTGAGTGATTATATTGAGGGGTAGTTGGGTTAGACGTAATTTTAATTAGTCCAATGAATAGTCACTTATATCCAAATGTATCCCACCTTACCTTAAAGTCCACATTACAACCAAAATAAAGACCTTTTTTTATCATTTTTCACACACATCAAGTACGAGGTCTAGTTTAGACGATTGGCAAGCATATGGTAAGCTTTGCATGTAATTCAATATGAGTGGAAATTATTTTAGCCTAAACACTTGAGAGATGAGTAAAAAACTTACCCGGTGAGGGTTGAATAATTCGAAAGTTCAAAGTCTCGAGATTAGTTGATTTTCGCTTTATCACATATGCTCAAGTGAATTGTGTTGCCTAGTTGTTTTAAGAAAAATCAGACTGAAACTGAATTCATCATCTAATCGCCCTAAACAAATGCATAATCACTTATATTCTTTGTGTGTTTTGTTATTTTGTTCGAGACGAATAACAGTTTAAGTTTGGGGGATTTTGATACATGTTAATTATGCATGTACTTAGGTCGATTTAGGATCATATTTTATAGCATTTACGTGCATATTTGACCGGCATTTATTTATATTAATAATATTTGGGTCATTTGACGTGTTTCGACTTGTTTTGAAGTTAATTAGGTAATTTTATTCCATTTGGATAGAGTTCGAAGAAGAAACAAGCCAAATAGGGTCAAAACGGATGAAAAGGGAGTTAGAGGAGCAAAAGGGCCAACACGGCCGCATCAAATATGAACACGGCCGCGTCAAAAGTGGCTTAGAACATGTAGAAACGCACTGCCAACCAACACGGCCGCGTCAATAACCAACACGGCCGCATCAGAATTGAGCCAAAACTGAAGTTTTCTGTTAGCTTGACACACCTCTAATATTTTGGCCATATCTTGAGATATACAACTCCGATTGAGGTGAAATTGGTGGCGTTAGAAAGCTGATTCAAAGGGTTACAACTTGGCCTGAAATAGAAAAATCCCAAAAATTACCGGAAGACCCTAAAAAATGGCTTGGAAGTCAGACTTGAAAATCTGTCCGGGCAAAACGGACGCGGCCGCGTCACAATGCCAACACAGCCGTGTCAGAAAGCCTTTCCTACGAGAATTTCCTAATTTAGTAGGATTTTGATCCTATCTTCCCAAGGATTCATCCCCAACTCTATAAAAAGGACCCCAAGCTCTAGAAATCAGGGGAATCAGATAGAAAACATCAAGAACATCAATTACATCATCATTCTACCTAGAAGAAGACTTGGAGGACAAAGAAGACGAAGATCATCGAGATGGATTCATCCGGGTTTAGTCGTTCTTTCCTAGTTTAATCTTTTACAATGTTTTTCGTAGAATTTTGTATTGGATTATTGCTAGGCATGAGTAGCTAAGCTATTCGTGTCCTAGGGTTAGAGAGTAGGGATTATTATGACAATATTTTGATTATGATTTAATTTATTAATTTCCTTCTTTATGTGTTTATCTCTATGTTTGTGCTTATAACTAGATTTAGCTTGATCACCTAGATTTAGTAATTTAGTTTAGCAATTCCGCTTCGAGAGGAGGGAATCGTTATCAGACTTATGACATAGAGCGCAGTTGTCAATGACTGTGTAGGCCGTGGCTTAGGATCGTTTGGGAGTTATTAGGTTTAATTGACTCGAGAGGGTAATTAGCTTAATTAATTAACGATTTAATCGCTTCGAGAGAAGGGTTAGATTATTGTAGTGCCGCCTAATAAACACTAGAATTGGTAAATTTATAGGTTAATCATATTCAACATTGAAGTAATATCCTGAAATCGAGGCCCTAGGATACCCTTTCTCATTGATTATTAGTTCTTTTTGTTTGCCAAGTCATAAGTAACATAGTTATTCGTTAAATTCCTCAGTTTTTGTTAAAATCAATCTTTTACAACCTAGTATCTAGTTAGGACATTCCTAGAGTATTGAGGTATCAAACTACCTAAAACTATTCCTTGTGGGATCGACCTTGAGTATCGCTACTACACCTACATCCGTACACTTGCGGAACACTAGGTTAGAAACCGACGTGTCAATGTCTGCGTCCATGAGCTGTTGGACCTCTGTTCGAATAGCTGCATTTCTTTTCGGAGCAAATTGTCGCCGTTTCTGTTGTATTGGCTTCACAGCAGGGTTGACGTTTAGTTTGTGAGTGATGAGATCCGGAGAGACTCCCGACATGTCTAGGGAAGACCAAGAAAATACCTCGGGGTACCCCCTTAAAGTATGAATAATTGTGTTGTGCAACAGGGGTACGCTGACTGCGCCTACTCTAACAGTTTGATCCGGTTTAGAAAGATCTAGTGGCACGTCGACAACGTCATCTCCGAGGGACTCAGAGACGCCCAGAACAGATTTCGGGGTGGCTATTTGAAATCGAGGCTTCGGAGTAGCCTTGACTATCTTCTTGAGTGCGACATGCATGCATTCCTTGGAAACTTTCTGGTTGCCACGGATGGCAACCTCTCCTTGGGGTATAGGAAACTTCAGTGTTAAGTGATATGTAGAGCAAATGGCTTTGGCTGGGGTGAGCCAGTCCCGACCAAGGAACATGTTGTATGGCAATGAGGAGGAGACCACATAGAAATCTATAAAAGCAATTTTTATGGTGGGATACATACCAAGCGAAGGGGGAGGTTGATGACTCCCACAGGTTGGACCTCTCCTTGGGTGAAGGTCTGTAAAGGACCGGGAGCAGGTCGGAGCTGCTCGCGGGGTATGCCCATCTTTCGGAAGCAATCAGAGAAGATGACACTTACAGCTGCGCCATTGTCGACGAAAACTCGCTTAACAGTGACATTGGCCACGGCGATCTCTATGACGATGGCATCTGTGTGAGGAGTAAGCTCGGAAACAGGGTCGTCCTCAGTAAAGCTCACTATTTCAGATTTATGGAGGCGCTTGTGATGTGGCTCCTCGGGAGGAGGCCTGCGCGCTTCGACTTTGAGAGCACTTCGTGAAGTCCCTGCTGGCATGGCGCCATAGATCACATTTATTATCCCATGAACTACATGATTCGGTGGGTTGTCCCTGTGATCCCCATGTGATGGCGGAGGTGGTAATAACTGAGGTTGCTGAGGTTGGCTTTGTTGGCGATTGCCCTGGTCTTGCCGTGGATAATTATTATATCCTAACTTGTGGTTACGCCACTGGGGTGGGCCCTGTCCATGGCCTCTGTTATCGTAGCCTCCCCGAATTTGTTGTTGACCCCCATTTCTGTTCTGCTGAAGCTTGTCCTCGGTCCGAGCAATATATTGCCGAAGAGATCTATGTTTCAAGCAATCTTCTATTTCCTTGGAGAGTTCTCGGCATTCCTCGGTATCGTGTCCATGGTCGTGGTGATACGCACACCACTTTCCACGATTGCGCTTGTTTGCTGGAGCAGTCATCCGTGGGCATGGTCGCAGGTCATTTTTATGAACATAAAGTATTTCTGTCCTTGACCGCGAAAGGAATGTGAACTGAGGAGTGTCACTGCGAGGCTCTAGCCTATCCTTGCCCAAGCGATTAAAAGCACTGGTCCGGGTACTGGTCCCGGCTTGCGTTTTGTCTAATTGTTTCTTAGTAGTGTACTTCTCCCGTTTTCGTCGAGTTTGCTCTTCAGCTTTGGAAAACCTACTTACGGTGCCAAAAAGAGCTCGGGTGGTGGTCGGGGGGTGTCGAGCGAGCTCGGTGTAAAGCGGCCCGGAGCGGAGGCCGTTCATGAAAGCAGTGATGATGACATCATCGGATCGGCTACCTACTTTTAGGCTCTCCGCATTGAAGCGCTCGAGAAACTGAGAAACAGTCTCCCCATCTCATTGCTCAAGATTCATCAGATCAGCCAAAGTGGCCATAGGTTTTGCCCGCGAGTGGAAGCGGGCCGAGAACTGCTCGGCAAGATCCCGAAAGGACGTAATGCTGCCTCGAGGCAAGGAATCAAACCAAATTCTGGCCTCGTCTTGAATGTGTTCGAGGAACACCTTGCACAAGTGATGTGGTGTGCAGTCCCGATTGAACATGGCATATTTGAACGCGCTCAGGAAGTTACTTGGATCCCCTGTACCATTATATATGGGCACTGGTGGAAGTTTAAACCCCTCGCGGAGTGGTGCGGTGAGAATCTTCGGGGAGCATGGGTTGATTATTTCCCCATCAGCGTCAAGGCCTAACACCTTGTTGAGCTCGGCATCAAATTGAGCCTGCTTCTGTTCTAGGGGATCCAGTAAATGGGGGTTCTCCAAACGAACTCGCTTAACCACATCGACAGGTCGGCGCCGGTCAGCATCGGAGTGACCAGCATGATGTGGCCTTAAGCCATTAGAACTTTGATTTTTCCCAGGTGACATTGACCGGTGACGGCGACGGTCCTATCTGGCTTTGTGAGGGGGATCTTCATTGAGTGCGCGAGATTGATCTTGGCGGAAATGTTGTGCCACCTGATTAGCGCCATTGTCGGCGCGCACACTGGAGTCTGCGCGATGATGATTCTATTCTTGGAAGAGGGCAGCGTGTTCTTGAAGGAACGCTTGTTGTGCCTGAAGTAGTTCAGGGGTTGATTGGGGATCAACCCGCGTCGGTGAATGAGTGGGCGCGGGGTGTTGTGCATCTGTTTGTCCTACGGGCGGATCCTGGATTTGCTGATGCTGCAACGGAGGATTTTGATCGGCTGGAGGATTCCGACGAGATCGGGTCGGATTGGCTGACTGGCGTGTATTCACCATGTCTGACGCAATACGGCAATGGATGATGCTAGGGTTTGCTTGCTTGTTCCCATAGACGACGCCAATTGATAAGGCGTAAACCCGCGTTACCAAGACAATACCGTAACCAACATAATGAAATCACCTAAACTGCAAAGAAGTAAAGAACACACAGATGTACGTGGTTCGATCCGGAGATCTACGTCCACGGATGAAGGCAATAACCCTCGGAGAGCTTTCACTATGTCCGTCCTTGGACTTTGAATTACAATCTTACAAGTAATTGTTCTGGAATAGAGAAATCCAACCCTAGTCTAAACAATATTTCTCCTATTTATACTACACAATAACAACCCTAACAGGATCCCTAAAAATCCGGCATACATATCTGCATGGCCGTTTAGAAGATCATGGGGATCTTTCCCTAACTCGTCAATCACGCCACGCATGGGCTTCGTCCCGCTGTACCGCGCATGGGCTTCGTTAAGTTGGGCTCGCGCTCTTGGGTCCAACTAATCCGATAAGCGGGCTGGATCGACCCAATAGAATGGGACATACCTATCACTGTCGAAATAAGAATTTCCTAACTGCGTTAGTACATGATTATCCTTAGACTTGAGGCATGACGGTAGTCTTATGTACATCATGTAATACTTAGATATATCTTCTGATTGCTTGGTAATCGCAAGGGGATATATTGGGTATTAAATAAATGTACGTAGAGACTTGTCAATGGCCAACATAGAATCCGATACTTGTGTCATTATCAAGAGAATCTCTTGTGTTTTCGTTGATTTTTATTCAAAGACCTTGGACAAGGTAGGGTGAATATGAATTCATCAAGAATCAATGTAACTTGAATACAATAACACAGTTATTGATTTAACGGGGTTTCGACTTATAATCTATACCCTAGAATCAATCAGGAGATTTGTTGTTAGAAGGATTTACATGTATGATAATCACAACTATATAGGTTTACTCGCTATTTCACCTAACACTAGGTGATCATGCTACTTGCTAAGTGTTACCGTAATTTGTAGGTTTTAGAATTAAAGAGTTAATTCTAAATTATCAAATAATTGTTATTTGTAAAATTGCAAAAGTTGTAAGCCTACTGCTAGTGTTAGTAGTGAACTTAAAGGGTCACACCTAAGTTGAAATGACAATATATATCAATTAGCATAATCCAATGGTTGGATATAATTAATTAATAATAATTAATTAATTAGATTTATATTTCAAATTCAATTGTTGAATTAAATATACATTCAGTTAGATAATTAGATTATTTAATTGACTTTAATAGTGTAAAAGGTTTAATCAAGTTGACTTGATTGAAAGCTATAAGTGATTGGGAATTAACTAATTATTTAGATTAATTAGTTCAAACCCAACACAAAATTATTAATAGACTATATTGTGACAGTCTACTAATAATAAGGAGATAAAACAATTTATATGAATTAGTTCATTTAAATATACATGTATATATATGTAAGATACATATTGTATGTATTTATATATATATATATATATGTGTGTGTGTGTGTACACTTGGGATTCAACATTCACGTTGATTTGATGTCATCCCATAAATAGTGGGATGGTTTTAAAATTATGGTTATTAACCTCACTCCTAATAATATGCTAAATAAACGTGGAACCACTTTTGGATTTATTTGTTGGCGGTGGTGGATAATGAGTTAGGGTTTTATATCCTTTTATTAGATGAAATAAAAGAGAGAGATAAGTGATATCAACAGATATAACATTTTTCTTCATCTCGCCAATTTAAGAAAAAAAAGGAAGAATAGTTGTTCCATATCTCCTTTCTTTTATACTATCATCTAATTGATAAAAAACAGTTCAATACTACTACCGAAGTACTGAATTCGGTATTGCATTCAACTGGTGGACTAATTAGAGGGATCACACTTGGTGTCCTTGCAAGTTTTGGGAACCAGACAAGGAATTAATTCCTGGTAACCCCTGCATCAAACGAAGGAGATTTTCTGAGGTATAATTTCAGACACTGATTTAATGTTTTATGCATCCTTTTCAGTATCAGATCCGTATAATCATTTTGAGTTATCCGGGTTAATATATATTTGATATATTTTATTTAATTAAAATTTTAAATTTCGCTGCGTTAACCCGGGTCTACTATAACCAACCCAACAAAGTGGTTCTCAGGCACGTTCCCACTGGTGAAATGACAGCTGAACCTTTCACTAAGCCTTTGAGTAGGGATGTATTTTAAAGGCATGTTATGTTATGAATCAGTTCCACTCACACACAAACAATACAAAAATAGTAATGAATGAAAATCAATAGAGAAATCGGCCACAAGAAACCGAACAAAGATCAGGAAGAAGAAATGATGAGCTCAGGGATTTTACGTGGTTCGATCAATGTGATCTACATCCACGGAGGTTCTATACACCTCAAATTCACTCCACTAATCAATCAATTACAAGAATTAATCCAGAAAACTAGAAACCCCAATTCACAGGCCGAATTGAGCTTAAGAACCCTAGCAATCTAATTTTCTTGATTGAGTAATGTTTACAGAGAGAAAGAAACGTGAATCAACTCGCAACTTCATGTGTTTCCAATGTATATAAAGGCCGAAGCTCGAATCAGGAAGTAGAAGTAGTTGTAACCAATTTTGTCGTCAACTGCTCAAAACTGTTTCAGCGAGCTTTCCACAAGGGTTTTACATGTAATGGTTTTAATCCGTTGCAAACGACAGTTATAATAACCTTGACTCCGGTTTCCATTTTAACCCTTTTAACTGATCCGGCTAAAACCCGGTTCTCTCACCCGGTTCTCAACATTCTAAACCCGGTTCTGGACTTCTCAAAACCTCTACTACATTCCATGATTACTTGATGATATTGAACTGATGTCTACAAATCTCCACCTCAATGAACTCAAGTGTATTTCATCACCTCAACTTGCCTTGTCTTCCTGCCTTTTAATCACACCGTTCAAGCCCAATCAGGCTTGAGCAATGAACCATCTTACTTCCAGGCACTGCCTTGGTTAGAAAATCAGCAGCATTGTCACTTGTATGGACCTTCCTTACCTCTACAGACCCTGTATCAATCACATCTCTTGCAAAATGCAATCTGACATCTATGTGCTTGGATCTCTCATGGAAAGCTTGATGTTTCACTAGATGTAAAGCACTTTGATTATCACAATATATAGTAACACAGTCCTGCTTAATCCCTAGATCCTTCAGAATGCCTTTTAACCACATAGCTTCCTTGATTGCCTCTGTCAAAGCCATGTATTCAGCTTCTGTAGTAGACAAAGCCACCACTGATTGTTGCACACTTTTCCAGCTAATTGCAGTACCATATAATGTGAACACATAGCCTGTGATTGACTTTCTGGTGTCAACATTTCCAGCAAAATCAGCATCTGCAAGTCCTTCTAAAGGAATAGCCAATTTTTCCTGCTTCTGAAACTTCAATCCCATACTTGTTGTTCCCTTTAAGTATCTAAACACCTGCTTCAAAGCCTCCCAGTGAGCCTTTTCTGGATTTGACATATATCTGCTGACTAGGGACACACAATATGCTAAATCTGGCCTACCGCATATCATCCCATACATCAAACTTCCAACTCCACTAGCATAAGGTGCACTTCTCATATATGACTCTTCTTCTGCTGACTTAGGACTCTGCTCCTTTGTTAATCTGAGTTGTTGACTTACTGGAATACTCAGTGTCTTGGCCTCATGCATTTGAAACCTCTCCACCACTTTCTGAAGATACTGCTTCTGAGAAAACCATAAACATCCAGCAGCTCTGTCTCTAATTATGTTCATACCCAGAATTTTCTTAGCTTCTCCTAAGTCCTTCATATCAAATTCAGAGCTCAACTTCTGCTTAAGCTGATGTATTTTGTGAGTGCTCTTGCTTGCAATGAGCATGTCATCCACATTTAACAACAAGTATACAGGATCAGGACTTAATCTTTTATCAAAATAAACACAACTGTCATACAAACTTCTGACAAAACCAGCTTTTAACATAAAGTCATTAAACTTCTTATTCCACTGCCTTGGGCTTTGCTTCAATCCATATAATGATTTTTAGGAAACATACTTTTTCTTCATTTCCTGGAACCACAAATCCCTCTGGCTGCTTCATATAAATGTTCTCAACTAAGTCTCCATGTAAGAAAGCTGTTTTTACATCCAGCTGCTGTAACTCCATGTCCTCTTGTGTCACTATTGACAAAATTAGTCTGATGGAACAGTGCTTTACCACAGGAGATAAAACTTCATTAAAGTCAATACCTTCCCTCTGAGTAAAGCCCCTTGCTACCAGTCTTGCCTTATACCTTATCTTGTCTGAGACCCAGCTTCAACCTTCTTCTTGTAAATCCATTTGGAACTTACAAGTTTTTGTCCCTTTGGTTTATCCACCATTTTCCAGGTGCCATTTCTATCCAAAGACTCCATTTCTTCCATCATTGAACTGATCCAGTGTTCACTTTCATCACCACTGATTGCTTCTTTGAAGTTCTGTGGTTCATGATTTTCTATGTCTTCAACAACACTAGGTGCATAATGTACAGTTCCAGCTTGTCCATAAAATCTGGTTTCTGTATTTGCCTCCTTGGTCTGTCTCTAGCAATGCTGTACTTCCTCAGGTTTGGATTTCTGTGTGTTGTGTCTTCTTCTTCTGAAGAACTACTACTGGAATGATCAACCAAATCTTCTTCTCTCTGTCTGTCTTGCTCATCCTGAGTCTCCACCTGAACAGATATCCTTTCTGTTTTAGGGCCTTCATCCTGATTTCCCAGATTCCCAGAAAAATGATATCCCATAATGGACTCATTGAACTTCACATCCCTGCTGATCATCAACTTCTGATTTCCAGATTCCATGCACCATAACCTGTAACCCTTGATTCCCTGTGGATATCCCAGAAACACACACCTGTAGGCTCTAGGATCAAGTTTATCTGATTTCATATGAGCATATGCCGAGCATCCAAACACCTTTAATCCTGAGTAATCTGGAATCCTCCCATTCCATACTTCTTCTGGTGTTTTGAATCCCAGAGTTGATGTAGGAGATCTGTTTATCAGATAGCAAGCTGTGTTTATTATTTCTCCCCAAAACACCTTTGGCAACCCAGCATCAAGTAACATACACCTGACTCTTTCTAGGACAGTTCTATTGAATCTTTCTGCCACACCATTCTATTGTGGATTCATGGGAACTGTTCTGTGTCTGGTAATTCCCCTTTCACTACAGAAGGTATTAAACTCAGTAGATAGATATTCTAGGCCATTATTAGTTCTTAAATGCTTGAGTTTCTTTCCTATCAAGGTTTCCATTTGAAGCAACCATGTCTTGAATTTAGTGAAGGCATCACTCTTATTCCTTAAGATGAACACCCATACTTTCCTACTGAAATCATCAATTTCAGACATGAAATACTTTCTACCTCCATGAGTTTCAGTCCTGGATGGTCCCCAGATATCAGAGTGGACATAATCTAGAGGTTCTTGAGTAATGTGAATCCCTTTGGCATAAGGAAGTTTATGTGATTTACCCAATGCACATTTGTCACAGAACTCAAGTGTCTTATTCCCAAACTCTCCAATGATCCCTCTTCTGGAGAGTTCTTTCAGTCCTCTTTCACCAATGTGTCCCAATCTTTTATGCCATAGGGTTAGTTCATTATTAGCCAGAATATTCCCCACACTCCCAACCACTAGTTTTCCTATCAAAATAAACAGTCCATTGTGTTGTCTTCCCTTGATTACCAGTTTATTTCCTTTGGTTATGTGTAATTGGCCATCAACAGACTTAAACTCACACCCAGTAGCAATTAGAGATCCTAGGGAGATCAGATTTCTTTTAAGTCCAGGCACATACCTTACATTTGCAATTTGCCTGGTGACACCATCAAACATATTGATGTTTACTGATCCAGTGCCTTGAACCCTGCAGGATTGGTCATTTCCCAGCAGTACACACCCTCCATCTTCTTTCTTGAGGTTGTGGAACCATTCTTTGTGAGGACACATGTGGAATGAGCAGCCTGTATCCAGTACCCATTCCAACTCCATTTTTGATTCAGTAACATTCAAGACTTCTGGAATGTCTTCTCCATGTTCAACAGTGGTAGCTTCTCCACCATGGCCTTCTTTCTTCTTCACCTTTTGAGGGCAATCTTTCTTTAGATGCCCTACTTGCTTGCATTTGAAGCATTTTCTGTTCTCTGTCCAATCTCCAGGTTTCTTTGGAGCAGTATTGTCAGTCTTGTAACTCTTTGAGGTTTGGCCCTTCTTCTTTTGGTAATTCTTCTTGAAATTTACATTCAAACCTTCACCAGATTGAGTCACCTTCTTATCTCCTTGATTTTGTAGGCATTTGGTCTTCAAAGCAGTGATTATTGAGTCATAACTCAGTTTATCCTGCCTTCCAAACATCAAAGTGTCCTTGAACCCTTCCATGGAACTTGGTAGAAAATTTAATACCATTAAAGCTCTGTCATCATCCTCCATAGTTACTCCAAGATCTTCTAGTTCATCAAGAAGTTTAGAAAACTCATCCAATTGATCAGAAATATCTTTTCCATCCACCATTTTGAAGGCCAGTAACCTCTGTTTGAGAAACAGTTTATTTGACACAGACTTGGACTGATATAGTTCCTCCAACTTGGTCCAAGCCTCCATAGCAGTCGAGCATCTTGAAATCTCCCTCAATGGCTTATCTCCTCGACACAGGATGATCATACTCAGAGCCTTTTGATCCACCTTTGCATATTTAGGCTTCTCTATCTTTGTCCATTCATTTTCAGGCTTTAGTGCACCTACCAGCCCGTTTTGAACCAGAATTGCCTTCATCTTGATCTTCCAAAGATGGAAGTCATTTCTCCCTAAGAATTTCTCCACATCCATCTTCATTCCTGACATCTCTGCCTTCTTGTTGTGTGAGAAAGCTTCCCACATACGGTGCCATTTGTTATGAATCATTCCTACTCACATTCAAACAATACACAAATAGTAATGAATGAAAATCAACAGAGAAATCGGCCACAAGAAACCGAACAAAGATCAGGAAGAAGAAATGATGAACTCAGGGATTTTACGTGGTTCGATCAATGTGATCTACATCCACGGAGGTTCTATACACCTCAATTCACTCCCCTAATCAATCAATTACAAGAATTAATCCAGAAAACTAGAAACCCCAATTCACAGGCCGAATTGAGCTTAAGAACCCTAGCAATCTAATTCTCTTGATTGAGTAATGTTTACAGAGAGAAACCATGCCTTGTCCACTCCTTCAGATGTTCATCTACTAAACTCACAGCGTAAAGTCTTAATGACCAAGAAATCTCTTGTAAAACAATTTTTAGAAGCTAATATTCCCACTTGTCAACAAGTTAGGTTATTTGAGACAGATGTTGGAGATCCGTTATTGAGTGGTTGCCTGGAAAAGGACATCAGGAACTACAAATGAGATGTCCAAAGTGAGCTATTTGGACACGATGCCCAAACACTCATCCAACATTTTAAGATAGAGAAAGTAGGGTTAATATCAAAAAGCACCTTGTACTATACGCGTTTTATCATTAATTACCTGAACTTTTTTTACATATTGCAACATGTAGCTTGCGAATTTCTCCGTCTGCAATCCCGCGTCAAATTTTCTGGCAATTTTTTAAAAAAATTATTAAAAAAATAATTTAAAAATCATATATATTTTTTAAAAAAATAAAAATATTTCTAAAATTCTAAAATTTCACTTAAAGTATCTAAAAATTATTTAAAAATATTTAAAAATCATAAATTATAATAAAAATTATAAAAAATTCATTTAAAATATATGAAAAAATGTTGGAATTATTTTAAAATTTTCAATTTATCTGAAAAATATTTAAAAATCATAAAAATGTTTTTAAAATCTGAAAATTATTTATAAAATTATAAACATTCTTTTAAAATATATGAAAACTGTTAGAATTTTTTAAAATTTCAGTTTTATTAACAAGAATCTAAAAATCATATTATTTAAAAGATATGAAAATTATTTCTTAAATATTAAAAACACATTTAAAATATCTTAAAAACTGATGGAATTATTTTTAAATTTTTATTTTTATTAAAATAAACCAAAATAATAAATTAAAAATTAATAAATTTATTTCTACAACTCTAAAAATTCATTTAAAATGTCTAAAATTTTTTGGAATCATTTCTAAAATTTCAGTTTTATTTAAAGTATAAAAATCATAAAATTATTCAAATGGAAATGAAAAAGCTTTACTCTTATGAAAAAGACTTTTATTTTGAGATGTTGAGAATATTCTTCTAAGGGGTTCAACGTCATTTAACTTTCTTTTAACTGATTTTAATACGTTACGTCGAGGTTTTAAGTTCAATTCATGGGTTTTATGGGTTTTGACAAATTCGTACACAAAAGCAGCTGCTTGAGTTGATTTATTCACATTTCATTTAAATTCGTACATAAAACCACATAACTCCAAATCATGGATTTCGTAAGTTTGACAAAATCAATTTGCAATGACCGAATTTTCTAGTTGCATTATTTTATTTGAATTGAGTAAAAATATATTAGTTGCATCATTTTGTACACATTTTACTTGTAATTATTTTTATTACACTTGCATAATTATTGATCTTTATAAGTAATGGTATGAATTAATATTTTTAAACGGATCGTGATACATAAATTTAATTAGACAATACTTAGATGCTATATTACCCAATGATAAGAGAAGCCTACATTTTTATGGTAAGCCCCCTCCACAATATTTCCCAAAAAACAATGGCCAAATTCCATGGTTTTATGCCCACAATCTTGGCCCAAAAACTTCAATTTATGTTTAAAGCATAGTACCCACCTATGCTAAGATAAATATTCTATATTGTAGGACTAAAAGAAGTTGAAGTAGAAGGGGACTCCTGTCTAGAGAAGGAATATACGACCAACTAGCCGTACACACTTCTAGGTGGGTAACTCTATGTGGCTATTTTATGTTGTCTACTTATTTTTCATGCAAATTATTGTTATAATGGTTTTTTACATGAATGTTGCTTACGCCTATGTTTATGTGACGAGTGTGTGAAATTTATGTGAAAATTATGTGGAATTTATGTAAAGTTATGAGTAAAACCATATTATGTGTATTTTATACGGGTAATACCTTACTAGCTATGTTAGGACTGCGGGTAACACCGTACAAATCCTCGGGTCGCTCCCGAATATCCTATGCTTTTCAAAAACTTTACGGGTAAACCGTATATGCTATGCTTTTCAAAAACCTTACGGGTACAACCGTACATGCTATGCTTTTAAAAAACCTTACGGGTACAACCGTACATGCTATGCTTTTCAAAAAACCCTTATGGATACAACCGTACATGCTATGCTTTTCAAAAAAACCTTACGGGTAAAACTGTACATGCTATGCTTTTCAAAAATGTTACGGGTACAACCGTACGTGCTATGCTTTTCAAAAGTCTTACTGGTAAAACCGTACATGCTATGCTTTTTAAAAACCTTACGGGTAAAACCGTATACGCTATGCTTTACGGGTAAAATCGTACACAATTATGTGTACGGGTAAAACCGTACATGCTATGCTTTTCAAAAACCTACGGGTAAACTCGTATATACTATGCTTTACGGGTAAAATCATACACGATTATGCTTACGGGTAAAACCGTATATGATTATGCTTACGGCTAAAATCGTTTATGATTATGCTTACAGGGTAAAACCGTATATGATTACGCTCTACGGGTAACTCCGTACATGTTATGGATCGAAAGATCACCCTCGGGTCGCTCCCGAATATATTATGCTGCTCGAGCGGGGTAACACGTGTCCCACCTATGTGCTCCTATGTGTATCTATATAGTATGTATATATGTGTATATTTATTTTAGTTTAGATTCCAACATGTTTTCGGATGTGTTTTATGTGTTGATGGTATATGCATTATTTATGTAATTGTCCATTACTGCAATTCTTTGTATAACATCTAAGTGGGCAAAGCATATCCTAATTAATAAAATATAACTCTAAAAAATAATTATGATCGGATGAATGAGATGATGACACATGGCTTTCCAGATCAAGAAAGTGTGTTTGGGTGGGAAAATATAAAATTGTCGATAAATAGTAGAGGGTTTTGCTTTCAAGTCTCATTCCCCCCATTTTAAAATAAATACCCAAAATAATTTCTGGTAAAAAAAGTTGGATTTCAAAAGATAATATTCCGTTTTATATGTCAAAATAAAATTTAGTTTTGTTATTTTCGCAAATAAAGTACTTATTATTGGACAAGTTAAATCAACGGTAAAAGAAATTGTATAAACGTGAATTTATAGTTTTAGAATGTAGTACGTTGATATAATTGTTGGAAACAAAAGTTGTACGATTTTTATTTTCTTTTTTTGAATAAGAGAATCTTATTACTCAAAATTCTTGATGTACAAGATTCTCAACCCAAAAACGTATATCTGACTCAACCTAAACAGAGGGATCGACAAAAGTAAAAGTCAACACCATTATAATCTTTAGGCATGAGAAATTGTGTAAAAGTCATGCTCATACACGAGCCTCTTAATCTAATCCACAATAATTCAAAGAAGTCACTTGCTCCGTGGCTGCATGAACAACAAGCAAGGAATCTGTATTTGAAAAATTGATAGGAAATTGTGTACGCTTGTTTTTATAAGAGGGGGGAGAGAGACAGAATATGAATGGGGGATCTATTAGCGTATTATTGATTAATCCAAGTTTCGAACCTAATATATACTTTCCTTATTTCATAGAGATAGTCCTTCTTTTTAGACCTTTTGAAAAGATAACTCAGTTAAAACATATATATAACTGTAACGACCCGAATTTCTAGTTGCATCATCTTATTTGATTTATGCGAAACTACACGAGCTGCATTATTTTTTGTGTGCATTTTTACTTGTTTTAGTTATTTTCTTACACTTGCATAAATTATTATTTTTCATAATTAATGGTATGAATGGGTCGGGCAAACAAGAGTTTAACTAGACAGCACTTAGACGTTACATTACCCAATGATAAAAGAGAAGCCTACATTTTTTATGGTAAGCCCTCTCCATATGATTACTAATCCAAAACCAATGACTAAATTCCATAGTTTTATGCCCACAATATTGCCCAAAATCAATGGCTAAATCCCATGGTTTTATGCCCACAATATTGCTCAAAACCAATGGCTAAATTCCATAGTTTTATGCCTACAATATTGCCCAAAATCAATGGCTAAATCCCATGGTTTTATGCCCACAATATTGTTCGAAACCAATGACTAAATTTCATGATTTTATGACCACAATATAACCAAAACTAGCAGCCGATACCATGGTTTTATTCCCACGGTTTTGTGCTTCGTAGGTCTATAAATAGAGGTGAGAAAGCCTTCATTCCATCACCTTCTCCCACCAAAATATAGCTTGAAGTCTTCCTTTCTTCTCCCATAAAGCATAGATGGTAAGTCTTCTCTTTTTCCCTCTCAAATTTTCCATCCCCAGCCACCAAAATCCGGCGAAATTGCGGAAAACTGACCCGATAATTTTTTAGGCTCGTCGGATCAGCTACTGCCCCATTTTCATTTTCATCCATTTATAAAAATCCATATTTTTCTTATATAATATGATAGGGCTCGGCGAGAGGATTCCGGAACAGTTTTCGGAATCACAATTGGAGCTCTAGAACTCTGGTTATGACCGGTCAAAGTTTAGGCGAAACTCATATGACCGAACCACTTTCAAGGAGCCATAACTTTCTGTTCCGAAGTCCGATTTATTTGTGGCTGGTCATTCTAGAAAGCTCTCGTCAAGAGCTTTCCGTAGCCATATCCCAATTAAAATTCCGACGACCGAGTCGCCGGAATAGTTTGGCCAAAGTTGCTGCAGAAGTTCATGTACCATCTTTTGAAAATTAGATATTCTTTAGGGGCTAAATGCAATTTTTGAGTTTTTCAATTCTGCCCCTAGTCAAAGTCAGTCTTTTTGAAAGTCAAGCAATCCATGTATTTACGAAAATTATTTTTTACAAAATTGCCACTCTTTTTCTTGAAATTACAACAATGCCACTAGACTTTCAAAGTATCACAAAATTATCATTTTTAATCTGATTCGACTCAAACCAATTGCTAAAGAACCTAAATTCTAAAATCGACAATTTTACGTAAAAATATTTGAATCTGAAATATTTTATGAAATTGCAAAATCATCCATCAACTTTTATAAAATCACAATTTTGCCCCAAAGCTTCAATTTATGTTTAAAGCCTAGTACCCACCTATGCTAAGATAAATATTCTATATTGCAGGACTAGAAGAAGTTGAAGTAGAAGAGGACTCCTGTCTAGAGAAGGACTATACGACAAACTAGCTGTACTTAGTTCTAGGTGGGGAATCTCTATGTAGCTATTTTTTATGTTGTCTACTTGTTTTCATGCAAATTATTGTTATAATGGCTTTTACATTAGTGTAGCATACACCTATGTTTATGGGACAAATATGTGAAATTTATATGAACTTGTTTGAAATTTATGTGAAGTTATGGGTAAAACCCTATTATGTGTATTGTATACGGGTAATACCGTACTAGCTATATTAGGACTGCGGGTAACACCGTACAAATCCTCGGGTCGCTTCCCGAATATGCTATGCTTCTCTAAAACCTTACGGGTAAGACAGTACATGCTATGCTTTTGAAAAACTTTACGGGTAAAACCGTATATGCTATGCTTTTAAAAAACTTTACGGGTAAAATCACACATGCTACGCTTTTCAAAAACCTTATGAGTAAAACCGTACATGCTATGCTTGTAAAAAGAACTTTAGGGACCGTATATGTTATGCTTTTCAAAAATCTTACGGGTAAAACCGTACATGCTACGCTTTTCAAAAACCTTACGGGTAAAACCATATATGCTATGCTTTTCAAAAATCTTACGGGTAAAACTGTACATGCTACGCTTTTCAAAAACCTTACAGCTAAAATCATATATGCTATGCTTTTCAAAAATCTTACGGGTAAAACTGTACATGCTATGCTTGTCAAAAACCTTATGGGTAACACAATACATGCTATGCTTTTCAAAAACCTTATGGGTAAAATCGTACATGCTATATTTTACGAGCAAAACCATACACGATTATGCTTACGAGTAAAACCGTATATGATTATGCTTACGGGTAAAACCGTATATGATTATGCTCTACGGGTAACACCGTACATGTTATGGATCGAAAGATCATCCTCGGGTCGCTCCCGAATATGCTATGCTGCTCGAGCGGGCCAACACGTGCCCCACCTATGTGCTCCTATGTGTATCTATATAGTATGTATATATGTGTATATTTATTTTAATTCAGATTCCAACATATTTTTGGATGTGTTTTATGTGTTGATGGTATATGCATTATTTATGTAACTCTCCGTTATTACAATTTCTTGTATGACATCTAAGTGGGCAACCGAGTGAACCCACGGGGTGTTTTCCAAACGCTCACCCCCTAACATTTCAGGGACCAAGGCCGATGTGGAGAACTAACACGGATAGCATGGCCCTGCACCACTCCAACTCACGGAATTTCAAAGTAAAGTTTATTTTCAATCATAATAGTTTTTCAAAGGTGATATTTCAACTGTTTATTTATTTAAATGAAGATATATTTAGTTGATGAAAAAGTATTTGAAGATTGTCCTTTAAAGTTTGAAAGTGAACTTATGTTTCTTAAGAAAAGAGCTTCCATCAAAGTATATTTTGTTGTTGATATTCATCCAACGATATGAAGTTACTTTTATAACTCAAATTTCTATTTAAAATTTATTATTTACAAAAAAAAAATGAAAATATATCCTCAAACAAAGTTTGTAGCGCCCCTTTCCCTGAAGCTTCTTCTTTCCGAAAACGGGACGTTACAATAACTCTACTAAATAATTAATTAAAATTATCATTTATTTAAATAAATGTATAACAGACTTTCTGACTAATTTCTCAGTTTTGTAATTGATATGTATTGAGTAGTAGAAAACGACAATCATGAATCACCTGAATACAACCATACATTGATACTTATTTCAATTTTCGCAACCAACCAATTATATATAATTGTGGGTGGATTTGCTAGTTTGTATTTTTTAATGTGATTGTTAGATTTCACAATAGCCATGTGTTTACCAACTATTCTAATTAAATTTGTAATCTAAATATGTAAATTTGTGTATATATCAGTATTTGATGTACTCATTGAATTGTAATCTTGGTTCAACCCATGTATTAACTTAGATGATTTCCATGAGGACATGATCCATCTGCTTAATAATTGACTACTTTCTCACGAAATTGAAAATTATGACTTTAATTATTCATAAATGCTCTTTAAAAGTTTTGTTATGGGAATTTCTAATTAAACTTATATACTTGATACTTTTAGAAATTGAGTATTAATTTGTTAAGTATGATGACATGATAATTTCCATGATAATAAAAATTCATGGACTATACCAAATTAGTGTAAATCAATTGCATGATAAAGTATTTCCACAGAGTACCAAAAATTGTGATATATGGTTTTGAAATCTAATTCATAAGAAAATGACGAAACCAACTCATTTTGACTTTGTGATATTAGACTCAAAGGAAATTTAGTAACACTATTTAGTTTTTTATGTTGAAGCTACATCAACAGAAAGTGCTACTTCCACAATCATATCATTCACCAGCCCAAGAACAAAGAATCGTCTGACAAAGTCAAAATCTATGCTCTAATGAAACTAAGGCAATAATAGAGGACTCTGAAAATGTGCTTTAGTTAAAAGATACTCGATGAACTGTGGGTTGCCATACAGAAATTTTGGAATAATAAACAACTCTTTACTTTTAGAATCAATTATTTTGTGGAAAGAAATTCACTTACTAGACTATAAAAGGGTCAATGACTTTAATAATGACATGTTGTGCCTAAAACAAATCTCTCTTTCTGTGTGAAGAAATCCTAGAAGATGGTATGATACAGAAAAATCTCTTTATTTTCCTACTCCTGTACTTATATTAGAGAACCTGTATAGGCTAGAGTATGAAATAAAAGAATTACAATATTCAATTATGTAATCAACTAATGCAAGTAGCTCAGAGGCATGATCAGTTTCTTTTGAAAAATAATATAAAACGCGTTGGGATAAAGAAAATTCCCTAGCCTAACTATGGCGAAGTAATTAGTGAAAATAACCTCCAAAGCAAATGACATAGGATGTGTCTATTCCTACAAACATGGTAATAATACACCAAAAAATAAGAGATGTAGGAATCGTAAAGGCATTCCAATGTGTCTACCCCAAATGGGCATGGTGGTTATGACAACAAGGTACAAAATACACCTTGAAATCCTATGAACAAAAGGGAAATTGTTGGTAATGAATTTTACTTGAGTGTAGAACTACTACACATTTGTATAAAAATTGCTAGAGCGGTTAATATAAGAGATAGAGGAAGTCAAAAGAACAAAGAGTCGCTATAAAAGAAGAAGATCGTTATGTCTACCTCATGATTGTGGTTTCAAGTGTCAATAAGTACTTTGCTGGTTTTATGAAAATATATTACTTATTGTTTCAAGAAATTTGTAAACGTGTATACATATTCATCTGTGAGTATAATGATTAGGCGGTCGTTGCATCACAAGTACTAAAAGGGCGAGGAGCTGTCAAATTCTAAATGCCTAATGGCATAATGGTTAAAGTTACAAAAGCTCTGCATTGGTCAAGAGTTATCTGAACTTTATTAAATAAAGATATTAGTGTTAAAGATTATTATTCATACACTAAGTAGTGAGAATGGAAATAAATATATTATGATAGTTCTAATGAATGTGAAAGAAAGCACATCTTAGAGGTATTAATGAGTCGGTCTAGTGGAATGTACTCCACTACTATGATGATCGTTGGATAAAAAATTGTTATCCAAAATGAACTTTGGGACACTGATTCATAAATGCTTTTGTATAATAAATTTAGACATCCAAGTAATGATATGATGATCTTTCTTTAAGAAATTATATGTACATTTTTCCTTTAAATGGGATGAAAAATCTGATATGATGTACAACGTCAGTCCTAATTTTATTATAACACAATCAATGCTTTCTTAAGTACTAGAAGCACGGCCAACATCTCATTATGTCTCATTAATTATTTTAAAGGCACATCACTCGTTCTGCCAAGCTTATTACTTAATGAAAGGTAGGATCGATACATTCCTATGCAAAATATATAAGTCAAAGCATTCTATTCTTATAAAAGAACACAATATAATATATGTGGACCAATCAAACCGGAAAGCGGGTCATTAAAGTATCTATGATTCTGGTAAATGTTTTGACACTCTAATTGATCATCATATTATTGTCCACAATAAATGTTGCATTTGAAAAACTCCTATAAGGGCTCACCAGCCTCACTCTATAAAGTCTATTAGACTTATTAACTCTAGAGAGTTCTCATCACAAGAATTTGATGATTATTGCATGTCACTCAGGATCAATGTAGAACATCCTTCAACCCAGATTCATACACAAAAATGGTCTCACAGAAGCCACCATCAAAAGGATATGATGGAGTCCAGATTATTGGAAATGCGTACTAAAATAAGCATATGACATGGACTTATGCAATATCGCATCAACTTTACGTTCTTCTTCTCAGACCCACTATTAATCAACAATTTATGTGTACCAGTTGGTAACTGGATTTAGCCTGATATTTTTACATTTACATGTACAATATATGTGCCTAATGCGCCCCAAATCGCATCAATTTGAGTCTGTAAAGACGATTAAGTATTCATATTGGATATGAATTTCCAACTCACCCGCTATTTAAAACCTTTGACATGTGAGATCTATTTACCGCTAGACTTGTGAGTCGTCACCTCAATAAGATAATCTTCCCATCATTAAGAAAAAAGGATATTATAAGGGAACGATAGGAAGTATTTCCCAATATGTCTCATTAGGATCCCCACACTTCGTAATGTAAAAGTGAAGTAAAATGAGTTATCGATCTTCGAAGTATAAAAGATTTGATGAGAAGTATTACTCTCATATTATCTCTGATTAATTATGTCCATGAATCATCACTAGAGGACGCTCCGAAGTTTAATATTATTCTAGAGATAATGAGAGTGCATGTGAGTTAATGGAAAGATCTTTCATGTGCATTGATGATGTATACATTGTTGTTCAATGAACCATAGAGAATGATGATATCAAACCACGCTCTATTGTAAGATATGAACAAAGAGCATATTGGCCTATATGGAATCAATCCAGGAAGAACTTGATCCTATGACAAAGCGATAAACAGTGTTGGTAGTGCTAGCCTCACCAAGTGTAAAGCCTGTAGGACATAAAATAGGTTTTGTCAGTAAGCGTTGTGAGAAAAATAAAGTCCTGATATACAAGTTCACCTTGAAAAACGAGATTTCTACAACGTCGTGGAATTAACTATGAGAAGATATACTCTCCCACAGTGGACGTTACAACATCCTACGAATAAGTTTCCAAATGATTGAAAATGCAGCATAGTAATGTGGTTACAACATATTTCTTTGGTGATCTTGTTTTAGAGATATATAAAAGTGTCTGATGGACTTCTATTGCCCAACTCAAGTTACTCTAAAACACGGAGTGCATTTACAGTATTAGATTGTGATAGGGATAACCCGATCACTTCGGGTCGGACTCATACTTTGGCCCACTGACCGGCCCAGCACGCGTAGGCCCAGCAGGTCCGAAAGCACGCGTCGGTCCAGTAGCATACGCTGGCCCAACTTATGGCCTGTTCCGCGACTCAAGGCCCATTCCCAACTGCCATGCAGATTTTGTGGGTCAGATTATAGGGATTTAGTTAGGGTTTTGATTTGATAGTATAAATAGGAGAAAAGAACTCTGAATTAGGGTTCGCACTCTGTGTACTGAATTACTCCGTGTAAACTCAACATTCTAGTAAAAGAAACACCTCGGCAAGAGGGATTTTCTGCCCGTGGACGTAGATCTCCGGATCGAACCACGTAAATCCTGTGTTTTTACATTCTGTTTGCGTAGATTATTGTTTCATTGTGTGGTTACCGGATTGCGCTTTATCAAGTGGCGCCGTCTGTGGGAACCATAATCGCCGCCGCCAGGCCGCCCTCCGCCGTCTCGGCATCATAACCGCCGCCGCCAGGCCGCCCTACGCCGTCTCGGCATCATAACCGCCGCCGCTAGGCCGCCCTCCGCTGTCTCGGCATCATCAACGCCGCCGCCAGGCCGCCCTCCGCTGCCTCGGCATCATCACCGCCGCCGCCAGGCCGCCCTCCGCTGTCTCGGCATCATCACCGCCGCCGCCAGCGTCCACACCGCCGAGCCTCCTAAGACCGGCCTCGATCCACCGCCACTCGATCCTCATCCAATTCCGGGTAATACAATTACTGTTCATGTTGATGAGTCTGTTTATCTGGAGCGTGTGAAATTCTTCAAATCTTACACTATGAATGTTCAAATCTACTGCTGATAGAGATAGAATAGCTCGTTCCAACCATGCTGGATTGCAACACGGCCGTGTCACACAAACGACACGGCCGCGTCAAAATCATGCTGAGGAACCAGTTTTTTGGTTCAACAGCAACACGGCCGTGTCACGCAAACGACACGGCCGCGTCAATAAGTTTCTCAAAACGAGAAACCATGCTGGATTGCAACACGGCCGTGTCACACCAACGACACGGCCGCGTCAAAATCATGCTGAGGAACCAGTTTTTTGGTTCAACAGCAACACGGCCGTGTCACGCAAACGACACGGCCGCGTCAATAAGTTTCTCAAAACGAGAAACCATGCTGGATTGCAACACGGCCGTGTCACACAAACGACACGGCCGCGTCAAAATCATGCTGAGGAACCAATTTTTGGTTCAACAGCAACGCGGCCGTGTCAGCCTTAGAACACGGCCGTGTCATAATCATTTCCCAAACACCAATTGAAGAGGTTATTCGCGTCTCGTCTCCGGACAATCAATTCTCTCCCCCGATCCGTCCGGGGAGATTCGCGTCTCGTCTCCGGACAACTAAACCTCCGTCTTCGGACAATCAAATCTCTCCCCCGATCCGTCCGGGGAGATTCGTGTCTCGTCTCCGGACAACTAAACCTCCGTCTTCGGACAATCAAATCTCTCCCCCGATCCGTCCGGGGAGATTCGCGTCTCGTCTCCGGACAACTAAACCTCCGTCTTCGGACAATCAAATCTCTCCCCCGATCCGTCTCCTCCGGGTCCTACGGGATTCTGTTATTCCTCGGCCTTGAGCTCCGGCTCTCTCCCCTCCGCGGGCCCTTGAATGTCACGAACTTAGGCCACTCCGGCAGATGTGTTAAAGCTGTGTAGAAAGCCTCCTACACACCGGTCTCCGCTGCCACTTCCCGCTCCTTGGCCCAACGATGGGTCTCGCACTGGATGGCATCTTCCCCCGGGGAGATACCTCAGCTCCACCCCGGTTACAACCGAATCGCCCGAATAATACAGGCTCAGTCCGGTTTATGGGAAATCGCACAGCGTGTCACTTCACCTCTCTCTCTCATGATGGCGCCGCCAATCACATCAACCTTACTCTTCGCCAGGAAGATTTAAATTACACTCCGGCGCTCCTCTCATTTTGGCTAAGCTACTGCACTCCGGTGTTCTCTTTACCTCGGTCATAATACTACACTCCGGTGTATCTTCCACCGCGGTCATTCTACCACACTCCGGTGTCCTCTCCGTTTTGGCCAGAATAATCACCCCGGTGTACCCTCCACCTCGGATAAACTACTACACTCCGGTGTCCTCTCCGTTTTGGCCAGAATAATCACCCCGGTGTACCCTCCACCTCGGATAAACTACTACACTCAGGTGTCCTTTCCGTTTTGGCCAGAATAATCACCCCGGTGTACCCTCCACCTCGGCCACGTTGTCACGTCGCGTTCTTCGCTTTTGAGAAGTTCGGTGTCTCACTATATGCCCCGTGCACCTCGACCTAGCTCGGCGCTGCGTCCGCCAATCACTCCGCAGAGTCCCGGGGACGCGGATAAATTCGATCCTTCGTAGACACTTTGGCCCGCCAGCGACCCCGGTCCTTCTTACTTACGGTTCCACCCCGGTGACAACCGAAGCTCCTACCTCGCTCCGGCTGGGGGGGGGGGGGGCATCTGATAGGGATAACCCGATCACTTCGGGTCGGACTCATACTTTGGCCCACTGACCGGCCCAGCACGCGTAGGCCCAGCAGGTCCGAAAGCACGAGTCGGTCCAGTAGCATACGCTGGCCCAACTTATGGCCTGTTCCGCGACTCAAGGCCCATTCCCAACTGCCATGCAGATTTTGTGGGCCAGATTATAGGGATTTAGTTAGGGTTTTGATTTGATAGTATAAATAGGAGAAAAGAACTCTGAATTAGGGTTCGCACTCTGTGTACTGAATTACTCCGTGTAAACTCAACATTCTAGTAAAAGAAACACCTCGGCAAGAGGGATTTTCTGCCCGTGGACGTAGATCTCCGGATCGAACCACGTAAATCCTGTGTTTTTACATTCTGTTTGCGTAGATTATTGTTTAATTGTGTGGTTACCGGATTGCGCTTTATCAGATTGAAATTCTCACATTGATAAACAATATGAACGAAATTGGTATACCCGTCTGAGTGACTACTTGATTGGTAAGGGAAAGAATAATTAACTTTACATTTGTGCATTTATAAAGAAAATAAGTTAGAATTCTCAATTATAACAAAGTATGTCGATGATATGGACATAATCGGTACTCTTAAAGAAATAAGAGAAACTGTGAGATAGTTGATATCCGAAAGTGAGATAAAGAATCATGAGAAAACTCAATATTGTCTATTGAACTAGAAGATTGAGTTTGTGAAAATTAATTCCTTAGTTTGAATATATCCAAAAGATTATCTAGCGATTTGACATGGATAAAGTGCAATTTGTTAGCATTCCTATGATTGGTTGAGTATGGACATAAGGAAAGATACATTTGCGTTTAAAGGAAATGACAAAGTGCTATTGGGAGCTAAAATTCCTTAATCAAGTGAAATGTGTGCATTTTG
This sequence comes from Ajuga chamaepitys, assembly GCA_958295605.1. Taxonomy (NCBI): domain Eukaryota; kingdom Viridiplantae; phylum Streptophyta; class Magnoliopsida; order Lamiales; family Lamiaceae; genus Ajuga; species Ajuga chamaepitys. The sequence goes on from OY282495.1 coordinate 36,897,268, forward strand.
TACTAATCTCAATGCACTCAACCAAATATTATTTTCTCAAAGAACTTGTTAGCTATATTTTATTCAGGACAATACAATTTCACTGGAATGATATCGCAAAGTATTCTTATATCTAAAAGAAGCCACTTGACATGAATTTGTTCTTCCCATATTAGAGGCATGAGAGAATACAAATGAAATTGTAAACTCTAAAGGAAAATGTCAAATGCTCTCATACGAAGAGAAAAAAAATGACTACAAATGAAATTGTAGCTCTTAAAGAAATGTTGAAACTAACCCCTTCTTTGAAACACCAAAAATACTTTAGCTGATTCGGATTGATGTGGTTATCTCAGTGACCCATGTAAAGGTCATTACTAAAATGGTTGTGTACTGCCATGAGGAACACAAGGACATCTTGGAGATCAACCAGACAAACAGGCATAGCTACTTCATCAGATCATTCAGATACCATTATCCTATATGTAGCAGTTTATGAGTATTTAGGATTGAAGGTTTTCATCACAGACATGCACAAGAGGCTTGTGACTTGAGTCGTACCAGTGAAGACCTACTGATATTTATGAAGACAATACAGTTTACTACAAAGAGATGGAACTAGACTACATTAAACATGATAATATGAAGCATATATCACCAAAAACTTTCTACAACCAACAATCACATAATATCCTCATGATTATGTGAAATTGATGAGATCGAGATTTTTAAAACTTTCTTGATAGATGCACATATTAAGCGAGATGTGTAGACTTCAGGGGGAGTTTCAACATAAGTGTGTTGCAATCTTTTTTTTCCTTCGACCAAAATTTATTTTTCCTACTGGATTTTGTTACTTGACAAGATTTTTAACGAGGCAACAAGTTATGCACCAGTTCCCTTTTGACTTGGTACAAGGGAGAGTGTTGGAGGAAAAACACAATTAATATACCTTCGTCAAAAGTAACTAACGATGGATAATTTAGGTATTCACTAAATATTAATATACCCCTGTATTTGACACCGTATAATGAAGATATTTAATGAATAAAATAATTCTAATTGTTCTGCGCTTCTATTTATGTTTTGTACAACATATATAAATTATTTTGTTAGGTTTATTTATTTGTATGACAATTTCTAAAATGCCAACAATTTTAGAAGGAGCGACATTTTTTAAAAGTAGAAGTCAGACATTCTCAGCGAATATATAATTTCATGTCTAGTAATTAATTCGTTTATCCAACTAAATGAGGAAATCTGGCAATTAAATTTGCAATAAGATTTTGTATTATGTAATCGAGGACAATGACGAGAAGATGACCACACCCGATGTTCATCTCTTTCTTACCATTTGACTTGAGTAAATATATTTTTCATGTCTACTAATTAATTCGTTTATCTCAACTAAATGAGAAAATCAATTTGCAATAAGATTCTGTATTAGGTTAAAAAATGGTTTTAGATTCTTCACAAGAAATCGAAAACAATGACGAGAAGATGACCACACCCGATGTTCATCTCTTTGACTCTCTCTCTCTCTACTTTTTCCAGCGCCTTAAGTAGTTGCCTTGCCACCCATTTTTCTTTCGTTTTCATTTCCATCTTCCTTAGGCAGAAATGAGGGGAAATGGAGATGAAGAAGCTGATATTGATCGGCTACCTACCGATTTATTGGCCCATATATTTTCTCTATTCACTTCCTTCAGAGACTTGGCTCAGTGAGTTGATTAATTTGCGTATTCTTCTTCTGTTTTCTCTTTGAATTTCAATTATATTTGTTTACACGCACAGGGCGAGCAGCGTGTGTAGAAAATGGAGGCAGGGAGTGAAGGAGTCTCTGGCTAGGCGGGAAACGCTGAGTTTCTCCGGCTGGAAAATGGATGATGAATCAACCACGCGACTTGTTCATCTAGCTTATAGCCTCAAGGACCTCGACATGTACTCTTTCTTATTCTTCTCCATTACCTAATTTTTTCAATATGTTTATATTCAGGTACTAACTCTAAATTCTCTTGTACTTGTAATCAACATTCGTTCAAGCACTCTATTTTGGAATAAAATGAATTTTTGTGTTGAGAGAGAGAGACTATCACTTCTATTGTGATTATTCATGAGTTCATCTAGTACCCTTTTAGAATTGTATATAATGGATGATCGATCATATATTACATCTTGCTTTTCTTGGATTCTGATTTGCAGTTGGGTGAAGTGGAAATTATGTTCACGGAACTTAAATTATTATGGCCACTCGTATGTAAAACTTGCTATTTTTGAAAATATTCTGCCGTGTGCATAGTTTATATGCTGATTTTTATAATTTGTCTCTCTTGTTAAGTAAAAAAAAAAAAAGGAAAAAATGTAGACAGAAAAAGAACCCGCATCCGTTGCAGATGCATTACTTTTAATTACTAATCAAGTGTGCACACGGAATGTGTAGATCAAGGAGTCGTTGGGGCTGCCAAATTACTGATTATGGACTGAAGCAATTATCCATGGCAAAATGTATTGGCAATTTGTCTTCAGTTTCTATGTGGGGTTCAACAGGAATTACAGATAAGGGAGTTATTCAACTGGTATGCCATCACAATTTTCATTTCTTTTTATTTCCTAAATATTATAAAAAATCATGTGTTGTTAGGAGTAAATACATGTGCACATATTGAATGTTGTGTTATGGAGGAGTATTTAGTGCTTAAAAGATATTATTCTAGGGTTAACACTTGAGAGAATTATATTTGCAGGGAAATTATTCTCTTATACTCTTAGCTTTCTAATATCCAATAAAAATGTGATCAACCTGCGGACGCAGCATATTAGATGCGTTCCCACCATTCCATGAATCTGTGTTTATTTGCTAGAACAACTTGTCATTTCGTTAGAAAGGAATAATCTGGAGTAACATTTCGAAATGACACAAAATTCAGAATTTCACTTCAATTCTGAAGGTTTAGGGTCTCCAAGATCTGATTCAGTTTGCTTTACTCCAAAAGAAGTTCTACTTGTTCATTACAAGGGATGTTCGCCACTACTTTCGAGTTTGATGAAGTGATTAATGTAAAGATTGTACCAAAATCACTTAAAAATAAAAAGTAGGGAGTTTTTGAGAGTACAAGTGTTTTATAGAAAAGTCAGAGGTAGGGGTGTTTTCTTAAATAAGAACTTAATTTGTTGATTTTACATTCAAAAAAGTATATGGAGGACAAAATGTAAAGGAAGTTTTCATTAAAAAAAGTGTATGGAGGACAAAATCTAAAGGAAGTTTCATTTTCATATTTACAAGAATTCCAGAAGCATGACAAACTAGCTTGGAGATTCTACTGAATTTGGTTTCAGCTAGCTCTTTCTTCAGCAGAAGATGCAGATGCAAACACTCCATTATATTTTAGCTTTTCCCAGACTAGCTGAAAAGCACTTGCAAAAAGCAAGTGCAACACCCCCTAAGTCTGGACACCAAGGGATTGCATATTGTTCTTTGTCAATTTTGAGTTATTTTTTCTCCTACAGATTTCAAGAGCTGCTTCACTAAATCACCTGAACGTCGGTGGTACATTTATTACGGATGCATCCCTCTTCGCCATTGCAGATAGTTGTCCTCATCTCAAGGTATCATTATCTTGTCTTGGAAACTTTTCTGATCAGTGATAAATGTGTTAATTTACCGAAAGTAATGCACTGTTTGAAGCTTACAAACATACCTTATGCAGACTATTGGTTTGTGGGGTTGCCGTCATGTGACTGAGAATGGGCTAGTTGCTCTGGTGAACAAATGCCGTAAACTTGAGTCTATTAACGTTTGGGGGATGAGAGTGCCGCTCGACTGCTTTGTGGGTCTACTCACAATTAGCCCAGCTCTACAAATACACCCCAAAGGAGTGCTGTTGAATGAGGAACCAGCTTACCATGCATGGCCTGTCTATTGAATTTGAGAACCACACTCTGTTGTGTAATGTAATTATCTGTATTCATTGATTCAAGAAAATAAATTAAAAAAATTGTTTAGCTTCCAGTTTATGGGGGTTGCTTATATTCAATTGCTTTGTAAACTTGTTATTGGTGGTTTACTGTGGAGATGAGTGTTCAAAGAAGTTGATGAATATATAAGGTCAAACAAGATCGATTTATATGTTACTTTAAGCAGTTTGCAAGTTAAAGCCACTATAAGCACATGTTACAGCTTTTCCTTGTGTTTGCATTAATTTGCTTTCGCAGCTGGATATTTTTATTTTGGGAAAAATGAAATTTTGGTCCTCTATTGCAATGTTGGTCCCTTCGAGAAGCTTGTTCATATTTAGTTTCCTAATTTAATTTTTTTCGCTATTTAAGAATAAATTTGGCTGCATGTTTTTTAAGTTGCCGGAGTAAAACATGTGAGCAGGCATATCAACACCGATCCGTCTCGGCCCAATACATTTGGGGCATATCAACTCCTACTTGTTCGAGAACGGGATAGGTCATTCTCATCACGAGTCAGATCGGGTTGCGGGTCTCATTAGCGGTCCTATATATATTATATATAATTAAAATTTTAAAATATATACATATATTATGTTATATTATATATATACATATATATATACAAAAATATAAATATATATAATATATATATTATACATAAAATTATATATATAGATACATACACTAGTAGTTTTTTCGTGTGATTCACGATTTGTAAATGTAAATGAATAAATAATAAGAATTTATATGTTTATATAATTTTAATATAATAAAATATTACAATCAATACATAATAAAAGATGAAAAAGTATATCTTAATGAAAGAATAGTCAATGAAAAGTATTAAAAATTACAAATATATAAATTTGCATAATAAGTTATAGAATATTCATATTTGTTTTCTTAATATATGAATATCTCTAGCATCCTTGTATGGGGGTGGTAATGTTGATCATTTTGTACAAATGATGAGTGTGTATATGTATATTTAAATTTTAGGGTTTATTACCAAAATCAACCTGTAGTATGATCCTTTTTTCCACTTGCAACCCAACGTTCAAAAAGCTTCTCAATTCAACCCCTAGTAATCGGGATTTTTCGATAACAACCTATACTTGAATTTATTGTTTTTTTTCCAGCCAATTAACCGCCACGTGACTTGCACGTGTGTTTTGGATGACAAACTTGTAAATTTCGTGAAGTTTATGATATAGCCTTTGCTAATTATCCCTCTGATAGGGATAACCCGGTTACTTCGGGTCGGGTTAATCCTGAGCCCACTTACTAGCCCAGCAAACACGTCAGCGAGCGCGAAGGCCCAGGCCCAACAGGCCTGGCAATACGCAGTCTGTTCCGCGAATCAAGGCCATGATCTTTTCCCAACTACCATGCAGATTTGGTGGGCAAGATTATAGGGATTTAGTTAGGGTTTTGGTTTAGTAGTATAAATAGGTGAAAAGAACTCGGAATTAGGGTTCGCACTTTCTACTTTGGAATACGCTCTGTAAACTCAACATTCTAGTAAAAAGAAACACCTCGGCGGTGGCCGTTTTTTGCCCGTGGACGTAGATCTCCGGATCGAACCACGTAATTCTTGTGTGTTTTTATACTGTCTACGTCAATTGTTGCTTAGATTGTGTGGATACCGGATTGCGCATTATCACCCTCCCAACGGTAACATTCCAAAATTGGAGATAAAAATTGGGGGTTAGGGTTCTTTTCACTTCTATACGAACATAGACGAAGTCAATGACATTGCAGTCATGGAGCATCGTTGTCACTGTGGAATAATTGATGTCAAGAGCGGTCCGAACAGCTGAAGCTGCAGCATTGTTATTTGCTCGTACTATGTCTGCCTCGAGGTTATTAATGCATCTCAAGAGTCCGGGCATTATTTGACGGGCTCTCTCCCCGACTCGCGGGTCAATCCACACAAAGTAGATGTACCCTTGAGGACCCTATGCAGAAAACAGAGAACCACACAAATATAAACTAGTATGCAAAAAATTCATCTCCCAACTCAAATTAGACGAGTACAACAACGATTTCATGTAACAGGGTAACATTAATTCGTCCTTAATCAATTTAATTCGTACTTCATTCTAAAATTTAAAAGATTACCCGGTAGTCATCGCAAGCAACGTATTGTCGGCCTGGGTTGTTATCAGTCCAAGAAGTTCTCTCGGCGGCGATTCTTCCACAGTGGCAACGATGCTCCATGGCAGCAATGCACTTGACTTCATCTATGTTCGTATAGAAGTGAAAAGAACCCTAACCCCCAATTTTTATCTCTAATTTTGGAATGTTATCGTTGGGAGGGACAATCAGCAACGACTATATCTATATTTTTTTATCCAAAGTATCTATATTTTTTTATTTTTTCAAATATAATGTTCAAGAAATTTTCAAAAGCTTTTAATGAGTACCAATAACACTACATTCTAATTTTCTTAATTTTTATTTGTAGCACAAGACACTAATAATTAACCCACATAATCAACCAACAAAAAAATTATATCTTTAAATTTAATTTATTTATACAATATGGTGTCAAAAACTATACAGATCAATAATAGATGACTAATTTAATTTACTATACAATAAAATCACATCACAAATGAAAAAAAAAAAATCAAAAAATTAGATATTTTTTTTTTAAAAAAAATGTTGAAATTGTAACCTGAAATTATAATATATTTACTAAATAATTCAATTTTTATATTTTTCATATAATTAAAAAAATAATTGATAAAAATGAAACAAAATTCAAATTAATATTAAATATAAAAAAATCATTAGGGGTTTATTTGATAAAATCGTACTAAATCATTATTTTGGTTTTAATATTTTCTTTATTTATTTGTTTTCACTTTCTAGGTATGAATATACTTGACCATAATTTTTTTATACGCATAATTGATACTACACAAATTAAAGGACACATAAGTGAACATAAAATTAAATAGAAGAAGAATGGGTACAACAAACATAATACATAGGATTTTACAAACAAAAAATAGTAATTTTGCTTTTACTGACAAAGTTACTACCATCTCACTCCCTTCCCCACATTTTCGCCTCCTCCCCCATTTCAGATTTTAGATAATTCTGTTGATTTCTCTCACACAATTTCGGTCAGACTCTCTCTCACACTCTCTCATAATGTCGGTCTCTCTCTGTTACTTTGAATCTCTTAATCTTCATAGCAAATAAAATTATTTAAAGAAGAACAAATTTTGGAAGTAGACACAGATTTTGCCTGAATCAACGGCTTGATTAATGTCGATTTCAATGAAAAATAAATTGATTGTGCGGAACAGATTTCGTGAGATAAGGGTTCGGATCTTTTCCGAAAGGGTGCATGAGTGTCTCCTTTTATATACTTGGACAAACTAAGCTGATTGTGGGGTCTTAGGGAGTGTTTTCCTTTGCTTAACTTTTGAAGAAGTGATTAAAAATAGAGATTGTGGTAAAATTACTAACAATCAAAAGTAGATAGTGTTTGAGACTAAAAGTGATTTTGCTCAAATGAAAAAGGTGGAGTGTTTGATGCTTAAACACTTTTAGCTTATTAGTGAGAGAAAAAAAAACTTCTGTTTATTTACCAAAATACCAAAAAGTTGGAAAAAAAATATATATATATTTTTTTTTTTACTTTTACCTTTTGGCCTAGAATCACTTTTATTAAAGTTGAAAAAGTTTTCTCAAACACTCAAAAATAGCTTTTCCAAGCTATAAGATAAAAAACACTTGGGAAAAGTAATTGCAAACACCCCCTTACTATTGACTTGAGATAATTGTGCCTAAATATTTTCCCAAACACCCCCTTACTATTGACTTGAGATAATTGTGCCTAAATATATTTTAGAATATATGTAGATTTATCTCCAAATAAAATTTTTATACCAAAATAATATTTTTCCGAAATGGCAAAGGCAATTTGGGCGGAAAAATTTTGAAGTTACTATTTCGAGTGGATTTTGTTATTATATAGATATAAATTTCAGAGTCCAACTTTGGTGCACCTGAGACACGGTGCATCTAGACTATTTTAAACCATTAGATTCGGTCGACTCATAATCCAACCGTTAAATTAAAATAATACTCTCTTTATACTTGTTACCTATTCAACAGGTTTCACATAAATTTATTAACATTAAATAACTAATTGGTGATTATTAATTACAATAATATCTCCCAAATCATGATTTATTGTAATCTTCACCAACGTTTTACTCTTCCTTTTCTTTTCGTCTGCAATTTCAATTCAATCCAAAACAATTTATTCCTTTATTCGTCATTTCATTTTTCATCTCTTCATTCGATTGCTTCGATATTCAAGATTTAAGTTCTTTTTCCTTTAAAATACTACGATCATAGCTTTCTATATAGTGTAATTTTTTATTCCCAAAAAAATGTGTCGAATGAATCTTATTCGATGTCGATTGGAAGGAAGTCGATTGATTGGAAGGAAATCGATAGGAAGTCCTTCTTTCGTGCTATGCAACCATCAGGCGAATGTTGTTGAGTCTCTCCAAAACCGACGTCAATCCGGCACGCAAATTTGCTCGTTGCCCATTCTACTTGGTGAATACTCGTCGAAACTGTAGTAAAATAAATGACCCAGTGGCACACAATTGAATTGTTGTTTTGTTGTCCTAGTATAATGAATCAATTTCCTTGTTTATTCATAGTTTAGTAGGTTGTTTCGATTTAATTATGCAACTTATGTTTTTCATTTTGCTTATCTACATGATCTGGTTTTTTTTTTTTTTCTTTTTTCTTTTTTATTGCTTTAAAGTTATTTGTTCTCAATTTGTTGTCAGTTTATAAGATTTGTGTAGTCTTATGTTGTTGTAGGTAGATAATTGTGAATTTTAGGAATGGATTGATCCTTCTCTTACCCCATTCCAAAAGAAGTATTTTTTGAATTTGACAGGTGAAAGAGAAATGCTTGAAAATCAGTTGGTGAACAAGAATGAGGTAGAACATTTGCTTTTGAAAAAATTATATAAGAAGAATATTGAAATAGAAGCAATTATTGAACAAAATATTGAGCTCTATTGGAAAATTATGGAGCTCCAACACTTTGCCGAACTACCAAAAATGGAGAAAATTGCTGAAATTGAGGAATTTGTTTGCACAAAGGAGTTAGATATGTTTGAGATTAAACTGGTATGTTTGGTATTTTTAATTTTGATCGTATTTTTTATCGTATTTTGTTGGTTGTCACATAATGGGGTTCAAATTCATAAGATAATGTTGAAGTAGAGTAATCGTGTTGTTTTTTGAGCGGTTGATACATTTGTTGTTTTATGCGATATGTTATTGGATGTATATTTAATATTTTCATGCTCAATGTTGGCAATGCTCCTAGTGTGCTCCTACGTATTCATTGAGCGTGATCTGTATCCGTTTTTTTTTTCTCTATTGGTAGTGTTTGTTTTATCTAAACTAGCTTCTAGTTATGGTTGTTATATTTTGGTACATTCTCACGACTGCTAATGCAAATGAATGGACTTTCAACGGTTTTCATAATTTTAATTTGTGAAGATAATCGATATGTCCTACGTTGCAAAATGTTTGCGTATATTTATTTTTTTTCCTTGCCTTTTTTCATTTGTTTGTTGTTCTTATTTCATTTATATGTGGGGAACTCACTTATAGAGTCTATTTAATTCAACGTATAAAGCTAGTTCATCCGTGTACAAATGGTATGTTTTGTTCACCTAGTAACTCATTATGTATTTCGTTTTGCTATATGTAACGAAAAACATCAATCAGGAAGACAGATTTATTGTGAAAATTTTGTATTCATCATCTTTCACACGAAAAAGGTTATAAATTGATCCTTTTGAATATGCTTATTGATATATGGCAAACAAATACAAAGAAGTTGGTATTGAAAATATAGAGAGTAATAATCATGATTCTAGAGGATAATTTAAGGTGAATGAAGGTTGGTGCATAATGTGAAGAGTAAGGCGAACCCTGGAAGAGGGGTTGGTTTTATGAAAAAACTTCTATCTAATTATTAATTAATAACTGATCATTTGAAAGCCCATTATTTTATTTATTGATATGATTTATGGGCCAACAGCTAGAGGTAATTTATGATCATATAAAAGTCCATTGTCTTATTTATAGAGTTAATTAATGGGTCAAATATTATAGGTTAAATTGCATGAAGCCCTTTATGGGTTCCAGTTAGGCGTGAGACTGAGTCGAGACTACTCACAGGTTATGCGGAATCGACTTATAAAAAATAAACAAGATTTAAAATAATGCAGTATAAAGCAATTGAGACCGAACAGGAGTCGATTTTGAGTGGAACGGTTTTTGGATCAACAGTCTTGTTGGCTTAATTGCGCTTTCATAAAGATTATTTTTATATTTTTTATATTTTATCGTGTACAAATTGAGCCAAATTGATCCCGATCTAAATGAATTTTTACATAACTAATTTGGAGTTTGAAAACTTAATGTTGTTGCAGCTTGAGCCTTGAGTATATCGTTCGAGCTCGCCCACAACCTTCCTAGTCCCCGGCTTGACTTGACTTGTTAATACCCCTACTAACATTACCGATATCACATAATTAATAATATAATAATTTATGATTTTAGGTGTTTGTTTATCTAGTTGTAAGATGCAATAATTTTATACGTCAGCATTATAACAAAACTTAATATTACAAGTATAAGACAATGCTTAAGTGGTAACCCACTTGATGGTATAACGTGAAAACTACGTATATGCTGGTATAAAATCCCAACTAGTTTGAAAGGAAAGTAATAAAAATGTATAACACACCAAAGCATATTGTATGTAATGTATGAAAACATTGTATACCGTAATGATAATAAAATGTACCGATTGCTGAAAGTGAAAAGCTCTATTGGGAATACCTTATAACATTTGTGAACTAGTAACAAACTGTTAAAGTTACCCGTGTTAAAAATTATCCATGACCCAAAACACAATATAATAAGTAACAAATTATCCGCAAATTCAAAACACAATTTTTTTTTTTTTTCCTTTTTACACCAGGTGCAGATCTGCATTGAATGTCACAGCCGCCATGTTTGGTGGTGGGGGCAGAACCGTGTTTTTTCCTGGATTTGCGTGATTGGTCGAACCAGGTAATCGCATCATCCATCACTTGCTACCCAAAAAATTATAAATGTAATGAAATAAAAATTATCAGCCTGTAACTAAAATATATAGACAAAAAATAAATAGGTGATTACCGACCTGAAATAAATAACTGATTAGTTAATGCAAATCTTTAGTGTCTGTTAGTTTATCTAGAATGTCCACCATCAAATCCATTATCAAAAAATTTGGGGGTACAGTTATACCCCATGTCCTTTCACTGGCTTCGCCCCTGCATTAGGGAGGTCATAGTTTATGGTTTTACTAAGGTTATGAGAGCGTATATATTATAGGCTAGGGACGTCGATTTATATTATTATAATGTAAAAAGTTATTGGTAATTGTTAGAACTTTGTTGGAAGTCATTGGGTTTAGAAAATGATAGAGATTTGTGAAGGATAGTTTGATTTCTGAAGAGGAAGATGAGATATTTCCAACCACATGCTATGCGAAAGTTACATTTGGTTGAACCAAATCTTCTACCTGGATGTACCTATCATAATTCAAACATGTCGGTACAGTGGTTTATTTATATAAGAGAATGGTGATTTTTCCACCTTTTCAAATTCAATAGTAAAAGTACTCACTTTTTTATCGAGTTAATATGACTCTATGATATTATTGACTCCAAATATACAGGGGCTCAATGGCAATCATATCACTACAAGAAATTTGCTAAACAACAATCCTTCAAAGATAACCGTTTTTCTTCAAAACCGTTGTTATTTACAAAAGCCGTTGTTGTATTGGCGTTATTGTTTAGCGCTGAAATTTTTATATTCTATTTTTTCTTTAAATGGCTTTTTTCCTACACTTGAAGGAAGGTTTTAGATTTACTTAATTTCTTTTTTTACTCATAACTTTTTATTGACTCATTTCACTTTTACATGACCTAAAAACACAATTCAGATTACACTTTCACAGTTCAAAATTAACCCTAGCCGCGGAAACCCTAGCCACCGCTCCTCCGCCGCCCCCTGCCGCTCCTCCGCCATCCCGCCTCCATGTGGCCCCCCCTGCCGGCGTCTCCCCGCGTCTGCGCTCTCGCTCCTCCCCCCCCCCCCACTCGCGCCTGCTCCCGTGCTCTCGCCCAGCTCGCGCGTCCGCCGGCTTGCTGCTGTCACTTCAGCTTCTCGCGTGTCTATCGGTACTCCCCAAGGCGCCGGCGCTGATACCTGCGAGGGGTTTGATTTAGATAGGATGAGGCGCCTGTTGCACAATCTCGACAATCCCCAATCTAAATTCAAGGTAAAATTTCGTATATTTTGTTGATATTCATGTTTTCTTGGTTATTGTCTACCATCGGCTGAAATGACTTTGGTCGAGTGAGGTACTCTAGGTTCAGTTTCTAATCTAGGTCAAAGTTTTGATTAGGCTATTTTGGTTAGAGAAGTTTTGTGATTGAGTTGAGTTCTAACTGAAATTAGAAATTAATGGACAGTATTCTTTAAGCTTGGTTTGTTAAGTTTTCAAATTAATCTCAAATGAGCTACTAAAGCTGCTGATCCTTGGATTGTTTTTCAACTTGTTTATTTGTTGTTTTGCAAGAACCTCTTGAAGTCAGTTTTATTCATTTTATTTTTTGATTTTTTGTTTTCGTTTTGCCCCTTACTATGCCAAACTGGAAGGAATGTGCAGTTTGCTTTTTGTTTTCTTTTTTATGTAGGAGAACAGCTTAATCTGCTATTTTCTTCATAAACTCTTCAATTGAGTTTAAGATTTGGAATTTCCAGAATTGATTTTGGTCTTCTTTTGCTTCTTTTCAGCTGATATATCAACTTAACTGCTTTTACTTTTAGAAGTCTGCCTACGGTTTTGCGGAAGAGAAAGTTCATTTTGCAGTTATTGAGGTAGGCTACTATTGTAGTTTTACAAACCAAAAAGTTGATTCCTATTTGTATCACAAGGCAATATTTTGTTTTCCAATCTGAGTGAGCTTTTCATCTCAATTAAGTGATAACCTTTTCATTACCTTTTACCTTATGCCATTTTTTTCTTCCTTGTTTTTTCTTTTAAATTTGAGTATCCTTGGTTTGGAAATTGTGGGTTTCACTTGGTGCAAATCAAAATCTTATCATTTCCAGCTTCTCTATCGAGGCTGAATGTCTTTATTGTTCTTGTCTTCTTTGTGTACTTCTTGATGGATGTTATCTGTGCTTCATTGTATATATCTAGCTTGATTGGTAATGGTGGAAATTGATGTAGATTTATTTTAACTTTTGTCTACAAGGCTGGATTAGGAGGTGCTCGGGATGCAACCAACATACTTACCAGTTCAGATCTGGCAGCATCAATCATTACAAATATACGTGAAGAGCACCTATATGCTCTTGGGGGCTCTCTGGAGAGTATTGCAGTGGCTAAATCAGGAATAATTAAAGAACGGCGTCCAGTTAGGTGGTTCTTATACACTTCCATTACAAATCTTTATTTCCTCATAAAACATGTTAAGTTCAACTTGTGACTTTTGCCAATGAGGCTCTTTGCCTATTTACTTCAATACCATTGTTTGGGCTAGTGCATCATTACTCTATCCCCCTCTATCTCTTTCTATATATATATATATAGATGTGTGTGTGTGTGTTTCTTTTTCCTAGATCAACTTCTTCGAAGACAAGTATATATATGATAAATTGCCAGGGATTTTCAAATCTGATTGATTTGTAATTCTTTTAGCTGGTTCTTGGTGGGCAATTCCTTCCACACATTGAACGTATCATCCGTGACAAGGCATTGTCTCTGTGTTCACCTGTAATATCAACATCAAATCCTGGAAATAAAAGTGTTCTCTAAGGCTTTTCCAGAGCATGTGAGATGCCCCAACAATTATGTGATATTCTGCTCTTGATAGCAAGGGACCTTCATGTGGTATATGCTCGCGTTATATTATCCAATTTCTTACAAGTTGGCTCATATAACAAGCCAACTTTTCTTGATTTCTCAATTGTCAACTCAATTTAATGTTTCTTGTCCTTTATCAGTTTATTGAGTTGTTTGATCGGCAACTACGCTTGCTTGGCTTGCATCAGCTTCAGAATGCTGTAACTGCTACTTGTGCATCACTATGCCTTCATGATCAAGGTGGGGGAAAAGAGCATGTTATGGTCCTCATAATTTAAAATGGCTTTATACATTTATTACACGTGTATGCATGAATTTTACTTTCTGTTAAAAAACGTGACTCGCCTGAGTAGGAGATTATACCATTGCTCATTTTAACTGGTCAAAGGACTATGCTGAACACCCTCCGAGCCTTCATTCCAATATGTCGTTGGCTAAATGGATCTTATTTCTTTACGTGATACATATGAATTGAGGAAAAATATAGGTGTCAACCTAATACAGCGCTCCACCTTATTCTGGAATTGAGACCTGACATTATGGGCTTGTGACTGGCTGCTACGAGCAGTTGGAAGTACTTATAGGCAGGTAGTGTTAAGATAGGACTATGGTAAATGAAGAAAATAGCTATAAGAGTTTGGGGTCACTACTGATATCTAAAATAGTGATAACTGTTTTTATATTTGGTAGAAAAAAAATTAGCCAAATTTTCTGCATAGGTTTTATGATCAGACTATGAAGATTGATATATGTGCAATTTAATTAAAGGTGACAGGTGGCTTGATACAGGATTGCAAATAAAATGACGTAGAATAATAATCTATGTCATTCGTTCATTCTTCTTCTTCTTTTGTCGAAATTAATCTGAATTTTTGTTTGACAGATGATCATATTTGAAGCTAGGATTTATTTCTGTACCACATCTGAATCGCTATATACCAGCTTGTGAAGACAATCTGCAGAACTAATGTAATTTCCTTGTATTTTGCCAGTATATGCAGTTTATACTCGATTCATCTAGATCTTCCTCATGAGCACACACACGAGCGCGCACACACACTGTTCACCTCTGAAGACACACAATTTCACCTGTAATTTTGTGCAATTTCCTTCCTCACGAGCACACACACGCACCACTATCCAGATTTCTTGTTCAAAATTTGACTAATCTTATCGCTTCTTCCACGGTTGAGGTTTAATGGTGAAGGATAAAGGAACCCTAGGTGTCAAAGACACCCAGTTTCTGGTCTCCATCAGGTATAGCATATTCTAATTTTTGCTATTATAAAGCCCCTATTAATCTAGTTAAAATGTGCAATACATTAAGGAAAAATTTCTCAGCATTTTCATTTATATAGTGGATGGCTAGTCTTTGCTTCATCGGCTTATGCTTCTTTACAACAAAACTAATTAAGTTGTTCATCGAGTGGTTATATGGATTATATCTTGTCATTGTTTTCAATCTAGAGACATGTTCTGATTCATCTAGCATTTAATTTCAATTGTTTCTTTCTAATTTTTATTAGCTCTTCCACTTCCCCACTTAATTTAAGTCATCGATTATGAATTTTTATACATATGCTTAATTATCTTCAAACACAGCCAAAAGTAACAGCTACTTACTGAACTTCCCTGTTGCTTGGGAGCTTCTAATATGCTTGGTATAATATTAGACCCTCTTTAGTTTATTACTCCAATTTCTTCTCTTTAAACTAAAATAGAGAAAAAAAAAACATGGTTTGTCCGACATCCATCGTCTTTCAATTACCTAGTCTTCTTTCTACTTTGTTCTCCAGCATTTTCTCCTCTCTTGTTGGTTTTCCTGGTTCAACGAATCTCGGCACAACGACGATTTGGTTGAGGACGAGGTAAATGCTGCTGCAAGCTGATATAAGATGATCTTTAGCCTATTTATTTACTTTCTTACATAAGTGCTTCAACTGATTTTTTGTACAGTGATCATATTTGTGTGTTTCCTTTGCTTTTCCTCTTTTCTTTTCTTGTAGCAGGTTGCTGAAAATTATCAAGGATGGTTTATGGCCAAATCTTCTCACATATTTTAACAATGTATGCTTTATTAAACTGCAACAAATTCTGAAGCATAACTTTATACCCAAGGATACATTGATAAAATGCAACAAATTTTTGAAGAGTAATTTTATTTTTCCACGCATATCCCCGTGTTCAACACTGATTCCTCCTTTTTGCCTTGAAAATCTCTGGTGTTGCTCATAGGTGGCGCTTATTTTGCAAATCCTTACCGCTAACACACGAAAGTTATAAGCAGTTTCCATCTGGAAAAATAACGAATATGATGACCACATATGCTAATGCACTTCAGGTATTCACATAGAAAAACTAAATGTTGGCCTTAAATTTTACATATTCATCAAGTGGTTACACTTGGTTGATTTTGAACTTGTGATAGTATTTCACTCTTATTAGATTTTTGAACTACTTTTCCCTTTTGATCAGCCAAGATAGTTATTTTTCGACTGATTCTTAAAATTATTCACATCGAGTATACCGTGCTTATCGTGATCAAAATATAACGTAAGCTGATTTTCTTCTTCTGCTTGTTTCTGCTTGCCTTATTGGTTATTCATGTTAACATCTTGTAATTGCAGCAAATGGAACCTGCAAAGAAGATATAAAGAATTATCCATTAATTTTAATTTAAAGAAGATAAATATCCAATTATCCATTATTAATATGATGCATTGTTTCGCATCTGTGATCCCCTCCGAATTATTCATGTTTCTTTATTCCATTAGCTTCAATTTAATTCCAAGATGTAGTCGACATTCTCAGAAAACAGAAGAAAATAAAATAATATTACTACAAGAATACAAATTGAGAAACATAAGTCTGCCTAAAATTTATTTCATCATTGCAATCAAGCCATCTGATGTAGTTGTACTTGATCACACTATGCAAGACATTGATAGGTGGTAGACTTCATTGAATAGATACTACACCTACTAATGAATCCAAATCCAATGCACAACCTTAACCTAGTGACTCATTGAAATAAATGATAATAGTTCTTCCTTGGGAATAAATTCATCGGGACCAGAATATGTATGCTCCTTGTTTCATCTTTGTTCTTTTTCTTTTTGGATGAGAAACATAATATTTTATTAATAGATAAGGTAAAATTACAGAGGGATGAAAATCCTAAAATGAGAGAGAAATTCTACAACTAAGTACAATATGCAATTCTTGATGACTATAAAAAACATGAAAGCCTTTAAAGCTCTTATGAGCTGAAGCCCACCATGCAGCCCAAAGCTATAGTTTTCTTCATCAGGAGATTCCTCCACATCATTGAAGACTTTCGTGGTGCTTCTCGAACTTTAAATATTCTAGTCATTGACTTTAGGTGTGCTTTCTATGGACAATTCAGATTATGTTTTCTGTTATTTCTAAAGTGAAAATTAATGGTTGGAAAGATGAATCTTGTTAGTGCACTTAAGATTAAAATTTAGTTTCTTGAAATGTCATTCACATTCTATAGAGAGTCAAACTTATGAAGTAGAAACTTCTTACCAGAACTTGTTTTATTAGATCACCTACTTTGTTTTGTAATTAATGACTTTTGTTTTCCTTGGAGATGTAATTTGATGCAAATTGAGAAATAAGATTGCGTTATACTTTTCAAAACTTTCAAAATTGAGAAATTAAGGAGACTGGCATCGTACTGAAGAATGTTCTATTTGATTTTATTATATAATCAAGTATTTTGTCTGATTCCGACAGGCTCATTGCTGATCTAGGTTCACTGAAGGAGACGATTAAAATATTTGTTCCAGGTATTTTAATATGAGTGGTGTTCTAGTTCACAAGTTAAAGCTTCAAAGCTTCAATTTGAGTTTCTATGATGCATATTATGTATGATGAAGCCTGTAATCAGGATGCTTTGTAGACATTTTAAATTTATGAGTCTTTTAATATTTATTCTATATTTGATTATATCTTTGTTCAAAATTCTGCCGTTCCGTGGAAAAGGGTTCTCGGTCGTCAATTTGTAATAATTTGGCTTATTAAACTTTGGCCAATATATGAGAACTAATTTATATTTTTATTTATTTTTATCATTTTTCTTTTTATGTATCTGTTTATGTATTTTCTGTTGATATATTTTTTTCGCATTTTGCAAGGTTACGACCTTCATGAGCTTATGCGAAATGGAGGAATGAAATTTTTGCATACTGTGAAGTGCGTTGAAGCTCAAGAAGCGTAGTTAATTTTATATTAGCTTCGGAAGCATATTGGTGGATGTTTTTGCTAAAATAATGTACTAGATATATTAAATTTGATGATTTGACTATCAAAATAATTGTTGGTTTGTTTAGTTTTTTCTCCTTTTATGTGATATATTTTATTGAATTATTTATTATTTAAAAATATTAAAAAAATTAAAACAGGAAAATAATACCTAATAACAGGCATCACAAAGTCCTATTATAAAGGTTAATCGACAGCGGTAAAAAATCGTTGTCTTTATGTCGTAAAAATTAAAACCACAACGGTAAAAAACACTTGTAATGACTGTTGTTGTAAAGGCCTAAATGACAATGGTTGTGATAAAAACGACAACGGTTAAGCTGCATTGTAAAGGGCGTTGTTAATGTCAATCAAAACGGTTAAAAACCGTTGTGGTATATGTATTCAACAACGGTAAAAAACTGTTGTAGTAGGTAGGGGTCTGCTACAACGCCAGGTACGACAACGCTCATTTATCGCAAACGACAATGGTTTTCCACCGTTGTCGTTTTGCAAAATTGTTGTAGTGTATGTTCACAAGGTTTGAAATGAACAATGTCATCGAGCTAGTCTGTACATTAAGTATATACCATTAGCTTTTTTGCATTTTGGAAACTCATCTCTATCCAAAATTATTTTGTACCAAACATCTTGGAACTTATTATTAATGTTCGTGTAGGACGAATTGTGGGGTATATGTTATACAAAACATGCAAGCTACACAAAGCGAAATGCAAAACATGAGAAATTTCATATTCGATGATCCGGAGGTACTGTATCCACGCCTCGATAGAACACATTCAGAAAAATTATTTTATGGTTAATACTAAATGCTAATGTATAAGTGTCAATACATAAAGAATGTCCATTTATTTCAAATGTCAGGAACTCAGCCAGAAACTGTGCCTTCGGGTTTCGATATGGATTATGAAATATGATGGGAACATGCACAAAAAAAAAATGAAATGTAAACAGAGCCTCTATAATATCTTACGAGTTCTGCTGCTTTTCCCCAAGGATGTCACGTCTTATCTCAAATGAGTTGAACGGTTCCATGCGTGCCCGACATAGGTCGAGGTTGTATATTTCTTGAAGTCCTGACAACTGTGATTAGTAGAAGTAGACAGTCAAGATTGATTAGTACATTATATATGACTTCCAATAATTTGTTCATTGTCAACCACAACACATCTTGCCATAACCCGTATGGCTGTAGCCATATCCTCATCCATCTCGTGAGAATCAGGAGAGGAATCCATTAGCTCTAGTCACCGCATGATCGTGTCCAAGACAATCAGTCTGAAATGGTCTGGAGCAGCGGTGTGCATGGGTACACAAATCTGTTTATATCGATCCATTAAAACATTGTATTTGTGTCATATAAGAACTTAAGAATAAGAATCCAATTACGGTTTAAGGGAATGATTTAGGCATACGAACCTTGTCGCACGAACTGATTGTACAATGTATGCTTTCCTTGAGGTTCAACATATTGAAACATGCGGTGAATTGCACTGCATCCTTCATTGATCCAACCTATATTATGCATCGATAACAAAATTTAATATGACTGAAACAATGATTTTAAAAACCTTAAGCTGAGAATTGTTGTATGTCATCTCTTCGTAGTTCAGTAGCTCTGATGCAATGTTCAATACCTGGTTGACCCTTAAAGTTAAAAAATACGCCCTTGTACATTATGATTGAATTTTTCGAAAATTTGAGGCTGTAAAATATAAGTGATGTTGTGCAAATTCCATTGTTGAATATCATTGCTCTTTGTTTCTTAATTCCTATAATTGCACTTATTTACTTACCCAATTCATGAATGATGACCACCTTGCAGGGATATTGTGTTGATAACTTTTAAACACTGAATATATGTCCATTCGCTAAACCGTCATTTACAATGAAATGGATGGATTATTATTTTACGTTCGTAAGTGCAGTCAAGTCGTTAATAATATTGTTAAGTTGTTGTCATTAGGAAATACTAATATGCAGGCACGTGGCAAAATTTAGAAAGAGAGCAAATATACTCCAGTGAACATTGAACATGATGATGGATACAATCACGTGGAAATTGTTAAGTACGGGGAGGAGCCGGCAAGGAAAGTCAATGTCAACGTACGTGATACAGATAAATTACTTTCTTTTAGTTGCGGAAGATTTGAATCTTTTGGTTGGCCATGTAGACATATGTTTTGCACCATGAAAGATTTAAATATGACGTCGATACCAGATGTTATGCTAAATAAGAGATGGGCAAGGGACTGCAGTGCAGGAGCTAAGGACAGTGCAGATATGCACTCGACTACACATCAACCGGTGGAAAGGAGATTCGGTTCCTTACACGCAAAGGTTTATCAACTTTGTCAGGTAGCATAAAAAACTGAAGAACTGTACAGAAGTGCAATGGCTACTGTGGAGAGCACAAAAACAACTACACCGGACGATGCACTAAGGGGTGGCTTTAAATGCAAACGCCTGCATGTAGATGGAAAAAACATAATAAAAGATCCAGATGTAGTCCGCACAAAAGGGTCTCAGCCAGAGAGCAAAATGAGTAAAGGAAAAACTCGCCATTGCGGTATATGCAAGGAACTAGGTCACTAAAAGTCCAACTGTCCACTGCTGAAAGACGAAACGAGGGCAGATAACTCGGTTCGAAGCAAGAGTCCGAAAGATAACGATGACTTGTTCTACTGAATGCAAATAATTTTATATCACAATTACATACTATTATTATGTGTTTTTTAGACAATCTTTTCGAGCCACTATTTCTTCACATTTGATCCATCATTCAATGTTCAGTTGCTCATCTGTATGATATAGTTGTTAACTCTAAGGAACAATTGAATTCTGATAAAAGTAGAATAATCATCGGTCATTTAGCTTGTTTACTTTACACAACACAAATACTTTTACTAACACAAATACTTTTACTAACAATCAAGGCATGTTGAGTATTAAGTCTACTGTATAATTTTAAATTTTCCAGTTTTATAGCACAACGTTGAATCAAATACTAGGCATGATAATAATGTAATCTCGTATCAAATATGTAAGCAGAGTGTTGATTGTTTATTTAAGCGTTGTTATGAAAAAAACTGTATACGTGCCAAATTAAAATCAACAATTTTGTTCCTTAGGTATAATATTGGAATTAATTTTCCTACAACAATAAACATAATAATGGAGAAGATTGAATCGAAAACTGATATAAAAATGTATACGTGTCAATTTAAAATAAACATTTTTATTCCTCTCAATCTTGTAAAGCATTGGAATTAATACACCTACGCCTAAAAATAATACAGGAGAAAATTGAATAGAAAACTAATATATATATATATATATATATATATATATATATATATATATATATATTAATTTTTTTTATGTACCTTTTTTTATTTTGAAATTCTAAAGTCAGTTACGGTATTTTTTTCCAATCTTTTTATAGGTCCGAAAAAAAAATTGGAATCAATACATATTAAAAAGATAGAAAAAAACAATAAAAAAAAGAAAATTGGGTCATAAACCTGAAAAATAAAATTAAAGAAAATAATCCACTAAAATTGGAAGGCCCAAATAAAAAATATATATATATATATATATTAAAGTCCGGCCCAAAAAAGATGCAAAACGTTGACTTTTTAAAAGTGGTGGGCAAAATTGAAAATAAAAAAAAGTGGGAAAAATATATTTAAAATGGTAAAATTTACATGTGACAAAGCAGGTAAAACTCATCCAGGTGCACCGTGTCCTAGGTGCACCCAGAAAAGCCCTATATTTCATTTTAATTTATTACATTAGGACTAATAAAAATATAATTTGACTATCTAATTTCTAATAATTAAATTAAAAAAATGTTAAAATTAAGTTAATTATTTTTTTTGTTGTACTTTAATTTAAACATTGTTGCAATTCTTTTTTTTTTTTTTTTTTTTTTTTTTTTCTGTATGCATTGAACAACATTTTTTCAAAAATAAAAATAAAATAGATGGGGTGGGCCAGACCCGCCCCGTACGGGACAGGGCATGGGGAGCGAAAAATTGACCAGCGGGGCACGGCGAGGGCGGGGCGGAAAAATAAAAAATTCGCCTTATTGACATGCCTACATGTGAGGCTCATGTGACTCGTCAAATTGGACATCTCTGCCCATTGAATATGACACGTTTGCATCTGAAGGTACTTTTGGTGACAGGTATTAAAAATAACACATCACCCAATTTCTTGTATAACATAAAATATACATTATCTATTTAGTTATAGCTAGGATTAGACCAAGAAAAGATCCCTAGACAACAATAAAAATTCCACAATCGACTAATTTGAGAACCCTAATCCTCGTCGCTCCCCCTCTCTAACACTAACCTAAATCGTAAACTTTCCCTACCAACCAAATCTTACCTAATATAATAATAAAATCGTTCCAAAATAACAACTTAGGAGTTTTTTCATCCAAAATTACCTGCACTTCCTAGAAAAAAAAATATTTTACTCTCTAAAGCACCGATTTATTTACAAAACACACTTTTTTTTCATTCTGTAGATCAATTTATTGTTTTGCCAAAATTAAAGAGATTATGTCCCGGATATTATGTTCCAATCTAATAAGTGGAAATATTCCGCCCAAATCATCAAATATATGTTTTAAATAACCAGTGAAAATATTTAGCTTAATGGTCAATTAGCCATTTATATGGAAAGATATGCTGAATAAATCAGATATATGAACTATATATGGTATGGATCAATCAAAGATATCCAAAAATAAAAAAATATGAAAATATATTTTGGCTAAAGATCAGCGATAGTTATGTTTACCATTTTATATGAAAGACATACATATATCAGCGCCGTTTATATGGAAAAAAATGCTAATGGTTGGCGATAATTGTGAATCTTCTACACTTTTATGTCAGTCATCCAAAACATATTAACAAAGTACTCTGGCAAAATTGGGGAATTTTTTTACCTTCAGCCAATGGCAAAAACTTATATGCACAAGGTGCACAATAGGCTTACTGTGCACCAAAATACTGTATGAGTAAATCAACCATACTGATAGTGGTATACTGTATGTGTAAATCAATCATACCTTAAGTGTACGACATAATACTGTATGAGTAGTGCACCATAGCACTATTGTGCACATGGTGCACCCAAGCCCCACTCTCAGCTAATACACCTGCATCATTTTTAAGGATCACTCACCATTACAGACCCATTTTTCCGTCTGATTTCTCTATAAATGTAATTTTTTTTCTTTTGTTTTCAAAAATCTGTCCAAACTAATTTAAGTTTGTTGCAAAAATAATAACAACAACAACAACAACAACAACAACAACAACAACAACAACATTACCATACTTACATTATCTTTCCTATTTTCACATACAATTTTGTATGAATTTTATTCGAGTATAAATACTCAATGTTGTGTCACATAGATGGCATTGTTCATCATTCTGAAACATATTTGCCATAATTTGGAAAATAAAATAACTTGCAAGCTAAATGGCATCAACCAGTGTGATCCTGAACTGCGACCTAAAAAAATGCTTAAACATCTTCAAGTCAAATGACGTGTACGATTTTTGTGTAGATCTATATTTTTACCAAATAAATGTCATCTAATATGTGGCCTTGCCCTTTTTCATATGTTTTATGTTTCATGGATTTCTAGAAGAAGTTTAGATACGCACGGTCAGCTTATTATCTGGAGTATCAAAGTTCAGAAAATATATACCCGTTACTTTTTCATTATTGGCTGGTCAAATTTTGTATACGGTAATTGAATATGGAAAGTGATTTCATGGTTTTCTTTTATGTGGTTGATCACTTATTTGAGGTACATATTTTTAAGTGTGAAATGTGGCTGAAGACAAGGATCCCTCATGTTAACATTCATATGTGTGTGTATTAGGTATTAATTTGGTATGTATAAAGATTTTGAATTATTGTATTATATATTTGATTGACTATTCTGATTTTGTGTTACCGTATGTAATTAAGTGTAATCTGGATAATCTGGGTGCAGGGTTAATTTTGATGTGCCCATGGAATAGACATGCAGTCTGATCCTGAATTAAAATTTGCAGTTGATCGATACGCTATAGGTGTGTTCTCATGTCGAAAAAATAGTACAGTTATATTAGGATTTTGTTTGTTTTAATTTTAAAGTTATATTTTTCAGTTGTTTTCATATTTTTTGTTGTTTTTACTGGTACAATTTTTTGTTTGATTCGTCTTTAGTGGAAGTACATATGTCATACTAGATATTTTATATTCAGTGCTACATCCATTTGTTTTTTTAGTTGTAGCTTTAGTTTAAACTCAACTTCCATTTTTTAGATTTTTTTCTAAAATGGGACTATTATTACGAAACGGGATAAGTTTTAGTTTTCGATAATAATCATATATAGTTTCTCATATCTTATCATGTTCATAATTATATAAACATACTATGTGCGTAGATAATTAATAAAATTTATTATATACTGGGTTCTATTTTTATTATATTTTTTGCCATAACATGAAATAATTCTTCCATTTTGATCAAATATTCTACCTTATTCATAAACTGTGTGTTGAAGAAATAAGGTGTTACAGAAAGTGTTTCAACACCTTCTGCAACACATTATTTCTGTATTTTATTTTATTTTGTCTTACTAATCATTTACGTGTTTTATTGTTATATGTTCATAATTTTGTAATTATATATATATATATATACATACATACATATTGTCAGTTTTTACTTAGATTTCATTATCTAGAATCATGGGGAAGTTATTTTTCTTAAGTATTTCCAAGGGAAGTTTCAATCCAAAAGATAACTTTCAAGGAAAGTTATTATCCAGAAGATAACTTCCTATCCTTGATCATGTAAGTACAAATCCGTCTCTCTCTCCCTCCCCACATTTTTGTCTCTCTTCTATGGAGATAAGATCATGGGGAAGTTATATTTCAAATATGACTTCCTTATCCAAATATTTTTCCCTCCATTTCTCTTTCTCTCTCATCTACGTCTTTCTCACTCATTGTAACCGTTCTACTGGACCTCTATAAATATAAGTTCCTACGAAGATAGAAGTTGAACCACTCCGTCAAGATTCCTGCGTCATATCAAAGTGTTACAGCACCTGCGGCAACACCTCAAATTGCACACACACATTCCCACTTTTTCTTTGTGAATTTTGTGATACTTGTGTCGGGATCTCTTTTGTGTGTGTGTGTGCAAATTAGTTTTAAGAATTAGATCAGTGGTGCTTTTTTTATTTTCATCTTCATCTATGTAATCTTGGGATGTATCGGCAATATACTATTTTTTTAGTAATGGAATTTGACTCAAGCTTTTGAGTTGCTTGAGATTAAACTTATTTCATCTGTTTCTGTTTGTCTTTTTGTGTTGTTTGTTCAATTCCATTGTTGTTCTTTTGCTCTGTTGTTTTCTGCACAAAAAAACCCAAAGGTGTTGCAATACTTGCTACAACACCCTGTACAACACTTTGCGTTCTGCCCGAATCAGATTCTTACAAGTGGTATCAAAGCCCACACGTGACAAAATTAAGTGGGATCCTGCGAGAGAATCATGGAAATTTCGGGTATTGCAGTTTTGAGAATTCCAAATTTTGGATAGTTCTAAATGGTCTATGTGAAAGGTTAAAATGCATGCTTATAGCAAACTTCTTGATGAGTGTGCGTGGAGACCCATTGTTGATGGTTGGACCCCTTCAAAGTTTATCTAATTATGGTGACTACTTGATAAGAACAACTTTGGTTAAAGATGATGATTCAATCTCCTAAGTCACGAAGGAAAAGTTTCGTCCATTGAACTCCAAAGAAGAAATCCTATCAAAGGAGTGTACAATCCTTTGTTTAGGATATTTGAAGGTCAAAGTTGTAGCCGAAATTAGAAAGAGAAGCATTTTGGTCATGGAAATTAGCCTCAAGGACGAGATGGAAAAGATAGAAATCATGGACAACAAGGTTCAAGAGGTTGAGTTCCATACAACATACAGAATTTTCGGATTATGACACTACCTTGATAAAGATGGAAAAATCTGGTGGTGATGAATCTGGAAGAAGAGTACGAGAAAGATGATGTAGGATCATGTCGCTCTGATGATTAAACTCGAAGATATAGGTGTTGCAAAAGGTGTCACAACAGCTTCCTCAACACCTTCAGAAGATGAATTACAGAAGGTGTCGCAACACCCTCCTCAACATTGACAGAATTTTAGAAGATGAAGATTCAGATTATGATCAGTTGTAGCAAGTCTTCTTGGAGAATGCTAAACTGATGAGGAATTACAATCATCAAGAATCATTATTCACATAAAAGGATCTTGAATTTGAGAAGGTAAAATTGAGTTGATGTAAACATTTGAGGTAAAAGAGGATGATAACATTCTGAACCTATTGGATGTAGAAGAATCCTTAAATCAGTCTTCTGAAATTACTGCTGAACCTAAGGTGTTGCACCACGTGTTGCAACACCTAGTGCAACACCAAACCAGAACACAACAGCAAATTCAGATACAGATGCAGAACAAAGCTCAGAAGATCACTCTACCAGGAACAACATATTTACCATTGTCCCCTCCTAACATAATACAAATGGACCATCCTCTAACTCAGGTTTTTGGTGATGATGGAGTAAGAACTAGGAGGAAAAGATATAGTATACTACTCTAACATGGTAAGACTTTTATGGCTCACATTTGCATTCACTAAGGCAAGTTCTTGTTGTTTCTTGTCTAACATTGAACCAAAGAATGTGATTGATACTTTAAATGATATTTAGATCAATGTTTTTCATGATGTGCTAAATCTATTTGAGAGGTGATGTGTGGGATCCTGTTCCAAGTATTGAAAATGTCTTTGTAATGGGAACAAAAAGGATGAGTTTGATCATATAACCTGCAATAAATTCAGATTTCTTGCTTAAGGTTATGCAAATATGGATGAAGTAGACTTTAATGAGACATTTGCCAACCCTAACTTGAATCTATTTGGTTCTTACTTGTTGTGTCTTATTTTCTCAATATCAATTTTCACCAAATGGTTTTTGAAAAGAGTCTTTTTAAATAATTATTTTGTTGATGAAATTTTGGTTGTGCAGCCCAAAGGACTTGTTGATCCATATAAGCCTAATTATGTTTAAAAGCTTAAGAATGCCATATATGGATTTCAACAAGCTCCTAGGCTCGGTATGATAGGTTAACTTATTCTTTACTTCAACTTGGTTTCATAAAAGGTGATATTGATTAAACTACTTTTGTTAAAAATGGCATTGAAATAATTGTTGCTCATTTCCATATATTTGACATAATTTCTGGTTCATCATATAAAATGTCTTGAATGACTCTGTGCAGTCTATGTTATATATATATATATAGCATTGAAACCCTTAAACAGGAGCGCAATAACTCAAGAGAACTCAGTACACACAATGAAGATGTGAAACAAAACTAAAAATAATGGTGTCTATAAGTTTCCAAACATAAGATGCCATATCTTCAACAACAAAAAAAATAAAAAATAAAAAATCTGGGGGGAAAAGAAGGAAAAAACAGCAAATATTTGATACCTTGTTACGCTTACAAGTGCTCGGAAAGAGACGGTCAGTAACGCAAGATCTAAGAAGCATGCTTGTTCCTCTTCTTATCTCCGGATTTGGCGACCTTGAGGCTTCTGTTCACAAGGCTCAATCTTGCAAGGGTTACCTTCTTCAGATCAGGTCTGTAATGGTTATCAGCCACCTGGTTGCAAACAGCTTTGGCCATACGGTGGAACTCCTTCTTTATGACTGACTTGTTAAGCGATTTGGCAGGCTTGCTCTGTTTCTTCGTCTTTGTTGTGGCGAGGAGAACAGTCTGGTCCTTTCCAGGTTGAATGGTGACAATTTTCTTGTTTGCAAATCTTGAGTGCTTGTAGAAGTGCACGTTGTAAAGATTGTTAAGCTTCTTGCTGAACTTCACACTGGCGGTTCCACTACCAAACTGCTTCAAAAGAAATGAATTGTTCTTCTTCACAATCTCCCATACGAGCTGCCCCGAAACATTCGACATTTTGCGCACTATAAACCCTTGATGAACGAAAATGGAGATTCTAAGGTTTTGCTGCGACGGCTTCGAGAGTGAAAGTCTATGTTATCTATATTTGAAATGAGCATAGTTGGTGGCTTAAACTACTTTCTTGGTCTTCATATTTAAATTTGCATGAAGAGATTATTGAGTCACATTCTAGATATGCCAGATGTTTTGTGAAAAGGTTTAATATTGAGAATGCGATGTACATGAAAACTCTTCTAGGATCCTGTTAGAAGGTGTGTCAGACAGTGTTGTAGAAAGTGTTGAAGACACCTTCTACAGAAGCATGATAAGAAACCTTCTGTAAGCGAAAGTTAACACTTATGTTTGTTTTAGTGTCTTTATTTATGCTAGGTACCATACTGACCCTAGAGTCACTCTCTTAAATATTGTTGAAAGCATTATTTAAGTTTGTTTAAGGTACATTTGATCTTGGAATATGGTTTACCTAAGACACTATTACAAAGGTTGTAGGGTTTATTGGCTTAGTTTTATGAGGACCTAGATGATTGGAAGAAAAAATTCAGGGGTGTTTCCATCTTGGATCATTAATAGAATCTCATACCACACTCACTCACCAAACACATAAACTT
Organism: Ajuga chamaepitys; assembly: GCA_958295605.1. Classification (NCBI taxonomy): domain Eukaryota; kingdom Viridiplantae; phylum Streptophyta; class Magnoliopsida; order Lamiales; family Lamiaceae; genus Ajuga; species Ajuga chamaepitys. The sequence goes on from OY282495.1 coordinate 36,926,163, forward strand.
AGGGTCTCATATATTTATGTGATTTGGTGGGAATGATAATAATTCGGATGAAGCACATTGTGAGTGAGAAACAACTGACTTATACCTTCACCAAGCTGTAGACTTCTAGAGATTTTCTCTCTTGAGGAAATCTCATGGCTTTTGTGTTCTATAAACAGTGTCGTGTGTTCAGTAAACAGTGTCATATCCAAGTGTTACAACACCTGCAACAACACCTCAAGTTGCACACACCCACACACCCACCTTTTTCTTTATGGGTTGTGTGATCCTTGTGTCGGGATCTTTTGTGTGTGTGTGTGCAAATTAGTTTTAGGAATTAGATTAGTGGTGATTGTTTTTCTTTTCATCTTGATCTATGTAATTTTGGGATGTATCAGCAATATACTCTTTTGTTGAGTAATGGAGTTCGACTCAAGCTTTTGAATTGCTTGAGCTTAAACTTATTTCGTCTATTTTTATTTGTCTTTTTTGTGGTGTTTGTTCAATTCTGCCGTTGTTCTTTTGCTCTGCTATTTTCTGCATAAACGAACCCAAAGGTGTTGCAGTACTTGCTGCAACACCCTGCGCAATACTTTGCTTTATGCCCGGATCAGATTCTTACACTATGCATTGCATGGAGTCCTTACTAGTTTATTCTTAAATAACAGAATAGTAAATTAGGAAACTAAATATGCAAAAGGCCCCTCAAAGAGGGCCAAAATTGCAAGTGGCTAAAGATAAATGACACAAATTGAATTTTTCCTTTTTTTTTTTTTTTCAATTTATGAAGGTTCTCTAATTGCCTTCAATATCTATAAGAGTCCTAGAAAAATATTAGGCCCACGTAGAGGATGTATGAGAAATACTATAATTACATAATTAAGTAAATAGATAACTTTACCAGCCCTTATGTAATCAACTAACTCAGCATCACGGAAATTGATTGTAGCTAAATTGATAGATCATCTTGTAACCCAGACAGTAAGTCAGGGGATCAATTCCCACCAACCCTACATCAACCATGATATGTATTAAAAAAATTCTGACTCAACACCACAAAGAAACCCCAACATTCATCAGAATCAAGAAAAAGTTGGATGCAATTCTTTTCTCACATCATTTTGTAGTGTTTGTAGACTTGGCATCTTCTCTCGAAATTACACTATAAAGTACTAAATCGATTTTTAATAAATAAATTTATTATATCTTATTAATTTAGCAGCATCGATGAAGATTAGAGGTTCTAGTCCTACTTCTCCCATTCTTTGCTAAAAGAAAAATAAGAAGTAATGATAATGATGTTATTGCAGCTTATAAGATCTAAATATTGGGCAATCAAATTTTTTTGGATGAATCCAACTATAACCCTCTCAAGATTTAATGAAATATGAAAAATGCACTCAATGATCATAGAAGAGGCGATGTGTTCTCATGATCAGGGTTGCTGACGAACAAATATTTTGCTCGGTTCATGTTTGAACTCAATTAGTATTTGTTGAAGCTCGCTTATTTATGTTTGGTTAATAGATAAATAAAGTTTAAATAATGAAGGATTTTCCCGTTAAGAGCTTATGGACATGTGCATTATAACTATGCAATTTTTAGAGAGAGATAAGTTGGCCATGTTATTGATAATGTCCCAAAAATGAGTACAGGATGTGTGCTAGTATATACAGCTGAGTTGTTTACATTTTAGCCAATGATATTCTAGATATGACTCTTCCTGTCCAATGTGTATGTGACAAGTGGACAAAGTGATTAACTAGTCAAAACTAACTAACTCCTCCTTTAGCTCATCAGCGGGTTGCTATTCTAAGTTGACATGGCATAGGTTTATCACCCTCTCCTTAACTTGGGCATTGGTGAAGGAAGCCAATCCCAACTTAGACATCAAAAACTAAAAACGCGTACCACCAAGTATCTTAGTAAGCATATCGGCTAAATGGACCCAAGTAGAAACATGAAGCAACTAAATGAAGCCTTCCTTAAGCTTGTTTCGTACAATGTGATAATCAATCTCCAAGTGTTTCGTCCTCTCGTGGAACACGAGATTTGCAGCAATACGGGAAGCAGCCTGGTTATTGCAATCAAGGGAAATGGGCATAGAGAGTTGTATATCAAAGTCAACACAAATGTAGGAGAGGCGTTGAAGTTTTGTCACTGTTGAAGTAAGAGCTTTGTGTCCTGCCTCGCATGGTTGTGTGACAAACTGAGACAGTTGCTGCACAAAATAAGAGATGTTCGGTCTGGTGAGATTGAGATATAAAAGTTGGCCAATCAATCTTCAAAACCTATCTGGATCATGAAGGGGAAAGCCTTGATCAACAGTTAAGTGCAAGCGAAGGGGCAATGGAGTGGACATTGCCTTGCTGTGAACAAATCCTGAGTCATTAATGAGATCAAGAACATACTTCTTCTGTTATAGTGCATGATTTCCGTGCCAAGTAAATACTGGGCCTTGTTGGTCTTTGATGGTAAATAGCTGATCAAGGGAAGCTTTGAAATCATTAATAAGTCGAAGACAAGAGCTTGTGACAAGGAGATCATCCACATAAACCAACACTGCTAAAAACATGGAATCTTGCTTGTATGTGAAAAAACAGTGATCTTGAGCAGATTAGACAAGCCCAAATACTTGTAACTTTGTTTGAAGTTCATTATTTCATTCCCTTCAAGCTTGCTTGAGCCCGTATAGGCTCCTTTGCAAATAGCAAAGTTGACCAGGGGCAACCTTGGAATTCATCTTTCAAAAAACCATGAAGGTATGCATTATTGACATCCAACTAAAATATAAGCCAATTCTTCATAGTTGTTACTACCAAGAACAACCTTACAGTAACCATTTTTACCACTAGAGAGAATGTTTCGGTGTAATCAAGACCTGTACTTGAGTGAAGTCTCTGGCCACCAGCCTAGCCTTATATTTGTCAATGTTGCCATCTGCCTTCACCTTGATTTATAAATCCATTTACAACCTATTGCCCTCTTCCCTTCAAGTAATGTGGTACGAATCCATGTGTTGTTGGATTCAAGGGTTGCCAGTTCTTGAGCCATGGCCTCTATTCATTATGTCTGTGTGGAGGCTTGTTGACAGGTATTTGGCTCATTCAAATTAGATAATTTTGCAAGAAAACCATAATGTGCATAATCATACTTGACATGAGTAAGGAATGGATATGGTTTAGGAACAACAGAAAGAGTGGTGACATAGTCACTGAGCCGGACATGTTTGTTTTTAGCTCTAAGACCTCTACCCAGAGGGATAGAAGGATCATGAGTAGTAATGGGAGTGATAGTGGTGTCATGTGAAGATCTGAGGCTAAAATTGAAGGAGGGGAGTTATTAGTGGGATCGCCGGAATCAGGAAATGGAATAGGGATAGGTGTTGGAGAATTGGGTGGAGAGATAGTGCTTTGATAATGAAATATGTGAGAGAAAAAGTACACATAATAGCCTCTGTATCAAGGTTAAACAGAACATATCCCTTTTTACTAAGAACATTTCCCAAGAATACACACTTGTGAGATCTAGACATAAACTTGGGCTTGTGAGGCAAAATATTTGCTGCATGAGCTAAATAACCAAAAGGATAAAGATCGGTGTAATTGGAAGCCTTGTGATATAGCATTTCATATGGGTTTTTCCACAGGGATTCTATTGATGATGTGAGCAAAGAGTAAGATAGAATATGGCCAAAATTTCAGAGGAGTATGGAAATTGAATATGAGAGCTCTAGCCATCTGGAGACTGTGTTGGTGTTTTCTCTCAACCACACCATTCGTTGTGGTGTGTGGGCACAATATGTTTGGTGGATAATTCTCAAAGAAAGCAGGTATTGAGATACTTCTGAGTAGACAAAATCAATACCATTATCACTTCTCACAATCTTATTATGTTTTTGAAATTGAGTTTCCACCATTTTGACAAAGTTTGTCAGGGCTTTGAGAGTTTGTGATTCTGGTGTAGAAGAAATACCCAAGTGGTTCTACTGTAATCATCAACTACTGTGAGAAAGTAACGAGTATATTCATCTGTACATGGACCTCAGAAATCAATATTAATCAATTCAAAAATAGCAGAAGTTTGGATAGATGAGATTGGAAATGTTGATCTGTATTGTTTAGCGTTATGGCAAAACTCACATGAACTGATTTTATTTATATCATCAGAATTACAAAGAGGCTTTACAACAGGGATATGTTTCATTATTGTAACATAAGTGTGTCCTAGAACGTGATTCCAAGCTTCTAAGGACAAGTTACAAGCAACAGAAGTAGACACATGAACATAAAAGGCTTCTGCAGGATCAAGTATGTAAAGTTTAAACTTCAAGTTTCCCACAACTATTTGAATTCCATTCCTAGGGTTTTGTATCAAGCACTGGGATCGTGTGAATATACACGTCAGAGAGGAAATGCTAGTTAATTGAGGCATAAATAAGAGATTGTACTTGAAGTAAGGGATATACAAGACATCTGTGAGAACAAGATTGTGATTGAGGTACACCTGACCAGATTTTGATATAGATTTAGTAGATCCATCAGGGAGTACTATAGAGATAGGCTTAGGAAAAAAACACCGTTGGACGTCAAAGTATGATTATTACACATATGCCTACTAGCACCTGTGTCTATAACCCAATAACAACTACCAAAGGTTGAATTCAAGCTAAGATAAAGTGCATTACCTGTTGTGTTAATAAAATGCACATAATCCTCTGTGGAATCTGTAGCAGAACTCGATTTAGGAGCTTTATTGCCAAAAAAAAAAATGAACAACTCAGCTTGAATTAGACTGGAGATATCAGCAGAAGAGTTGTTGGAACCAGCTGGATCAGGATTCTGATATCTCACCATAGTGTTGGTAGTGTCAACTGCATTGGCATAGATCTTCTTTCTCTGCTCAACCATTGACTTGTACTAGTCTGGAATTCCATGTAACTTGAAGCATTCGGATATGTCATGACCTGGCCGAGTACAATGTTCACAGATAAGTTTGGCCTTCTCCTCTTTTGTGATGCGATATATAGGCTTGCCTCGAGCCATATATTTGCCAGATGCATTGCCCTCATGTTTGACATATCCGCAGCCACCTACCCCTGTAGATGTGTTAGGTTGAGCAGATTTAACGAGCATAGCAGTGGTATCTATAGGATCTGGATACTAGTTACTGACAAATTTTTACTTTTCCACACGAAGTACCATAGAATAAACCTTGTTCACTCCAGGATCTGGTTCCATAGCTAATATTAGGCTCTATAGTGGCTCATTTACATCATCTAACCCCATAAAGAACTGCATCATTTTGAGCTCCTGATCATTTTCGTAAGCTGCTTTCCCGGTTTCACATTTACAGAATGCAGGAAGATGAAGACACACATATTTATCCCATAATACTTTCAATCGACCAAAACAGGTTGGAACAGAGTCATTGCCCTGTGGAATTGAACCAATTTCTCATTGTATCTGGTATATTAATGGTCCATTGTTATTGTCGTACTGAGCTGAATCCTCCCAGAGATCCTTATTTGACTTAGAATACTGAACAGAATCTCGAAACTGTATTAAGGATCATTGAGGTGAATGTATCATCAACTTGCTTCTATTGTTCATAATCATCATCAGATGCAATATGTGCATGAAGTCAGCCATTGATGAATTCTAACTTGCACTTTACGGAAAGTCCGAGCATCATTGCACGTTTCCATGCCATGTAAATAGAACCAGTTAGCAGATGACTAACCAATACAATGCCCAGACAATTGGCATTGTTAAGAAAAAGAGGATCATCTGGCGATAATGCGGAGGATTCCGCCTGCGAATTTGCGGAATTAACATCAGACCCCGAGCTCACATTTCCGGCAGTGACAGTATTCCGACCGGTAGGAAGCGACGGCCACATTAAGGTATTACGGAGCGGATCATCCATAGAATTCCCAAAAAAGTACTATTGATACCATGTTATAACCATACAATTTGTAGAAAGAGAAAAGTTGGGCATGTCATCGATAATGTTCCGAATATAAGTGATGTTTTAATATTGTGATAGAGACAAAAAATTTGAAGAAATCGTGAAAAGAATCTAAAACGATACTTAATTTGAAAAATCATTAACAAGTTAAAATATTACTTATTTGAAATAGAGAGAGTATATAATACGTATGCATGTTTAAGGACATGAAAATCTTAGTAAGTGTATTTATGAATTTTCTTCTACCAACTAACTAAATTGCATGTATTCTTCTCTATTTTTATACAAAAATATACATATTTCTAATTTTTAAATAAATTGCAAGAAGATATAAGTCGTGTCATTGATTCAATATATTTCTAAAGTTAATAGAAATTACTCCATCCGTTTCATATTAATTGATGTTTTAGGATGAAAAGGAAGAATTAAGGATTGAATATTTTGACAGATATTCCCTCAGCTAAAGATTTGGCCAAATCAAAATATCTCTGATGATTGAAAAGTAGAAATATTTAGGATTGAGTCCAGGGAGAAAATTGGTAGAATTGGTGAAAAATATGTAAAACGTCAATTAATTAGAAAAAGAAAAAAAATCATAAAACGTCAATTAATATGAAACGCAGAGAGTAGTATTTATAAAATTATATAAAAAATTAAAAGTTTGAGTTGAAGAAAAAAATATGTAAGGTATTTTATATTGGGGTGTGAAAGAGGAATGGTAATAAGATGTTCAGTGCCAACCTCATTGACACCCCTAGTTTGGGTGAACACATTTTCACGCTCAGGTTTGATGAAATACCGAAACGAACTTGGAGATTTGTTAATCATTAAAATCAGGGATGGATCTAGAGGGGAGCGGGGGGAGGCAGTATCAACTATAGCAGTATCAATACAATCATACTTTTACTTACTATAGCAGGTAATAGTAGGTAATATTTACTCCCTCCGTCCCGGCTTAACCTGTCTAGGTTGATCGGGCACAGGGATTAAGAAAAAACAAATTTTGTGGAATCTTTGACTTTTTTAAAGGTGGAGATTGAGTGTGGAAATTTTGAGGGTGGAGATTGTGAGAGAAATTTGCTATTTATGGGGTAGGCAGGTTAAGATGAGACAAACTAAAATGGCAAGTAGGCAGGTTAAGATGGGACGAAGGTAGTATTTGTTAGAGTAAGGTAGGCCCACTAACTCTCCTTCATTGTTTTCCTTTGTCATGTCAGGCCAACAACCAATTTGTACCTTTTATTTTTATTTTTCTTTTTCATAATTTTCTAGATTATCTCACCTATAGTATCCAATTTAGAACTTAAAAAGAAAAAAAAGACCTATTACACTTTTCTTTTTCTGTTTGATTCCGGTCTCCAACACCACTAATTAAACTTTTTTTTTTTAAATTTCAATTGTGATCTCCCCCTGTCCCCTAAAATGTATTATAGTGAGAAGAAGTGAAATATTTAACAATCCTTATTGATTATTACTTACATAAATTATTTTAACGGATAAATAATTTATATAGTTGAAAACATAAAAAAATATGAAAAGCTAGATATAATAATAGATAGAAAACCTAAATATTGTCTATCTGAAAAAAATGCAAAATACCTAAATATAATTACAAATATAAATAAGTTTCCTAGGCGGTCACTGGCAGAGGTGACAATTCGAGCGGTCGAGCCAGTCGGGCCAGTCGAGCCAACTGCATATTTCGGATCGGGTCGGCCGGCCTAAGATTTGGTCGGCCTAAAATTAGTCGGTCTGACCTAGGATATTCCCTCATAATATACTTAGATTTTTGGGGCGGCGTGAGGCCCGTCAGACTTTTGGCCGGTCGGGTCAATAATACTTCGGACCTACATTTCTATGGCCCAACCCATCTAAAATACCAGGCCAACTGGGCCATCCCTTTTGCCACCTCGCACTGCGTTAGCATCAACTCCTCTACTATTTCAAAGTTAAGAATTTGAATCTTTTTTACTCGGTCATATTAGCTTTAATTTTAGAAAATATTACTTTTTTACTTTTAAATAGATTTAATTATAATAACTTTCTTTTTAGTTACTTTAGAACTAAATTTCTTTTAAAATACCGATTACAGGTCCAAACAATATGATAAAAGCTATAGAAATCAGGGGAAAAATGTTTTAGGTATTATAAGATATTAAAGATCTTTTATATATACAATCAGATAATCTGTAATGCAATTAAAAAATTTAATTCTATAAATGTTCAATTATTTCGTTCAATTGTTATTTCTTTACCTTTAATTTCAAAACATAAAATAACTAATATCCAATTTGATTTTTTCATAAATTGATTGTTTCTTATTGGACATCATCTTTTCAATAATTATATACGTCATATTTATGTTTCGACGATGGAAATTATCTTCACGAAAATAATACAATTGTTGGTGAATTTCAGGGGTTCTTTTTTACTTCCCTGCACCAAACTCCTTAAACTATTGGACCTGCTCTGAATTAAAGTCGTCGAAAATTATCAAAATGTTTCTTATAAAAAAAGATTGACGAAACACAGGGAATATAAATTTTAGATAATCTAAAGACAAGTAAAAACAGTCTATCAACAAAATTATTAACTGAACATTTGTATTTGTCATTAACTCACGTTGATCACAACATTATATTCCAAAATTTCGGATCTACCTTTTTAAATACATACTGCGTTACTTTTAAATATTTGATCATAACATTTCTTAAAAATTAAAATATAACATGAAAATTAATGAGATATTCTAGATTTCTTAGGGTAGTTAATTGCTTGGCTCGCACAAATATAGTAATTAGATTTTGTAAAATAATGGCATGATATTGTTTAAGTTCGTTTTAAAAAATGAGAATGTGAAGAATCAAGACATAAGAAATATTGTTAATTAGTCATCCACCAATGTTACACTTTGGAGTTTTGAAAAATTAATTAATTATAAAAAATCTAAATGATGCAAGTTATTATTAATTTAACTTGTATTTATAGTGAGTTATCATAATTAAGATGGAGTTTTTTTTTTTTTTTAATCTATTTTTCACTTTTGTAAGTGGGTATAGTAGATAGACAATTGGGTTAACTAGTACACATCAATTTTTTTTATATTTTTTATGTGACCTGCTTAACAGGTAACAAGTTGCATATAAATAATTGTTTCAATGGCTAAGATTAGAGATAATGAAACCCAAATGTGTAAATTAAAGTTGTATTAATGTCATGGTTGTACTATAAAAGGACCCATCATTTTAATACTCGTTATATATAAGAGTTGGTCCCCCCTTAATTTGTCAAAGTTTGTCCCCCTTAAATATAAAATTTCGTCTCAATACTCTATAATATAGTGGAAAAAATTTCGTCCCCCTTGAAAGAACTTTCTAGACCCGCCACCAATTAAAACCAAGTGTTTTAACAATGAAAGAAAACAACTACCTAAATCATATTTCGGTCCTGTCGTACGGTTGATTTAGTCAGAATATTTTGTTAGCTTCTTTAATTAAATAAATTCTTTTAATTTACAGAATAACTAGTTCATGAAGTGGTGAATATTAAAGGAAGTTATGTTTTGATTAAATGAATTATTTCCGTATGCTTAATGAAATCAATGATCCTAGAATTTTTCATTATTTCTGAAATCGTCTTAATTAAATTTTGCTCTTGTTCAATTGTTTGTTGAATTTGTTTTGTTTCTTATCAATTTTCGAACATCTATACGATGTTCACCGCAACTCCATACTACAACGGACACATCATCACATGATGAAGAAAGCACCACCCAAAGAGGAGGGGGAACTGAGAGTGTTGCCGGCGGCAAGACACTGTTGGCAACATGTGGGGAGCCTTGTCGTCTTCCATATATTTCCGTCCAGAGCTCCAATGCTACTTTGTTCTCATTACCTACCCCAGCTCAGTCCAGCCTCTCCTCTGGACTGACCGACAAAATTAGACTTTTCCAATAGTGCAACTATGATGAAAAGTCCAACCTTGCCATATGGTTGGACAACACACCTATAACCAGCTCCATAGGCATCACAGAAACCTACAAACTGTAGACGCAGCAAAACATGGAAACTACTATCAATGCTAGAAATTGCAATGACTGTATCCTATTTTGAAGTTTTGTGAGGAAACAAATTTGATGTATCCTCAAATATCAGTCAATTCGCGTCGCATTAAGCAATGTAATCATATCATATGGAATATAGAATTACAGTGAATGATATATTTTATGTCTTACAATGACCTATTGACACTTCTTTCACAATCGGAACCTGGTTATCCAAACATCATGACACAACAAAATGACTCATATCACCATGTATAGAAACAGGAAATTCAGATAAAGAATGAGGCCGTCCAGATGGAAAGCTAAATTGACGCACCTGGACCATACAACAATTCACCTCCCTTCGTTGTGGTTGCTGTCTATGCCAAACTCTTGTCGCTTTCTGCTTTAAGATCTATCATGGTATCCACCTAATATACTTGGAATTTTGCACCTCCAACCAAATTAACTAGTCTATTCTAGATCCAAAACTTTGGACATTAGGATATGCTAGTTTGATGAACGTGACCCAATGTTTTCATATTTCCAAGAATGGGACGATTATAAGGAATGGCAACACGAAGGGAACTAATATCCCAGGAAAATTGATTGATGAAGCATCCCCTGTTAACTGAACAGACCCAGAAAAGCTTCCAGCAGCTCCAGTGGTTGTGGAAGTTAAGTTGGATATGGAAATAGCTTTGCAACTTCCAAAGGGCGCTCCCGCCTGCAACAGAAGAAGTCCATTCAATTTTATCTGTTTTTTGTGTGTGTTTGTGTTCTTTTTTGGGGGGTGGGATGGGGTATGTGAACCGCCCAATCTATAAATTTTAAGGGCATTCCAAATAACATTTAGGTACTCGTGTAATGACTTCTATAATTTATAGTTAGAAATGCATCCTCCCCACTTTGCAGCAGTTCTCTTATTAGTTTTTGTCCCATGAGAGTAATTGGTTGCCCTTGTATTGCCTGAGTTTTGCTATTGTATCATTCAGATTTCAGAGAATAGAAACTTAAAACCCTAAACCACTACAAAAATCTTATGTTGATTCAGTGGAAACTCTATACCAAGATACAGAACAGCCTCTTCGCAGACACTGTGGCATTCCATTCCATACACCTAAGACATTCTGACAAAACGAACTTTAAGAAAGGAAGCAACTTTACTTCATGAAACTGTAACCAAAGGAATGTAATGTCTTCCGCATCAGGTATTAATAAAGTATTCTAATAAAACCATGTTGGCATGAAAGAGGCATGCCAAGCACGTATAAAGATGTGATTCTTTGATGCGGGGCATGGTACTCAACAGAGTCAATGATAAAGGTATCCAGGGCCATAACTTTATTTGTTATCCAGCAGTGAAAGTTTAAATGCACGCAAACTGCTAAATAACTGAACTGATCTATGCCTCGAATTCATCATAAATAAAAATTACGAACTTTGAACTCTATTAATTCCCCAGCTCCAGCACTAAAGAAAATCTCAATTTGTAGAGATCACTTTCGATCATATGTGGAAAAACCATTCACAATTACTGAACCCCGAAAGCAAACAGGACAGAAAAAGTTGAGACATAGAATCATGCATCAACCGTGATTTCTTTATTCACTAAATACGGGAGCCCCTTTAGGTACAAATAATGAACAAACCTGACAAGCAGAGACAGTACTACACCCGCATAATGTCTGGCCGTTCATTCGATCCAAAACATCAAATGCACCTCCTCCATCACTTCTCTGCAAATTGATATCAAAATATCACTCAAAATACAATCACTAATATTACTATGTTCAGAGTTAATACCATGTAAAAGTTCACTGCCAAAAAATTAGGCAGCTGATTCCCCGCGGACTTGTAACAGGTTGCAACCATATCAGCAAGGGGTGCAGAATGCTCTTTGCAAGCCTCATTTTGAACAGGGATAGTTGGAAAGTAGTTCATCAGAAATAGAGAAGCACTTTTCGAGTTAAGTGGCCTCGATTCTTTCCTGTTTGGGCATGATCCTGGTACCACCCCGGGATCTCCAGCTGAAAACATATTACAGAATAAGGATTCCTATTTCCAAAATCACATTCAATCAACCAGAACTGGTTCAAATACCTACCCTCGTTTTCCACCATGTACCTCCACTGATACGCGATTCCTTCAGTTGCCTCTTTTGAAGAATCAGAAGTGAAAACAAGAAGCCTATGGTTATTCTTCGCCATAGTGTTAATAGTGGGCCAATCCTCGCCTTTTTTGGGCATTTTGGCAACTGGATACCAATACTTATCCAAACCAGCATCAGTGAACACCCTTGTCAACCCTTTTGGCGTATGAACATAATCCTCGAGTATGATGGTGACAATCTCAGAGGGGTTCTGAGTCAAAAATGATTCCACTTCTTTCAACGTATTGATTGCTGGAACCTACTTATTTAATTGTCAAAACAAAACTATGTGAGATGATCAAATACTAGAGATGAAAGTAACGAGAAGGGGGCTAGTAGTTTACAAAGGCAGTGAAGTTATAGCATTGGCCACGAAAGGAATGACAGAGCCAGATATCGTTCTCAAAATCATACATATCCAGCATCAATCCTCTGACTCCATTCTAGACAAAATCCAAGATTATTGACACTTTGGTGATTGATACACACAACAGAAGCAATCATAAAGTATGTATAAGTAGAGAAAATGATAAAGGGATTCATACTCTCAATTGATTAGTGACAGAGTCTTCTTGATTGTAGAAAGTGACCCTTTGGGCTCCAGTGAGTGATGGCGCATCCACAATTGAGAAGGCATTGTGAGTCATAAGCCATGAGTACTTGTTGAAGGGCAGACCAGTAATCTATCAATACAATTAAACACAGTGTCATAATCCGAAACTATGAAATTAACAGAATGGGGGGAATTCATACAATGGAAGTTGGTACTGTAGCTTGGCCTCTGATGCAGAAAGGTTGGTTTTTCCCAAGTGAAGGGCAATTTCCGCAGTAAAGGGCAGAGGCACAATCCGTTGCAGTCGAACACGATTCGAGAAGCTGCGAAAGTTACAGTAAGAATTGAGCTGAAAATTGAAGAAAAAAGGAGGGATCCGCAGAGAAAGAGACCTGACAGTCGCCATTGGAGCAAGCGGTAATGGTGGGAAGGAAGAGGAGAGCCAAGAGGAAAAAATAAAGTGTGGATGTGGAGCTGCTGCTGCTGCTGCTGCATGTCTCCTCCATTCCAGAACAGAGAGAGACTATTAAAATTAAAGCAAACTCGAACCCAGCCTCACAGATTGTGTTTGCGTTTCAATGCTTTACTCACTCTTCATCCAACTAACAAAACAAAAAGGAAACCCAATAACAAAAACTAAAAACCAAAAAAATTATACATATTTACGTTTCGGCTTCCAATTTCTATTATTCTAAACATATAAATTACACTTTTTATTATTTATATATATTTTATATCTAAATTAAATATGCTTGAGAAATGTGCATATTCTACACTGTCAACCTTTTTTCTTGCATTAAACTGAATTTTTTTACGATCATCTTCTAATTAAAATTACAAGTATAATTGATAATTATCACAAAATGAAAATGAATGTTAACTATCATTTTAAAGCACTCTAAATGATTGATCTTTTTCTTTTTTCTTAACCCGTAATTGAGTATTAATGTTAAAAATTTAATTACCGCCTTTACAAATAAGTTTTCATTAATCATTTATAAAAAATATATATATATTTCTTTAGAAAAATAAAAAAAGGTATGTCCGATTATAATCTGTCAGAGTAGTACAATTCTTTATTTAATATAATAAAATATGTTTCATGATAACTATCAATTTGATTTAGCATAACAAAATTAATTTGAACCAACATCATCTAATAGAATTCATTATTAATATCCATAACTCATAAATCGCTAATAACACTAAAAACTTAAAACTGAAATTGAAAATATTAGCAGACATTCCCTTTATTTTCTATTCATTAGACGCTTCACCTCTTGACAGGTACCGCAGCAAATTTGAGTTCCCCTCTACCATTTTTGACCTACTTGTTTAATAAAAAAAACATCTTCCTTTCGTCAACAGTTTTAGCATGTCCACCAACATTTTTGTATCTCAATTTCGAACACGTCGGTCAATAAAAATATTAAATTAATTTTAGTAAATATCATGGATATAATCACCAATGGACCCAAAACATGTGATTTAGGAGGACAACAATAAAGAATGACTAACCAGCATTAACATTTTAATGTCACTCCAAAAGTAAGGGAATTCTCCTTCAACTACATTTCTATTTTCATGATCTTTGGGTGCTAAAATCTCACTATATAATAAGAGTGAGTTTTGTGTGTGACATTCTCACGCAGAAAAAATTGATACTTTTATCGAAAAGAAGTAATACTTTTATGTATAAAAGTGATATTTTTGTTACAATCATACTTTTTACAGATAAAAGTTATATTTTTACTAAAAAAAAGTGATTTTTTTTTTTGTTAAAAAAAGTAATACTTTTACAAATAAAAGTGATACTTTTACTACAAAAATTAATATTTTTTTGCCGTCACACGGTGTGACGGCCTCATATTGTTTTTGCCATATAATAAAAGGGAAACCTCTATAAGAGAAAGTCATGACATTTTTCTGCCCAATTTACTTGCAAAAATGGGTAACATAACTATTATTAATATAATAAGATAAGATATAAGATATGTGTCTTTATATAGTAAAATCAAGCAAAAACATTATATATATATATATATATTATAGGAAGCAACTAATGATTGATTTATTATATATATGAAAAATTATTTTTTAAAAATTAAAACACAAATAATTCTCCGTTACTTATTTTTTATGTATATTATCAAATTATTCCTTTTCTAATTTAATTTGACACTTATATCGCATATTTTAAAATAATTTACATAAAAAGTTACAATTTTTTTTCAATTATTTAGATTAGATTTGTGTATGTATTGTGGGTTGATTTATCTTAATTGGTTTGAGTTGTCGATAAAAAATAATTATAAAAAAATATTTATTTTAATTAATATTTATTACATATATTTTGAAAAAAAATATTCAATTCAATTTATTTTTTATTATATTTTTTTTATTCTATAAAAAGATTCATATAACATTATTTTTAGTATAATAATTTAGAAATAGTAAAAATTAACTATTTTTCAGTTTCCAAAATTAGAGATAATATTTATTTATGAAGAACAAAACAACTAAAACTCATTTGTGAGGTATGAGAAAATTTAGTGGTTTAATTCATCTTTTTCATAGCTTTGTCTATCTCTCTCTTTTAAATTTTTTAAAAGTATATTCTCCAACATCCTGAATGCACGAATTTTTTTTTTTTATTTTATAATACAATTGAATTTTCTCATATAAAACTAAATCTTAAGTAAATAATGGTTTGTTGGTTCGTTATTGAGCTTAAAATGAAATACTTATTTTGGATTGAACTATTTATATTGAATTTGAATTGTAAATGAAATAAAATACATATTTAAAATTCTACTAAATGTAAAAGTGAATATAATGGTTTAAATAATCTTATTCAAGTATAAGGGTAAATTCCCCTGCAACTATGTCAATGGATTTGTGTCATTTTCTTTTTCTTTAATACCTT
Source organism: Ajuga chamaepitys (assembly GCA_958295605.1). Classification (NCBI taxonomy): domain Eukaryota; kingdom Viridiplantae; phylum Streptophyta; class Magnoliopsida; order Lamiales; family Lamiaceae; genus Ajuga; species Ajuga chamaepitys. The sequence goes on from OY282495.1 coordinate 36,941,785, forward strand.
TTTCTATTTTAAATATAACAATTAAGGGCTTATAAATTCATTAAAAGTGTTTGATAACATTATTTAAATAAGATCTTATTTTATTTTAAACTAAGATGTTAATAGCTTATAAGATGTCTTTTAAAAAAGTAAAGAGAGTTTAACTTATTTCTAAAATAAGATCTTATTTTAAAACTCAAGGGCAAATTTAAGGGTTCTAGAGCGATGGTCGGTGGTGGTCCACCATTTTCTATTGTCTAAAAAATTATTTTATGATGTAATTTATTTAATATTTTAATATTAAAATTTAATATATGAGAATTTGTGATTCAGCCTCTCAAAAGTATACCCTCATTTGATATGATTTTTTTTATCATATTGAGTATAATTCGAAAACGAAGAATCCCTGTAAAAGTAATTCATAAATTTAACAATATTTGGGCCCTCAACAAGATTTATGTGTGCGTGAATGAATATATAATACTCCCTTCGTTTACAAATAAGTGTAGAAAAAATCAATTTTTCATAAAAGAGTATCATTTTAGCAATTTATGCATGTTTATTCCAATATTATCCGTAGCTAAATCTAAGAAAATTTTCATATAAATCTTTATAATATTAAATAAAGAAGGTTTTAAAAGTTTTATGGTAATAAAAAAAATGGTAGAGAGAAAATTAGAATGTTGTTGTCGTCTATCCTCTAAATTATGAAATTTAAAATGATATATATTTGTAAACGAATGGAATATATTAATGTATGCTGGTGATTCTACAAAGAAAAAGAAAGATAAGTTGAACGATTTTTGTTGGATTGGTAAGACAGAGAAAAGCGAGATATTTGGTCGGGAGTAATTAATTATGATTGGAGCAGGTAGGGTGGTGATCACGTGGTGGGGCCCGGCTCCCTCCATCTACAAAAAGTTTAATTATAGACTGTATTGCAATGTTTGACTACCAAAGAAAACGGCTAAGGAATACCGGTCTTTGTGTTTGGACTATACTCCCATATAATCATCATAACACCCTGAAAATTTATATGGTAAAATATTCATTTTCATGTATTTTAAATAATCCTAATTTATATTGAGTTAAGTCTCATAATTATTAAAGTCCAATTTATAATTTATCATTAAAATTATAAGACTTTTAGTTTTAAAAGACCCAAATTTGTAAATGGTCTAAGATGATCCAATTTGGTTATTAGAGGTCCAAATTGATTGGTAAGAGATTCTGTTTATTTTATAAATTACAATTCTATTAAAATTGATTCATATAAACTCAATGACTTTGTAAATACTTTTTTTTTTTATAAGTCAAAATTTTTAGTTGTTATGTATTGAAATCATTCTTTTGATTATACAGTCTAAATTAATTTTGGTCCTAAGTAGAGCTGGCAATTCGAGCGCTCCAGCCGGGCCTAGTCGGTCGAGACAATTTTCGGGCCGGGCCGGGCCGGGCCCAATTTATTTCGGGCTTAGAAATGCTAGGCCCGACCCGACGGACCTCGGACAAAAAAAGATTTTTACATTTTATCTATATATGTTTTCATTGATGACTAATAACTATTAACTAAGTGCCAAGTGGTAGATAACCTATTAAAAATGTCGTAATTGCCTAATTGGTAACATTCAATTGTTAGAATAAAATAGTTGACATACTTGACTAACTAATATTATATAATTTAACTTAATTTTCCTTCATGAGATATTGAGATCTCCCATGAAAATTTTATTAATTTATTTATATGTTATATATTATCAACCCACCAAAATTTATATCCTCCCTACTCGGATACTCCAAATCATCATTCATCAATAATTTGTGGTAATTCAACATGTACATGTTCCACAATAATTCTTCCAATGCTTATAATTATACATAGAAAATTAGAATACATAAACCCACATAGTTGAAGACAAAAAGTGGTGTAAAGTGTATTTTTACAAGGAACATGTTCAACAAAGGTTGCATTCCCTAGCTATGAAAACAAATAATAAAGATGAACTACCATTGAATTTAATAACTTGTCAAGCTTAATCAACAATCTCTTTACTTGTCCTACTCCTCGGTCAAGTCCTCATCAAGAATATTGGAATCTTGATTTGAAAATTTTATCTCCTCCACTTTCGGTATATCTGTAAGACAAATAATAAGAAAGTCACTAGCTAAGAAAACAAATATAGAATACTGAATAGAAGGTATGGAAAATTTTAAATTAATATTACCGGAGGGTTCAACTTCTGTGAAAACGTGCAACCAATTTCGAGTACAAATGAGGGCTTGCACATTCTTCTCAAGTAAACAACTTCTATACTTGTGTAAGATGCGACCGCCGATGCTAAACGAGGATTTAGAAGCAACTGTTGTGATTGGAATACTCAGAACATCACAAGCCATGATTGCTAATTGAGGAAATAGATGCCTATTCACCTTCCAATAATCAAGCACATCTTCGTCAGTTCCAACTGCACATGCTTCATCCAAGTATACATCAAGTTGTGACTTTCCCACATTTGAGGACATTTGTGTTATTTGTTGATGATACTCCTAAAAAAACAATTAGACATTCACAAACAACATCAATCAACTCTCTATCCACCTTGTTACAACATTCCATGTAAATTATACTATTCACTAATCACTATAAACAATTAAACATCAACAATATCATAAGTTATATATAAAAAATAAAATAAATTTAGAGAAAGCTAAAAAATGTTCCATCAACTTACTTCAAGCATAGATGACATAAATGGAGAGCTTGCTCCACTTTTCTTTGGATGTTGAAGATCTCTTGATGAGTTAACTTGAGATGAGCTTGATGAAGCCCTATATTCACCAAAGAGCTTATACAAGGCATCCTTTACCATATTCACCTTTTCTTCATGATCAAGAGGATAAAGTTTTTTTATAGCAAAATCTCAAGAAATTCAACTTTGCCTTCGGGTCGAGAACACATCCAAGTGCAAGAATGATAGAATATTCACTCCAATACTTATCAAATTTGACTTTCATCTTGACCGCAATATCTTTGAGTTTCACATCCTCACTAGTCAAATATTCATTCAACTTAATTTCTATGCTTGCAATTTGCATGAAATAAAAGTTGGATGTAGGATAAGATAACCCAGATATCAAATTGGTGATGTGGTAAAATGGAGCCAAAAAATCTCTTATCTTCTCCGCTCTTTCCCACTCTTCACTTGTTGGACAATGTAGATATTTATCATCATTGAAACTCAAGCTAGTGAATGCACGACGATACTTAATTGCACTTTCAAGCATCATATAAGTAGAATTCCATCTAATTGCCACGCCCAATCTCAAGAAACCACCACCAACATCACTCAAGTGCACTTCTTCAATACATTTTTTAAATTGTCTTAATCTCCCCTCCGTAGCCTTCACATATTTAACACTTTTCTTAATCTTATGCAACGATGAACCCACCTCTTTCAACTCGTCATGAACAATAAGATTTAAAATATGTGCACAACACCTCACATGAAAAAAATTCAACTTTACCTATCAAACCATTTTGTAAATTATTTCTCTCCTTCAAAACTTTTTGCATGACATCGTTAGAAGATGCATTATCCAAGGTGAGAGAAAAAATATTGTAGTCTATCCCCCACTCTTTAAGCACTCCATAAGCCTTACCAGCTAGTTTAGCCCCCGTATGTTGACAATTCAACTCGAAAAATGCAAGTAATTTGCTATTCAACTTAAAATCATTATCAACATAATAAGCTGTGAGAGTCATATAACCTTGTACAGTTATTGCAGTCCATACATCAGAAGTCAAACAAATTCTACCAGGAATTAAAGCTAACTCACCCTTTAGCTTTGCCTTTTCACTTAAGTAGACATTCCAACAATCACTTTTGGCGGTATTTCGAGAAACGGGTTTAAATTCAGGATTCAATATTTTGTTCACCTCACAAACCCCTTCATATTCAGCATAACTAAATGGAAGATCATGCAAAATTATACTTTTAACAAGTTCATCTCGATAGGCCTTACTATCAAATGTCCATTTTTTTGTGCTTGCAACTTGGTTACCTGGCATGTCCCCCACATTATGGTAACGGGGAAGTTTAACACATTTTTCAGAATGGCGTTTGAGATGAGTCGTACCCCCAGTAGATGCACAACTAAGTAGCTTACCACAACCCTTGCATCTACACTTTTCTGTCCCATTAACCAACTCATTAAGTTTTTCAAAATATTGCCACACCACAGACTTGCCACCCTTATCATTAGTATTACCATCATCTACAACATTTTCAGCACTAGTCTTAATCTTTATATGTCCCTTATTAATCCTTGTCTTACGCTTTGCACCTTCAGTAGAAGAAGAAGTAGTACCTGCAGTACTCTTATCACTAGGGGTGGCAGAAGGTTGAGATTTAAACATTACAAAGTCATCATCAACGTCAATGTCATCATCGAGCATTTCCAATTCTTCATCAATACTCGCTAAGTTTGCTCCAATTCCTTTCATTCTTGCTAATCTGAAAATAAGAAAACAATTTCATTGACATTGTACATATACTAAAAAAATGTATTCAAACGATTCATCTTTAATAACAATTAATCTTTTGTGTCAAAAAAAATAAATAAAACAATTAATCTTTATCTCCATCAAATTCCAATTTAAATCTCAAAATTAAAGTTAAATAAGAGTTTCTATTTTTCAAATTCAAATAAATCTCCACTCTTATAAAAAATCCATATAAGGGTGGAGATTTATTTGAATTACATATTCAATAACACACTGAATTCCTATCAAATAATCCAAATATCAAAATTGCAATCGCTATTAATACACCAATTTTATTCTCTACACACAAAGTATATATAGTATTAACATCATGGAGACAGTGTAGCATTTTGATATCTTTATTAACGCATTTCTATTTTGAAACAAAATTAATGGCTAAAACGAAATAATGCTGCTTCGTGATCAATTAAGTTCAGAAATAAGTCAAATGAGACAATACCAAGCACAGGTATCAATCACCAAAAGTAAAAAAATGTACTCCTCACTTCTCAGTTATACAACTGATAATGATATGATATTCCAAAAAGTGAAACAGTGGCATCATGTATTCATGTGGTGAATGGTGCTAATAAAAAGATCCACAAATTAATAGATTATGCTCTACAACACTAAGGAAGTGAAATCGCAAAATATAAAGGGAATGCTCATACTTACCTGTTAGTGCAGCCTGCAGGCTGCAGGACTTGGCTACAAAATCTGAGGGACTGGCGGCGAGCAGCAGCAGCGGGCGACTGACTCGTCCGGCTGGACGTCAGAGCAGGGGTTGCGAAGGCGACGGGGCAGTGCTGCGGCAGCGGTGAGCAGCAGCGAGGGGCAACAGCCAACAGGAGCGAGACGAGAGAGAGAGAAAAGAAAGGGTTTCTCAATAATTCTTAATCACGTTTTTTTCACCCAATGGCCAGTGCACTCCAAATTTCCAATTGAAGATTTTGGAAAGCCAAACACAACTAATAAGATTTGGGCCAGCACGAAGCCCACGGGCCAGCCCGCACCCAAGCCCAAAATTAAAAAGCCCGATCGGGCCGGGCTTTTTAGGCCCGAATATCTAATTTTCAAGCCCAGCCCGCCTTATTTTTTGGGCCACATGGCCGGGCCAATTTTGCCAGCTCTAGTCCTAAGTACATATGTATATTCTTATACATGCCCAAATATATATATATAGCCTTTTATTCTTAATTTATATATGTGGACTTAGAATAATATTAATTATAATTATAAAAAAAGAAAGAAAAGAAAGAAAAAAAAAATTACGGAATAAAAATAGCCGAGTCTTCCTCTACTTCCCTCTTTCATTCAACTCAATAATGCAAGGAGTATATTTTGCTCCAAATTCAGACTCTAATTTGGCAAAAAAATCAGCTTATTCTCTCAATAATAAATTCAACACTTTATAAATTCAATACATAGTGATGCGGTAATAAGGTACAACCATGATATGAAACGACTTAGGATAAAAGTTATGGATTTGGGAAGCTAGCAAGGTATCCTCTCTGATTGTATGGGAGAGAGCGCGTCAGAGCGGAACGTCCCAGTACATCAAAGCTTTGAAGAGACGGGAAAGAGCCGTCCTAAGATGAGGATTCGACCGGGCAGAGTGTGGCCCGCGCGATGAGAAGGTAGGATGTCGGGGTTGAAGTCTTGTGTTAGTCCCGATAGGGATTGGGCCTTGATGGGCCTCTGAGGAGCGAAACCATTCCCGTAGGGTTAGTAAGGTCCTACTGACTTTCCCGTTCTTGTAAATAAAGATACTATATATATAGGTTCTCTTTTCAAACCACACACGCGATAACTGAGAAAAATAACACACATAATTATTTACTGCATTACTAATCCACTCTTCAACTTTTTCTGACTTAATCTTTGGAGGGTCCTCCACCGGATTATCCACTGGGGTACTATTTTGCAGGTAATCAATGAAGAAACAAAGAGGAATGGGACAGCTAGAAGGATTACCCTTTTTTTGCAATAAATATTGTGATATATGTTGTCTTTTTTACTATTTCATTAGTGAACTGATCTTCTTCTGAGTCTTAATGATTAAAACGGTAAATCTTCATCTGTCATGAATTTTCTAGTTTTTATGCCCCATGGTTATAACTCTTCCCTCATAAAAAATTTCTTGGTTGAATCTTCAATTCACATCAATGGCACCGTCTATGGGAAATCGTTTATGAGCATAGGATGTGAGTTAGGGACATCTGATTGTTAGGCCATTCATTAAAATGCTAGCTATTCTGGGTTGATTGAGGGCGAGTTTTTAGCCATCGCCCATCTTCCTTTTCTTTACTCTACTTTCTCTCAATATGTGCCTGTAAATGTATCACCCCCATGGAGATTGTCTCACCCCTTCGATGGAAACATTTTGCAGGTACAACCTTTTCTCCACGGGTTACATAGTATGGCTGGTAGAGAGATCCCGATCACGGCCAGGAATTTGGAGGAGGATATGAATCGAGCTGCAGAGGATTTTATAGGGACGTTGAGCGTACCCCCATCAGCGGGGTGGCCCATACAACCAACCCTCCCGACACCGTTACCTTGGGAGCAGAACAACTCCGAGTATATGTCGATACAATGGTTTGGAATGCTCTGGCCCAGCAAGCATCCTCTATGAGGAATCCTCTACCTCCACCTTACGCACCTCTCCATATTCCCCCGCCCCCTCCACACGGGATAGATGGGGAGGAAATCCGTGCAGACAGACCCCAAGCACAAGACGCTATTGCAGGGAATCGGGAATTACGAAAGGAGGAACGGCCCGGGCAGACTGGGCGTAACGTATTCGGGGAGTCCTGCGGTAGGGAAGAGGTAGGAGATTCGGCGGATAGCAGTGACCACCTGGAGGCTCTTTTGCGGGAAATTCGTCTGACGAAGAGAAGAATGGGGAACACAGAGGTTGAGGAAAGGAGGGTGGCGGGATGTCAATTTATTAGGGAGATTCTAAGGGATGAGCTCCCCGCGAGCTTCAAACAGCTCTCATTTGAATATGACGGAACCACCAATTCCAGTGACCACTTGCTACGGTTCGAGAATTCCGCTTTGCTGCATGGTTATATAGACGGGGTGAAGTGCCGAGCGTTTCTGGCAATCTTATCTAAATTTGCGCAACAGTGGTTTTGACAATTACCCCCGGGATCAATTCGCTCTTTTGCGGGATTCAGCGTACTGTTCCTCTAGCAATTCGCCAGCGCTAGGCGGAAATAGAAGACACCTCTCTCTCTTTTCAGTCTTATCCTTGAGGGATTTTATCAGAAGGTTCAACGCAGAAGCCTGCAAATACCTCAGGCCACATCTGAAGTGAAGATCAATGCCCTGACTAATGGCCTAAAAGGGGGAAACCTATTCATCTCACTGGCAAAGAAACCAACCGAAAATTTTGAGGAGCTATTGAGCAGGGTGGAGAAATTCATTAATTTGGAGGACATCATGTCTGTAAAGACAGGGGTCGAGCGAACGAATACACGGCAGGAACAACCGAATAGGACCCGGGTGGAGAAGGAGGAAAATTCTGAGAGGGTTCGAGTGATGGCCAGCATCCCAGAACGAAGGCCCCATATCTTCCCTCACACAAACAAGGAAAGTGTGATATGAGAGCTATACTCCATTGAAGAAAAGCCGGGAGGAGGTCTTGGACATAGCCGAAAAACCATGCACCACTGGAGTATCCGCCTAACCACCCTGTTCTTCCCAGGCGGCCACAGTCGAAGTTATACTGCAGATTCCACAATGAATACGGACATGACACCGATAACTGCTACCACCTAAAGGACAAAATCGAGCGGTTTATTCGAGCGGGACATCTGAAATTTTTTTTATACAAGGATCGTAGTCAGCCCGACCCTAAGAGACGAATTGTGGAGGAACAATAGGGAGGTCAGAAGGCGGATAAGGGCAAGGAAGCAGCGGTAACCCCGGATACCCTATCATCTCCTCTAAGGAGAGGGTTCATTAGCATGATAATGGGAGGACCTGATGTAGAAGACTCAAGCAGGGCACGCAAAGTCTACTTGCGTTCCACCCGTCAGGAAGAGTATGCACGACGATGCCTCGGTCATTAGTTTTGGCTCGAAGGATTACACACCCGGAATACAGCCTCGAAACGACGCCCTGGTACTTACAACAGAAATAGCTAATTATACTATGTCGCATGTCTTTGTGGATACGGGCAGCTCGGTAGATATCATCTTCTTGCAATGCTTCTAATAGATGAACCTGAAGTTAAGTATTAAGGCAGTGGACACCGCCCTGTTCGGTTTTGCGGGGGGTTCCATACAGCCTTTAGGGCAGGTAACCCTTACTGTGGCTCTAGGGAGGAAGCCTCACCAGAGGGTGGAGGCTGTGAATTTCTTATTGGCGGATGCCCCGTCAGCTTATAATGTCATATTAGGCCGGCCAACACTAAACGATCTCCAGCCAATCATCTCGATGTCTCACATGAAGATTAAATTCCCTGCAGGCCTGGGTGAGGGTGAAGTGACAAGAGACCAGCATAGTTCTCATAAATGCTATGTGGAATCTGTCCGCACTGCCCATGCTGCCAGTGCTGTCGTTGCCGAGCGGCCAGAGGATCAGGAAGGCAAACGATGGAAGAAATGGGAGGAGGATGAGGACATGCCCGAGATAAGGATCCAGCCCCAGGGACAGTTGATGAACGTGGACCTATTCCCGAGAAGGTCAGGCTTCTCGACACGTATTGGGGCCCAAATGACCCAGCAGGCTGAGGAGGAGCAAATAAAAAACATTGAGGAGAAATGCCGACTTATTTCCATTCAGCCCAGAAGATATGGGCAATATTGACTAGGAAATAGTTATGCATCATGTGAACGCCAACCTACGTATCAGGCCGGTCAAACAAAAGTTGAGACATTTTGGGGCTGAGAAGGAGCAAGCCATTAAAGTGGAGATAGACAAACTCTTAGCCGCCGGGTATTTAGAGATGATTATGTATTCGGACTGGTTGTCGAATGTGGTTATGGTGGCCAAGGACGCAGGAGCCTGGCGCATGTGTGGAGATTTTAGGTACCTAAACTTAGCCTGCCCTAAGGATCATTACTCACTCCCTCATATAGACCAGCTGGTAGATTCCACGTCTGGTTGTGAGCTCCTCGGTATGATGGACGCCTACCAAGGCTACCATCAAATTCTGTTAAATCCGGCTTATAAGCCCAAAGTAAGCCGCGTTGTTTCATGCGGAATGTACTGCTACATAAAGATGTCATTCGGGTTAAGAAACCCAGGGCCAACTTACCAAAGGATGGTCGATAAAGTATTTGAGAAACAATTGGGGCATAATATGGAATGCTACGTGGATGACATGCTGGTCAAGAGCGTCAGAGCGGTGGACCACACTCATGACCTGGAGGAACCTTTCACAGTCATCTGAGCAGTGGGAATGAGGTTAAACCCGGCCAAATGTGCCTTCGGTGTACGCTCTGGAAAATTCTTGGGATTCATGGTTACCGAACGGGGAATAGAAGTCAATCTAATGAAGGTACAGGCGGTCATCAACATGAGTCCACCCTGAGGTACAAAGAGATCCAGAGACTAAATGGGAAGATAGCCGCCTTGAGCCGGTTCATATCCAAATCAGCAGAGAGGAGTTTACCATTTTGTAGGATATTAAGGAAAGGCTATCGTTTCGAATGGACAAGTGATTGTCAGGAAGCATTTGAACAGTTGAAGAAGCATCTGGCGTCCCTACCGTTGTTGACAAAACCAGTGCTTGGGGATATATTATATGTATACATCTCGGTGGGCGAGCACGCTTTAAGTTCAGTTCTGCTTAGGGAGGAAAGGGGCTCACAGTTCCCCATATATTACGTCAGCTGCGTTATGCAGGGTCCCGAGATCCGATACCCTCTCATAATAGAAAAGGCTGTGCTAGCAGTGATGGTGGTCGCCCTCAAGCTACAGCCCTATTTCCTGTCGCACAGGGTGATCATGAGAACTAATTTACCTTTATGACAAAGATGGCCAGGGCTGATCTATTAGGGTGGATGGTGAAATGGGCAGTCGAGTTGAGTGAGTACGATGTAGCGTTTGAGCCTCGGAATGCAATCAAGGCCTAGGCACTGGCTGATTTCCTCTAGGAATCCATTGTAGAAATAAAACCCGAGGTATGGAAGGTATTTGTCGATGGAGCTTCATGTATGGCTGGATGTGGCGTCGGAGTGGTTTTGACAGGACCCACTGGAGAAGAACTCTGTTTTGCAGTCAAATTGCCCTTCAAGGTTTCTAATAATAAGGCCGAGTACGAAGCCCTGATTTGGGGAATGAAAATTGCAATGGAGGCATGAATCTCTCATGTTGTAGTATACTCTGACTCCCAGCTGATCTCGCAACAGAGCTTAGGATGTTACGAAATCTGCAATAACCGAATGGCCAACTATGTTGAACAAGTGGAGAAACTAAAAAAGAAATTCAGCAGTCTGGAAATACAGCGGATACCTCGGGCTGAGAACCACAAAGCAGATGGCCTCACCAAATTAGCGATGACTGGCGGACCAGAGCAGCAGATTATGGTATTCACTCACCTGGCAGTGCAGCCGACGGGTTGGTTTGCTCTGTTGAGATAGAAGAGGATTGACGAACAGAGATCCTGAACTGCCTAAGAGGGGTAAACACAGATGACAGTGGCAATCAGGAGGGGAAAGGTATGGTCTATCAGGGCTGACTGGTATTCACCTTATTGAAATCTACCCTTAATATGACTGTGCACTTATGCCTATATATTACTATGAGTTATTTTCCAGACAGGATAGACCTACGATACAGGCATCAACACTGCATTATCGGTGAGACACTATTCAGGAAATCTTTCACAAGGCCTTATTTGAAGTGCTTATCGCAACCAGATGGTGAGTACGTCTTGCAGGAAATTCACGAAGGATGCAGAAGTAGCCATGAAGGAGCACTCACAGTTGCTAGGAAGGTGCTCCAGGCAGGGTATTATTGGCCCATGATAGGTCATGATGCTACAACCCTAACTCGCAGTTACAAGAGTTGCCAGCTCCATGGTTCCCTTGTTCATCAGCCGGCCACCGGAATGAATGTCCTCTACGCTGCGTGCCCTTTCGAAAAATAGGGAATTAACATTGTGGGGGAGTTCCCCCCATTTGGTGGCCAAAAGAAATACCTGATAGTTGCAGTCGATTACTTCAGGAAATGGGTAGAAGTAGAGGCCACCGCTCGTATTACGGAGGAAGTAATAATGAAGTTCCTATGGAGAAATATCTACACCCGATTCGGCGCGCCACGCGTTCTAGTATCGGATAATGGCCGTTAGTTCTGCGGGAGGAAGATAAAGGCTTGGTGCACAGAGATGAAAGTAGAACATCGTTTCTCAAGTGCCGCACATCCGCAGGAAAATGGACAGGTGGAAGTGACAAACGAAACTATAGTAAAAGGGTTGCAACGAAGGTTGGAAGAGGCGGGAGGAAGATGGATAGATGAGCTAGAGTCTGTACTATGGGCTTACAGGACTACACCTCGGGCAGCCACCGAAATATGCCCCTTAGCCCTGGTCTATGAGTCGGAGGCCGTCATCCCAGTTGAAATAGGGATGGTGTAATATCCCAAAATTTTAGTCTATTATTTAATTCTAAAATATTATTTTACATGTTCGTATAAATAATTATATATATATAATTTGTTACGTCTTTCTAAACTAGTGTCTTTGTATCCTTTTGTAAAACAAAATATTATTACTCGAATTAAGCTCAAAACCTTATTTATAATATTTTGATTCTAGGCTACTTATAAAATTAAGATTTTATATTCGGCCCTCATTTTGATTAAATAACGCCCGGTATTTTTCCTAATTATTATTATTATTATTATTATTATTATTATTATTATTATTATTATTATTATTATTATTATTATTATTATTATTATTATTATTATTATTATTATTATTATTATTATTATTATTATTATTATTATCATCATCATCATCATCATTAGTATTATTATTTTGTTGATTTATTAAGTTGGCAAGTCATTTTTATCCAATGTTGGGTTAGACCCAACACCAATTCAATTTGGCCATTTAATATTTCTAAGCATAATTTATATCGGAAATTATTATTAGTAACTTGCGAATCCATTTATTTGCAATTCACTCGTTTATTTATTAATTTTCTTAAGCCCGACGTCTCAATAGAAATTACTTTATTGCATTCATTCATTTATTCATACATGTCATAACAAGCCCATCGCTTTGAGCTCAAGACTCAAGCCCAGTTCACTAATGTGCATGGGCCCATGTCTTGAGCCCAAAAGCATTCAGAATTCCAACAACTGAATTACGCTAATTACTAGTGAGGAAGATTTTTTGAAATCTGATAATCACTATCCAAATATTCCTAAACCTAGTAGGAATACATTATATATTCCGCAACTAAACAATAAGATATTTTTTCCCTCATACCAACCTTGGCCGCGGCCAATTCATGAAAACCACCACCATCACGCCACCACCCTCAAGCATCCTTCCAACCCTATTTATACCCAGATCGACAATGGGTCTCGCGCCTGGGCTGGAACACCGAATCCAGGAGGTCGAAGAGGTACAACTATTCATTCCCTCTCAAAACAAACAGCTTTATTTCCGGAAATTTTATTGTACCAACACCAATTTCGCAGCCTTGTTCAACTGTACCATATTTCTGTAAGCGAAAATGAATTTCTTCCCTCTTCAATTCTATTATCTCAATTGGCCAATAATGAAACCGTTTTTCTCTGTTTAGTCAAACCCAATAAATTTTAGAGAGGATAATGAGTGTTGTGTGTGCATGTTTTAGTGTGTGTGTGCGTGAGTTGATGTGTGTGCAGGTGTGTGTGTGTATAAGGTTAGTATGCGTGTTGTAGTGCATGAGTGTGTGTATGTTTATGTGTGTGAGTGACTGTGTTACATATTATGTGTGTAGATATGTGTATCAGTACGTGTGTATGTACATAGTTATGGGCGTGCTGGTGTATGGGCGTGCTGGTGTGGGAAATGGGATATAATATGTGGGTGTCCGGTAATAAAGTACAGGATGAAAATGGGAAGGCAAACTTACGGAAGGGAGGGAAATCAATTAAGTTGCTTGAATGATGTGATTTTATTCCCTACTTATTGAAAAATGATCCTGCAGAGTCCACTTATAACACCTAATACTCAATTACTGCCAAATTCATTCCATTAGCCTTCCAGGGGAATGATTATCATTCTGCAGCCACACCATTTAATATGTTCTGTCCAAATCTCTTGTCCAATTTTCTTGTTATTAAAATTTAAATAACAATAATATTAAAATATGTGTCCCGTACGCATAGGTTGCACGGAATTCGGATCACGGGCTTAGCATTTGCATGTCATTTCATCGACTTTATTCAAGTCAATTCAGGTGGGGGTTTATTGTTTATCGCTTTAATTATATTTACTTGACTGCCTACGTGTGCTTTTATTTCAAGTTGTTACTTGCCAATACAAGTAATTATTCAATTTGCTACTTGCCAATACAAGTTTAGCTTATTGCCACTATGCTACTTGCCAATACAAGTTTAGCCCATTATCAATATGCTACTTGCCAATACAAGTTAGCTCTATGTGTCTTGCCAATACAAGCGCATCATTATAATAATTGCTACATTATATGCCTTTTTGTTTATATAATTGTTGTGATAAATTGTAATCCTCCACGAGCTAAAGGAAGCTCACCCCAACCCAATATTCATCCTTTCAGGTTACCTCGGTGTGGGTCGGTGGAGTTGAGGCGGGGCTTGGAGCATATGATAGCCACTAAACTTTTAGTAAATAATTTAACATTTATATGTAGTTACTTGAAATTTATGTGGAGATATTGAAATGACTTGTTGTGACTAGATTAATAGGAAAAATATTAATAAAGTTACATGACTATTTCCTTAATTATCTTCGAGATATGTGATATTTACATAAATTACTTGTTTGAATGTTTTTCAAGGTTTCAAATATTATGTGACAATGCAGGAGTGAATTATTATATGATCTCTTATTGAAATAAAATAAGTAATATGCTTATGTGCTTGTACTATGACTTGATTGTACGTTGATTTGATTTGCATTTTATATAGACTTGTATATCAGGTATGCTTGTACATTCACACACAAACACCTATACATTCACACACAAACACTTATACATTCACACACAAACACTTATACTTAATAGGATAAATAAGTACACTCGTATGGATCTCCTTCCATACGATCAATGTTATATTATGCATGTTAATTAATTATATTATAAACATGATTAGATGTGGTGATTAAATTATATTTTGCTGGAGGTGCGATAAGTTTATTTTAATAATTTTATTCGTGATATGTTTATTAATATTATGTTCCAATAATTTAACTAATAAATAAATTATTTGTCTATACTTAGTTGTTGATTGTGTATATTTATTTATAAATTTCACTACTATGTTGTTGCTAAATAGGTCTCCACTTTGCTACAGTCTAGACTGTATATGTACTTATTTACATTGTGTTATGACTTATGGTTTCGATACTATGTAAAATTTATATTTGAATTTATTGAGGTTATAGATTATAGAAAAATCCCTTATAAGAAGTTAATTATGCTCTTAGAATTAATTTGATAAAAACAGGTTTGTATATTTATTGAATTATTTGTACTGAATGTATGCGTAGGAATAATACAAACTTATTGGAAATATTTTCCTAGTATCGTATGGGTGCTTAATTGTGTTATCTGAATTATCCAAAAGTGCAAACTAATTTTAGTATTAAAGTATTGACTAGAATATTGTTTAGTTGTTGGTTTTTGATCAAACTGTGATGATGTAATACGTCGTAGATGTTGCTAGTAATTACTCAAATATTCTTGAATAGTTACTATTATGAAAGTTGTCTTAGATAAAATCATGATTATTATGTGAAGTTGATTTGATAGGGAAAGGTTTATGAATGATGTCATTTTATTATCTGAGTTTAAATTAATTTTCTATGATCACTGATTTGTTAATAAATGATATGAGTTTGACTAGTAATTGTATATTTGTTTTGTTGTTACATGAGTTATGAATTTTCAAGTGCGTAATGATGTTAGTTGGCATAGTTTATTAATAGGGATTTAACATTTGAATTCAATATGACTTGAAATAATTTTAGGGGCATGTCCATTTGGTTCATTTAACGATCTGAATAATAATTATCTTTCGTATGAAAAAAAAAAAACTCATGATATTGATTATTGCCTATTTTAAATGCTTTAAATATTTTTATGAAAATCGGGTCGTTACAGATGGACTCCCCGCACATCATGAGTTACCAAGAAGAGCAAAATGCAGAGTTAAGGAAATCAGAGCTGGATTTATTATCCGAACTGCGGGAAACAACGATGGTGCGTATGGAGCAGTACAAGAGTCGTGTGAAGGCTGCTTTCAGGCGTAAGGTTAAAGTCAGAGAGCTGAAGGCAGGAGACTAGGTGTTGAAGAGGGTAGAGCATTGAAGCATGTCAGTATCTGCCACAATATTAGAATCGTTAATTCGGGCGGCTTTTGCCTCCACCCATTTAGAGACATAATCAACTGCAAGAATAATATACAGATTTCCATAAGAAGAAGGAAATGGTTCCATGAAATCTATGCCACAAAAAAAAAAAAAAAAAAAAAAAGAAAATCCCATACCATAATCGGGTTTTGGGGCATCTGATTTCTTTGAGGAATGGTACCTATCCTCTGGCAATTATCACACGACTTGCAGAAAATATATGCATCTTTAAATAGGGAGGGCCAATAAACCCCACTCTCCAACACTTTATGTGTTGTTCTTTTCGATCCAAAGTGTCCCCCACATACATATGTATGACAGAAAGTGAGGATGGATTGAAATTCGGGTTCGGTGACGCATCTCATGATTACTAGATCAGGGTAATGCTTCCATAGATAAGGATCGTCCCAAACGTAATACTTGGCTTCGCTTTGGAGTTTATCCCTTCTTGCCTTAATCATCCTTGTAGGAAAAACTTTAGCAACTATAAAATTCACTAAATCGGTGTACCGCGGTACTGCAAAATTTAGCACTAGGTGATCCAGTATGGAAACTGACTCTGGGTGATCCAGTGTCATTCGTGTTTCTTCATATTGCAAGATTTTGAGCAGTTGCTCGTCCGGATTACTCTCCAACAAGGGTGTTACGCTCTCTCCCTGTACTAGACGACTCAGGTGGTTGGCGATGGAATTTTCAGCTCCTTTCTTATCTTTGATTTCCAAGTTGAATTCTTGGAGTGAGAGGATCCACCTAATCAATCTTGATTTTGCCTCCTTCTTTGAAAGAAAAAATCTATGAGCTGCATGATTAGAGAAAACAACAACTTTAATTCCCAACAAATATGAACGAAATTTTTCTAAAGCAAAAACCACAGCTAAGAGTTCTTTCTCAATTATAGTGTAATTCGCTTGAGTTGGGTTCAATGTTCTTGAGGAATAGTAAATAACATGTGTTTCTCTCCCCGTTCTTTGCCCCAATCGCCTATGTCACACATGATTTTGAATGGTAAATCCTAATTCGGCAGCTAGATTACCAGTGGTGTCGTTAAGAGTTCTTTCAACTTATTGAATGTTGTTTTGCACTCTTCGTTCATCTCAAATTCCACCTCTTTTTGCAATAATTTGCACAATAGGGAGGCTATCTTGGAGAAATCTTTGATGAATCGCAGGTAAAAACCTACATGGCTAAGAAAAGAACAAACCTTCCCTACGCTAGCGGGGTAAAGTAAAGTAGTAATAAGATATATTTTAGACTTATTGACCTCAATCCTCCTTTGAGAAATAATGTGTCCTAAAACTATACATTCTTCAACCGTAAGTGACACTTTTCCCAATTTAGAACAAAATTATTTTCAACACTCTCAAAAGTATTCATGTATACACTAAAATCGTCCATAAAAACCTCTATGATATGACCCATATACTCGGAAAAAATACCTACCATACACCGTTGAAAAGTTGCCGGTGCATTTCACAATCCAAAATAATGTTCCAAACAGTCAAGTGAACGTCGTCTTTCTTAGTCCTCAAGTGCTGTGGAAATCTTTAAGTATCCTGAAAATCCATCTAGAAAGCAATAAAATGAATGATCTGCAAGACGCTCAAGCATTTGATCAATAAACGGAAGAGGGAAATGATGCTTTCGGGTCATAGCATTCAACTTATGATAATCGATGCAAACTCTTCACTCGGTTTATACTCGAGTAGGTACGAACTCACCTTCGTGGTTCTCAACCACTGTCACCCTAGATTTCTTTGGAACCACCTGTGTGGGGCTGACGTACTTATTGTTTGATATAGGGTAAAATATTCCGACATCGAGGAGTTTTATGATTTCCTTCTTGATTACCTCCATTATTGGTGAATTCAATCGCCTTTGTGCCTCCCTGGTGGGCTTGGAGCCGTCTTCAAGAAGGATGTGATGCAAGCATCATGAAGGGCTTATTCCCTTTCTGTCGGCTATCGTCCACCTTATGGAAACTTTGTATTCTCTAAGAACATTAATCAATGATCGGTACTGCTGTGGAGTTAATTTTGGAAAAATTATGATAAGCAAAGTGCCGCTCATTCCCAAGAAGGCATATTTCAAATGGTCTAGCAGGGATTTGAGCTAAAGTGTGAGTGCCTGTACTGATGGAAGTATCTTTTGGTGAGACTCAGGTAACTTAATGAAATTGTTAGCATACCTTGGAATAACGGCCTTTGATGATTGTAAAGATGCCAACATTTCAACCAATTCCTTATAGGTTTCAAAAATTTCATCACCGTCAGAACCCAACCCATCTTTGTTGTGAGAATCACTTTCAACTCATCCCTGTAATTCAACTGAAACACTTCCTCGATAAGTGGGTCAATGACACTAATAAGAAAAGCAGAATTTACATCTTCTCAAATTCTCATAGCATCATATATATTAAATTTGACGGCTAGCCCATCGAATTCCATCGTGAAGGTGCCCTCACGAACATATATTTTTGTTTGAGAGGTATTCAAGAACGACCTCCCTAAAAAAATAGGTGTGGAATTAGACGAGTCACCATGCATGTCAAGCACATAAAAATCCGCAGGAAAGATAAGTTCATCAACTTCAACAAGGACTTCTTCTATCACCCCATCGTGATACGTACTTCTACGATCCGCTAACTGTATAACCATCCCAGTTTCCTTTAATGGCCCTAAAGAAGTAAAAATGGAACGTGGCATAACATTTATAAATGCTCCTAAGTTTTTTCATAGCCCGCTCAATTTTTTGACTACCAATTCAACAAGGAATAACAAACATACCTAGGTCCTTGCATTTTGGTGGGAGATTCTTTTGAAAAATCGCTAACGCATTCTCCCCCATCATCACTTTCTCATTCCCTCTCAGTTTGCATTTATTGGTACACAAATCTTTGTGGAATTTGGCATATCCCGGAATTTTCTTGACTGCGTCAATCAGTGGGATGTTGATCACTACTTTACAAAACACTTCCAAAATCTGCTTCTCCTTATTCTCGTTAAAGGACTTGTCAATTCTACAAGGAAAAAGAAGTGAATTATTTTGAAAAGAGATCGGAGGGGAGGGGGGTATGTACCTTATTTTGCTGGTCTGCCGCTTGACACTGGGTGACCCCATGTCAGTTTCGATACTGAGTGCCCCGGTATCAGTCTGCATAGTAACCTTCTCTGTTGGTAGAATGTCGACACTAGGAGACCAATGTCATGCTGTTCAGTGAGTTTTTTCCCCTTGCTTTCGTTTTCCAATACATGCTCAGGCTTCTTAAGCTTTCCAAGCTATTTCTCACATCTTAGGGTAATAGCACTGGCATTCCTCTAATTGATTTCCAGTTGAGATGGTAATTTCCCACTTATTTGTGTCCCTATGTTTTTAATACTCGATTAAGTATCCTTCTGGAATTACACCATGTTTGAAGACAAGGTTTTCATCATCTCCTCCATTGTTGACGGGGGGTAGGTTCTGCATATTATTTTGAGTAGTACGATCCACGCTGTTGTTGTTGGACCAGATGAGACTGTTCCACAGGCTAAGATGGTTGTTGGTTTCCATATTACAGATTGGGGTGATCTCTCCACCCGGGATTATACGAATTCGAATATGGATCGTACTTTCATCCTTGGAAATTTTTCGGTGCCTACAACATTGGCATATGCATCAATCTCTTCTCCCAAAACCTTACAAGTGTCTGTTGCGTGCTCAGTGGTGTCACAAATACGACATGGCTTGACATGTTGATTACCCTCTACAATAATGTTTTTCACAAAAGAAGTCAACTCTGTCAACTTATCATCTAGGACGAATCGTTCATCCCCCTTACTATCTTCAATGGTGCATCTCGTTGGCCGAATTGCTATGAGTTCGTTGCCATATTAGATATGAGTGTGCTGCCCGTAGCTGGAGTTTTGTCTACTAGTGCTCCTCCGCTGGCTGCATCTATCATGATCTTATCTGTTATCGACAGCCCCTCATAGCAATACTGGATCAATAACTACTCAGTTATCTAGTGCTGTGGACAATTGGCGACTAATTCCTTAGAACGTTCTCAATATTCATACAAGGATTCACCATGCATCTACCTTGCAACAATATTTCCTTCCTTAGATTGGTTTCTCTAGAAGCTAGAAAGTATATTTCAGAAACAACCTCTCCATTTGAGCCCATGTAGTGATGAACGCTGATGGTAAATAATAAAGCCAATCCTTTGCCAAAACTTTAAGGGAGAAAGGAAAAGCTCGCAACTTAATCTGTTCCTCTGTGACCCCCATGGGCTTCATACTTGAACACACGATATGGAATTCCTTAAGATGCTTGTGAGGATCCTCACCCGCGAGACCGTGGAAGGAGGCAATAGATGAATCAGCCTGGATTTCAGCTCAAAAGCGGTGTTATCACCCAAGCTAGGAAATGTGATGCAGAGCAGTTGATGAGCTACGCTAGCGTTGACCAGTTCTTTCATTGTCACGTCCTACTGCCCCATTTTCGCAGCTATATTCTCTCTTTCACTTTTTGATTCGGCACAAGTGCTTTCAAGGAGAGCTGGAAATTGCTCGAATATCTCTCGGATTTCCCTGGCCTGTTTTCTCAAAACTCGATCTCGACATAAAATTGCAAATCTTTATTCCCGTGTGATTGGGTGATCATTCACAACTACCTAGAATCGAAGAAACAATAGCCAAAGTGAGTAATAACAGCTAAAATTGACCAAATAAATAAAATATAACTTCGTTCACTGGAGTAAAAAAACATTAGGACTGACACTTGGTCACCTAGTGTCACACCTGATTCTAAAAAATTTCTTAGGGGAAAGACAAGTAAACTCAAAATCAATAATTAAAATATAAATAAACTAATCCTAAGTTAACTACTGATAATTTATACTAAAAACATAATTAATCTTGCAACGCTCCCCCGCAATGGCGTCAAAATTTGACTGTGTTATCGAGGCACGAAGAATTAATATCCTTAACCTCCCTTTTCTAATTAGTAGAAGTGGTAAGTCATGGTCGATCCCACAAGGAGAAGTTTGATTGATTGCGGTTTATGTATTAATTAAAAGAAATGAACAAAAAAGAAAAGGGGGGGGGGGAGTTTAATTTGATTTGACCTAATAAATTATTAATCTAGAAGACGAACTTAAAATAAGCGATAAAAGTTATTTAAATCAAATAAATAAAAGATCCCAACACCTAACCTAGTTATCCCCCAGTCTAATTAACCCTTGTAATTTATGCAACTACTGCTTAAATTAATCCTATAACTTCTAACCCTAAATCAACAATAAGCTCTGCTGACTCGAATTATCCCTTAATTTTAATTAACCAAAATAAGCTCCTCGATTAATCTATCTAACAAAATAATCTAGAACAAACTCTCTCGATCTAATTGGCTAAACGCTTAAGTATTAGGATTATAGGGTAGACAAAATGTTGGACTCACAAGCTCGGTCCAATTAACCCTGATTTATGTTATCTAGTGAATTAATTCATTATTTTCTACCAATGGGTATAAAGTCACAAAAATTACGTATTATGAAAATACCCTAGCTATAAATACGTGATCAATTAAAATAGGTGATCAATCTAAATTAACAATCCTCACATAAAAGCAATTAATCCAAATATCATAAATAGTTTCAAAACATAATCCAAAAACAGTCACCGTAACAATGACAAGTCAATCAAACTAGGGTTCAAACATCGATTAGGAACTGAAAATTAAACGACTAACCGTATATATCGATGTTCAAAAACATAAATAATATATCCAATATGAATTTAAAATAAAAATTAAAGATTTGAAAACGTGATTTCTTGATCCTTGTGCTTCCACTTTTCAAATTCTTTCTCCAATATACGACGTCCTTCAACTCTGTTACTTCACTTCTTTAAATAATATTATGTCGTGGACTTCTCTTACTTCAACAATAAAAGGCCGCCACCTTTTCACCATTCCTCCAAATAGGCCCACGTGGGCTTTTGTACAATCCCATAAATTATGGGCCTTGGGCCCTTTTGTTGATTTAATTCCCACGACCGTCCACCATCAATCAGTCATAGCCCATTCTTCACTTCGGTGATCTTGATGTGGGTTAGACTTGACACCAAGTCACCCAATGTCAGGCCCAACCTGATACGTGTCCCTCCATCAAATTCCGAAAAACTTTCAGTTCTATTAAAATACACACTAAAAGAGCAATCAAGAAATTTGGACCAAGAAAATCATATAGGTAGAAAAATATAAGTGCAATAACCAAAATTTAAATAAAAATACAATCATATCACCTAAAGTAATGCACAATTTCCTACCTATCACAACCCAAACCAAACATACCCTTAATATTCCCCATATATATATATATATATAGGCATGCCCATAGGTCTCACATTTGTTTTTTGCAGATGACAATGTTCCAAGCCAATGACCTTGAATGCTTGAAAGTTAAAGAGATATTGAAGGACTACGAGATGACATCGGGTCAACAAATATAATCAGATAGGAGATAAACGGTGAATAACTGGAAACATTGTATATAAAAGTTTTGCTTTCAGTATACAAATCCAACAATCTCCCACTTATACTAAAGCAAACTTTTAGTATACTCGGTGTCTAACTATCTAGCTATTACATTCTCCCACTTATACTGAAAGTTTCCTAAGTGGGTGGCATCAATCGCAGTCCTAGTCCCTGAACATGCTTGTCATAGACTTTCTGTGGTAAGCTCTTCGTGAATAGATCAGCTAAATTCTCTGTCGTACAAATCCTCTCTATCCGCACATCTCCTCGTACAAATCTTCTCTATCCGCACATCTCCTTGTGGGTCCTGGGTTCCTTTGAGTTTGCCACTGCACCTGAGTTGTCACAATAGATTATGATACTCTTAGGCAAACTAGGTACCATGCCTAGATCCAAGAGGTAATTCGGAAGCCATACTGCTTCCTTAGCAGCCTCTGATGCGGCTACATATTCGGCTTCCATAGTGGAGTCTGCAATGCATCTCTGCTTTGCACTCCTCCATGAAACGGCTCCTCCTCCCAAGGTAAACACATAGCCTGAGGTAGATCTCTTCTCATCTCGGTCTGCCTGGAAATCCGAATCCGTATAACCCAAGGGATTTAGACTGTCTGCCTGGTAAACTAGACTGTAATCTCTAGTCCTTTTCAGGTACTTGAGTACATGCTTTACCGCAGTCCAATGCGCCTGTCCAGGGTTAGACTGATATCTTGCCACTATGCCGACTGCATAGCAGATATCAGGTCTCGTGCATAGCATTGCATACATAAGACTTCCCAATGCGGAAGCGTAGGGTACCTGTCTCATTTCCTCTTTCTCCTTTGGTGTCTTAGGACACATCTCCTTAGAAAGTGGAACGCCATGTCTGAAAGGTAGAAATCCTTTCTTGGCGGTTTGCACAATATCAATGTAGGTCGCTTGAGATAAGCTCAACATTCTTTTCTTGCGATCACTTATAACTTTGATCCCAAGGATGTAAGCTGCCTCTCCTAAGTCCTTCATCGGAAACTGTTTGGATAACCATCTCTTTATGTTTGATAATACCTTCACATTGTTACCAACTAGGAGAATATCATCTACATAAAGTGCAAGAAATACTTTATCTCCATTGACATCTATGCGATACACACAACTTTCGTTTTCACTTTGAGTAAATCCATAGGATTTAATCACCTCGTCAAAACGTAAGTTCCATGACCTAGAAGCTTGCTTGAGTCCATAAATGGACTTCTTGAGCTTCCAGAACAGATGCTCTTCCCCTTGCCTCACATAACCTTCTGGTTGCTGCATATAGATGTCCCTACCTTCTTTAAGGTAACCGTTTAAGAAAGAGGTCATGACATCCATTTGCCAAACCTCAAGATCTAAATGAGCTGCTATGGCGAGAAGGATCCGAATGGACTTGAGCATGGCTACTGGCGAAAAGGTTTCGTCATAATCTTTACCCTCCACCTGGGTATACCCTTTTGCCACTAGCCTGGCCTTAAAGGGTGTAACCTCTCCATCCCCTCCTCTCTTTCTCTTGTATACCCACTTACTGCCTAAGCTTTACAGCTATTTGGTAGTTCAGTTTTCTCGTATACATCCTGTAGACATATGCAAGATGAAGCTGAGGTAGCGTTTCCATGCTTCAATTTACGATTTATCATGGTATCAGATTTAGGTTTGATCCATGAAAATTCACCGATTAAAACTCTAGATTAGTTGCTTGATCAACGCGCATCATCATCACCAGTTTATTGATCCATAAATCAGCTGGTGCAGAAGCAGATCTGAGCTGATCTGTTCATGGCGCCACGTCAAAACTTCAATTCTGGCAAGGAACAATGGCCTGCATTGACTACCAGTGGATCGTTCGTCAATGCTCACAATTCTCCGGCACATTCCCCCGCTGGCTCCGATTCAGGAAATTTTCATCCGATTTCGCGCGACAATGATCCTCTCACATTAACCAGCTCCGATCATCCAGGTATGAGCCTGGTTTCAACACCACTTAATGGTTCTAATTACTTACCATGGAGCACCTCGATTCAGATTGCATTACTTGCCAAAAATAAAATTGGATTTGTTACTGGTAGTGTCCCCGTTCCCACTGATCCTGACTTGTTAGCGCAATGGTTGCGTGTTGATGGCATGGTACGTTCATGGTTGATAAATTCCATTTCAAAAGATATAAATGAATCATTCCTGTATGCCAAAGGCGCCAAAACTCTATGGGCCACGATCACTCGGCGTTTTGGCCAACATAATGGCCCTCATATATATCAACTGCAACGTGATCTTAGTACAATTACTCAAGGATCTAAGTCACTTGTGGTCTATTTTAATCGCCTCAATAAGTTGTGGGAAGAATTTAACCTTGTTAGACCCACTCCTCGTTGTACATGTGGTGCTGCACAAGAGTGGGATGATTTTGAGATGAATACAAAGCTGATACAGTTCCTTATGGGCCTTAGTGAAAGTTATGATGATGTGAGGAGTAATATCTTGGTTATGGATCCGTTGCCGCATATAGATAAAGCATACTCACTTGTGTTACGGGTGGAACGGCAACGATCTGTTCAATTATCTCATATTGACTCTGCTGACAATTCTGCCATGTTTACCAAATCCACAACAGGCAGAGGCCAACCCTTGAAATTTCAAAGTAACTCAAACCGCTTTGGCAAGGGAAAGAGATTTGTTAGAAAGACCAAGGAAGAAAAGGCCAAACTCACTTGTGAACACTGTCAACTTCCTGGTCATGAAATTCAGGACTGTTTTAAACTCAAAGGATACCCTGACTGGTACTATAAACCAAAAGACCAAAGGCATGCCAATTTGGTTGAAGCTCAACCTACTAAGGAACCTATTCCTACTTCCACTGCAAATTCTACTGCTGCTTCCACTGCCCCGTTGGACATTACTGCTCTAATTCAAAAGGAAATTGCTAAAGCATTACAAAGTAAAAATCTTCCTGCTTCTGCTAACCTGAATTCCTCATCTCATGCTAATGTGGCAGATTTCACTTCCCTTGATGATTCATATTTTGCATTTACCACCCTTGAAGACTTGAATGATGATTCTTGGATTATAGACACAGGTTGCAGCAAACACATTTGCAAAAATGAGACATTAATGACCAACCTCATGCCTTTACACAGCCCAGCTTTTGTGACATTACCAGATGGTTCACATCAGCAGGTTATACACATAGGCCAAGTAGTTGTTACAGATCATCTCATGCTCACTGAGGTGTTTCTTGTTCCCACTTTTAAGTTCAACTTGCTTTCAATATCTCAGCTAGCTTTGCAACTGGACATAAGAGCTTCTTTCACCTCAACTGGGTGTGAAATTCAGTCTGCTCAATCTCAACAAACTCTTGCCACAGGCACTCTGTTAGGCAGATTGTATATTCTCCAGTATTCTCCTGCCATCAACAACATATTCACTTTTGGGTTGAGTGCTCCTCATTACTTGAAAGTTTTTGAATCATGGCATAAAAGGTTTGGTCATTCAACTCCTTCAACATTAAAGCATTTGAATTTTCTGAAACATCTTTGTACTCCTCCAGTTCTAGAAGCTCATAAATCCTGTGACATCTGTCATTTCTCAAAACAGACAAGACTAGCATTTTCACACAGTGCCATTCAAACAACACAGGTGCTAGAATTACTACATGTGGATATATGGGGCCCTTATAACAAACCTAGTATTACAAATACTCCATACTTCTTGACAGTAGTTGATGACTACAGTAGGCACACTTGGATCTGCCTACTACATACTAAGAAACAGGCAGTCTCTTCACTGTCCACATTTCTCAAAATGATCAGTGTCAAACTTTCTGCACCTGTGAAGACCATCAGAACAATAATGGTACTGAATTCACTAGTATTGAATGTCAAGAACTGTTTTCTGGTTTGGGGATATTCCATCAGAAGTCTTGCACATACACACCCCAACAAAATGGGGTTGTTGAAAGAAAACACAGGCACCTCTTGGAAATTGCTAGGGCTGTAATGACTGAATCTAAAGCTCCTCACTACCTCTGGCCATATTCTATCCTTACAGTTGCCTACTTAATTAACAGGTTGCCTTCTTCCATATTGGACTGGAAAACCCCATATGAAATTATGTTTGGTCACACCCCTCCATATGAGATCTTGAAACCATTTGGATGCTTATGTTATGTTACTAATGTGTCTCCAGATAAGACCAAATTTACCAACAGAGCACATAAATGCATATTAGTAGGATATCCTGCTGGCCAAAAAGCATACAGATTGTTTGACATGGAAACACACAAGATTCTGATATCCAGAGATGTGGTATTTTTGGAAGACATCTTCCCATATGTCACCACTCTTTCAGAGGCATCAAGTACTGATCTTCCTATTACTCCTACTGCCCCTACTGCAGAATCTACATCCACTGTTCCTATTAGAAGAAGCAGCAGACAAGTTCAAAAGCCCTCACATCTTAATGATTTCATTACTAATGTCACTGATTCCTCAGGCTCAGCTGTCACTTTTATCCCTGATCCATATTATACTTCATTTATGATTTGCAATGATAATGTCCAAGACCCTACTTCCTACTCACAGGCCAAACTTCATCCACACTGGATCACATCTATGGATGCAGAGTTAAAAGCTCTTGAAGACAATGAAACATGGGTACTTACTCACTTACCTCCCAACAAAAAGGGCCATTGGATGTAAGTGGGTGTTCAAAACAAAATTACACTCTGATGGGTCTATAGAAAGACATAAAGCAAGACTTGTTGCAAAAGGATACAATCAAGTTGCTGGGGAAGATTACTTAGACAGTTTTGCACCTGTGGCAAAACCTGTGACTGTAAGAATTCTTATAGCCCTTGCAGCTGTCAAACATTGGTCCATTCATCAGCTGGACATTAACAATGCTTTCCTCCATGGCTACATTGACAAAGAAGTATAAATGCTTCCACCACAAGGATATACCAAAGCCAAACCTGGCCAGGTGTGTAAGCTGCTAAGGAGTTTGTATGGCCTTAAACAGGCTTCTAGGCAATGGAATAATCAATTTTGTGCAACTCTCTTCTCTTATGGTTTCAAACAATCATCTAATGACCACTGCCTTTTCACTTGGCAGCAACATTCTGATTATATGGCACTAGTTGTTTATGTGGATGATGTCCTCATCATTGGCAATTCAGATGTTACAATTGAAGCGTTCAAGTAATATCTACATGCCACATTCACTATAAAGGATCTTGGCCTAGCAACATACTTTTTGGGAATGGAAATTAAACGAGGCAGCACAGGTATTCACCTTAGTCAGAGAAAGTATATTCTTGACATTATTAAAGATGCTGGTCTTATTGATTGCAACCCCACATCTACACCTCTGCCTCCAGGTCTCAAACTCACTGCTACTTCTGGCACTGCCATTTCCACTCCAGAGTCTTATAGACGACTCATTGGCCGGCTGCTATACTTGAATTTCATCAGACCAGATGTCACATATGCAGTGCAGCAACTTAGCCAATATGTTCAAACTCCGCACACTGATCATTGGCATGCTGCTGTTCATCTCCTAAAGTATCTTATGGGGACTCCTACTTTGGGTCTGTTCTATGGCTCCAACAACACTCTCCACATAACCAGTTTTAGTGATTCAGACTGGGGTTCCTGTCATGATTCTAGAAAATCATTAACTGGGTTTTGTGTCTTCTTAGGTACTTCTCTCATTTCCTGGAAAACAAAGAAACAGTCCACTGTCTCTCGCAGCTCTGCTGAAGCGGAATATAGAGCCCTGGCCAGCACGACCTGTGAACTCACCTGGATTGACTATCTCTTACAGAATCTTCACGTTCCCGTTTCTAAACCAGTTCAACTATTTTGTGACAATCAGGCTGCCACACATATTGCTCAAAATCCTGTATTTCACGAACGGACTAAACACATTGAAATTGACTGCTATATTGTCCGAAACAGATTCAAAGATGGATTTCTCCAGCTTCTACATGTTCCAACCAAGTCCCAGCTTGCAGATATTTTTACAAAATCCCTTGGTGTCTCGCCATTTCAATTTATCTTGTCCAAGCTTGGATTGCGATCCTAGCTTGATGGGGGGGGGGGGGATGTAGACATATGCAAGATGAAGCAGATTTAAGCAGACGTATGCATGAAATAAAGATAGAAGAAGCTGTTGTACTTAGTTGAAAATAATGAAATCATATTAGGGACAGTTTAGTCATTTCACTTGTAATCATTCTCTTTAAATAAGTGTTAACGGATTTTGTTTTAGTGCGAATGAATATTAACTGCCTCTAAGCTCATGTTAAGCTGAGGTAGCGTTTCCATGCTTCAACTTACAGTTTATCACATCCATAGCAGTTATGGACTCATATTCTGAATTCATAGCACGACCATTCTTTCGCATCTTCGTCATTTACTGCCTCGGCATAAGTCCAGGGATCGAGATCGGTATGTCCGTCTCCTGGCATCAAATCTGAAGATTCTCCCATAAACATGAACTGATCAGGCTGACGAACAACCCTCCCACTATGTCGAGTGCTGTGTAGGCATTATGTCAACGGGATGTGCAATACTTGGTATTATTGCCTCTTGCACTTGTGGCTGTGGAATTGGAATCGTACTGACATTCCCTTCGAGTTTTTGAAGGATAATATCGGTTCTGGACTTGTGATTAATCATGTAGTCCTCTTCTAAGAATCGGGCGTTAGTGCTAATAACGACTTTCTGATCCTTAGGACTATGGAAATAACCATCTTTCGTTCCTTTTGGATACCCTATAAACATTCTTACCTCAGACCTAGATTCCAACTTACCAGCATCCCTGTTCAGCACGTGTGCTGGACTACCCCAAATCCTTATATGGTTCAAGCTAGGCTTGCGCCCTGACCATAACTCGACGGGGTCTTGGGTACCGATTTGGATGGTACTAGGTTTAACAGATAAGAAGCTATTTCTAAGGCATATCCCCAGAACGAAATGGGCAAAAATGCATAACTCATCATAGATCTGACCATCTCAAGTAAAGTTCGATTTCTTCTATTTACTACACCATTCTGTTAGGGAGTACCTGGTGTAGTCAATTGGGATGTTATCCCAACTTCTGACAAGTACCTTTGGAACTCGTTGCTGAGGTATTCGCCATCGCGATCAGATCGCAATGACTTTATACTTTTATCTAGCTTCTTCTCCACTTCCGCCTGAAACTCTTTGAATTTCTCAAAGCATTCAGACTTGCGGCGAAGTAGATAAACGTACCCGTATCTTGAGTAATCATCAATGAATGTGATAAAGTACTCATACCCTCCACGAGCTTGGGTGGACATTGGTCCACATAAGTCAGAATGGATCAGTTCTAACACCTCTTTGGCCCTATTCCCCTTTGCCTTGATAGGCCTTGTCGGCATCTTTCCCTCTAGACAGGATTCGCAGACTCTAGTCTGAATTGGTTGGAACGAATCCAACACTCCATCAGACACTAGTCTTTAGATCCAGTTCAGACTGATGTGACCTAATCTTAGGTGCCAAAGATGTGTTTGATCCTCTTGAGAAGATAATTTCCTTTTCCTTGGGTTCGATGATGTTGATGCAATGAAGTTTTGGGTATTATGCAGACAAGTTATAGTATAAAGAGAATTGTTCAAAACACCAGTGCAGATAACTATGTTATTTCTCATGATAGAAACATTACTACCAAAAACAACTGAATATCCATCACAATAAAGTTTCGAAACATAAATTAAATTGCGCCGAAAACTCGGCACAAACAAAACATCTCTTAAAACTAAAACAGTGTCATTAAAGCATAAAGAAAAATCTCCAATTGCAACTATTGCGACTCTTGCTTCATTGCCCATGGAGATGATGATCTCGCCATCCCTAAGCTGCTTTGTTGGCTGGAAGCCCTGCAAGGTGTAACAAACATGATCAGTCGCACCTGTATCCACTACCCACGAATGGGCAGAAACAGCGGCTAAACATGTTTCAGTTACTAAAGCTAATGGCATACCTTGGTCCTTCGTCTTTAGCACTAGACAATCTTTCTTCCAATGCCCAGTCTTACCGCATTTAAAACACTTTCCCTTATGTTTCTTTACTCCACCACTAGGGCCCCCTCCGTTACTCCCACTATTTGCCTTGGCCTTGCCCTTTCGCCTCTTTTTCTTGTTCTTACCTTTCGGTGGAACAGTGAGCCCATTGGCAGTGATCAAAGCCTGTGCAGAGTATAGTCTTTCTTGGCCATAACATCATTGAGAAGGAAGTTCTCAAAGGATTTGGGAAGAGTGTTGAGAATGATATCGACCTTGGCTTCGCCGTCGATACCTCCTCCTATCAAGTCAAGCTTCTCCATGAGATTAATCATGTGCATGAAATGATTATGCACTGAGCTGCCCTCGGTCATCCGACTTTCCATGATTTGCCTCATTAAGTCAAACCGAGCAGCTCTGTCTGACTCCCCATACACCTCTTGAAGGTTCAACATGATGTTGGCAGCATCGTCCATGTCCTGATGCTGGAGCTGCAAGGCAGACGACATAGTGTTCATAATGTAGCACTTGGCCACATTATTAGACTTGTGCCACCTGTCATGCTTTGCCCGCTCCTCATCAGTGGATTGTGCAGTAAGGGGATCCGGACGAGGAGTAACTAACGCGAAATAGTGTTCCTCAGCGATAAGAATATACTCCAGATTACGTTTCCATTCTTTATAATTAGGACCGGTTAAGGGGTGTTGTGCGAGAATATTTATAACAGACGATAACGACATATCTGAAAATATTAAACAATAAACATGTAACAGCACAATCACATATAATTTAAATCAACAATATTGTAACCTTTTGATAAAACAATATTGATTGAATCCTCCAATAGCCAAAGAGATTTACATATAAGCCACGCGGGTGGACGTTTATATGTAAATCCCTTAACTAGACTAAAATACCTGGTCATTTTAATTTCAATCCATGTCAACCTAACCTTTTGACAAATGAAATTAATAATTGGACTTTTATACTAGACCATATTATTTTTAAGACGTGACTCCGCGGGGAGTTGCACTTAAAATTAATATCTAAGCAGTGACCACGTCCTAACACTTGTAAACAAGTTCTTAGATTTGACACACTTTCGTGGAGTACGTCGCTTCCAATTTATTTAACCTTCGTTATCCCATTTGTTTCCAACTATCTACAAAACTTGTGAAAATCATACGTGTAAGCCACGCGTGTGGACGTTTATGCGTGTAACTCCCACTTTTCTTTTGGAATTAAATGATTTATTTAGAAGTCTCAGCAAGCAAACTTATAAATAATAAATGTGAGCAAGCCGTGCGTGTGGACGTTACTAAATTTATTATTTATTTTTGCCTAGAGACCGGTTGTGGAGGTCTTTTGACTATTTTTAGAAATTAAAATTGTCGAGTTTTGCTTAGTCTTTTACTTGAAAAGGTTTGTCCATGCAACAACACGTAATCCTAAGCATAAATAAAAACTAAGCACAACAAATAAAGCATGCTCAGAGAATTTAAATATGCTAATATACGAGAAGGTCCTAGCATGATAGTCTAAACGCAATTAATAAATCACGTAGACATAATAAACATGATAATAAATATCATTCATCCATTGAGCAACAAAGAAACGATAAAAACAAATAAAAATCATTCTTCATGGCTCAACATGGAAAAATTAAATCCTAAACTATTACAATAATTTAGGAAATACAAATCTTCAAGTCTCTTGGGCCTTCACTTCGGGCCTCGCATACTCGGGTACGGACCGGGCTAAAACGAAAAACACACTGGGCTAGTAAACAGGCTGCATGGGCCAATGGACTGTCGGACCGAAACCTTAGCCCACGCCCACGCCACGGCCGAGGGTGCCTAGCCGTCTAGAGCCGTCGGGGCCTGCTGGGCCGAAGCCCAGCGCCTCGCGCGCGCTCAGGCCTGTGCATGGCAACGATCTTCTAGGGTTTGCAAACCCTAGCCGCCGCCGCCCCTCCAACAACAATCTGTCGGCCGCCGGGGCCAGCTGCTACCGGGCGCCGGGCGACGGGGCCTGCTGCCGAGCGATGGGACCTGCTGCTGCCGAGTGCCGGGCCGGGCGCCGGGGCTTCCGCTGCCGAGCGCCGGGCGACGGAGCTGCTGCCGAGCGCCGGGCGACGGAGCTGCTGTCGAGCGTCGGGCGCTGGCTGCCTGCTGCCAGGCGCCGGCTGCATGCTGCCGGGTTCTTCGCGTTTTTCGTGTTCTTCGTCTTCGTTCTTCGACTTTTACAGATATTTCAACAAAATACAAGTAAAAGCGAATCTATTCTAACCACGGATTTTCTCGTGGTAAAAAAAAACAACCCAACGCCAAATAACATGACGTAAAACGAGCCACGAAGAACGACAAAAATTAAACATACACAACGCACATTTATAATCAATAAACAAATTATATCTGACAGAGCCAAGAAGACAGATAGCTCTGATACCAGTTGTAGGATTTATATCTATTATAATACTCTTGTAGAAAGTAATATAATTAATCCCTTTCCCTAGTACCCTTCTTGGTTGTCATAATTTGTATCTTTATTAATTAACTCTAGAGATGTATCTATAAATTTATATAAACCCTAACATGCGCCTATAACACATAGGAGTTAAGGGATTCGACCTGATAGTTGTTTACACAAGAGGTCGACTTCTGATTGAATGATTTCTGACTCCCGTCTTAACCTGCTGGACTGTATCCCCTACTCAATCCTCAACGCCGGATGGACGACGAACTTTGAAGAATTCCAAGTGGGAAGGAACACCTTAAACCGCCGCCGCCTACTCTCTCTTTCTCTCTATTCAGTGATCTTTTTTAGTGTTAATTCTTCTTATCCACAGAATGAGAGACCATGTATTTACAATACATGGTTGAGTGTGGACCAAGCCTGGTAGTTTAATTTCTTCTAGAATTAGGAATTTAATTCTGTATTCCTACTTGGACTAGGAGTCTATTTGGGCCAGTCCAGGGATCAAATACAAGAAATAAAGATAGGCCTAACTATGAATTAATTCTTCCTTGTTCAGCCTAGAACATAATTAATTCATTCCACTAGAGAATTAATACTGACTTACCCCTTTATTTTCGAGTTGAGTCGGGGCTTGAATTAGACTTAATTAATCCCCGTATTTAAGATATCGAATATCCATTAATTAATTAAAGCCTCTGACATGTTAAATCAATTAATTTCTTATTTATTCCTTAAGTAGTACCACTCAACTTTATTATTGTACCTGAACTTAATCAATCTGCAGGGTTTAGTACAATAAACCTTTTGAGCTCCTTAATGGGATATCATCATCCTAAACGGATACGGTTACTTAAATACAAATTACCAATTATTATATGCAAGTTGTTGTCACCCAAAATACATAGTATAAAAGTTATATCTTAACTCTTGCCCATTGTAAATCAAAGTGACACACAAACAAGCATTCATAACTGTAATCTTATTTAGGCTTTAGATTA
Source organism: Ajuga chamaepitys (assembly GCA_958295605.1). NCBI lineage: Eukaryota > Viridiplantae > Streptophyta > Magnoliopsida > Lamiales > Lamiaceae > Ajuga > Ajuga chamaepitys. The sequence continues at coordinate 36,975,888 of OY282495.1, forward strand.
TTATAAGTCGCCGAGATCTCTAGTTCTTCACTAAGGTCAGGCAGAAGAACATATCTCACTGTGATCCTATTAATACGTAAATACGTACCAGTATAAGTAAATAGTCAAGATAAACTATTTCTACTTAATACTGCAACCTAAACCAACAACTTGTCCTCAAGTTGTCTAAGCTGTGATTTACATTTTATATCTCTTTAAGTTTAACCAATCATATGATCTTCTGTGATCTTCAACACACCATAGGATCTACTTATTTGCAAGAGATATAGGGACACATACATAGTCAAAATGCAAATATAATCAGATAGGAGATAAACAGTGAATAACTGGAAACATTGTATATAAAAGTTTTGCTTTCAGTATACATATCCAACAATCGGGTCAACAAATAAACTTGGAAAAATCCGAATTGGTGTCTAGTGCAAATATAATCATATAGAAGAGAAGGGAGTTTGGGGAGCTATTGGGAGTAAGGACGGTCGAACAATATACCAAGTATTTTGGACTGTCGTCTTTAATATGCCGATAAAAAAAGAGGGTGTTCCAAGTTCTACTAGATCGAATTATAAGTAGGTTAAGGAGTTGGAAATAAAAGTCTCTCAATAAAGTAATTCTAGCGATTCCAATTGCATATGATGAGTTGCTTCCTTTTGCCGGTTACGATGTGCCAATAGATTGAGAGTGCAATTTCACGATTCTATTGGGGCTCGTCGGTGGATAAAAGAATATTCATTGAGTCGGGTGGAATCAAATGATGCGGTCGAATGTGGAGGGTGATTAGGATTTAGGAAGTTGTACTTTTTCAATATTGCAATGATTGTAAAGCAATATTGCAGATTCTTGCAAAACCCGGGTTCATTAGTAGCTCGAATACTGAAGGCACGATATTCCCTCGGACTGATTTGTATAAGGCCACGGTATGTTCCCAATGAGGGGTTTTATATAACTTCTGAATTCGAAAATAAAGAGGGATGACGAGATGGTGGCTAAGCTTATTGATGAGGATATGCGGCAATGGAAGGAGAAAGTTGTCTATCAAAAGTTTTGCTTGTCTGATGCTGAAAATATTTTGAATATTCCGTTGGGCGATTAGTTATCGAAAGATAAGAGAATATGGCGGTAAACAATATCTGGAAAATATACGGTACTAACTGCTTATTATGCTGCAATAGTTTATTTTTCGACCCTTGTCAAAAATCGAGCAAGTCCGAGCAAGCAACCCAGAAATGGTAGCAGCTATGGCGAGTAAGCACTTTCCCTAAATTTAAAAACTTCATATGGCAGGCTTGTATTAATTTGGTGCCGACCCAGGTTTATCTAGTTCAAAGGGGAGTGAAGACTAAAGCGTTGTGTTACCTATGTGGTTTGAAGGAGAAAACACTAGACCACCTTATCATGCATTGCCCGATGACACAAGATATTTGGCAGTGACGCTTGATTCGGGTAGAGCTACATCAATAGGGGGAACGAGTTTTAGGCAGTGACTATAGCACGAAATGGAGAGAAGGGATCCTGCTAGACTTGAACTTCTGGTGATGATAGTATTGGCAGATATGGGCGCATCCTTGCAAATTTTATTTGGAATGACAACCGTTCGATGTAGAAAGAGTGCTAATACAGGCGACAGGAGCATGGTGTGAACTGTTGCAGCAACAGAAATTAGGAAGCTAAGGAGTGGGAGCGACGCCAACTTAATAATTCATGGGTGAAGCCACCAAATGGAGCTTATAAGCTGAATGTCAATGCCGCGATTTACACTGATGGGCCAGTGGGGTTTGGTGGTGTAGTTCATGACATGCACTATGAAGTTCTCACGAAGTGCTCAATAAGGGTTTGGGGTGAGGGCTCGTCAGAATTGGTGGAAGCTCTTGTCTACTCATACGTGCTTTAAGAAGAAGAGACTGGGATGATGTTTATAGTATTTGAAGATTTGTAGAAGCTGGTTCATCGAATACTAGTGGTGGAATTTGCGCATGTACACCATGAAGCAAATAGTTTAGCACACACACGTGTACATTTTTGCACGAATATCTGACAATGGTGCTTAGATTTATTTTTAAAGTTTTGTTTTCTTCTTTTATATTATTTGCTCCACCTGAAAATATTAAATTCAATGTGATTTTATATATATATTGTGATTTGTATTAAAATTGAAATAAAAGTAAAGAGAAAATAAATTAATTATAAGTAATAATCTTTTTTAGTACAAAAAGTAGTGCAAGCTGTTAGAGATGGAATACAGTATGCTAAAGTAGTACAAAATCTGCACTACTTTAGTTTCAACATTGAAGATGAACTAAGTGATTAATGAATTCCTTTTTACCTTAAAAAATAGAGTAATTCTTTTCTTTTTTTATAATTATTTTAGCTAAAAATGTAAGTAATAATTATTCATTTTAATGCTTTTTTATATAATTGATTATCTGCTTACGTTAATAGAGAAAGATATATTTGATTTTATTGATTTTATACAAATAATATTATGTTTTATGTTTATTTATGTAACAACGTAAAATTTTAAGCTAAATTTACAAGGATATTTTAAAGAATAAAGTTTCAGTAATCCAAATTTTCATTATCAAACCAATTACTAATTTAATCAACAAGCATAAATTTTAAATCATTCCCAAACAAAATATCCATAATAATTGAGTTATTAAAACATCTAACTTCATAAATATAATTCAAACAAAGTTTAATACGGAATCACATGTTCTAAGAGAATTTACTTGCAAGAAAATTTAGAAATAGATTTTTGAGGCAACAATCCATCCATTCCCATTGTCGGCTCCATCAACCTGAAAATTTAATTTAAAAAAGGAGGTGAGCTACATCCAATTCGTGGGGTTCAGTTTGTCAATAATTAAAATATAACAAGTACTTATACATATGTGCATTTCACCATGAGTCATATCACCATCAATTGAACGTCATCAATCATGTCACAATCAATTGATCGTCATCAACCGTATTCTTATAATTTATATCACCATCACTTGTATTACCATAATGCCATTTGGCAATTTCGAATAAACCGATCCAAATGAATTTAAATTACATTTTATAAAAAAATTCATCACATCATATAATCACATACTAACAATTATATTTAATTAAAATAAACTATAATTTAAATGAACATCCACCTTAAATAAACTTAAATGCGTGAATGGAGATTATCCTAAGCCTCGTAACGTCACTTGTCCGTTCCTATACAATTTTAAAAATTTAAGGTCCATTAATAAGGTGAATAATTTATTTACTTACTATAATATAATAAAACATTTGACTCAGAAGATGAAATGATAGATTAGAAATTTGAAGTAACCTCTTGTACAAAATGATTTCCAAAAAGAAAAAGGAGTGAAGGGCGTGGACATAAGAAATTTTCATGTGTTTAAATTGAATTTTATAAAGAAGATTGGAATAAAGAAATTAGAAAGTATTGAAGAAAGGGAAAATTGATTTAAATATCCCGTATGTTTCTACTAATTAGTTACATGCCACTATGTTTTGCTATTTTCGAAAATACTTTGCAATTAAAAATTAAAATTCCCCGCCACCGACCATAACCTGTTACCAAGCACGTGATGGGTGACGGGTGACGTGGCCTGTTACTGGTTAATGTGGCTGCATTTCTTACCTGTTGTTGACCAGAAAACAAATACTGATTTAATAAAAATAGAATAATGACATGTCATTAATTTTTAGGGGCTACCCCCAAAGAAGAGATGTAGTTCATCGGAGATGAAGAATGGCGTCGCCAGAAACTGGAAGAGGTCTGAAGCACTACAGAACAAAGGGGGAATCTGTCTTGTGAATGTTAGCTTGCCTTGAAGCTTGAGCAAGACGATGCCGTTCTCAATGGAAACAACATTAACGTTCTCATCGCCGATTGGTGGGAGTTAGTTCGATCACTAAAATATAACTTTATCTTTTGCCTCTCTCTTCTGACGAATTTCGCATAAAAACCAACCTATAAACAAGCAAATCCTTCAAGACAAAACTGAACCGGTGAAATCACGACTCCTACACAATAGTGCAACCACCAAAAATCTTTCTTGCACAATAAGTCCAACCAAACTTGCTTATGAAACATGCTCATCTTTGTAACAAACATTCACCAAGACAATCTATATTAATTATCAGAAACAAAGATGTCGAATGATCTAAAGCTGTTGGACTTTTAGGCCGACCCATTTGAAGCCAAGGTGAGGATCGCACTGGCCGAAAAAGGTTAGCTACGAGCCTCAGGAAGAAGATTTATTCGATGGGAAGAGTGACCTGTTGTTGAAACCAATCCCATCTATGAGAAAGTTTCAGTGCTTTTTCTATTTCTTTAAATCAATATTTGTTTTGTGGTCAACAACAAGTAAAAACACAACCACATCAGCCAGTAACATGCCACGTCACCCCTCACCTACTTAATTAGTAACAGGTTGTAGCTGGTGCTGGGGCATTTTTTATAGTATTTTTAAATACACTAGTATTACTATCGTGCGATGCACGGAAGACTGCTAATAAAGTAAGTTTTCATTGAATTAAACAAGATATGGTTATATTATTTGAAATTGTGAACATTGTATACTTAATAAATAAATATTTTATTTTTTTAACATGTAAAATTTTAAATAATGTAAATATTCGTTTCTCCCGTGTAATTCTTGAATTATATATATATATGTGTGTGTGTGTGTGTGCTCTATTTATAAATAAATTATTGTTACATAATAAAATTAAAATAAATATAAAAATATAAAATAAATAACAAATAAAAATTCCGTTGTTAAAATTATTTTTTATAAAACCCTGACATGCCGTTAGTCGATCTATATCCTTCTTAACCTATATGAATAACTGCAAATAGTTCAATTAATTACATATGTTAAAGAAAACAAAAATATAATAACACACTACTTATTACAAAAATAAGATAAGATAATAATAAAATAAAATAAATAATTTATAAGAAAATAGATTTTCTTTTCAAATAATCCTGTATTTTTGTATTTTTAAAAATACTCTATTGCATTATTTTTATATAATTTAATTCATAATATAAATGAATCAATGCACAATAAAAAATTAAAACATAATTCAACTTAAAGAAGGTGAAAAGATGATAAAATTGATATATTATATATGAATATATATTAGAAACAAAAAATTATTAGTATTATAAAAAATCCTAAGGAGTTTTTGACAAAGAAACACACTAACAAAATGTTGAAACTGTAATATCTTTTAGGGATACATACATGAATATTTTTTCTTGAAAATATCTGATTTGCAATTGGATGAAAAAAATATTTTTTCACATACTTGGCTAAATTTTATTTTATCATGCACACACATATTTATTTATGGATTAATTTATAGAATAAAATTAATATGAAAAAATAAATACAATAGATTAATTAATAAAAATATTTAAAAAAATTAAATTGAAAATATTTTTTTAGAAAAAATCTTCAACTAATTCGTATTGTGGTTTAAAACATTACACCAACAAACATCTGCAATAAGATTTCACCAAATAATCAACCAATAAATAATTTATATTTATTTTATATAATATCACACTTTTATATGTGTGATATGGATGTCAAATAAAAGATCATAAAATGATGATTAATTTGTTATATAAAACGTAAAAATTGTTGAGATATAAAAATTATTTTTATTTAAAATTTGAGAAATAACTATTTTTTTTTAAAGAAGGGAAAAAAACACATCAAAACTTGACACTTCTACAAATAACTATAAATAACATAAAATATTTTGGTGGAAAAATACAACTTAACGATTTTAACACTTTTATGACGTTTATATATGTATGGATTTTTAATATATCTAAATAAATTTTCAAATTAGAACTATAAATATTCAACTATTTCTTTCTAGAATTATATTCTTATTTTTAAATAAATACTAACATTAACAAAATAAAATAAAAAATTTATTCAATAATTCGAAGACAATTTAAAGTATGTGAGTTCTTCAAATATTTAAATATTTTCATATTTTATTTGGTTTTGTAATTCAAATAATTTTATTGTAAATATTATACTCCCTCTGTCCCGGCCTAATTGGCCTACCTTGGTCGGGCATGTAAATTAAGAAAAATCAGATTTTGTGGAATCTTTGACTTTTTCAAAGGTGGAGATTAAGAGTGGAGAATTTGAGGGTGGAGATTGTGAGAGAAATTTGCCATTTATGGGCTGGTCAATTAGATTGGGACAAAAAAAAAATGGAAGGTAGACCATTAGGCCGGGACAAAGGGAGTATTATTTAAGGTAAAAATTGATTAATGCAAAAAAAAAAAAAAAAAGTTCTTAGCTTGAAAGAATAAAAAAAGATATAACTGAAGTTGGTTAGTGCGACAAAATATTTTTTAGGTCGCAAAGTGTAAAAAATATATCGTTGAGATTGATTCACGAAAAAACACAATTGAAAAACATAACACATGTCATAAAATTTAGGTTACTATATATAAAATAATATTAACACATATACATTATATAAAAATATGAATAAGTAATAAAATGACAATCTCAATAATAATTATGATATATAAACATGAATATGCTCAAAAGTCCACGTCTAATAAAACAAACATTGTTATTATATATATATATATATATCTGTGTGTGTGTGTGCGCGCGCGTTAAATGTAATGATTTAATAAATTATTTATAAAATAAATTATTGATTTTTTGCCTTTAATTTAATGAAATAGGAGTTTAATTACTTAAAAGATATTTTTTATTCTGGTCGTAACTAAAGTAAAGAACATATTTGAAAATTCATGTAAAAAAAAATAAATTTGTTGAACTTTGAGAAAACACTCAATTAATATTTTTTATAAGGAGAATTATTTTATTAAGTTTTACAATAAACACTTAAATACAACCTAAATAATTAATCAATAAAGGAGTTATTGTTTTAAAATTAAATATCTCGCTCATTATAATATATGTGATATGATATGAAGGTCAAATTGAAGATTGTGAAAAGATGAATAATTTGATATATCATGCACAAAAAATAGATTAAAAATATAAAGGTTATGTGCATTTAAAAATATTGAAAGAAAATCATAAAGTTACCAAAATTGACAAAAACTTACAAAATTAGTGTAAAAGTTTTGGGAGGGAAAGTTAAAATGACAATAAGGCCCTCCATTTAGCTTTTATATATATAGATGACATTTCCAAAAATATCAAAATATAATGGCATCTTACTAATCTATATCTATATCTATATAATAACAAAATCCACCCAAAATAGTAATTTAAGAATTTTTCTGCCCAAGTTCCCCTTGTCATTTCTGGAAAATATTATTTTATTTTTTTGGTATAAAACATTTTATTTGGAGATATATCTACATATATTCTAAAATATATTTAGGTACAATTATCTCAAATCAATGGTAGGGTGTGATTGCAATTGCTTTCCCGAATAGCTTGGAAAAGCTATTTTAGAGTGTTTGGGAAAACTGTTTCATTTTTAATAAAAGTGATTCTAGGCCAAAAACTAAAAGTAAAAAAATTGTTTTTTTCCAACTTTTTAGTATTTTGGTAAATAAATAGAAGTTTTTTCTTTCACTAATAAGCTAAAAGCTGGTTAAGAATCAAATACTCCATTTTTTATTTGAGCACAAATTCTCACTCACTATCTACTTTTGATTTTAAGTAATTTTACCACAATCTCTAATTTTAGTCACTTCTTCAAAAGTTAAGAAAATGAAAACACCCCCTAAGTCCCCCATAATTAACTTAATTTGTCCAACTCTATTGTTAGGTTTAAGAACACTTACAACACACACAACAAGAATTCAATCCAGAAATGAACGAAAAATAAACTGAAAATCGGCCAAACAAAACCGAACGCAAAACCAGAAACAAAATGAAGAACACACAACTTTTACGTGGTTCGATCAGTGTGATCTACATCCACGGAGGCTCTACACACCTCAATTCACTCCACTAAACAACCAATTACAAGAAACAACTCAGAAAACTAGAAGCCCCAATTCACAATCCGAATTGAGCTCAAGAACCCTAGCTTCCAAATTCTAATGATTGTGTAGTATTTACAGAGGGAAAACTAAGTTTATCAACTCGTCTTTACAAGTAGAACAAATGTATATAAAGAGCTAAGCTCGAATCAAGAAACTCTGGAAGCTGGAATCAAATCAGTTTCAGCTGCTTCTAAAACTGGTACGAGTCTTCAACAACGGTTTCTCATGCAACAGTTCAAAACCGTTGCACATTTCTGTTATAACCGTCACAAGCCCGGTTCTTCAATAACTTCCAAAGCTGATGTGATATAAACCCGGCTCTCCGGTCCGGTTCTTCCCTACCCATATGCGGTTCCTGATCCTACTCAACCTCTACTACAAGACATGCTCACTTGATGAAATTGAATTGACATCTACAAATCTCCACCTCAATGAATTCAAGTGTACTTCATCACCTCACACTATCTTCTCATCTCCAGGCTTAATCACATTGTTCAAGCCTTATCAGGCTTGAGCAATGAACCATCTTACTGTTAGGAACTGCCTTAGTCAGAAAATCTGCCGCATTATCTAAAGTATGCACTTTCTTCACTTCAACAGACCCAGCTTCAATTACATATCTTGAAAAATGAAGTCTAACACCAATATGCTTAGACCTCTCATGAAAAGCTTGATGTTTCACCAAATGAAGAGCACTTTGGTGAAGAGCACTCTGATTATCACACTGAATAGTAACACAATCTTGTCTTATTCCCAAGTCCCTGAGAATTCCTTTGAGCCACAAAGCTTCTTTGATTGCCTCAGTTAAAGCAATGAACTCTGCTTCAGTTGTTGACAATGCAACTACTGACTGCTGCACACATTTCCAACTTACAGCTGTACCATACAAAGTAAAAACATACCCTGTAATGGATTTTCTAGTATCCTGATTCCCAGCAAAGTCTGCATCAACATATCCAACCAATGGTAAAGTATTTGCTTCTTGTTTCTGGAATTTTAACCCCATACTGACAGACCCTTTCAGATATCTTAAAACCTGCTTCAAGGTTTCCCAATGTGATTCTCCAGGATTTGACATATACCTGCTTACTAGGGACACACTATAGGCCAAGTCTGGCCTGCTACATATCATACCATATATTAAACTGCCAACACCACTGGCATATGGAACATTTTTCATGTGAATCTCCTCAGCTGCAGTCTTAGGGCATTGATCCTTGGACAACTTATTCTGCAGATTAACTGGAATACTTACTGGTCTTGACTCATGCATGTGGAATCTCTCCACAACCTTCTGCAGATACTGCTTCTGTGAAAGCCATAATGTTCCAGTCTTTCTTCTCCTAATGATGTCCATTCCCAGAATCTTCCTTGCTTCCCCAAGATCCTTCATGTCAAATTCTGAACTCAATTTTCCCTTTAGTTGTTGTATCTTATCACTGCTCTTACTGGCTATGAGCATATCATCCACATATAGCAACAGAAACACTTGTTCAGCTCTTGAACCTTTGTTAAAGTATACACAGCTGTCATATAAACTTCTTATGAATCCTACACCCATCATGAACTCATTGAACTTCTTATTCCATTGCCTGGGACTTTGTTTCAACCCATAGAGTGACTTCCTAAGAAAACAGACCTTCTCTTCATTTCCTGGAATCACAAAGCCCTCAGGTTGCTTCATGTATATCTTTTCAATCAGATCTCCATGCAGGAATGCTGTCTTGACATCTAACTGCTGTAGTTCCAAGTCTTCTTGAGTAACCTTTGATAGAAGTAACCTGATAGAGCAATGCTTCACTACTGGAGAAAATACCTCATTATAATCATTGCCTTCTCTTTGTGTGAAGCCCCTGGCCACCAACCTTGCCTTGTATCTGATCTGATCAGCTTTTCCAACCTCCACCTTTTACTTAAAGATCCATTTTGAACTAACTAGCTTTTGACCTTTTGGTTTGTTTACAAGCTTCTAGGTTTGGTTTCTCTCTAAGGATTCCATTTCCTCCATCATGGCCCCTATCCAGTGTTCACTCTCACTGCAACTTACTGCTTCCTTGAAACTACTAGGCTCTTGAAACTCCAAGTCTTCTGCCACACTCAGTGCATAATATACACTTCCAGCTAGTCCATAGAAATCAGGCCTTTGGATTTGTCTTCTTGGCCTATCTCTTCCTATGCTATAAGTTCTGAGATTTGCCATCTCAGATTGACCTTCTTCTTCTTCTGATGAACTGTCATTTTCTTGCTAAGCTTGAGTATTCCCCTCTGTTGGTATCTGCTCCTTATTAAGCTCCACCTGAATTGAAATTCTTTCAGGTTCCACAGCTCCATCAGCTTCCTCTTGACTTCCAGTAGAGTTGTATCCCATCACATCTTCATTGAACCTTACATCTCTGCTTATCAGGAGCTTCTGGTTTCCCTGTTCTAAGCACCATAACCTGTAGCCTTTTATACCCTCAGGATATCCTAGGAATACACATCTCTGTGCTCTTGCATCAAGTTTGTCTTACCTAATGTGAGCATAGGCCAAGCACCCAAACACTCTTAAATCATGATAGTTTAGTTTCTTTCCACTACACACTTCTTCTGGAGTTTTAAATCCTATAGTTGATGATGGTGACCTGTTGATTAAATAGCAAGTAGTGTTTATTGTCTCCCCCCAAAAGGATTTAGGTAATCCAGCATCAATCAGCATACATCTAATTCTTTCCAGCACAATTCTGTTAAATCTTTCAGCAACCCCATTCTGTTGGGGGTTTAGAGGGACAGTTCTGTGCCTTCTGATATCCTTCTCTTCACAAACCCTGTGAATTCAGTGGATAGGTATTCCAAGCCATTATCTGTCCTAAGATGTTTTAGTCTCTTCCCTCTTAGGTTCTCCACCTGACTTAACCATGTTTTAAACTTGAGGAATGCATCACTCTTGTTTCTCAAAACATATATCCATGTTTTTCTACTGTAATCATCAATGATGGACATGAAATACCTTCCTCCTCCATGTGTTTCTGTTCTTGAAGGCCCCCAGATATCAGAGTGTACATAATCCAGGGGTTCTTGGGTGGAATGTATCCCTTTAACATAAGGCAGCTTCTTGGCCTTCCCCAGAGCACACTTGTCACAGAAATCCAATGTTCTATTTCCCATTTCACCAATGATGCCCTTCTTGGATAACTCCTTCAACCCTTTCTCTCCAATATGACCCAGTCTTCTATGCCACTTCATAACATCTTCTTTGCTGATCACAGATTCAGCACATCCTATCACAAGTGATCCAATCAAAATAGACAGGCCATTGTGTTGCTTTCCTTTGATTACCAGCTTTTTGTGTTTAGTGATGTGAAGATGACCATCTAGGGAATTGAACTGACAGCCATTTGCCACAAGAGAACCAAAGGATAAGAGATTTCTTTTCAATCTAGGGACATACCTCACTTGAGAGATGGTTCTAATGACTCCATCATACATTCTTATTTGAACTGATCATGTGTCTTTAACTCTGCAGGAGTGATCATTTCCCAGTAAAACACATCCACCATCTTCCTTTTGTAGATCCTTGAACCAGGATTCATTGGGACACATGTGGAATGAACACCCAGTATCAAGAACCCATTCCTTTTCCATTTTTGTGTCTGTGATGTTTAAGACTTCTGGGATGTCTTCTTGATGTTCTGTCATAGCCACTTCTGCCGTCTGATTCTCCTGCTTCTTCTTCTTTTGTGGATAGTCCTTCTTCAAATGTCCAGCTTGCTTGCATTTGAAACACTTCCTGGTTTCAACCCAGTCTCCTTGTTTCTTTGCATTCTGAGTTCCAGATTTATTATCTTTGACTCCCTGGAACTTCTTCTTTTGGAAGTTCCTTTTGAACTTAATGTTCAAGCCTTCTCCAGCTTGTGCAGAGACCTTTTCTCCCTGATTCTGAAAGCACTTGGTCTTCAATGCTGACAGGATGGATTCATAGCTGATTTTTCCATCTCTTCCAAACATCAGTGCATCTTTAAAGTTTTCCATGGATTTTGGAAGAACATTCAACACCATCAGAGCCTTATCATCATCCTCCAAGTTCACCCCCAGATCTTCCAATTCTTCAATCATCTTGACAAACTCATCAAGTTGATCAGAAATACCCTTATCATCAGTGATTTTGAAGGACATTAATTTCTGCTTTAGAAATAGTTTGTTGGATATAGACTTTGATTGATAAAGTTCCTCCAGTTTTCCCCAAGCCTCCACTGCATTCTTGCACCTTGAAACCTCCCTCAAAGGTTTATCACCCAGACATAAGAATATCAAACTCAGAGCCTTCTTATCCAGTTCTGGAAACTTGGATTTCTCAGCATCAGGCCATTGATCAACAGGAAGAAGTGCAGAGTCCAGGCCATTTTGAATCAGTACTGCATTCATTTTGATCTTCCAGAGTGAGAAGTCATTCTTACCTGAAAACTTCTCCACATCCATCTTTACTTCAGGCATTCCTTCTTCTTCTTTGGGGGGGGTGTGTGTGTATTGTTTTCCACAGACGGCGCCACTTGTTAGGTTTAAGAACACTTACAACACACACAACAAGAATTCAATCCAGAAATGAACGAAAAAACAAACTGAAAATTGGCCAAACAAAACAAAACGCAAAACCAGAAATAAAATGAAGAACACACAACTTTTACGTGGTTCGATCAGTGTGATCTACATCCACGGAGGCTCTATACACCTCAATTCACACCATTAAACAACCAATTACAAGAAACAACTCAGAAAACTAGAAGCCCCAATTCACAATTCGAATTGAGCTCAAGAACCCTAGCTTCCAAATTCTAATGATTGTGTAGTATTTACAGAGGGAAAACTAAGTGTATCAACTCGTCTTTACAAGTAGAACAAATGTATATAAAGAGCTAAGCTCGAATCAAGAAACTCTGGAAGCTGGAATCAAATCAGTTTCAGCTGCTTCTAAAACTGGTACGAGTCTTCAACAACGGTTTCTCATGCAACAGTTCAAAACCGTTGCACATTTCTGTTATAACCGTCACAAGCCCGGTTCTTCAATAACTTCCAAAGCTGATGTGATATAAACCCGGCTCTCCGGTCCGGTTCTTCCCTACCCATATCCGGTTCCTGATCCTACTCAACCTCTACTACAAGACATGCTCACTTGATGAAATTGAATTGACATCTACATCTATAAAAGGAGACACTCATGCAACCTTCAAATAAAGATCCGAACTCTTAACTCACATAATTTGTTCCGCACAATCAATTTATTTTTTCATTGAAATCAACATTAATCAAGCCGTTGATTCAGCCAAATTTTGTGTTTACTTCCAAATCTTCTTCTTCTTTAAATAATTTTATTTGGTGTAAATATTAAGAGATCCAAAGTAGAAGGGATACGACATCACCACCTATCAGATTAACAGAGAGAAGAGTGTGAGAGAAAGTCTGGCCGAAATTGTGTGGGAGAAATCAACAGAATTTTCAAGAATCTAAAATGGGGGGAGGGGACAAAAATGTGGGGAAGAGAGTGGGATGATAGTAACTTTGTCGGCAAAAGTAAAATTACTATTTTTTTTGTTTCTAAAATCCTATATATTATGTTTGTTGTATCCATTCTTCTTCTATTTAATTTTATGTTCACTTAATGTGTCCTTTAATTTGTGAAGTATCAATTATGCGTATAAAAAATTATGGTCAAGTATATTCATACCTAGAAAGGTTAAAACAAATAAATAAAGAAAAAAAAAATAAAATAAAAAAATAGATTTAGTACGATTTTATCAAATAAACCTCTATGGTCTTTTTTATATTTAATGTTAAATTTGGATTTTGTTTCATATTTTATTAATTATTTTCTTATTAATTTTTTAATCATATAAAAATATAAAATTTGAATTATTCAGTAAATATTTTATAATTTTTCAGTTTCTAAATTCAAGATTTTATTTTTTTCCAAAAAAGCTATCTAATTTTTTGAGATAATTTTTTTTTTTCATTTCTATTGTGATTTCCTATATAATAAATTAAAGTAATCATCTATTATTGATCTATAATTTGACACGATATTGTATAGATAAATTAAATTAAATTAAATTAAAGACAAACAATTTTTTGTTGATTGATTATGTGGGTTAATTATCGGTGTGTTGTGCTACAAATAAAAATTAATAAAATTAGAATGTAGTGTTATTGGTAATCATTAAAAGCTTTTGAAAATCTCTTGAACATTATATTTGAAAAATTAAAAATAATATAGATATTTTGGACAAATATAAACATTTATCATAAAACTATTAAATATTACGGATATACACTCATCCTTTATACAAGATGATCAACATTACCACATCCATACAAGGATGTTAGAGATATTCATATATTAAGAAAAATAAATATGAATAGTATATAATTAACTTACCCAAATTTAAATATTTTTAATTTAATACTTTTAATTGACTACTCTTTCATTAACATATACCTATTGATAATGCACAATCCGGTATCCACACAATTAAACGGTAATCTATGTAAAAAATATAAGAACACACAAGAATTACGTGGTTCGATCCGGAGATCTACGTCCACGGGCAGAAAACGGCAATCGCCGAGGTGTTTCTCTTTACTAGTACGCCGAGTTTACAGTACGTATTACAGAATGTAAAGTGCGAACCCTAATTCAGAGTTCTTTTCACCTATTTATACTACTAAACCAAAACCCTAACTAAATCCCTATAATCTTGCCCACCAAATCTGCATGGCAGTTGGGACAAGATCATGGCCTTGATTCATGGAACAGATTTGATTCGCTAAACAGAATGCGTGTTGCTGACACGCTTGCTGGGCCTGGGCTCAAGTTTGTGCATGCTGGGCCTCGCTGTTAGCCCAGCCTGAGCTGATCGGGTTGGTGACCCGACCCGAGCTGATCGGGTTATCCCTATCAGATGCCCCCCCCCCAGCCGGAGCGAGGGAGGAGCTTCGGTTGTCACCGGGGTGGAACTGTACGGAAGGAAAACCGGGGACTGTGCGGAGCAGTCAATGGTCGTGGTGCCGATTTGGGCCGAAGTGTTTAGTCGTGACGGAGTGTGTCCGCGTCCTTGGGACCTTGCGGAACAGTCTGTAGACGCGGAGTCAAACTGAGCCGAAGTGCACGGGGCATTTGCCGAGAAATCAAGTTTCCCAGAAGCAAGAAACGCGTTGGGAGTTTATAACAACCTGGCCGAGGTGAAGGTACGCCGGAGCGACTTGTTTGGCCGAAATGAAAGGAACACCGGAGTGTGGTTGTATGGCCGAGGTAAAAAGGACTCCGAGATGAGTTTGAATCTTTCTGTGGAAGGGTGAGGCTGATGTGATTGGCGGCGCCATAATGAGAGAGAGAGAAACGTGAAATGACACGCTCTGCGAGTTCCAAGACAGCTGTTCCCCACGCGCCTCGGTAACTGTAAAGCGCGTGAATAGCACGCGTGAATCCTCAGCACTGAATTTGAATAGGCTGCATCAGAGCCGTCGGTTTTTGCATTTATATTAGGAATAACTGCACAGTAACTTTTCACCTTCTCCATTGTGATTCATCTGTTATAGGAAGCGGGAAAAAGAGGAACTTTGCGTTTGTGATTCATCAGAGATCAAAAATTTCTCAAATCCATCCTTTCGAATTCAAATCAAGTAAGTATGTCATCCTCTTCATCTGCTTCATCTTCTGCCCCTTCTTCGGTCTCGGTCAGAGTAATTGGAGATGCGGAGAATCCGTTAGATGTCCCCCCCCTATCGTATATCTTTCCGGAGAAGGATGTCATAAGAACCATAGAGAGAGTCGATGGTTTAGAGTGTAATACCCGGACGATATCGTTTTACGAATGTCCGGCGGTTGATCTTGAGGTGTCCTCCATAGGGTTACGGATGTCGCGGGGGCAGCTCGAGAGGGAACTCCCATCATTTTATCTTCCTTTTGACCTTGAGTACATAATTCCGACCCCCGAGGATAGGGCCTGTTGCCCACCGCAGGGGTATATGACCGTATATATTGACCCCCTTAGAGTAGGGTTGAGGTTGCCGTTGTGGGGTATAGTCGTAGAGTTGTTAAGATACTACGGCATTGCCCTCTGCCAGTTAGCACCGAACGCGGTGAGGCAATTGGTAGGTTTTACTGTAGTTAGTAAAATGGCCGGGGTTGAACCAACGGTAGAACTTTTTAGGTTTTTCTACCAGCTTAAGAACTTCGGGAAGTCTAAGGGATGGTACTCCTTTAGTCCTCGAGCCCGCGGAGGGTTCAAGGTTCAAAACCCGAGCAAAGTAGAGGGGTGGAAGGAGAGGTTCATATTTGTTAGGAATAAAATAGCCCTCCCGAAGTGGAGGAGTGACGAGGTGCAGGATTCCGCTCCTGTGGAGAATCCGGGGGCCGAAATGAGGCACATATTCCTGCAAGTGGGGACTTTCCAAACCCTCTGTTCCGAGGAGGAACTGGAGAAAGCTGGGCTTAGCCCATATTATTCAGGAAACGGAGATGCCGAAGAGGGTAGGGGTTCTTTTGTCCTGTTACTCAATTTTGTCTTTTTGCGCAGAACTGACCCTAGATATATATATATTTGCAGTGGGACGCTTCGGAAAGCAACCAGCATCAGGAAGCCCTACAGCGTCTGCGGCGGCAAAGAAGAAGGGAAAAGCCACCGAGGTGACTCCCCGAGAGAAGACGCCACAGAGTGCTCGACCGTCAACGGGGTCGGAGGAGAAGGCGAGGTCTCCGGTGTTATCAAAGAAGAGGCCGGAGCCTACTGGGGCTCCGCAAGCACCATCCAAAAGACCCCGGGTTGGGGCAAGTACCGAGGTAATATTAAGAACGCTGATCAGTAGTTTAACTTACACGAGGTGTGTTTCAGAGGCCTAACCCGCGTACCTCGTTGTGTTTTAACTGTTTCAGGGGGAGCAGGTGATCCCCAGCATGCTGGGGTTCGACAGCGCGGATGCCGAGAAGATTCTTCGGCTGGCCAAAGGGATAATTGATGTCGGCCTGAAGAATGAGATAGAGGCCAAGGAGGGGCTAGCTGCGACGGCGCGAGAGCTTCGCGCTAAAAATGACAGGCTATCGTACGACTTGACCCAGGCCCGCAAGAGGGCTGCCGTGGTTGAGTCCGAGGTGGCGCGCCTGCGCAGCATAGAAGCGGAGAATCACGGCCTCCGCGGCGAGCTGATGCAACTGCGGGCAGAGATGGAGGCGAGGGAGGCAGCCGTGGTTGGAGGGCAGGGGGCCTTGTTGAGGGCCTTCGCCGAGAAGCTGTTACACTCCAGCACATTCCTTGATTTCCAGACAAGGTTTGTGGCCATAGGGGACAAAGCCACTCGGGCCATGGTGCTGGAAGAGGTGAAGGATGCGTATCCGGACGTGGACATCCATCGTCCAGAATTCGGATATGATCCCGAGGCGGCGGCCGAGGTGGAGAAGGCCTATTACGCCGCGCTGGCGGAGCTTCCGGAGTGGCCCCTGGTGAACGCGCTCGGGGGAAAGAGACAGCTTCTGACAGCCGCAGAAGTTGCTAACTGCGTGGTGGACCAGGATGAAGAATTTCTGGCATTCAGCCGCGGTGAACTGGCTCCAGCCCCCCAAAACACCGAGCCCTTCCCCCCGGTAGAAGTCGAAGTCCCCGCTGAAGCCGAGGCCGTCATAGCGGCCGAAGGAGGAAATGCCGAAGTGCATGAAGGCTAGCAAGAAGAATTGCCCGAAGCAGCAGAGGCAATTGAGCGGGAGGTCAGTAGATCCCCGCAAATTTAAATTTGTAAATTTGTAGAAATGATAGGAATGATGTAATTGAACCGCTGTACTCTGGCCATGTGAAATACAATTTCCTCTTTTCGGACTCGTGTAATCTTTTCATTTACATAATTCATTGAGTGTTGCCGAACTGTATTCAACTCTTATATGTTTGAGAGTAATTCTGTTTGATTGTTACCAACTGTCTAGAACACCGCGGAGCTGCACGAGACAATAAAGAAGTTAATGAAATCACTTGAGTGGTTCCGCGGAGAGAAGAACCGTCTGGAGATGCAAGTAGTGCCGAAGCTGAAGAAGCAGATAGCCTCGGTGGAGGAGAAGGTGGTCGAGGCCAATGAAAGGGCCAAAGACTTCGAGATGAAGTATCGAGCCACAGCTGCCGAGATGAGCCGTGTCCGCGTTCACCACAAGGAATATGAACGGATTTTGTCCGAGTTTGGTCTTCTGACTTTTGAAGAAGTAGAAGAGCGGACTGTTGAAATCAGAGCGACATCTCGGCGTTGATGTCTAGGAGCTCGGTCGAGTCCGCGGAGCTGGTGAGAAAAAGAGAAATCCTGGAACTATTGCTCAGCATGTATGAAGGGCTAAAGGGCCGAATCAGGCGAAGGCCTGCTGCTGAGGAGTTTATTGCGAGCACTAGTCAGGACCGTAGTACTCAGAGAGCTCCTCGGAAGGATAAGAAGAGTAAAAACCAGAAAAAGGCCTCCGTGCAGAGCAAAGGCATAGTTATTCGGGAGCCAGCCCCGATGACCGCAATTGAAGAGCCTCCGGCGGTTGCCGAGAAGATAGTCGAGGAGCTGACTCAAGAGATTGAGGCGATGGTCCCGGAGGAGTGGGACCCTGAGCAATGGGCTCAAACCCCGAGGTCCACGTCACAACAAACTAGCAGAGAACGGACCAGAGATCAAGCTCCTAGGCCAGCGCCTAGAGAAAGTCCTCGGCGAAGGGAGCCGCGAAGGGATGACCGAGCTAGAGCCCGAGAGGGTAATAGGGCCGGAGCCCGAGGTCAAAGATCTTCAAGGTCCCGAGGGACTCAACACAGACCGGGGAGCGGGTTCCAGCGCCGGAGCGCGCAGTATTGGCTCGGGGGCCATAGATAGTAGGTTTATTTGTTGCCTTGTTGTTATGTGTTGTTGTTTGTTTTTTTTTTTTTTTTTTTTTTTTTTTTTTCGGAGTTTTGTGTAAAAGACCATATGATATGTAATATTTGGAAAATAGTAATAAAGTTGTTGTAATGAGAGTAACTTGTTACAAATCATCTGTATTGGGTGTTCGGGAACACGATACAAAATCTCTTAATTGTTTAAGTAGGTGTTCGGGAACACGGTATGGAATAATCCACTTCTCCCCGAGCGGATCTGGCGGGAGCAAAAACTCCCCGGACGGATCGGGCGGGAGTTATCATTTCTCCGGTTAAACAGACGAGAAAGTGGTGTGAGTCCGGGGACTAAGGTGCGAACCCCCTCGGACGGACCGAGAGAAGGGTGTAATTGTCCGGAGACTAAAAATGATAGTATGTTTGTGTTAGGGCGTCCCCGTAACACAGAGAATAACTAAGTAAGTTATGGCAGCAAAGAATTTCATTCAATGATAAGTGCCGGGGCAAATTCAAAAGTACAAAGAAAAATAACAACTACAAAGGAAATTAAAAGAAAAATAGTGCTTGCGATGTGACCTTTACAGGTAGAAGCGTCTCAAGTTTGTGACGTGCCAACTTCGGGGGATGGGGGTCCCATTGAGATGTTCAAGCTGATAAGAGCCGGAGTCGTGCGTGGCAGTGACTCGGTAAGGGCCTTCCCATGAAGCATGTAGTTTGCCCTCGGGGGCAGCTTTGCTGGCCGAGTTGAGTCGGAGAACTAAGTCCCCGACATTGAACTGAGTACCTCGGACCCGGAGGTTATAGTACTGGGCAGCTCGCTGTTTGCACTTAGCCTGCTGAACGAACGCTTGTTCCCGGCGGTTCTCAAGTTCATCCAAATTTGCACGAAGTGCCTCTTCATTATCATCCGGAACTAATGTGAGTAAGCGAGGACTCGGCACACTGATTTCAGCGGGAATAACGGCTTCGGATCCGTAGGTGAGGCTGTAAGGAGTCTCCCCGGTGGAGGTGTGCGGCGTTGTGCGAATAGCCCATAAGACCTGTGGCAGGTTTTCGGCCCATAGACCTTTGGCACTATCCAGTCGTTTCTTTATTCCCGTAAGAAGGGTCCGGTTGGTGACCTCAACCTGCCCGTTCGCTTGAGGGTGGGCAACCGAAGTGAAAATCTGTTTGATGTGGAGTTCTTTACACCATGAGCGGAATGGATCATTGGCAAACTGCTTACCGTTGTCCGAGATAATAGTGCTCGGGATGCCAAAGCGGCAAACTATATTGCGCCAGACAAATTTCAAAATATTCTGTCCGGTAATAGCCGTAAGTGGTTCGGTTTCGACCCACTTAGTGAAGTAGTCCACGGCGACGACAAGGAATTTCAGTCCTCCCGGAGCAACAGGGAATGGTCCTACAATATCGATACCCCACTGAATGAAAGGCCATGCACCTTGGATTCCGGCGAGTTCAGTCTGCGGCAAATGCTTTACCCGGGAATGTAGTTGACACTTGCTGCATTTGGTCACTAGATCGTGAGCATCGTTAAATAGGGTTGGCCAATAGTAACCCCAGCGGAGAACTTTCTTGGCTAGAGTTCGGGAACCGATATGGCTTGCACAGGCCCCTTCATGAACCTCTCGCAGAACTTGTATGGCCTCGGCAGGGGCGAGGCACCGGAGGCTCGGTTGTAGGTACGATTGTCGATATAGGACTCCATTATGAAGAGAGTATTTAGGGGCTTTGAGTACAACTTGTCGAGCTCGTAGCTTGTCAGTGGGCAAAATACCATCTCGAAGATATTGAATGATCGGAGTCATCCAGTCCGGACCATTGTCGGTCAGTACCGAAACTGTAGCTTCGTGAATCGACGGATGAGAAAGGTCTTCGACCGTGATATCCGGAGATATATTAGTCTGGGCCGCGGAGGCAAACTTGCTAAGTGCGTCCGCTCTAGAATTCTGAGCACGCGGGATCTTCTCGATAGTAACTGCATCAAAAGCTGACATGAGTTTGAGTGCTAGAGTGTGGTACCTGACCATTGTTTCTTCTTTGGCGACATAAATCCCCTGAATTTGCTTAGATACGATCTCGGAATCCGTGAAGAGTTCTAGGTGACGAACACCTAGAGATTGAGCGAGCCGGAGCCCGGCGAGGACCGCCTCGTATTCCGCTACATTGTTGGTCACCTTAAATTTAAACCGGACGACATATTTAACTTCAACCTCTTCGGGGTCGATGAGGAGCAGTCCGGCACCGCTTCCTCGAACGGTGGACGCTCCATCCACGAAAAGTTGCCACTTCTGGGATGAAGGGGTGAGTGGGACGTGGTGTTGTGTATCTTTGTCTATGGAGGACTCATGGTTGTCCCCTGGAGCTTCAGCCAGGAAATCGGCAAGTGCTTGCCCCTTGATTGCTCGGCGGGGAAGAAACTGGATGTCATATTCGCCCAATTCAATTGCCCATTTGGCGAGGCGTCCAGATACTTCGGGCTTTATAAGGATTTGTCGTATAGGATGATTGGTCAAGACCCGTATTTCACGACCCTGGAAGTATGGCCGAAGACGCCGAGCTGCCATAACGAGGGCCAAGGCGGTTTTTTCAAGATCGGAGTATCGTGTCTCGGCTCCATGAAGCACCCGGCTTGCAAAATATACAGGGTGCTGAACCCCCTCCACTTCTCGCACAAGAGCGGCGCTAGCAGCCTCTTCTGCAGAAGCCAGATATAAGTACAGTGGCTCTCCGGGGAGAGGAACTGACAAAGTGGGCAGCTGCTGTATATGACGTTTCAAGGCTTCAAAAGCCTCGGTACATTCTGGAGTCCACTCGAAGGACTTCGCTTTTCTGAGGATCTTAAAAAATGGGAGCTGGCGCTCCGCTGCCTTTGATAAGAATCTGTTCAAGGCCGCTAGGCCACCTGTAAGGCGTTGAACATCCCTGAATGTCTTTGGTGGCTGTAGTTCTAACACATCGCGGAGCTTAGCCGGATTGGCCTGTAGGCCGTTTTTTGAAACCATGTACCCGAGGAACTTCCCGGAGCCAACACCGAAGGTGCATTTTGCTGGATTGAGTCGTAAGTTGTAGCGCCGCAGGGTGCGCAATGTTTCAGCGATATCCCGCACACATGAAGGATGGGAGGAGCTTTTGATGACCAAGTCATCGACGTAAACTTCAACATTGCGACCTATCTGATCATGGAAGACGGAGTCCATTAGACGCTGGTAGGTGGCTCCGGCATTCTTGAGCCCGAAGGGCAATTTCTTGAAAGCATAGCAGCCAAAGGCAGTGATAAACGCCGTTTTGATAGCATCCTGTGGATCCATAAAGATCTGATGATAGCCTTTGTACAAGTCCAAAAAACAAAGTGCCACGTACCCCGTAATGGCTTCGGCCTTTTGATCGATGGAGGGCAGAGGATAGCAGTCCTTGGGACAGTGCTTATTAAGATCGGAAAAATCGACACACATCCGCCATGCCCCACTACTTTTTGTTACCATTACTGGATTGGACAACCAGGAGGGGTAGAATACCTCGAACAAGATGTCCGCATCTAGGAGTTGCTTCACCTCAATTCGAATGGCTTCATTTCGCTCCGGAGCGAATTTCCTCTGCTTCTGTTGGATTGGCTTGACACTAGGATCAATATTCAGCTTATGGGTAATCACCTCGGGAGAGACTCCGGGCATGTCTAGAGGAGACCATGCGAAAACATCGGAATATTCTCGCAGGGTCTGGATAATGGCCTGATGTAGCCATGGCACGTCCACGGCCCCTACTGTTACTGTCTGCTCCGGCTTAGACGGATCTAGCGGGATTTGAGCAGTGGCATCCCCCAATGTGGTACGGTCCCGGGGTTCTAGAACCTGTGATGTTACCTGAAGCTGCTGTTTGGGAGAGGCCTTAGCAGTCTTTTTGAGCGCCACATACATGCACTCTTTCGAAACCCGCTGACTGCCGCGGATGGTCACTTCACCATGCGAAGTGGGAAACTTTAATGCGAGGTGATACGTGGAGCATATGGCTTTTGCCGGGGTGAGCCAGTCTCGGCCCAATATCATGTTATATGGTGAGGGAGAATTCACCACATAAAAGTCCACGAAGATAGTTTTTATCTTCGGATAAGTCCCCAAAGACGCTGGGAGAGTAATGATACCTTCCGGTCGGACTTCACCCTGAGTGAATGTCTGTAATGGCCCGGGAGCCGGTCGAAGTTGGTCTCGGGAGATCCCCATCCTCTCAAAACAGTCCGCAAATATGATACTTACTGCAGCACCATTGTCCACGAAGACCCGCCGTATTGTTATATTGGCCACAGTCATGTCAATGACAATAGCGTCAGTGTGGGGAGTTATTTCTGGAACCGGATCCCTATCTGTGAAGCTGACAGTCTCGGACTGATGGAGGCGTTTGTGACGTGGCTCCTCGGGAGGAGGACGTCGAGCCTCTGCCTTTAAGGCATGTCGTGAAGCCCCAGTGGGTAGGGCTCCATATATCACGTTTATCACGTGAGGGGGTGCGTTGTCCCCGGGTCCTCCCGGAGGAGGAGGTGGAAGTGGGAGACGTGGCGGCTGGCGATTGCCAGAATCTTGTCGTGCGTAGTTATTGGGCCCCTGCCGATTATTCTGCCAATGTGGCCGATTTTGTTGAGTATCTCGATCATGGTAACCTCCGCGGTGATGAGACGGGCCTCCATTGTGGTTTGCCCGAGGTTGGTCTCCGGTTCGCGCAACATATTGCCGCAAAAACCCTTTCTTGAGGCATTCCTCAATCTCCTTGCCGAGTTCTCGGCACTCCTCTGTCTCATGTCCGTGATCTCGGTGGTACGCGCACCACTTTCCACGGTTCCTCTTTTCAGGAGGCGCTGTCATCCGTGGACAAGGCCGGAAGTCGTTTTTGTGGAGTGAAAGAATTTCAGCCCGTGACTTCGTCAGCGGAGTCAATTGCGGAATTGCACTTCGGGATTCTGAATGCCCCGGTGTCAAGCGTGAAAATGCGCTAGTTCGTGTACTAGGACCAGTTTGTGCCTTGTCGGCCTGTCGCTTAATTGCGTGTTTCTCACGTTTCTGCCGTGTCTGTTCCTCGGCCTTGGCAAATTTGCACACTGTTTTGAACAGTGCTCGAGTTGTGACCGGGGTGTTCCGAGCTAACTCGGTGTGGAGAGCTCCAGGGCGGAGTCCATTCATGAAAGCGTTGATGGCTACATCATCGGGACAATTTCCCACCTTGAGGCTTACCGCTGTGAAACGGTCCAGAAATTGAGTAACAGTTTCACCGTCCCGTTGCTCCATATTCATGACGTCGGCCAGAGTGGCCATGGGCTTCGCCCGGGCTTCGAACCGTGCCCAGAAGTGCTCGGCGAGTTCTCTAAAAGAGGATATGCTGTCTCGCGGGAGAGAATCAAACCAGACCCGAGCTTCATCCTGTAAGTACTCCGGGAAAATCCTACAGTACTGAAGGGATGTGATGTTATCATGACTAAGCATACTGTGCCTAAAAGCGCCAAGAAAATTGGCCGGATCTCCCGTGCCGTTGTAAGGTGATATAGCTGGCCGTTTGAACCCTTCGGGAAGGGTGATGGCCATGATTTCGGAGGAGAACGGCGTGATAATCTCTCCATTGGCATCAAGGCCTAGGATTCTATCCAGTTCAACGTTGCGTTGAACTCGCTCATACTCTTGGAGATCCTGAGCATGAGAATCAGCGTAGCGAACTCTTTTGGCCGCATTAAGTGGACGGCGGCGATGCACATCAGCTGGTTCCTCATTGCGAGGTCGTGATGCATTTGAACTCCCAAGGTCCTCGGAAGAACCAGGTCGTTCCCGTCGTCGATCCTGACGCCCGCGGTAACCCGGTTCCCGTTGTCCGCGCGGGCGGGGTGGAGGAACCCCAGGATTATCATTATGGCTAACAGGTTCTGCAGCAGGCTCCGCTGGGCGTAGACGATTAACTGCCCAATCTTGTAGGACATGTGCATGCTCTTGCAAGAAATCTTGGAGCAGTTCTGGGGTGATTTGAATGTTCACCGGTGGCTGAGCAGCAGCAATATTAGGGTCTTGCTGATCTTGAGGGGGTGGAGGATTTTGATTACCCTGATGATTGGACGCACTCGTTTCCGGCAATTGCCTCGACGGTGCAACTTGATCCACGGGTGGATCCTGATCGGAATGGTCTCCCCGGCGGGCTTGATTCAAACGAGTTGTCACCATGATTTTTGGATGCAATGCGAACGTAAAAGGCTACCGGTTAACACGTTCAAAAAACTGCTTTGTCGATTCCCACAGACGGCGCCAATTTGATAATGCACAATCCGGTATCCACACAATTAAACGGTAATCTATGTAAAAAATATAAGAACACACAAGAATTACGTGGTTCGATCCGGAGATCTACGTCCACGGGCAGAAAATGGCAATCGCCGAGGTGTTTCTCTTTACTAGTACGCCGAGTTTACAGTACGTATTACAGAATGTAAAGTGCGAACCCTAATTCAGAGTTCTTTTCACCTATTTATACTACTAAACCAAAACCCTAACTAAATCCCTATAATCTTGCCCACCAAATCTGCATGGCAGTTGGGACAAGATCATGGCCTTGATTCATGGAACAGATTTGATTCGCTAAACAGAATGCGTGTTGCTGACACG
The DNA here is from genome assembly GCA_958295605.1 of Ajuga chamaepitys. Classification (NCBI taxonomy): domain Eukaryota; kingdom Viridiplantae; phylum Streptophyta; class Magnoliopsida; order Lamiales; family Lamiaceae; genus Ajuga; species Ajuga chamaepitys. The sequence continues at coordinate 37,001,393 of OY282495.1, forward strand.
CTTGCTGGGCCTGGGCTCAAGTTTGTGCATGCTGGGCCTCGCTGTTAGCCCAGCCTGAGCTGATCGGGTTGGTGACCCGACCCGAGCTGATCGGGTTATCCCTATCACCTATCATCTTTATTATATATTGATTGTAATATTTTATTATAATAAAATTATATAAACATATAATTTTTTATTATTTATTCATTTACATTTACAAATCGCACGAGAATACTACTAGTTAGTGAAAATATACAAGACATTTAAAGCAATTTTCCCTTAAAAGAGAAAAGAAAATATAGCTTTCCTTATACTTGCTGAGTTGGGTCATTTTTTTTTTTTTTAATTTAAAAACAAATATGATAAGACAAAAGAAAATTCAAAATATCTCTCCCACAGAACTGACTAGCATTAGACGCAACATTGCGTCTTTTCTTTTCCTTCCCGGGGCCGCGTCTCTCTGTCCCCTCGCCCTCTTCCTCTTCTCCATTTTCTTATCGTCACCCTTCCGTAACAATTCATGCCCTTTTTAAAAAAATTCACAGAAATCACACACAAGAGACATAACTGAAACCGGGCCAGAGAAGGCGACACGGCAGCAGCGATACGACGACGGCATCGGCGGTTACGCGACAACATGTCGGCCCCCAAATCCCGCCAGCGAGACACTGACGAACGGCGGTGCCTCACTGTTGCGCCCCCTCTACTTTTCCAGTTATAATTTTTATTAAATAAACAAAAACAAATGGAAATCAAGGAAAAGAAAAGTCAGATCTGTAAGGACGAGCGACGGCGGTGCAACGCCCGTCTGCACATACCAAATGCTCAGCCCGTCCTTCATCTCCGAAAATCTGTGTGTGTATATATGTGCACCAGTGAAGTATGAAGAACACATTATTTTTTTTACCTTTTAAATCTGAAGTCCTTTTGATTGTGTGAGATGAGAATTCTATGTGATGTGAATTGAAGATTCAACCAAGAAATTTTTACGAGGGAAGAGTTATAACCTTATGAAGCATAAAAACTAGAAAATTCATGACGGATGAAGATTTATCATTCTAATCATTAAGACTCAGAAGAAGATCAATTCACTAATGAAACAGTAAAAAAGACAACATATATCACAATATTTATAGCTGAAAAAGGGTAATCCTTCTAGTTGTCCCATTCCTCTTTATTTCTTCGTTGATTACCTACAAAATAGTTTCCCAGTGGATAATCCGGTGGAGGACTCTTCGAAGATGAAGTCAGAAAAAGTTAAATAGTGGATTAGTAATGCAGTAAATAATTCTATGTGTTGTTTTTCTCAGTTATCGCGTGTGTGGTTTGAAATGAGAACCTATATATATAATATCTTTACTTACAAGGGTAAAACGGGAAAGTCAGTAGAGCCTTACTAAACCCTACGGGAATAGATTCGCTCCTCAAAGGCCCATCAAGGCCCAATCCCCATCGGGACTAACACAATACTTCAGCTCCGACATCCTACCTTCTCACGCGCGGGCCACACTCCGCCGGGTTGAACCCTCATCATAGGATAGCTCCTTCACGTCTCTTCAAAGCTTTGTTGTACTAGGACGTTCCGCTCTGACGGGCTCCCTCCCATACGGTCAGAGCAGATACCTCGCTAGCTTCCCAAGTCCATAACTTTTATCTTAAGCCGTTTTATATCAGACTCAGAGTAGCAGACTTTCTTTCCTCAGCTTGTATTTGCCTGTGTCATGATCCCGTGCGGTACGATTGCCTAAAGGGATTACGCCTTAAGTATTTCGAGGGGTCCCTTTTTTAATTTCCCTCTCCCGCCTTTTTGTGATGGGATAGGTGACTACTGACGTGGACACATGTCCACTTTTCCTTCGATGTGTGATGCTATCCGTCAGATCCTCTGAGGTGTGTAGATGATTAAATTTTGTGTCCAATCAAATGGTGACACGTGAAAATTAATTAAATATCAATAAAAAAATACTATTCATGTCTTGGGAATTTAATTAAATTAATTCCTAAGTTATAGTATAATTGATATTTAATTTGAGCCAAAATAAATTATCTACCAACATTTTGGTAAGATAGCCCAATCAAATCAAGAAAAGGCCCAATCAAGTCAAAAGTGTCTAATCCAACAAGAAGGCCCAACCAAATCAGGCCTAGCCCAACTAAATCAGGCTTAGCCCAACCAAATCAGGCTAAGCCTATCAAATCAAGGGTGGCCAATCAAATGGCACCACATGGCATATGAAATATGGAAAGAGCTCTCCCCTACACCTACAAATAAGAGCCTCTCTTCATTCATAAAAAAAATAAGTTGAGATCTTCAAGAAGTTGGAAGAATTCCAAAAATCCAGAAGACTCAAAGCACTTGAAGATTCGAAGACATTCTTCAAGATTCGAAGACGTTCTTCGTCAAAATCATCAAGAAACAGCGTTCGATCCAGAATCAAGCCGTTCGGCCTTCGGATAAACGTTATTAAAAAACAACACAAGTGGCGGAGGAAATCAAGAAGCAGGTTTTACTCCAAAATTCCAAATTCGAAGAAAATATTCAAAGAGAAGAATCAGAGGATTGAAGAATAGAGATTGTTACCGATAAAGTTACTCATTTCAATCCAATTAGAATTAATTTGTATAATTTTTTGTGTTTGTTAATTCAATACACAAAATTTGTTGTTACAAATTTGGCACGCCCGGTGGGACATCTCTACCTCTCACCTCTTCTCTTCAACCAACAACAGAGGATATTGTTATGGCGCCTCATAAGATCACGCTGACGAAGATCACTGCAACAAACTCTCCAACTGCAAATGTCAAAGTCGTCACAAGGAGTATGTCGAGACAATCACAATCGTTTGCATCTTCAGAGGGAAACACTTCACCCGAAGCTGTCGAGAAGCCAATACCAGACATTGTTGATAGCAATAGAAATGAAAAGGACAACTCTGCATGTTCCACTCCTCGCTCTACATCAAGCTCTTCGTCCGATCCCGACATTACTCCAGTGATGATGACAAATAGTTCAACTCTGGAGGAACAACTCGTAAGCTTGACTAAGGCAATTGAAGGTCTTACGAGACATGTCCAAGAGCAAGACTCTAGGATAGAAAAGCTGATGAGCAAAGCTGATAATGGCGATACAAGTCCGCTCCTGGAAAAGAACTTATGGAGGACCAAGATGAGGCTGAGGATTTTGCAAGGCATCATCATCCACCACTTGAGACGGAGAAATCTTTGAACGAGCTGCAAGTCTCCGCTGATAGTTTGGTCCATGTAGACCAATTGAAAGAGATCATTTTAGGAACCATCAAAGACAAGTTTGATGGGACGCCTAAATCATCCCTAACTTACAGCAAACCATACTCTCAGAGAATCGACAGTCTGAGAATGCCAATAAGTTACCAACCTCCTAAGTTCCAGCAATTTGATGGCAAAGGTAACCCTAAACAACATATTGCCCATTTCGTCGAAACATGCAACGACGCCGGGACTTATGGTGATCATTTGGTAAAGCAATTTGTTCGCTCATTGAAGGGAAATGCATTCGACTGGTATATAGACCTAGAAGCCAACTCCATAGATAGCTAAGACCAGATCGAGCAAGAATTCCTTAACCGCTTCTATAGCACCAGGAGGACAGTGAGCATGATCGAGTTGACAAATTCTCGTCAATGGAAAGACGAGTCTGTCATCGATTACATTAATCGATGAGAAATCTAAGTCTCAACTGTAAGGATCGGCTATCTGAAAGTTTGGCCATTGAAATGTGCATCCAAGGAATGCAATGGGGTCTTCGGTACATCCTCCAAGGAATCCGACCAAGGACATTTGAAGAGCTGGCGACCAGAGCTCATGACATGGAACTAAGCATGGTTGAAGTCGGAGTTGAGGGACCTCCAGTTTATGAGTCTCGCAAGTTCAAAGATAAGCAAGAAGTTAAGAAAGGAGGAAAAACCTTCGGCAAAGGGCAAACCAAAGAGACAATGGCTGTCAGTGCAATGCCTATTAAGTGTCGGAGAATGGAAGACATCAAGGACGACAAGGGAAAGAATACTCCGCAAAATAGGGAGCAAAAGAGGCCAACTTTAAAAGAGATGCAACAGAGGACTTACCCATTCTTAGACTCCGACGTCTCCGGAATATTCGATGATCTGGTCAAAGAAAACCTCATCGAGCTGCCAGAAATGAAGCGGCCGGAAGAAGCAGGATGAACTGACGAACCGAGGTACTGCAAATACCATCGGTTAGTAGGGCATCCCATCCAAGATTGCTTCATATTCAAAGAGAAAGTTTTGCAGTTAGCTCGACAAGGGAAGATCTTGTTGGAAGAAGGTGATGCGGTTGCAAATTTTGATCACTGCTAACAATGGTAATGATAGCAATAACGTCTCATGTTATACGACTGATGGAGAAAAGAATGAAGTATGTCAGTCCGGAACCGAATTTTGCAATAGCAATGATGACTCTAGCTCAGCAATGACTTTCACGGATGAAGATTTGTTGTTCGGTTCATAATCTCACAACCGACCGTTGTTCGTGGCTGGATATACTCGTGAGCAAAAGATAAATCGCATCTTGATCGACGGAGGCTCGGGAGTTAACATTTTACCCTTGCGAATACTGAAGAAATTGGAGATCCCCATTGATGAACTATCGAATAGCCGCTTGATGATTCAAGGGTTCAACCAAGAGGGACAAAGAGCTCTTGGCACCATCATGTTGGAGTTGTTGATGGGAGAAATGGTCTCGAATGTACTCTTCCATGTCATAGACGCCAGGACATCATACAATATGCTTTTGGGCCGCCCGTGGCTTCACGAGAATGGAGTAATTCCATCCACTTTGCATCAATGCTTCAAATATTGCCAGGAGGGAACTGTGAAGACGGTGGTGGCCGGTGCTAAGCCTTTCACCGAAGCGGAACCGTACTTTGCTGATGCTAAGTATTATTTTCAAGATGCAAAAATTGTGAGACCCAAGGAAGATCTTATGCAAGAAACCTCAAGATGACCGTGTCGAAGAAAATAAGGACACAACTATTGCTGGTTGTGATAAAGGCAAGGAACCTCACGAGGGAATTGAGGTGCTAAAGGATTTGACACTGCCTTTGACTACGCTTGATGCAAGCAAACCTTCTCTACCACCACCCGAAGGGTTCGTCCATCCAGTTCAAGGTGCTAAAATGGAGCATGGAGGATCGCTTGAACCTGAAGTCACCAAATGTTATGACTCGAAGGCTTTTAAGCTTCTTGTTAGAGCTGGATATTATCTACAAGGAAGCTCTGAGTTAGGAAAATTAACTCCCGAAGTCTCTAGTCAACCAGAGTGTGGACTTAATGCAACTCAAATAATGTTGAAGAAAAGTGGATATACTGTCAAAAGCACCAAAAAGGGTTTGGGATATGTCTCTTGAAGTCCCATTCGCATTGCAATTAAGAGAGCCAGTACGAAATACATCATGGAAGATGAGGCTTCATCAACAGAAGACACATTTGGTGAACATGGCAAGAAAGTGAAACGAGTCTCCGCCTTTGACAGGCTTGGCCCACTTCGAATGAGTAAGAGAAATAGTCTCCGAAGTTTGAATATCACCAAGGGACCCTTTCGGAAACTCCATAGCTTGATTCCCTCTCGAATGAAACGTTGCACAACCTTGACCATATCATGCAGAATTGTTCTAACGGCCAAAATGCAAACCGTGATCTTGACTCGCGTTCAAAGCAACGAAGAGGATATAGAAAGTGTGGCTTCCTCAAACTTTGTTAATGCTAGCATGGTCCAAGTGAGGCAGAGAAACAGACAAATAAGAACGCGCATAGATTTCAGAAGTCTTGAAGAAGTCAATGAACAAGTGGCATCATCAAATCACATAACTCTTTGTGAATACGTTCCAATGGAAGAGAAAGATGCTGAGGAAGCTCCACTTGAACTTGAAGAAGGCGTCAAAGCTACTGTTGATGAGTTGAAGGAAATTAATTTGGGCACAACTGATGAACCACGACCTATCTTCATAAGTGCCTCGCCGACAACTAAGGAAGAGCAAGAATACATTGAGTTGCTACATGAATTCAAGGATGTATTTGCATGGTAGTACAAAGAGATGCCGGGTCTAGACCCAAAAGTGGCAGTTCATCAGTTATCAATAAGAAAGGGGGCACGACCTGTCAAACAAGCTCAACATCGATTCCGACCGGAGTTAGTTCCCTTAATTGAAGTTGAAGTGAATAAACTTATTGAAGTGGGGTTTATTCGCGATGTTAAGTACCCTACGTGGATCTCTAGCATTGTCCCAGTGAGGAAGAAGAACGGTCAAATACGAGTTTGTGTTGCTTTCCGAGACTTGAATGAAGCATGCCCGAAGGATGACTTTCCATTGCCTATCATCGAACTTATGATTGATGCGACAATGGGACATGAAGCTTTATCATTCATGCATGGATCATCTGGGTATAATCAAATTCATATGTCGCCTAAGGATGAAGAACTCACAGCATTCCGAACCCCAAAAGGGATATATTGCTATAAGGTGATGCCTTTCGGTTTGAAGAATGCCGGTGCGACATACCAAAGGGCAATGCAGAAAATCTTTGATGACATTCTAGATAAGCACGTGGAGTGTTACGTGGATGATTTGGTGATAAAATCTAAGTAGAGAGAAGATCATCTTTGTGACCTAAGAAGAGTCTTCGAACGCCTACGAAGATATCAACTTAGGATGAATCCACTTAAATGTGCATTCGGAGTTACGTCGGGAAAGTTTCTTGGGTTTGTTGTTCACCACCGAGGTATTGAAATAGAGCAGGCGAAGATTGATGCAATTCTAAAGATATCCGAGCCTCGCAACATCCACGAACTTAAAAGTTTGCAAGGAAAGTTGGCTTACCTCCGAAGATTCATTTCAAACTTAGCTGGTCGATGTCAGCCTTTTAATTGCCTCATGAAGAAAGGTACTTCGTTCGAATGGGATGAAGCATGTAGCAATGCTTTCAAGAGCATCAAAGCCTACTTGATGAAACCTCCCGTGCTAGTCGCACCAGTACCTGGACGACCATTGATTCTCTACATCGCTGCCCAAGAGCGTTCAGTCGGAGCCTTGCTGGCACAAGAGAATGATGTTGGAAAAGAGAGTGCTTTGTACTACTTGAGTAGAATGGTGACACCAAATGAGCTCAAGTATTCACCCATTAAGAAGATATGTTTGGCTCTCATATTGCAATTCAAAAGCTGAAGCACTACTTTCAAGCTCATACTGTTCGTCTTGTCTCAAAGGCATATCCGCTAAAGTATGTCATGTCCAGACCGGTTCTTTCTGATAGACTGGCAAGGTGGTACCTCCAGCTGCAACAACTCGAGATTGTATATGTCCCTCAAAAGGCGGTTAAAGGACAAGTCTTGGCAGACTTCTTGGCTGATCACCCCATCCCTGCCGAGTGGGAATTATCTGATTATCTACCAGATAAAGATTTCTTAGCAATTGAAATCTCTCCTCCATGGAGCATGTATTTTGACGGAGCATCCCACAGAGAAGGGGCTGGTGCCGGAGTTGTGTTCGTGATACCCGACGGAGACGTGTTGCCATACTCTTTTATGCTAATCGAAAATTGCTCCAACAATGTCGCTGAATACCAAGCGCTCATCCTGGGACTAGAAATGGCAGTTGGCGCAAAGCATTTGCATCTCAAAATGTATGGGGACTCTAAGTTGGTGATCAATCAAGTGCTTGGTGATTACGCGGTTAAGAAGCCAGAGTTATTTCCTTATTTCAATTACGCCCGAAAGCTTGTAGCTTGGCTTGATGATGTGGAAATGTTACATGTGCCGAGAAAAGAAAACAAACAAGCCGATGCTTTAGTAAAACTTGCAGCCGCGATAGCCATAAGAAGGTGAAGTTCGCGTGCCAATATGCCAAAGATGGGTCATACCGCCAATTTTTGAAGATGAAGGCCACGATGAGGAAGGAAGCCATATTGTGGAAGTATTTGAGATTGAGAAAGAGGATTGGCGACAACCACTTGTTGAATACCTTAAGTATGAGAAGTTACCAAGTGATCCAAAGCAAAAAGTTGATATCCGACGCCGTGCTCCTCGCTTCATTTATTTTAAGGGCACACTTTATAGGCGTTCTTTTGATGGAGTTTTCTTGAGGTGTTTAGGCGAAGATGAAGCCATTCGAGCCATGGAGGAAGCTCATTCCGGCATCTTTGGCGCCCATCAATCGGGCCCAAAGCTACATTTTCGAATAAAGAGGATGGGTTACTATTGGCCAACAATGGCAAAAGACTGCATGGACTATGCCCAGAAATGTCAAGCATGCCAGTTCCACGCAAACCTCATTCACCAGCCACCTGAACCTTTGCCTCCCACTGTTGCTTCGTGGCCATTTGATGCTTGGGGCTTGGATGTAGTTGGGCATTTGATGAAGTCTTTTGCAGGTCACTTGTACATTTTGGCTGCAACGGATTACTTTTCCAAATGGGCGGAGGCAGTTCTTTTGAAGAAAGTGAAGAAAGAAAATGTAGCAAACTTCATCCGCAGTAACATCATCTATCGATATGGAGTTCCTCGCTACATGATCACTGACAACGAAAAATCCTTTAGCAATAGCCTGATTGATAAACTTTGTGAGAAGTTTGATTGTAAACAAAGGAAGTAATCAATGTATAACACGGCCGCCAATGGATTCGCCGAAGCATTTAACAAGACACTGTGCAATCTACTAAAGAAGGTCGATGGGAAGTCAAAGCGAGATTGGCACGAGATGATCGGAAAAACACTTTGGGCTTACTGAACAACTTACAGAACGCCAACTCAAACTACCCCGTACTCTTTGGTGTATGGTGTGGAAGCAGTGATCCCTTTGGAGAAACAAATTCCTTCTCTTTGGGTAGCTATGCAAGAAGGGTTGACCAAGAAGGAAAATGCGTGCTTACGCATTGATGAGTTAGAGGCCCTTGATGAGAAAAGGTTGGAAGCGCAACAAAGACTTGAATGCTACCAAGCTCGTCTTTCTAGAGCATTCAACAAGAAAGTACGATCACGTACCTTCCAAGTTGGTGATTTGGTGCTTGCTGTAAGAAGACCCATTGTTACTACACATCGGGTTGGAAATAAGTTCGTGTCGAGGTGGGATGGACCATATGTGGTGAAGGAAGTCTACACAAATGGCACTTACAAATTGATCTCTGAAGACGGCGTACGAGTTGGTCCCATAAATGGGAAGTTTTTGAAACGCTACTACGCTTGAGCCTGATGCAAAAAAAAAAAAAAAAAACAAAAGAAATAAAAGAAAAAAAAGAAAAAGAAAAAAAAGAAAAAAAAGAACAAAAAAAAAAAGAAAAAAACAAACAAACAAAAAAAAACAACTCCTGGCCCGCATGAGTATAAACTGTGCACGTCAACCACCTAAGGTAAAGTATGTGGTAAAAATGCTAACTTACCCCACTTTGGCTAAAGTGGATAAAGAATAGTCACTCCTGGCCCACATGAGTATAAACTGTTCACGACACCCCCCCCTCCAAAAAAAAAATCAAACACAAAAGTGGCAAATTGAACTACGTTTTGACTTGATCCTCCTCAAAAGAGGTACATAGGCAGCTTAGATATTTTCTAAGTTCAGTCATAAATTATGTTTCCTCTTTTCAAAGTTGGTTAACTCAAGCACAAGTGAAATGAATGATTGAAGTGCAAAGCCAATAAGAGCAAATAAACTAAAAGAGATTGCAAACAGAAAAGCAAAAACAACCTTCTTATTATCATAAAGTCTTGAATCTTCATTACATCAAAAAAAACAAAGGAATAAAGAAAGCTCAAATAAACTAAGGAAATGGGCTAAGATTCTTCATTTCTTCTCGTGCTGCCTCCAAGTCGAGCTTCGATGCCTCCAAATCTTCAACAACCTCGTCATCTAAAGGAGCAGTGTTGTTGATCGCAAGAATCTCTTCTTGAATATCATGGACTTCGGCTCTAGTACCTGAGAGGGACTGCTTTTGCTCATGGAGGGCCTCCGACAAGCTTTTCAGCCTTTCTTTGAGATGATCGAGCTCTTTTTCAACTTTCTCCAACTCGGATTTGGTGGATTTGATCTCATCAGCTTCCTTGAGTTCCTTCGTCTTGGCATCATTAAGACGATCTTTGGCTTCGGAGAGTTGCCGCTTGAGAAGTACCTTTGTCACCCTCTCAAAAGACTTTGATCGAATCTTGTCGTAAGTGGCGACCTTGTCAAACAACCCTCTCAACAGTTTCTCTATGCCGGAGAAATCAAATTTCTTGAAGCACTTCATCTTATTAAGCATATAGAAAATTCCTTCCTTCATAGAAGACATTGAATCAATAGGAGTCAATAAAACCTTCTTGCGAAGATCATCCCACATCTCTTGAAGGTATTTCCTCTGACGGTCGCGGACGAATTTGTCACCTTCAAGTGTTGATATTGCAACAGGCCTTGCTTGTGTTGCCTTTTGAGAAGGAGTCCTAGTCGATGACTTGGCCATTGAAGACCCTTGACTTTCCACACTGTCGGAACTGAAGACATCTCTAATCGCCTGACAAGTAGTAAGTTTGAGTTAAAAACTTAAAAAAGAGAATGGTACAACAAAAAACGAAAGAAATAAGAGATAGGGAACCTTAGTCGTAAGATCCTTAGCATCTTGTGATTGCTTGTGCATCCTTCATCGGGCTTCAAAAGATGAAGGTCCTTCTTTGGCCTCTTCCAATGACGGTCGGCATTCTTGCTATCACTTTCATCTAAGGAGTTGGGATTACTTTTTTCTTTTACTCAACTCAATAAGCTCGACCGAATGTGTATCATCTAGCTCAGGATGGATGATAATTGTAGGCGTGGCATCTAGATCATTCTCGGCAGTGGGGGCATCTACATGAACGTGCTCTTTACCCTTTGAAGGTACTTCACTTGACTTCGACTCGATAAGCTGCTCGATGTTGTCTTCAAGAAAACTCCCATGCAGCTGGTTCCACCATTTCTTATAATCAGATGTATAGAAAATCTTGGTCCTTTGAGGTCACATGATAGATATGCCTTAGACATCGATCTGTCGAGGACACAAAGCCGCCAATAATAAATTCCTTTATCAAGAGAAGCTTCTCGAATATCATGCTTAAGTGTTCTAGGAATATCTTGGTGGTATCCAAACTGACGACTAAAACAATGAGGATTATAAGGCTCAATAAAGAATCGATCGCCTTGCCGCCACGTAAGGTAATTGGAGCGAATAGCTATGAAGTATCTCCACTCACGCCCCCTTGATCGGGTGTCATCAACATACAAGAAGTCTTCACTTTTGATTAGCATGTTGCATGTCCATGAAGCCAAATCTCCTTTAAAGATCCTTTAGCGTGCCTCGTCGGGGTCAAAATGCCTTGCACCACCTTCACCGGAATAAGTAACCATTGTGGGTGTTCGCACTCTGGGACCAATTGAAAAGTGAGTCTTGAAGTCTTGCGCCAACCAAGCATAAACAAAATGAACGGGGAAAGTTGATCGACTTCTCGAGGGTCTCACGAGATTCGAAATCTTGTTCAGGCCTCAATAGATGCTTGTCAGAACAAGGACTGCAAGACCTATTGTGTTTCCTGCTGCCATCTTGCTCGCCATCTTGAAAGTTCTTGGTCGTACCACCTGGAAAGACAAACTTGCAAAGCCAACAGGCGAGGTAGGCAGCCAAATATGTCTCCACGCTGCTTTCGTTCAATGTTGAGCTTCTTGAACAAGGACTCCTCCTTCGAAGTCCACTGCTTAGATTCTCCTAAGTCTCCGTGCAGATTGTGGGTTAGCTTGGGATGCGTCTATCTCTTCTTCTCTGAAATTTTACGCGAGGGAGGTTCACCATGCTTCATAGCTTTCTTGAACCAAAACTTCACCCACTTCTCGATCAACACTTGACTTCCATTTGCATCTCTACAAAGAAGATGGTCTGCATGAAATAGGTATTTGCAGCTACGAGGAAGGCAAAGGTTTCCAACTCTATCAGTCCCAATAAGCTCCGCTGAAGTTGGTACGACCTCGTCATAAGGAAATCCGGTCATCGGAAGGCCTGATAATGTATGCAAGTCCCATAGGGAAATTGATAATTCCCCGAATGATGTAAGCAACGTGTTGGTTGATGGGCACCAAGCCTCACAAAAAGCCTTCACAATTTTAGAGTTACAATCATACGTGAAAAGAGACGCGTACACAGGGTTATAAATTTCCGCATCATTGAGCAGGCACTTGCATCTACTAAGGACGTCTTTAGTCCACTCCCAATATCCCTTGGTGTAGCAGATTTCTCCGGAAAATTCTATGGCATCTCCCCATTTCGACTTGCCATTGATAATCTGTTGTCCCAAGGTTGGCAAAGGATCCCTCCTTCGTAGGATAATGATGAGTTGCTTGTAGACTCATTGCCTTTGATTTGCCAAATGTGATGCTTTGGACCATTCACTGATGTAGAGAGAGTTGGTCAGCTTTGGCCAGGGCTTCGAGTGACTGCCGGTAACGGGTTCGTCTACCACTAAGTGAGTTCCTCCCTCCAAAGGATGATGTTTTTCGTCAAATAATCACCAAATAATGTAGTCCGGAAGAGGACGTGATATCCTTGAAGTAAACCATTGTAATCACTACCAAGAAAAGGAAAAGAGAAAAAGTTCGTAAGAGATTGAAACACATCACAAGATACAGAAGTCGAATATTTTGCAAAATAATACGAAAAAAAAGGATTTACTACGTATTGGCCATGCAAGTGAAGATGATGGTTGATTTGAATTGGCCATTGTGAGTATATAATGAACAAGGAACGAACGACGAAAATTAAATAAATTAAGTAATAAGGAGATTACATACAAAAACTCTACTGCTTGGGCAAGAACGGCAAAGTCTGAATTCGAGAAGCGGTACAGCGAGATTGAAGGGCTTGAGCGGGTCCAGCAAGTCCAACTTGAGATGTTGCGAAGTGAAGTCGAGAAGGATAGCAACAAGGCCCCCAGCTACAGATGGCAAATCGAAGTATTTCGAATAATCGTCGGACCTCCAAACCTGCAAAAGAGCAGCAAAGAAGGGGTTGAACGAGAGGATTTATTATCAGTTTTAATGGAGAAGAGAAGAGAGATAAACCGATACGTCGAACGTCTTGTGATCAAGAGTGAAAGGGTGGTATATACCTTGTGTATAGACTGCAAACACTCACCTAATTAGCCGAAAGATATGCATGGAACAAGGATGACAAAAAAAAAAAAAAAAAAAAAGAAGGAAGGAAGAAGATGAGAACTGTCTCGTTCTTATGATTTAGAAAATGATTGAGGATGCCTCATTTTATAGCTGAAGACATGTACATATTTTGGAATTTTTCTGCAAATCAAATATGTGTTGAAATTTAAAAAAATCACATCCCAACCGAGGTCTATTGAAGAATGGAAAATTTCCAAATTTCAGAAGATTTATTTCCATTTTGGTGCCTCTGATGCAATTTGTTTTGAGAAGAAGCAGATTTATTTCCATCTTGATGCCTTTGATGTTTGTTTTGTGAAGCAGCAAGATCCAGTGGTTTACTAGTTTAAGCAAAAAAATCTGTTGATGGGCCGCCAACGTATGTTCCTGAAAGTTGCGTCCATAATTTTGGCTAGATGAGCCCAAGAAAGAGATGACCCTGTGTACATTTTGGGGACAAATTATATCAGTGGGCCCATCGTTGAATAATTGAAAGGAAATGGAAATCAAAATAATCATCTCACTTTAGAAGGTAATCTGTTGAAAAATATGTATAACCTTCATTTGATGATTCAAGGGACCCACGTATCGATAAGGCCAGTTTGTAATGATGATGACCTTGGGCCCAGTATTATAAAACCTTGCATCTGATGTTGGAAAGAAAGACATATTTATGGAGTGGATCAACATTTATATGTACTCTGAGCTTGCAAAATGAATTCGCCCATCAATATTGCGGAATTAATTTGTGCCCTCAAACCAAAATACATTAAGTCCAAAACTTTGATCGCGATGTACACGTATGTGATTATACAAAGTTCTAATGAAATGATGAAGTCAAGAGAAATAAATTCGCGATCCCTTCACTTCAAGACCCGGCGTCCGTGAACATACGCGAGGGGGCATTTGTAGATGATTGAATTTAAATGGCGACACGTGAAAATTAATTAAATATCAATAAAATAATATTATTCAAGTCTTGGGAATTTAATTAAATTAATTCCTAAGTTATAGTATAATTGATATTTAACTTGAGCCAAAATAAATTATCTACCAACATTTTGGTAAGATGGCCCAATCAAATCAAGAAAGGCCCAATCAAGTCAAAAGGGCCTAATCCAACAAGAGGTCCCGACCAAATCAGGCCAAGTTTAGCCAGGCCCAACCAAATCAGGCCTAGGCTTAGCCCAACCAAATCATGCCAAGCCCATCAAATCAAGGGTGGCCAATCAAATGGCACCACATGGCAAATGAAATATGGAAAGAGCTCTCCCCTACACCTATAAATAAGAGCCTCTCTTCATTCATAAAAAAAAAAAACAAGTTGAGAGCTTCAAGAAGTTGGAAGAATTCCATGAAATCCAGAAGACTCAAAGCACTTGAAGATTCGAAGACATTCTTCAAGATTTGAAGATGTTCTTCGTCAAAATCATCAAGAAACAGCGTTCAATCCGGAATCAAGCCGTTCAGCCTTCGGATAAACGTTATTAAAAAACAACACAAGTGGCGGAGGAAATCAAGAAGCAGATTTTATTCCAAAATCAAGAAGAATCAGAGGATTGAAGAATAGAGATTGTTACCCATAAAGTTACTCATTTCAATCCAATTAGAGTTAATTTGTACAATCTTTTGTGTTTGTTAATTCAATATACAAAATTTGTTGTTACAAGGTGATCTCCACGTGTTTGAAATCCAGGCAATGCGACGGTTGAGCTTCTCGAGACTTCGCCTATATATAGCCGTTTGCTTCAACTTTCTTCATTTTTGCTTCTTGCAAACCTTTAAGCTCTTCTTCTCCGGTGATTTCTTGCTCAAAACACCTCCGGCGATTTCATACCTCCGATCACCTTTTACTCAGTTAACTTTCTTGATTCCTTACATTCCTCTTCACCTTCTTGTAATCTTTGTTTAGCCATGGATTCCCTAGTCATCCCCTCAACTTCTTCTGCTACTGATCCATCTTCCTCCGTCGCCGTAGTCCCTGAACCGGTGCGAGAAAATCTCCCGTCGGGGGCGGTGGCTACCCCTATGGACTTCGAACAAACCATCTCCAATAATACTAGTGACACTAGGAGCGATCAGGCCTCATCATCAGGGGGTTCCCCCTCCAGGGCTGCTGCCGACAAATCCTCTCAGGCTGGCTCCACCTCTACAACAGGGACATCAGCTCCGCCTGAACTCCCCACCGAAGTTGACCCCACTGACGAAGAAACTTACACACTTCCTGCCGACACGGAGAGTCCTCAATGTCACCGCTTCCAGCCATCTGCCCTGACTAGTACTTCAGCCCTCCGTCCGCGCATTCGTACTGCTTACAATGTACCTTCCTGTGCCCAACGAGCGTCCCAACTTCTTAAGGGGCCCCCTACTGGCTTTTTGGCCCCATCAGCTGGACGTCGGCCTGCGTCTTCCTTCTCCTACTTTCCTCATTGAGCTTTTGAATTTTTACGGCGTTCCTCTCAACCAATTCACCCCATCCGGTATACGCCTGATACTAGCCTCTTACATAATCATTACAGGGAATGGCGGAGTCGTTGACATTGAGCTTGTCCACAGTTGTTTCTATCTGAAACGTCAGGAGGCGCACTTCTTCCTGTCCACGCGGAAAGGGTGGCCCGTCAACTTCGTAGGCAAACGACCCACCATAGATAAAGCCTGGAGGCAGAGGTAATTTGTTGCCTTCCCCTGAAGGAACTCTAGGGCTTTCCCTGCGACGGCTGGTATTACGAGGCCGCCAACTGCCCTGGGCCCGTCGGCCCACCTCCTGATGATACCGCCGAACTCATTCAAAAATTAAACCGAGATGTTATAGACAATGGTCAGTTCAGATTGATAAAGATGACTATCTCTGAGGGGATACTGTACCATTTTGGCCTATCCACTAAGAAAGCCAAACTCCCAAAAAACGCTGGTATATACAACGCGTCTACCGCCCGTACCATTAGTGAGAGACTAGATATTTACCTTAGCTTATTGTTTACTTTTGTTTCACTTTGTGTCTTGCAAAGATGTCATGGAAACTGGGAGTCCCACGCAAGAAGACCGATCAGGACGGCTCGCACTCCGAGCGTGTCCTAGACGCAGCCCCGATCCAGTCTCATCCGCCTGTCCCCTCCCTAAACCGAGGTACTTCTCCAAAGGGTAGCTCCTCAAGCACCTCTGCCGCTCAGGAAGGCCCCACGACTTCCAAGTGGAAAACTCCTGCGCCTGCTGCACCTACGCTTGCCCAGAAAAAGGGGAAGGGCAAAGTTTCTGAGGCCTCGGCGGCTGCGCCCGGCAAAACTGGGGCAGGTACCCCTCTGGCTCCTCGTGATCGGGTCCGCCCAGCCAAGGATGATATCTTCACCCTGGAGCTGCCTAAGTCTCTTTTGGAGCTTTCCCCGGGGAAATCTGTATCTTCACCCTGGAGCTGCCTAAGTCTCTTTTGGAGCTTTCCCCGGGAAAATTCGTCAGCTTCATTCAGAAGATGCTGATTGCAGATGACAGATGGAGCTTCCACGGGAAGCTGGATAAGGAGAATGAGGCATTCACCACTGAGCATCTGTTTAAGGTAACCCACTCTGGCTCCTACCGAGCTGTGATGATCTATTAATTTATGTGGCTTTTAACCTTCTTTTATTTTTTAGTTCCTCGTTGGCTTCTCCTAAATGATACAGCTTGGTCCCTATCTTGCTCTGGTGGAGGCCTTAGCTGTGGAAGCTGAAGCTGCTACCACCAAGGCGGCTAGCCTTGAGTCAAAGTTGCTGGATCTGGAGGCGACTATGGCCTCTATAACTCAGGAGCGAGCCCAATTGTTGGAGGAGAAGACCACTTAGGCCTATCAGCTGGAGATACTCCGCGCGGAGAACGACCGTTTGAGGATGAGGGCTGAAGAGGCGGAAAAAGCAAGGGTTGAAACAGCTGCGGCAGCCTGGACTGGGGGGGAGAAGGACTTCTTTACAATGGAGGAAGGGCAAGCCTTTTTTAGGCAGCTTCATGTGGGGCTGTACGAATCCTATCTCAAGAGCAGCCGATATCTCTACGATATGGGCCCTCACATTGGCTTTTTTTATGGGTATGGGTTTGACTCGGCTGAGGCGCAAGCGCGGGCTGCAGGCTTCAAGGGTGTGCTGGATCGTGACAGTCCAATTGCAGAGATGCCTGACACCCCTCCTACCTTTAAAGGTGATACCACCACCGATGCAGAGACTCACGTTTGTTGGCTGCCCGCTATATGCCGAGTTATAGAGATGTCCAATGCTATCTCTAGCACTGAGCTGACGCCCGCCCAGACGATCGACTATCCTCCGCAACTTCCTCAAGATTTCCTCCCGTCTGCCTCCACGCCGCCTACCCCTGATACTGCCCAGTCTCCTTGCAGTGCTGCCAACCTTTCCCTTTTGCCGTCGGTTACTCAGGTCGAGGCCCCCACCTTAGAAGAGGAGCCGCATGTAACGCCCTGAGGGGCTTAGTTGTTGTCTTTCTTTTTTTTTTTTTAATATAAACAACTTTTTGTATTTGTTAGCCGTGTGCCATGTTTATTGTCTTTCGACTTATCAAGTTGTGGTATGCCAGCCTGGATGCTCCCACTGGGCGGTATCCCATCCAGGGCATACTACTCCCCCAGTCACATATTCAGAGTTGTAATTCTAGATATGTGACTCAAAGAATGCTTATTAATACTTAGACGAAATTTTTTCCAATTTCTCGGATCGTAGTATGCCAACCTGGATGGTCCCACTAGGCGGTGTACTATCCAGGGCATACTCACTGCCAACTGGGAGGAGCCATACCGTATCACTAAGGACCTTGGGAAGGGAGCATTCATATTAGAAGACAGCGCGGGAGCTACATTACCACGAGAATGGAACATAGCCAACCTTAAAAACTATTACTTGTAAGAGGACAGGACATCATGTTTTTAATCAAGCGGACAATTGAGCCGCAACGTATATTAAAATACATGTCTCGGATATCGCCTTATGACACGAATTGCCTATTGGGAAGCAGCGTAAACCAGGCTCCGCCCTAGTTGCATTGAATTCCGCGTAATCCCAGACACTGCTCTAGTTGCATTAAATTACGTGTATTCCCAGGCTTAGCCCTGGTTGCATTGAATTCCGAGTAATCCTAGACTCCGCTCTGGTTGAATTGAATTACGCGTAATCCAAGGCTTAGCCCTGGTTGCATTGAATTTGCGTAATCCCAGATGTTGCTCTGGTCGCAACGGTATTATGCAGAACAGAGCTGATCACTCTGATCCACACAACATCAGCAACACTGGTCCACAGGATGACTCACATATCCAGAGTTACAGCTCTGAATATGTGACTGGGGGAGTAGTATGTCCTGGATGGTACACCGCCCAGTGGAACCATCCAGGCTAGCATACAACGATCCGAGAAATGAAAAAAAAAAAAACCGTCTAAGTATAAATACTATCTTTGAGTCACATATCTAGAGTTACAGCTCTGAATATGTGAATGGGGGAGTGTTTTGTGAAATCTAACATTTTCTCTAGGTTCGAAATTTCGAGAGCAATCATTTGTGATCGAAGGACTTATTTTTGTAATAGGATGGTAGAGGCATTGCTAACAAAGTATTCTATGTTGCATAAGGTCTCTACCCCATACCATCCTCAGACGAGTGGATAAGCTGAGACGTCTAATAGAGAGATCAAATCTATATTAGAAAAAATGGTGCAATAGAACAGCAAGGATTGGAGTTCGAGACTTAAAGATGCACTATGGGCATACAGAACATCATACAAGACACCAATCGACATGTCACCATATAGGCTTGTATACGATAAATTGTGTCATCTTCCAGTCGAGCTTGAGCACAAGGCTTATTGGGCCATCAAGAAGTGCAATATGGGTTTCGATGAAACGGGCCTACACCGGAGGTTACAGATGAAAGAGCTTAAGGAAATAAGTGAGTCTTGTGTGTGACGGTCTCACGTGCGACGAAATATACTTTTACGAGTAACATTAATACTTTTACAGGAAAATGTGATACTTTTACAGTTACAAGTGATACTTTTGCTACAGTGATACTATTACAGATAAAAGTGATACTTTTGCAACAAAAAATGATACTTTTTTTGTTCAGAAAAAGTAATACTTTTACAGATAAACGTGATAATTTTACTACAAAAAGTAATACTTTTTTCCCGTCACACCGTGTGACGGTCTCATATAAGTTTTTGCCAAGGAAATTTGGAACGAGGTGTTTGAGAACGCCTTGATTTATAAGGAGAAAATAAAGGTTTCCCATGATGCGAGGATCACCAGAAGTGACTTCTTAGTTGGGGGAGAAGTCTTACTCTATCAAGCCCGGCTAAAGTTATTTCCAGGTAAGTTTTGTTCTCGATGGATTGGGCCGTTTCTAATTACTGATATATTTCCTCACGCTGCAGAATTCAAAGCTTGAAAATGGGTAAAACCTTCAAGGTTAATGTGCACCAGCTCAAGACGTCTTTCGAGAATTTTCAGGGGATCAATATGGAACAAGAGACAATTGAGGATCCCCCGACTGATTGAAAAGGCATCCCAGTCGAGCGAACGACATAAAACAATGTCGCTAGATGAGAGGCAACCCATCTTTTTGTTTTTCCTTTATTTTCATTTTATTTAATCTATATTTTTAGTTGTTTAATTTTAGTTTGAATTTATATATATAACAGAAAAAGGGAAAATGAAAAAGGGGAGGGGCAGTAGTAGTTCAGATTTTAAGAAAAAAAAGAGAGAGATTAAATAAGGAGCAAAATAAATGCTTTTATTTAATTCCAATAAGTGCTTATTCAGTTCCCTCCACTTATTTCCTCATAACTTATTCTTCTCCCCCCCCCTCCCCCCAATTTCAGAAAACAGGAAGTTGAAGCCACTGTGCCCTAGCGTCTTCCCTATTGTGAACCACCGCTACCCCACTGCGAACACCAGCATCGCGGTCTGTGTCGCATGTCCTCATCACCGCTAACCAGCGCAACCGCGCATCGCCCTTCTGACCAGCCCGACAGCATCGTGCATCATCGCTGCCGCACACCAGCCCCGCCTGCGACGCTAGTTCTTGCACCGCGTCGCCGTAACTCGGCCCGTTAATATTAGCTTCCGACCAGAAAATACCAACCGGCCTTCATCCTTTAGCTTCTGATATTAATTCCCCTCTCTTTCTTCATTTATCATGGTAGATTTAGTTTATGAACACAGTGATGGTGGCATAATGGTGAATGCGAATTTTTTTTCTTATTTTGAGTGGCTGAGCATTGTGTTTGTTTTGTCTTTGCCTGTTAAAAAACTGTGGAAGAGTTGATTGAGGAGTGTAGAATGAGGGCAGTATTTTGGGTCGGTGGGTATTGTTTATTATTGGGATAACAAAAGAGTGAATTGGCCAAGACTCGTGGGGGTAGAATCAGTAAACTGGCCGTCGTTCCAACCAAATTTCAAGTCAAACGGGTCCTTCCCAAACAACTGGGAGTCTAAGGGTTTTCGTCATCCTTGACGAACCAACACCGCCACCATCACCAGTTGCCCCTACATCCGGTGGCGAGGCAGCAGAGAAGAAGAGCGAACACCTCCATCGACTCGACAGCAGTCCACATCGGTTGTCCCACCACCATCACCGGCTCTCCCTAAGATCGTACACGAGGCGAACGAGTTATTGTCGCCACCATCACAACAACCATCTACTTCAGTTGCTTCGCCACCAGCCCGTCGGACCCTCGGGATTACCAATTTACCGAATCAGCATGGAATCCAGCTTGACAGCTCGGGTTAGGTCCAACACTACAGATAGTTACTCAAACGACAAGTAAAGCCTACTGTTTATCTTGACGAGTTAATTTTACAGCAGTTAGGTCTGTATGATGATGTATTGTTGATGTTGGATTTTGTGGGGTTGAGGAGGATTATGACGGGTGAATGGGAAGCTTTTGCTAATTTGACCTATGACTTTTATAGGTCGGTCGACTTTGTTGACATTGATGAGGGTACCATGAAGTTTAGGTTAGATGATGGAGTTTCGAGTGGGGATTGAATAAGATCATCGATTGCTTTGGTTTACATCGTATGGGTAACGATGTTACTGTGGTGAACATGTCTGAATGTTGGGAGTTGATTACCTATGAGCTTGGGGCCTATGATGCGGGAAGTTTGAAAGCCCCTTACATATTTAGCCCTGTAGCCCGTTACATTTAGAGGTTAATGTCATATACGGTCACGGGACGATCAACTAATAGGAATGTGGTACAGAAGTTTGAATTGATTATTTTGCACGCCATGTTGACGAACACACATGTTCGTATAGCTTGTGGCATACTTGAGCATTTGGTAGGAGTGGGGACACGCAGTGGTGATATCACCATGGGCGGTCTTGTGACTGCAATTCCCCAGTATGAGGGGATCAGTCTCGACCGTAGGTTTTTGATGGGACGAGTTGACAGGTTAGATAGAAGATACCTCGAGAAGATGAGGGTGCTCTCCCAATGGGATGGGGCTTTCTTTTAGCATATTAGCACCTCAGAGGCCATTGTGTTGCTAACCCTCGGCATACCACCCCCCGTGAGGCAAGGAACATTAAGATGTTACACTAGCATCTACCCCAGACCGCAGCTCCACAACAACTTGATCGGGTGGTTCGACATGATTTACACAGTCTAGTGGAACGGCTTGAGCACCAAGTCAAGGAACATACACGGCTGCACCCCTGAATCTCGATAAGTAAATGGATAGTATTGCAACAGTTTGAATCATATAAACGGTTGTAATTTAGTCCATCGAGTATGTTTTGATTATTTTTGTTGATTAATCTCTTGTGGTTTTCATAAAATTTTAGCTTGGAGTTTGAAGATGGGGTAATTGTTGAATCACCCTCTAAAGGTTGGACAATATAAGTTGTGGGGTAATGGAGTTTAGTTGAAAAAATTGTGGATGAAAATATGGTGAGGGGCTGAATCAGCTGTCTGCTTTTAGGGGTCATAGTGTAAAAAAATAAATATCTCAAATCAATAACAACATTAGGACCAACCTACAACTGGTGTGGAGATGTCGACCTCACCCAAAATAATTTTTTAAAAGAAAAAAGAGAGAGAACAAAAGAAAAGAAAGAAATGGAGAATAAAGGGGTATTTCTGATTACGAAATCGGATTAAATGACCAACCCAACAGAAGAAAAAAAGAGAGGAAAAGAGCGCTTGATAGATCATTGACCAATTGCACAAAAGTTTGGACTGCGATGCCCTTTTGCTAATAAGATAGGGGAAAGTTTGATTTCAGTCTAGAGTTTGTGTGTTCTTGCATGACATGTGAATGTCCTTATTTTCACCAAACATGAAAGCCACGTGTGAGTAGTAAGGTGTCTGAGCAAGTATCTCCCCTTATTTATCCCTTTGTGTGCTTTAATTCTAAGTTGCTTGGGGACATACAACGATTTGAGTTTGGCGGGATTTGATAGGTAGGAAATTGCCTATTAATTTAGGTGATAAGATTGCATGTTTATTTGAATTTTAGTTATTGCACTTACCTTATTTCTACCTATGTGATTTTCTTGGTCCGAATTACTTGATTGCTCTTTTAGTGCGTATTTTAATAGAGTAGAAGGTTTTTTGGATCAAGACGAATAGACACATATCTAGTTGGGCCTGACATTAGGTGATTTGGTGTTAAGCCCAACCCACATCAAGATCACTGAAGTGAAGAATGGGCCATGACTGATTGATGATAGACGGTCGTGGGCATTAAATCAACAAAGGGGCCCAAGGCCCATAATTCATGGGACTGTAAAGCTTACGTGAGCCTTTTATTTGGAGGAATGGTGAAAAGGCGGTGACCTTTTATTGTTGAAGCAAGAGAAACCCACGGGGGGATATTATTTAAAGAAGTGAAGTAACAAAGTTGAGGGATGTCGAATACTGGAGAAAGAATTGGAAAAGTGGAAGCGCAAGGAGCAAGAAATCACGTTGTCAGTTCTTTAATTTCTGTTTTTAAATTCATGTTGGATATATTATTTATGTTTTTGAACACCAGTATGTACGACTAGTCGTTTTATTTCAGTCCCTAATCAATGTTTGAACCCTAGTTTGATTATCTTGTAATTCTTTACGATGACTATTTTTTTATTATGTTTTAGAACTATTTATGTTATTTGGTTAAATTGCTTTTATACGAGGATTGTTAAATTGATCACCTATTTTAACTAACCACGTATTTACAGCTAGGGTATTTTCATAATACATAATTCTGAATTTATACCCATTAGTAGTAAATACTGAATTAATTCATTGGATAACATAAATCAGGGTTAATTGGACCGAGCTTGTGAGTCCAACACTTTGTCTACATTATAATCCTAATACTTTAAGCGTTTAGCCAATTAGATCTAGAGAGCTTGTTCTAGATTATTTGGTTAGATATATTAATCGAAGAGCTTATTTTGGTTAATTTAAATTAAGGAATAATTCGAGTTAGCAGAGCTTATTGTTGATTTAGGTATAGAAGTTCTAGGATTAATTTAAAGGTAGTTGCATTAATTTCAAAGGTTAATCAAACTAGGGAGATAACTGAATTAGGGGCTGAGATCTTTTTTTTATTTGATTTAAATTACTTTAATCGCATATTTTAAGTTTGTCTTCTAGATCAATAGTTTATTAAGGCAAAATCAAATCAAATTCCCCTCTGTTATGTTTTTGTTCGTTTTGTTTAATTAATACATAAAACGCAATAAATCGGACAGCTCCTTGTGGGATTGACCTTGATTTAGCACTTCTACTAATTAGAAGAGCGAAGTTAAGGATATTAATTTTATGTCCTCGACAGCATGGTCAGGCTGGGGGTGGCTGGGACACTGCTGACTCGGGAAAGTGACTGGAGAAGTGAAAATGTGGTGTTTGTTTGGGTGGTTGTAGAAGTGGTTGTTGAATTGGATATATTATTTGATTGTAAAGGTGATGTAATGTGTGTAAGAGGTTGTATTTGATGATTGGTTTAATGGTGTAGTATTGAGAATTGTTTGGTTGCTTATGGTTAAACTTTTTTTTACGTGACAAATATTTTTTATTAAATAATTAATTTGTAATTAATTATTTTTTTGTAATATTAAATTAAAATAATTTTATTAATGCTTATTTTTCTTTTAAGTACCAAATCATTGGATTTTCGTTTGCGTGAATGTGGAAAAAATTGAGGGTATATTTGTTAATATTTACTTTTGTAAAAATTGAGTGATCTTTTTTTAAAACTCGACAGCCCATTATCCAGATTCTTTCTTCTTGACAACCCTTTTAATTATTTTCAGATTCCTCATTCTTCTTCATAACCTATTCACCATTTTGTTTTCTCATTCTTCACCATTTTCTCGAAGGTCTTCCCCCAGCAAACCCAAGATTTTCGGCACTCCCCATCTCTCATTCAACCATTTCCCTATTTTAGAGTTGAGCTTAGGCAGTTGAAAAGCCACAATGATCGATATCCTTATCAATAATCGGGAGAAGAAAGCTCGGGTATCTACAACATTGGCGGATCTCTACAACAATGGCGGAAAATAGCACCGCCGACCACCTCGATTTGGTCAAGCACTACCGTAAGACCCTGGACGCCTTCCATTTCTTTTCACCCTTTTCTAACCACAACTAAATTTGCTCCCCTTCATGGGAGGAGCAATTTGACGTTGTCGCCAGCTTCGTAGCAGTGATGAGGTTGCATGTGTTGTGCGTATGGGCTTGGATGTGGTGCGAATAATTTTACAGCAGTAGGTGTTTGTGTGTGAGAGAGAGAGGGTGAGAGAGATGAGAGAAATGAAGAAGATAAGATGGGATGTGAGAGAAAGGAACCTTGTCAGCGCCAAAACAAAAGCAAATGTGCCCTAACCCTAGAATATGAAGGAGTTGGGGCAATGGGTAAAACAAATATAGGTAGTAGGTTTGCCCAAACGATTTGGGTTTAGGCCGATCACAACCAAACACAGCCTAATTATTGATGTTTTCTTCTAAATATTTCTTAAGCTTAAACGGACTTCTCCGCTTAATATATTTAGTGTTGCATAGAAAATTAGAAATGCTGCTAAATAATAACTTTAAAATAATTAGTTTCAATTTGTCGAAGTTGTGTGTGTGTGTGTGTGTTTGTATATTTGACAATTTTGTAAGTTGTATATAAATAATAAAGTAACTAAAATTCCAATATGACATATTAATTAAAACTAGTACAAATAGTTAGAATAATCAATCAAAACCTAGGTATTTTTTTATTCTTATCTAATTGAAGTTAGTATTATGAAATTACAAAAATACCCCTATAAAATTATTAAAATCTGAGGGAACCAAGACCCCACCCCCTACTCCCCCGCCCCTCCCACCCAATGTTGTATTTTTTTGTTTAGTGTATTGTAGGATAAGAGTTGTAGATGCTAAACTCTATTGTTCATATTGAATTATATAGTTTTCTTTTATTGAAACACTTTTATATTTTTAGTTCTCAGCTCTGAGCCCAAAATCAATTTGGCGCAATGGATTTAAAGTGCATTTGATAAGAGTTGGTGTTAGAAGTGGAAACATGTGTAGCAAATTAGACATGCATCATTTGAGACAGAAATTTGAAGGTTTAATTTTGTTGAGAAATTGTGAGAGCTAGTCATATAATGGGCTCTTTGTTGCTGCATTTGAACAATCAAGGTTCCAATGCTATGTTTCTATTCGAACGAAAAACTCCAGGTGATAATCCGACAAAAAATTTGTCGTTGGTGGTTTGCTTTAATGGCGAACCTATGTGGGAAAAGTGGTATACCAGTGCATACCCTAATTCCCCCCCCCCCCCCCTCCCCCCACCACAAACACACACACATATATGTAGTATATTGATAGGAACTTGAGCAAACGTCTAATTTGAAGGTTTATGCATGGAAGCAAAAGAGGAGGATAAGGAGTTGATCTTTCAGATTTATTCAGATTTTTTTGTGCTTTAGTTTTGTTGAGATTTATTTTATTTGCTTTGCATCATAGTTGAGCCCATGGGCCTTAAGATTCCTGGTTTTTATTGACTTGTCCAGTTTGAGAACAGTATTGAGAAAATTATTACATAGCTTGTGTAACATCCCAACCCCGCAAGCAGGTGAAGGGGACAAGCTACTACTTTTAAATATCAGCGGAGGAAATAAAAATACGAGTTAGAAAATTTCTCAATAACTTATCTATTTTTCCATGTAAAGCTAACTCATAAAAATTCACATATTTGATTCAAAATGCCTATTTTACATTAAGGATACCATAAGTAGTAGAAACCTCCAATTTAAAACAATTTACAAGATAGAACACTTATAACTTCATTTACTTAATTTTCTTTACTTCTTATTGGTAACTTGCCCGCGCCAGCTAGAACCCCCGTCATCCATTGGAACTGAAAGTGACTTAAGCATAGCATCATAAGTAATTGGAACCCAGTGGATAATACTTATTTAATATTCGATCAGATATACAAACATGCAAGCATTATAGTAGCCAACCCATCAGCCAGCCTACTACTGATCCGAAGGTCTATGACCTGAATGTCCTATATAATGGAATGAGACTGAGGCCAAGTCAGTGACCCGAGGGTCCTGTGTCCCGAAGGTCCCTTTATAAAGGAATGACACTAAGATCAAGCTGGCGTACATAAGAATATACAAGCATAAGAATACTAAATAAAGTTACCCACTTTTCATGTAGAAATTGTTTTACCAATACAGACGTTCTTAGATTGAATCCCTCTGAAAAAGATCCAAGGTTCGGTCCAACTCGCATTGCAGTCGCTGACTTGAAACCTTTAATCTTATAACTTTCCTTGTTATCTTGTATCATAATCTCAGCTTCTATCTATCACTAGTGCACACAATACTTATATTCCCCTGGTAACTTATTGTGAAATATTCGTAATAGAACTACAAGAAATAAAATGTAAGTGGAAGTAGAGATTCTCATAAGTATGAGCCCTATTTATAGAAAATTTTACTAGACCATTGTTGTGCTTCATACATTATCGTGCTTGCATTCTAGTGCTTCTTACATTATCGTGCTTGCATTGTTGTGCTTATTGCATCGTCGTGCTTTTACATTGACGTGCTTCTTGCATTGTCGTGCTTCCACATTGTTGTGCTGCTTGTATTGTCGTGCTTCTCCACTGTTGTGTTTCCGACTTTGTCATGCTTTCACATCGTCGTGCTTCTAGTATTACCATGCTTCCGCATTTGTTGTGGGTCACTCTTGTGACTCATAAATCTTATTGAAGTTATATTCATAATTCCTAACTCAAATTCTAGCACATACTAAATAAACTAAAAGTATATTTTAATATGTTTTATCTTTTGTACCTTTCTTCCTTATGTCGGACAAGTGATATGAGTGAGTTTGGTCCCCTTGATAGCTCCTCCTGTAAAATTAAGTAAAAACACTTTATTTCTCAAAAAGTCATTAGCCTCAACATTTAAATAAAAGATATTTTGACATTAAATATTTTTTTTAAAAAATAAACTTACTGTTTTAGAACTGTTATTAAAGTGCAACTAGGAAAGTTAGCTGCTTTTGGTTTTGGAGTGTTACAGCTTGCATGCTAATTACTAGGGTAATCCGAGATGATTTTCTTGGGTTTCTAGAATTTACAGTTTGATTCCTATCAATTGGCCTCAGAGCCAGTTTTCGACTTCCTTCGCTGCCACGGTGTCTAACAAGCAACAATTCGAGAAAATCGAGACATTTGTTTGCACAGTTGAGTGAAGCATTGCAATCACTATCCATGCAGCGCGGGAACCGCTCCAATGGTGAGACAGATGTCGGGTAGCGCCAGGACAGGTGCGATGTGCGAAACCCTAGGGCAGGGAATCGCGATCAAGGGCCACATTTCCAGCAGAGGTGCAAGGCGGGATAGGGCTGCTGGACGACAGTGCCAACCATTACCGCGGCCAAGGTGACCGCTATGGCACAGGCGTGCGCGGGTTCGGACGAGATAGGGCTGGCAACGATAATTCGTTCATAATGTTTCCCAAACCTTTATAGCAGGACGAGCCTGAGTCCAGCTTCGACGAGGACGATGGGGATCAATCTGAGGGTACCGAGACTGGGTCGGAAGATTCAACATAAGCCAGCACACTGAGCAACCACGAGGTCATCGACCAAAGGGCATGCAGATGGATTTCCATAAGTGTAAAGGGGATGATCCGCTTAACTAGATAGACAAAGGCCAAACAATACTTTAGGATGACTGAAATAAGAACTTGGGATTTTTTTAAGATAGTGTCTTACTATCTTGATAGTGATGCGTGCCAATGGTAGCGGTGGTTTATCAGATGAACGGAAACTACATAGTGACGTGGGAAAGATTCACGGAAGGGTTGCTATTGTGATTTGGCAACTCGCAGTTTGAAGATGCCAACAAGACAATGAACAAACTGACATAAACTAGTAGTTTTCATGACTATTTGAAGGAATTTGATAAATTGGTTAATCAGGTTCCGCATTGGCTCTAAAGCCCGATACTGCGCATTTTTATGGTGGGGTTGAAATCTGAAATTTCTAGAGAACTCAAGATGTGAAACCGTGTGACCTGCAAGAGGCAATCCAACTGGTGACCTATAAAGATGAGCAACTACGTACAGTTTCGGCAACTAACCTATCGAACCACAATAATATTACCTTACCGAACTAGAATCCAGTAGCATACTATGAGGCCTACTGTCGAACGCCAGCCCGTCGATCGTGGCTTTGTCAAGTAAGCCCGTGGCGGCTGTAGTAGCTACTCTGGGTAGGGAGCGAGTCTAGTTGTCCAGTGAGGAGATCAACAGTCGTCACCAGGTGGGGTTGTGCTTCACGTGTAACGAAAAGTATATGTGGAATCACACTTGTCTAAATGGCAAGTACATGTGCCTTATTGTGGATACTGAGGAAAAAGGGATATACGAAGAACCACCATGTTAGGACAAGGAAATTAGAGGAGAGCCATTAACTGAGGGCATCACTGACTTTAATCAGCTCGAGGGGGGGCAATTCACTATACGGAGGAGTCGCTGCACGTGTTATGAAGCGAGGAAGGGGCTAAATCTCTAAAATTTAGGTGAACTATTTGACGGGACATTATGCTAATTTTAGTGGATAGTGGGGCTTCGTTGATCTTCATGGCCCAGGCTATGCAGCTGTCGGCAAGCAAATGCCATACGATATTCCGGATTAGAATAGTGGTTAGACGTAATGTAGAGAGTGATACATGGTATGAGCGTATCCCCATCACCATCCAGGGGGTTCGATTTATGGTTAGTTTGTATGGTATTCCCTCTCCTGATATCAATGTGGTTGGAAGATGTAAGTCCACTATTGGTGGTTTGCAAGGATTTGTCATTAAAGTTTTGGTGCAATGAAAAGCTAATTTTACTTAACGCCATAGGATACATCATCGGGGGAGCTAGAACAGAGATAATTATATTGCGAATGAGCTTAGGGGGGCGAGTATTTTTTGCTAGCGACGGTATAAATTAAATGCACAAAGACACCTAAGGGGGAGGACCACTAAATGAAATCGAACACTTACTATCAGAATTTAGGAAAGTGACCACGGCCTCAAAGAAGTTGCCTCCGGGGTGGAATTTCGATCACCGCATATGTCTGCTTGGTGAAAGTAAGCCTGTTAATGTTGCTCCATACCGTTTTGCTCACTTTTAGAAAGATGAGATAAAACTTCAAGTCGATGAGATGCTCTAGGTCAATCTGATTCGTTATAGCACTAACCCATTGTAGTCGCCGGTGCTACCGGGTGAAGAAGAAGGATGATACTTGGAGATTTTGCACTAATTATAGAGCATTGAATGCAATGAATTTTAAAGACTATTTACTTATCCCAATCGTCGACAACATGCTCGACGAATTGCATGGTGCCATGTACTTCAAAACTAGATTTGAAGGCGAGGTACCATTAGATACAGAGGAATCCAAATGATATCCACAAGACAGTATTTCGAACTCACAGTGGCCATTTTGAGTACTTAATCATGCCTTTTTGTCTGAGGAACACACCATTTACTTTTCAAGCAATCAATCACATCTTCCGTCCCCATTTGCTTAGGTTTGTTATCGTTTTCTTTGATGATGTTCTTAGATATAGTAAAACTTGGGACAAACATATAGGGCATCTGCACATTGCTTTGACTGTGTTGAAAGAGAAACAGTTTATAATTACTACGTCGAAGTGTTTCTTTGGAGTTATGGAGGTAGAATACATGGGGCATTATATATCTTATCATGGGGTTCGAGTGGACCCGTGTAAGATTGATGCGGTGGTAAGTTGGCCTACTCCAAGCAACGTCACTGAATTTAGGGGATTTTTAGGATTGACGAGATAATACTATAAATTTTGCGTTAAGTTTGCGACAATAGCACGACCATTGCATAATCTCACGAAAAATAATGAATTTTAGTGGTCACCGGAGGCTCAGGAAGCATTTGAAAAGTTGAAATCAGCCATGAGCACCACTCCCGTGCTCGCTTTATCAAATTTTGATGAGGAATTTATAATCGAGACTGATGCTTTCGGGTATGGAATAGGGGCAATGCTGCCACAGCAGGGCCGACCAATCGCGTATATGAGTAGCGGCTTCGAAATAGTCCATTTATGAGAAGGAGGTGCTTGCAATCCTTGAGGCCACCCGGAGTTTGAGGCCTTGTTTGGTAGGTCGGCGATTCAAAATTATAATCGATCAGTGGGATTTACATTTTCTTTTGGAGCAACGAATTATGACACCAAAGAAACATAAATGGATTGCAAAGTTAGTGAGGTTCGACTATGAAATTGTCTATAGATCGGGGAAGAAAAATAGCGCAGCAGACTTGTTGTCTCGCCGAAGTGCGTCAGAGGAGTTGGTAGCCATGGTAGTATGGCGCTCATGGCTGGGGTTTGGGACAAAATTATCATGGCCACTCGAGCCGACGGGGAGTTGAGGATGTAGCTTGTACAGGTCGGCACATACATCAAAAAGGCGTAGGAGGTGCAAAATAGGTGTTTAGTCGGACACGGCAAAATAGTGGTCTCCGACGGTGATATCTGGACGTGTTTGATTCAAAAATTTCATGCCTCAACTTTCGAGGGCATGTCAGAATCTTAAGGACCATAAAGTGGTTGAGTAGGTTGTTTAAGTGGTCGGGTTTACAAAAAAGACATCATTCATTTCATCCAAGCCTATGATTCGTGCCAGCGAAACAAAAGAATAGTCGGCACTGGGTTGTTATCTCCTTTACCCATTCCTGATCAGTGTGGATTGACATATCTATGGACTTCATCATGGGCTTACAACGGTCCAACAGTGAGGATACTATCTTGGTGTTTGTTGATCGTTTTTCCAGGTACACACATTTCATTGCTCTAAGCCATCCGTACACGACTAAGAGTGGTTTGATTGTTTGTGCGAAATATTATTTGTCATCATGGGATACCGAAAATAATTATTTCGGATCGAGATCGCGTGTTTCTTATTCGGTATCTGGAAAGAGTTGTTCAAATTACAGGGCACCAAATTTAAAATGAGTTCATCATATCCTCTGCAGGCGGACGGTTAGACGGGGGTTGTCAATCGCTGCTTGGAGCCGTATCTGCGGTGCATGACGTACCATAAGCTGAAGGAGTGGGAAAGTCATTTAGCTTGGGTGATGTATTGGTATAACACCACGTATCATAGTTCCATCGATATGACACCCTTTGAAGTGGTGTATGGGAGACCCGCTGTTCCGATTCCCTTTCATGAACCGGGTCCATGAGCGTCCATGAATTCGACGAGCAATTGCAGAAAGGGATCGGTTTCTACATGAATTGAAATTTAATCTTGAATTCGTTCAAAACCGCATGCGTTATTACGTAGATGCAAAGCGACGACCGGAGCAGTTTGAGATAGGTGAATGGGTTTTTCTATGGTCGCAGCCTTATCGTCGACAATCAGTATTACACCAGGTCATCAAAAGTTAGCTTCCAAGTTTATTGACCCTTTCAGATTCTTAAACGGATTGGTTATGCCGCGTATCGTCTTGCTTTACTGAAGTAATCCCGCTTTCACCGCGTATTCCATGTGTCGGTACTAAAGCAAAATGTGGGGGATGAGGCGAGTGTCAATCCTACTTTCCCACCATACACAGCTGAGGGAACACTGAAATTTACTCCGAAATGGGTTCGTGACTACAGGTGGCGCGACTGGGGCCGGGGGCACTTTTTGGAGGCATTGATTCAGTGGTCCTCCTTGTTTGTGGAAGATGATACGTAGGAATTGGTTGATGAGTTGCGAGTCAAGTTTCCAACACTTAACATTGAGGACAAGTCTCATTTGAAGGCGGGGGTGACGATAGGAACGTGAGCAAATCGTCTAATTTGAATATGTTGGGAAGTGGAAGAGGGGGATGAGTAGTTGATCTTTCGGATTTATTATTATTATTTATTTTTTTTGTGCTTTTGTTTTGTTGGAATTTGTTTTATTTCTTTGCTTTTTAGTTGAGCCCATGGGTCTTAGGATTTTTGGATATTTATTAACTTGTTCATTTGTAGAATTTTATTGAGAAAAGTATTCAACAGCTTATGTGTTGATTACAATGGTAATCTGAGATAATATTCTTGGGTTTATAGGATTTACGATCTAATTCCTATCATATATTTAGATTTTTATTCTTTGTCAGTGAAAACATGCTATAAACCACTCTACAGAATGAAGATAGGTGAAGAAGAGATAGAGAGAATATAATGGAAACTCAAATCATTGTTATTGAATCTCAGCCAACAGAATTACATCGTGATGGTGCTTATATAGAGCACATGGATCCTTCTAGACTATTAGCAGTTATAACCACCATAACTAACTAATTATGAGCTGGACCTATGACTCATTTTCACATGACTTCACATGGGATTGCTGATGTGGTTGGCTGTAATTTGCTGAGCTGTCATCTTCAGCTGCTACTTCATTCTTTTGCTCTACTCCTCTGCTATATTCACAACATGCCACCACTGAATTCAAACCCTCTCTAGCCCAGCACAAACTGTTAGCTAACTTCTGGAAACGACCAACAGATAATGGTTTAGTGAGGATGTCAGCCAACTGATCTTCTGAGGGAACAAATCGAATGTCAAGCTCCTTCTGTTGGACCTGTGTTCGAACATAGTGAATATCTATCTCAATGTGCTTAGTGCGCTGATGATATACCGGATTACTGGCCAAATTCAGAGCTCCAGCATTATCACACCAGGCGACGGATGGTAAAGACATAGAGATCCCAATCTCATGAGGAAGGGACTTTATCCATACTAGTTCTGTAGTGAGGAGAGCCAAAGCACGATACTCGGACTCCGTACTGCTGCGGGCAACCACACTCTGTTTGCGGGAGCTCCATGCAATCAGATTACCACCTAAAAACACACAAAAACCACTTGTCGACTTTCGGTCGTCAATGCAGCTGGCTCAGTCTGCACCTAAGTATCCTGTGAGAGCAAGTTTCTGGACAGGATCAAGAGTAAGGCCATGCTGTTGCGTTCCCTGAAGATAGCGCAGTACACGCTTGCATGCTTTCCAGTGGTTAGATGTAGGGTTGTGCATAAACTGACTGAGTTTGTTCACCACGTAAGAAATATCTGGTCGAGTCATGCAGAGATATTGCAAGGCTCCCACTATGCTTCTTTATAGTGTAGGCTGATCAAATGGTTCACCATCATGCAAAGATAATTTTTTGTTTGGTAGGCTGGGGGTGGGGCACGATTTAGCAGCTGAGAGGCCACTTCTCTCCAATAAGTCCCTGATGTATTTTGTTTGGTTCAAAA
This sequence comes from Ajuga chamaepitys, assembly GCA_958295605.1. NCBI lineage: Eukaryota > Viridiplantae > Streptophyta > Magnoliopsida > Lamiales > Lamiaceae > Ajuga > Ajuga chamaepitys. Next base: position 37,035,338 of record OY282495.1, read on the forward strand.
AGAACTCACCAGCTGCTGTTCGGGAAACCTCTATCCCCAGAAAATAGTGAACTGATCCCAAGTCCTTAAGTGAGAACTAGGAGTCTAGGGCCTGAATAATCTGAGTTATCATCTCTCTATCATCTCCAGTGACTAGTATATCATCAACGTAAACTAGAACCAACAATAGTTTGCCATCCTTCTGCTTATGAAACAGTGATGTGTCAGCAATTGAAACAGTGAACCCGTGAGACAGTAGAAAGCCTTTAAGCTTATCATTCCAAGCCTTGGGAGCCTGCCGCAACCCATAGAGGGATTTCAATAATTTGCACACATGTGATGGCCGTGTGGGATCGACATATCCTTCCGGCTGTTTCATATACACACACTCCTGTAAATCCCCCTTGAGAAAGGAATTGTTGACATCCACCTGATGTACATGCCAGCCCCGTGTTGCTGCTAGAGTGAACATGAGTCGGACAGTGAGAGGTTTAACCACGGGACTGAAGGTCTAAAAATAGTCTATCCCAGCATTTTGTTGAAACCCTCTAGCAACCAATCTGGCCTTCAGCCGTTCTACAGTTCCATTGGGGTTATATTTGACTTTGAAGAGCCATTTACAAGTGATGAGATTCATGTGGGGTGAGGCAGGGACAAGTTTCCATGTGTTGTTGGATGTGAGTGCATTAAACTCGGCATCCATAGCTTGTTTCCAAGCTGGAACAAACAATGCTTGAGTGACAGAGGTAGGCTCAAGTATGGTTTGAGGAAAGGCAATATAGAGTTGTTTGGGTTTAAGTATTCCAGCTTTGGCTCTAGTGCACATAGGATGTGTATTCTGAGCGGGAGCAGGGTGGACAGGAGGGAGAGATAGTGAGGAGTGGGAGAATGAAGTATTTGATGAATGGGAGGATGAAGAAGCACTGGAAACGGGAGTGGGAGGAGTGGATAAGATAGGAACAGTAGGCAAAGTAGCAGGAACATATATACTCGGAGAGGCATGACTCTGAGGAGTAGAAAATAGAGTTGGGTAAGGGAATTTTGTTTCCAGAAACTCAACAGTTCTGGAAATGTACACTCTTCCATCATCATTCAAGCACTTGTATCCTTTATGAACTGAGCTATACCCAAGGAATACACATTTAGAAGATCGATATTGCAGTTTGGATGTGGAATATGGCCTGAGAAAAGGAAAGCATGCACAACCGAAGACCTTCAGAAATTTGTACTCGGGGGTTCTGTTGGTGAGTTTAGTGTATGGGGATGTAAGGCCAAGAGTGGTGTTTGGAAGCCTATTGACAAGGTAAGCAGCTGTTTGTACAACATCCCACCAAAACTTGGTAGGAAGGGAAGCATGAGCCAACAATGTTAGAGCAGTTTCTAAGAGGTGTTGATGTTTTCTTTCAGCAAGGCCATTTTGCTGATGTGTGTGGGGACAAGGATGCCGAAACTAGATGCCTAGGTTGAGGCATACGGCTTGGAGAGGTCTGTATTCACCCCCCCAATCAGATTGCAAACATTTAATCTTCTGTTGGAACTGTCTTTCTACGAAGGTATTGAATTGTAAGAACAGGGAGTGGACTTGAGATTTTTGGGTGAGAGGATAAATCCAAGTAAACTTGGCGTAATCATCTACGAATTGCAAGTAGTATCTGTAACCCTCAGTGGATAACTCAGATGCAGGCCCCCGCACATCTGTGTGCACTAGTTGAAAAGGGGCAGTGGTATGGTGAGTAACAGAGGGAAAATTCATTTGATGCATTTTACCATATTTGCACGATTCACAAAATGATAGCTAATTTTTACTAGTTGGAATGTGTAGAGTTTTGAGTACAGGATAAAGAAGAGCGTGATAGGGGTGGCCTAGTCTGGCATGCCACAAGTTTACAGTGGAAGCAGAGTTTACAGTAGGAAAATTACACTAATTTTGTAGAGATACAGACATAAATTGTGGTTGTGCTGTTGCTATTTGAATGGATGATGGATTGCAGGTATTTAGTTTGTAGAGACCTTCACTAAGCAGTCCTGTCACCAGAGGCTGATGAGTGTGTTTGTCCTTTACAACACAACCAGAAGAGTGAAATTCAGCATAGGCATGATTATCAGTAAGTAATTTGGTTATACTAATGAGATTTTTTATGACATGGGGAACATATAGGATGTGTTTGAGCTGTAGGGGTTGAGAGGAGCGGAGTGTTGGTAAAGATGTACAACCTACATGAGATATAGATAAAAGAGATCCATTACCAACAATCAGTGAATTTGTACCTGAATAAGGAGAATGAATGTTCATATTCTGTAGGTCATTTGTCACATGGTGGGTGGCTCCACTGTCAAAGTACCATTCAGGCTCATGAGCCACCACAGTGTTTGAGCTAGAGGCCTGATAATGAGCAGTGGGTTTGGAGACAGAAAATGAAGAGTTAGACACAGAAGCAGTATCAGAAAAATTGAGAGATGGAGTGGGAGGAGTTTGGGAAGCATATGGAACTGCAGTCGTGCTTGGACCAGATGTCTGCTGTAGAGTAGCAATGTGTGCTTGAATAGCCTGATTCTCAAGACCTGGAAAATCATCATCAAACCACCAATAACACTTAGGAGCATAGTGATTATTTCTCCCACAGATTTGACAAAACATCTTGCCTCTTCCAAAAGATTCCTCGACCACCAGCAGATTGTCCTCGAGCACTCTGACTCCTGCCACCAAAGCCACCTCGAGCTAATTTGCTATCAGCAAATTTGTTGAATTTTTTAGGAAATTTCTTTTGAACGAAGTTCACACCAGGCTGAACATACTCTCCACCATGGAATTGTTTGAGTCTCATCTCGTGCGTTTGTAACACATATTGAACTTCTGAAAGGCTCTGCAGCTCAGCTCTAGCAGTAATATTGACAATGATCGATTCAAATTCCTGACCTAATCCATTTATGATGTGGAGGATCAAATCATCTTCGCCAATGACACTCCCAGCATCCTTCACCTCATGTGCAATTGTACGCATTTTCAGAATGTATTCTTTGATTGACTGATCACCTTTTCTCGTGGTCTGAAGCAATCATTTGAGATGTAATACTCTAGCCTTAGATGAGTAGTTAAACAGAGTTTCAAACTCTTTCCAAATGTCTGCCGAAGAGTGACAATCCTGAATATAGCCTAGTAGCGTTTCTGTTACCAGATTCATCAACCAACTAAATAAGTGCTGATCCTTCCTGAGCCACGTGAGAAATTGCGGATTTGGAATGGACTTGGTGGAATCTGTTGGATCCGGAAGAAATTGAGTCGGTGGTTTGCTGATTCCCAGCAATAGATCATTCAAGCCATGAGCTGTGACAGTGGCCACAATCTGAGTGCGCCAGTAGCTGTAGTTTTTCCTATCTAATCGAAGATTGAGCGTGGGGAGAGGAGAAAGCGCTGAGCTTGCCATTGAATCACTATTTGAAGTTGTGGATCGGCAATTACGCACCAGCTCTAGATACCATGCTATAAACCACTCTACAGAATGAAGATAGGTGAAGAAGAGATAGAGAGAATATAATGGAAACTCAAATCATTGTTATTGAATCTCAGCCAACAGAATTACAACGTGATGGTGCTTATATAGAGCACATGGATCCTTCTAGACTATTAGCAGTTATAACCACCATAACTAACTAATTATGAGCTGGACCTATGACTCATTTTCACATGACTTCACATGGGATTGCTGATGTGGTTGGCTGTAATTTGCTGAGCTGTCATCTTCAGCTGCTACTTCATTCTTTTGCTCTACTCCTCTGCTATATTAACAATAAAACACCGTAGATTAAAATTATGAATGATGCAATTACTTCGATATGCCACATTAAAATCCATCCACAAACCACAAATATTAATAGTTATGCCTTAATGTGAAATTAGAAGTTTGAAGACACAAAAATGTTTACTCAATAATTGTGAAAATAGAAATGAATCTCAAATGTTGTATTATATCTTTTAACTTTGAAAATTAAATCATTCGCAATGAAAAATTATATATTTATCATCCATTTGAATTCGTGTTCGTAACCATTGATTCTAATGCAAGTTAAGCAAGTCCAGAAAGTTAATTAGAAATACAATCCTCAAGTCGAACAAGATATTTGAGCATGATCAACCAACTCTTCTGAAAATTACTACAATCTTAGGTGGTGAAAGGCACCTCATTCAAATACAATGCCTTGATTGGAAAAAAGTGCAGTGATATGTTCACTTGAATGAGGATGCCTTGAGTCTAAGGGAACACATTCTTATATTTTTCTTTTGAAACTTAGACACCTCTGTGCAACCACTATTGTGGTCGGTCTCACGCCAATGGGATGCAATGGGAATTTGCATATAAACTTTTCATGATATTATCATGTGCTTCCCATCTAATAAATGTGATTTTTGCATACATTTGGGGCTTATTTAAATGATAAACATTGAAATGCACATATAGATGTCTTTGAGTTAAAAGCATTATTTTATGGAGATGCCATGTGTTTGTTCATTATGCAGCGGTTTTAACGATTTCAGAATTAAAAACTTAATTGGGTCTTGGTTTCGTAGATTCAATGAGCTGAGTTATGGGAGAATGGACATAATTGTTGATGTAGTCTCAAATTTTGTGATTGTTTGTTTGTGAGCTAAGAGAGACGGCTACAACGTCTAGGTTGGAAACATGTTCTTATATTTGCTTCAAGTTAGCATAAATCTCCAAGAAAGCAAATGGTGTGCAGAGGAACTCCATTTTGTGATTTAACATACCTTTAGTATTGTTAACATGTTGTGAGTTGTACAACTCCAACTTGAAGGTTGGCTCGTTGGGCTACAATTTCGTCAGTCGATGTCAAATTATAGCTGAAAACATCCAATTTGTGACTTAACATACCTTTTAGTATTTTGAACATGTTGAGTTATACAACTCCAACTTGAAGGCTGACTCGTTGGGTTACAATTTTGTCAGCCGATGTCAAATTACAACGGAAAACCTCCAAGCAACATTCTAAAGATGTGTATGACTAAATCCAACCACTCGGTCGAGTAGGAGATGGCCCGAATGAACGTTGGGTTTGACATCCAGGTTGTCTTTTTTCTATTCTTATGCAGATTCACGTGTTTTCATCTAGATACTCTCACAATTATATAAGACTCCCTTAGGACAGCAAGAAATACATTAATCTCATTTTTTAAGGCTATGAAGAGAACACAAAGGAAATATCGGGAGCAAGAAATTCAAAAAGTAAACCAACTCTCAAGCTAGAGAATAGACTATTACTTTACTTATTCCTGTATTATTTTGAAAATATTGAGTATTTATATTCTAAAGCTAGAGAATAAATTATTGTGGTTTATATGATGATTTAATTGACATAATTGTTTATTATCATTTCTCTATTCATGTGTTTATTATTTAATTATTGTCTAGTTTGTTTAGTCAAGTGATTAAGCATATTCGACTTCTCAAATAAAGATACGAATGATGTTTGCTAATTGACAACATGATTAATCAATAAGATCGAGAGAATTGAGATTAATTGAGACGACATTGGATGTTGAGTGCTTTTTGGAGTTGATACATATAATCAACACTTTGGTTTGCTTTGATATTGATTTATTTTCGTCGGATTTGTCGTGTCTAGGCCTAGGGTTTCTTCTTAGGGTTTGTTCATAGTCTTTTCTTCTCTTCCGTCAATGATCACGCACATGGATCTCTTTGAGTTTCGCTCCCGAATGATCTCAACCTGGTGATTCTTTGGTGTGGTTTTTTGTTTCGTGCACAACTTCCATCTTCACTCTTCTATCCTGCATCTTCTCTTTGATCCATCCATGGCCGATTCGTTGGCCAACCTATATTCCTGCTTGACTCTTACCTCTTCTGAATTAGAATGCATTACACTGGATACTTCCATTCTGTCCGTAGTTGATAGACGGACAACAATCATTGAAAAACTCTTGGCACCTCGGATCTTCACAATGAAGCAATTTGATGAACTTTTTCGGCCACTCTGGAACCCTAATTCGCTCTCTATTAAATGAATAGGTGAAAACACTTTCCTATTCATCTTTTGTGATGGCAAAGACCTAACTAGGGTTTTGGCTGGTCCTATGAAAGATATTTGCTAATTCTCAAATCAGCCAATTCCATAACAACGGTTTCAGGTATGGAGTTTAAGTTCTCTCCCTTTTAAGTCCAAGTTTTGGGGATTCCTCTCAGCCTTGTGACGTTTATTCTGACAGTGATGGTTCTTTATTTGAAAAAATTTAAGCATCCAGGTTGGTATAGACATCTCTAAACCTCTCACAAGAATTTTTACAGTAGTGTACAATGTCAGTCAATTAAGATGTTTCTTTCAATATGAGCTTTTACCGATTTAATGTTATCATTGCGGTTGTATTGGTCATGTTGATCGTGATTGCTCAAAGAAACCTTGTGTTACCAATTAAGAGTACTTCTAAAATCCTTATGACCAATATGAGCTTTTTTTTAAAGTTATTCGAAACGCCAGTCCCTTTGCCTCCCACTATCCACAAATCTCATCTTCCTTTCGAAAAAATATCCCCCTCCCCCTCCCTCATCCACCAACCCAAAATTCACTCCTAATCAGCATAGTAACTCTTCCCCCACTTCTAGATATACACAACCTTTGTCTACAATCCATCTACAGCTTTGTCTACCGGTGTGATCCCGATTTTGGAAAAAACATGTTATCCCAAATTATGCTCCAAGCACTTCTTCTCCCCCAATTATTTCACTCTTATCCCATTGATGCTCATATCTCTCTAAATAAATCTCATAATTTAATGGAACTTACTACTATCATAACCTCGGAGATTTTTGCCCCTCCCCGTTAAGCCCCTCCAACTACAGCTCCTCTCCCCTCGCCATAAATATCCTCTTTGCTTTCTCCCTTACCCATCAAACGTGAACCGATATCTCTCCCTCATCCACCATTTTCCAGAGCTCCACCTTGAAGCATATTCCTTTTCCAAGTGCCCATATCGGCCAGCCCTTCCTCACATACTCGGCAGAAAATTTAAAAGAATTCATAGCAGATTACCTCCTACTCCTCTCCAACCAGATAAACCTCTTGCCTCGACTAAAAGAAAACTCATTAATGACCCCGTTCCTCAATCTTTGATGTGCTCTCAACCTCCTACCTCATCCCTATTGTTGATCTTGTTCAGCTTATCTCGTCAGTGGCGACTGACAACTCTATCCAGTCCTTTCGCCCACAATGATTTGCTTAAGTTGGAACTTTCGGGGGATTGGGAACCCCCGAATAGTTCGAGAGCTTCACGAGATCATTTGAACCAAGTCTTCGGCTCTTATTTTTCTTATGGAGACCAAGAACTCATCGTCATATATTGATATTGTGAAAAACCATCTTCAACTTTTTTACTTTTCAATTACATCTACTGGCCTAGCCTTGCTTTGAGGGAAGAATATATCTATTTCCATTTCTTCCTACTCAAATAGACATATTGATGCTTTGGTTTATATTGATGATCGTTTGTGTCGTTTCATTGGTTCCTATGGAGACCCAGACACGTCTTGCCTCTTATATTCATGGAAATTGCTTAAGACACTCTATGTTTCTCTCTCTTTGCCTTAGTTATGCACGGAGGACTTCAATGAAGTTCTCACTGTTGATGAATTTGATGGCTCCTCTATGCGAGCAAGTTGCCAATTGGCTGCTTTTAGAGAAGCGTTATCTTATTGGGATCCTTTGACTTGGGATTCAAGGGCAGTTCTTTCACCTGGTTTAGACATTTCTGCCAACAAAGAGCTCAATGAGGTGGGCTTGATAGAGCATGCTCAAATTCTGGTTGGAAATCTCTCTTCCCATCTACTCCTGTACTCGACATCCACTCTTTCACTTCGAACCATTCCATTATCCTTATTGATACATCAGCTTGTCTAGCTCCACATACGGATCCCCATCTACTCGTCTCTTCAAATTCGACGCAATCTGGCCCCAGTTATTTGATTGTGCCGAAATAGTAAAGAAGGCGTGGAATTATTCCCTTGATAATCTTCCCTCCAAAATTAAAGAGTGCTCCATCTGATTGATGTCCTGGGGAGGTGATTGTAATACTCTCTAAGGATATTAAGTTGCTTAAAGATGAAATTGCAAGAATCTGATCGCATAATTCTTCAACAGTCTCTTTAGACAGATTGGATGAACTCTAGTCCAAACTGGACATTCTCTTGGATAAAGAAAGTTTGCTTTGGCGTCAGAGAGCAAAGCAACATTGGTATCAATCGGGGATCAGAATACTTGGGAAAGGAATATGCTCAATTCCAGCTTTGATCTTCTAGACTGTATCCATGCTCAATTCCCAATGTTGGATGGATGACAAACTTTGAGAAATCCCAATCCTGGGAATTTTTCTACAGGCGCCGCCACTCTCTCTATTTCTCTCTTTTCTGTGATATTACGGTAGGTTAACTAAAAAACACAGATAAAGAGTTATGTATTTAAACTTAATACATTGAGTTTGGGTCTGGCCTGATAGATTAATTCCCTCTTGAGCTAGGAGCCAGATAGACCAGCCCAGGGATCAAATACAAGGAATAAAGATGGGTCTAACTATGAATTAATTTTTCTATGTTCAGCCTAGAACATAATTAATTCATAAATATTAATTCATTCCACTAGAGAATTAATATTGACTTACCTCACTACAAGAATTTTTGAAATAGACAACAGATTTTATCTATTGTCCAGTTATAAATAAGTCTGTTATTAATAGTGTTGTTGCTAAAAGTACCATTTTAACTACAAGTAAAAACTGTGGTCTGTTCCATGAACAACAACACTTCATATAACAGATATAATCTATTATCTTTGTTAATTTTAACTACAGTTTGTATCTGTTGTTTAATCTTAAAATCGTTGTTTTTGTTAGTTTTAGCAACAATTTTCCTCGTTGTTCTACAATTTAAATCGTTGTTTATTTAGTGTTAATTTTCGAATTTAGCAGCTCCTTTTAGTTGTTGTCTTTTACCCGTTGTTCTTAATTTTAAATCGTGTCTATTTAACAGATAAATTATTAAAAATAATTATAAATTGAAAATAATTATCCGTCTCTCAAATATGCATTCATAGATCAAAATAAATCTTTTCAATCCAAGATAAAACATGATTGTGTAATATCTAAAAATGTGCAATTCATCAGAAAGGATAACATGTGTACTCCTTGCCACTTTATGCCACAAAATATTAACTAATTTGAATATAAGACTTCTAAAAATGTTTGAAATTTCACAGCAACTTCTTCAAAAGATATGTACGTTCTTTGCCTTCCTGCCGATGGAAACATTATAAACGAGTATGTTAACAAAAGAATGAAGTCGAAGCATCAAGACAAAACATAAAAAAAAAAAAAAACCATTTAAGATAATTTTATGTGGTTCTATTTATTTTGAAACCACATAAATCATTCCTTAGAATCCACACTAATCATAAACACATAAAATCACCGGCTGCCCAAGCTCAAATAATCACACGAATAAATCAACAAATTGATGATCCAAAATATCATAAACCATTTCTTGATTAAAAAAAGTTAATAATAAAATAAAAAATAATAAAAAAACATGTAAGGTGGAGTGAGACAAAACTAATCCAGTACAATTGACATACCAGCAAAATTCAGTCATCATAGACGAAATCTTGAACACAGTCTGCCCACTCACTATGAACTTCATAAATGTCTACCACACTGTATTCCGCTTGTTTAAACTATTAAACACAAGAAAAAATAATTAATTCCATTTTATGAACGCATAAAAATAATAGAAAAGTAATATTATTTATGTAGAAAATTACATTAGTTAAAATTACCATCGATCGTAAAAAAAAACTCGGTCAATGGTTTCAGTTTCTTCAGTGATTTGTCTCATGAAACGCATTACATAGAAACAGCACTGAACATCATCGGGTTGGCAAGGACCCTAAGTTAAAAAAATGTTAATAAGAATACATGTAAACCAAAATACATATGTAATCATATTTGAAGTAAAGTGCTTACAGGTATTATTTCCCATATTGGCTGTTTTTCCCCTTTAATACCCTTGGCTTCCTTAAAAATTGTTAATGCTCTTCATATATTCAAAAGTGTTTAAGTCAGAATGTCACGTACTAAATAAAAATTTTAATTGATAAAAAATATCTAGACTTACTTGTCCACAATATATTTCCAATCGGAACTTTGAAGTCTATGATTCATAGGATCCATTAAGAAGACAATCTCCTTGTAAGGGTCGATGGCACTGGAATCCAATGATACCGATATACGTACAATAATGAGAAAATTCCAGCTATAAAATGGGAAATATAAGATTTCATAATTAGAGAAATAGTTCTTACCCAACATTACTTGGCACCAAGACTAGCTGATTTGGTGATGAACTTATCAGCGTATTTGCTACAAATTGTGCCCTTTTATTCAGTCTTTCAGCCTTTTGGTGTTCAGTCCCTTTCTTATCTTGGAAATATGGGATGCTATTTGGATTCATAAAACTGTATTTATCTTCTATGCCCTTTTCTTTCATCTTTCTAAAAAGATGCCTAGTATTTCAAGAAACATACAAGGTTAGTATAAATAATCAATGAAAACTCAAGTTACCAAAGAATATTTGAAATATTCAAGGATTACCATATGTAGACAACTATACAATTGCATGTAACTGGTTGCAACTTGTAGACAAAATGTATATCCTCTAGTTACACATGAATCGTAAGGTCTACCTCAAACACGTTATAATCAAGTGGGATTTGTATGGTTTTGTACTTTAAAGCATGGTTGGCATAGCAAAATAACATCTTCAATGATTTCGGAACATTTGCATACCTTTTCACTTGAAGATTGTGCTTCTTTTTTGGGTTTCTAATATAGTGAATACACATGTTAGAATGGTGTTGTGCTTCAATTATATATATGTATTGAAATAAAGAGTCACATTTACCTTTTCTTTCAAAACTATCAAATACCTTGGCCATGCTACAAAAGTTCCCACAACATCAATAAGCAGTTCACACTCACCCGAGCTTGGGATAGGCAAAAGTGTTGATTTGTTCACTACTTCATCGATGGATACACGCACACAGTTGTTTGGGAATGGAGCAGAATGCATTTTTTCCTCACCAACAGGAACAATAGTTCCAAATGCAGCAATGGCATTGGATGATTCTAACCTCAAACCCACTGGATCCCCCTATTATAAAGAGACATACATATAGTGAACCATATTTTCAATGATAGGTAACGTAAATGAAATCCGGTAATTTTACCTGCAAAGCTACATCATCAACTTCAAGAATCTGCACATCATCCAAATCTTTGTCATGCTCCAAATCAGCCTCCAAATCTTGCCCATCTTGTTTTGCCATCCGTGCCTCTAGTTTTCTGATGCGTTCGTCTTGGGCAGCGACAATCTTCTTGGTCTCCATTAATTCCCTCTTTTGCTCAGTGAAAAGAGTCAGGTCGGGATTGTTCTTTCCTTTGGGATTGTTGAAGTAGGTTGTTGGAGTCACATACTCTCCAACTCCCATCACACGGCTAGGATGTTCTTTCGACTCAAGCGACCGTGGGACAATACCATCATTTACTCCCGTAATTTTTAGCGTACCCTGTCTCCTTTCTTCTATAAACTTATGCTGTGATGCATAAACAATGAAGGAAAAAGCAATAAAAAAACCAAAAACCAATAGTCAGTATGTATACCAATTCTTTTGCTATAGGCTTATAGAGCAATTAACATAAAATAATTTCATATTGATATGTGCTTACAATTTTCTTCATTGTTTCTTTAAATTTTTTATCTTTAGAATCAATTTCCCCTTTTTTTTTTTCATGCGTGCCCTCTTATATAGAATAGCTCTATTTATTTCATCATCGGAACACAATTCATCAGCCTGCCAAATGAGAGAGAGAGAGAGAGAGAGAGAGAGAGAGAGAGAGAGAGATGTTAATTATGGTAACTGTAAAATATTTTTTGAAGACAAGGAATTCATAGTGAAAATATAATTTCAATGCTTACTATTTCTTCAGCTAAGCCTGAATAACCCTTGCGAGCAAGTCTATTGGGTGCTTGACTTCCTTTCTCTTCAGTTTCTGTTCCTCACTCCGTTTCTAGGATGTAGAAATAAGTAAAAATTATGAGATACTTAATACAAGTTTGGGATGCATGTTGGTATTAGGAACAAAGCCGCGTGGGCTTTGGATTTGGCTGTCCATCAAGTTTGGCAGACTCTTCGGGGTCTTATTGATTCAGTTTATTTGAGATGTGTATACAATCTGATGAATTCAACAATATGAATAATGGAGAAGTAGTCACTTATGTCTTAGAAGATATGGTCTCACAAAATTGGGAAAAAAAAAATAACTGATTTGAGAAACGCGGATAATTCTACCCGAAAGAGAAAAACACCCGACATGCATATCTCTACACGGATAATTCTACCCTACCCCATGGGGTAACATCTCGAACACTCAGTTGGGGCATGGCCCCTAATCTTCCTGTTCAGTGCACAATCACTTAACATGCTACATTCAGTATCAGGAATCAAGAAATCAGTGGATCATTATCCCGGATATAACTTTGAACAACCATACCATCACTCATAAACATCTAACTAACTAACAATCACCTTAAGATAGCAAAAATACGAGCTCACATATATTCCACAATTTTGAAAAACATATATATGTAAAGCATAAACTAGATCAAACTGCAAAACTGAGTGATAACTGATAAGCACTTAACATGCTATATTTAGCACCAAGGATAAAAAGATCAGTGGATCATTATCCCGGATATGACTTCATACAAACATATCATCACTCATAAACATCTAAACTAACTAACAATCACCCTAAACAGCACAAAATACGAGCATGCAGACATATTCCACAGTTTCGAGAACCATATGTAAAGATGTAAAGCATGCAACAATATCAAACTGATCATCACTCATAAACATCTAAACTAACTAACAATCACCCTAAGATAACAATCACCCTAGTTATATGTAAAAATGTAATGCACAATGAATTGTTGGCTGGACTCATAAGGATTTTAGAAGTACTCTTACCATGAACTCTTGAGACATGCGGCTGATCACAAAAGATGACCAATCCTCTTGTGTAATATCGTAATCAACATGTGGCTTCTTCAACTTATCAGAATTGTCCATATTAGCGTAAACATGTTTCTAAGTCAGAGTGGTTTTAAATCAGCACCACTTATGGTTTGCAGACATCAAATATGATCTCTTCCACCACATAGGAACATTGTACGTTAACTAAAAAAATCAGAAATAAGATATAAAAGATGAAAATTAATATTGTACCTAAAATAACATCTAAGCATTGACCACAACCTAACTCTAGTAAATAAATTCTTGGATTTGACATACTCACGCGGACCATGTTGCTTCTAACTTATTTATTCTTTGTTATCTCATTTATTTCCATCTTCTAGAAAACTCATGAAAATTGCACGTGTAAGCCACGCGTGTGGATGTTTACCCGTGTAACTCCCACTTCTCTTATAGAATAAAAATGTTATATTTAGAAGTCTCAACTGGCAAACTTATGAAGCTCAGAGGCCCTTGCACGGCAATGATCTGCTAGGGTTTGCAAAAACCTAGCCGTCGCCGTTGCTGCTGTCGGGCGCCGAGCGCTAGCTGCCTGTTGTTGGGTTCTTCGCATTTTTCGTGTTCTTCGTCTTCGTTCTTTGACTTTTACAGATTTTTTAAAAAAAAGATACAATACAATTGTAAAACTAATCTAACCACGGATTTTCTCGTGGTGAAAAATGATTACAACGTCAACAAACATGACGTATCCAACAAAAAATAAATGAGCCACGAAGAACGTCAATCCATTAAAGGAAAAAAAATGCACATCATAGTCAAGCATGAATTATATATGACAGAGCCAAGAAATTCGAACCAGGCTCTTATACCAATTGTAGGAATTTTGAATTTTCCTAGGTTCTTCTTGGATTATCATAATCCACCATACATTGATTAATCCTAAAGTGCATATATTTAATTTAATTGCAAAACTTTGATGTTTAGAATTAAATTGAGAATTGGGTACACAACGAACTGATGATCGACTCCAGCTTTGATCTTCTAGGTTGTATCCCTACTCAATTTCCAATGCCGGATGGACGACAAACTTTGAGAAATCTCAAGCCTGCGAATTTTTCTACAGGCACCGCCCACCTCTCTATTTCTCTCTTTTCTGTAATTTTTACGGTAGGTTAATTAAATCACAGATCAGGAGTTATGTATTTAAAATTAATACATTGAGTCTAGGCCTAGTGTAGATATCAGTTCAATGTCATCAAGTGATCATAGTTTGTAGTAGAGGTTTTGAGGAATCAGGAACCGGGTTCAGGTTGGGAAGAACCGGGCTAGAGAACCGGGTTTTAGCCGGATCAGTTTTGAAGGTTAAGAGGGAACCGGAGTCAAGACGGTTATAACTGACTTATGCAACGGTTTAGAACCGTTGTGAAAGGTCCGTCTAACAGCTTTGTGCAGTTGGAAATGAATTGGTTACAACTAATAATACTTCCTGATTCGAGCTTCGACCTTTATATACATTGAATCCACTTGTAGATGAGAGTTGATACACGTTATTTTTCCTCTGTAAACACTACTCAATCATTAGAATTAGATAGCTAGGGTTCTTGAGCTCAATTCGGTCTGTGAATTGGGGGTTTCGAGTTTTCTGGGTTAATTCTTGTAATTGATTGTTTAGTGGAGTGAATTGAGGTGTATAGAACCTCCGTGTATGTAGATCACATTGATCGAATCACGTAAAATCCTTGTGTTCTTCATTTTTGTTTCTGTTTTGCGTTCGGTTTCATTTTTGGCCGAATTCTTGGTTGGTTTTCATTCTTTCTTGGTTTGAGCATTGTTTTTGTGTGTGTTGTAAGAGTTTCATTTCCTAATACCTAGCCTGATAGATTAATTCCCTCTTGGGCTAGGAGCCAGATGGGCCAGCCCAGGGATCAAATACAAGGAATAAAGATGGGCCTAACTATGAATTAATTTTTCTATGTTCAGCCCAGAACATAATTAATCATAAATATTAATTCATTCCACTAGAGAATTAATATTGACTTACCTCTTTATTTCTGAATCGAGTCGGGACTTGAATTTAGACTTAGTTAATCCCCGTATTTAAGATATCGAATATCCATTAATTAATTAAAGCCTCTGACAGCTTAAATTAATTAATTGCTAATTCCTTAAGTAGTACCACTCAACTTCATTATTGTACCTGAACTTAATCAATCCGCAGGGTTTAGTACAATAAACCTTGAGGGGATATCATCATCCTAAACGGATACAGTTACCTTAATATAAATTACCAATTATCATATTCAAACTGTTGTCACCCAAGATACGGAGTATATTGAGTTATCAGTTAACTCTCACTCATGGTAAGTCAAAATGGCACACAGACACGCATACACAATTGTAATCGTATTAGGGTTTGGATTACAATAAGTCACCAAGATCTTTTGTTCTTCACTAAGGTCGGGTAGAAGAACTTATCTCACCGTGCTCCTATTAGTACATAAAGACGTACCAGTATAAGTAAATAGTCAAGATAAACTATTTCTACTTAATATTGCAGCCTATACCGACAACTCGTCCTCAAGTCGTCTCGACTGTGATTTATATTTTATATCTCATTAAGGTTAACCAATCATATGATACTTTTTGATCTACAACACACCATGTGATCTACTTATAGTAAAAGATATAAGGACATAAATAGTGATTAGTGTAAACAGAGTCAGATAGGAGATTAACAGTGAATAACTGGGAATATTGTATACAACATAAAAGTCTTGCTATCAGTATACAAACCCAATAGAACATGGTTGCTGATGCTTTGAGCAGAAAAGATAAAGGGCAATTAGTCGTGTTACTAACAAGCCAAGAACAGTTGATCAAGGAATTTGTCAACATGAGGATTGAGGTAATAGCACCACCGCAAAGTACTGAGGCAGTTTAAGCTACATTAGTCGTTCGTCCTACTCTTAAAGAGTAGAATAAAGGAAGCTCAAGGAAGGGACAAATTCTTGAAGAAAAAAATAGATCAAATATTGGTTGGTGAGGATCTGAGATTTGCTATAGCGGAAGATGGTTGTATCACATTTGATGGGAGATTATGTGTGCCAGATGAGGAGGTAATGGATGAGATTCTTGAAGAAGCTCATAACACGCCCTATACTGCACATCCAGGAGGTACAAAGATGTACCAAGATCTACGACCGACATTATGGTGGAGAAATATGAGAGCTTCGATTGCGACTTCTGTGGAGAGGTGTCTAACTTGTCAACAAGTTAAATCTGAACACCAAAGACCATCTGGAATTTGATTCCTCTTGAAATTATGGAGAAGAAATAGGAGCAAATAGCTATGGATTTTGTGGTAGGACTCTCGAGGTCGGTTAGAGACAATAGTGCAATTTGGGTGATCGTTGACCATTTGACTAAATCGGCGCACTTCTTACCAGTGAAAATGACCTTTTCCTTGGATCAGTTTGCCGAGTTATATGTAAAGGAAATTGTGAGGCTTCACGGAGTACATGTCTCTATAGTGTCTGATAGAGATCCTAGATTTACTTCAAAGTTTTGGAGAAGTTTGCAAGAAGCCATGGGTACAAAGTTAAACTTTAACACAACTTATCATCCACAATCTGATGGACAGTCAGAAAGGACTATATAGACTCTAGAGGATATGCTAAGAATGTGTGTCTTGGATTTTGGTAGTTCTTGGGAGAAGAATTTGGCTTTGGTTGAGTTTGCTTACAACAATAGCTTTCAGGCCACAATTGGTATGGCACCGTACGAAGCTCTCTATGGTAGGAAGTGTAGATCGCCATTATATTGAGATGAAGTAGGTGAAAGGAGAGTTTTAGGCCCAAATTTAATTGAGAGAACTGTGGAAGTTTTGGAAAAGATTAGAGAAAGGATTAAGAAGGTTCAAGATAGACAAAAATCTTACGCGGATAAGAGAAGGAAAGACTTGTAGTTTGAAATTGGTGACAAAGTATTTTTGAAGGTGGCTCCAATGAAAGGGGGGTGTTAAGATTTGGTAAAAAAGGGAATTTGAGGCCAAGGTTTATTAGGCCATTCGACATACTTCAGAGGATTGGAGATGTGGCATACAGATTGGCTTTACCGCCAAATATGTCATCGGCATATAATGTGTTCCACATATCACTGCTAAGGAAGTACGTTTATGATCTCAAACATGTTGTCAAACATGAAGTTTTAGAAGTAGATAGGGACTTGTCGTACAAAGAGAATCCTATAGCCATTCTAGAGAGGAAGGTTCACACTCTAAGGAATAAGGTTATACCTTTAGTCAGAATGAAATGGAATAGACATGAAAAGGACGAGGCAACAAGGGAAAGAGAAGAGGAGATCCTAGCCAAGTATCCAAATATCGTTGACCAAGTAAATCTTAATTTCGAGGACGAAATTTATTTTAGTGGAGAAGGATGTAATGGCCCCAAATATATAATAATAATAATTATATATATATATGAATTCTAGTAGTAGTAATAAAACCCACCAGCCCAAAAGAAAAAGAAAATAGAAGCCCAATTCTATTAAGACTCCGATTTAGAATCCCCTATATATTGATTAAATCACATGATTTATTTATTTTTTATAAAGCCCTAAATAACTTAGTACGCAAGTTTGGTGAAAAAAATGAGGGATTTTGGTTTTGGCTGACAGGAGAAACGCAGGTTTGAATGTTCTTTAATTCTTTTGTTGCCGAATCATCTTCTTAATTCTTCCAGTGAAATTGAATTGATTTTGTATCTTTATAAATAAAAATAGGTGTGAGTAAGTATGGTAACGAATGTGTCAGTCTTCATGTAAGTTATTTATATGTATATGGGTTTGACGTGCTTGTGTGTATGCTTAATGAAATAGTGTGTGTTAGGGTATGTAATATACAGGTTGATGTGATGGGTGTATATGTATGTAATGCCCATGATTTGTGCTATCAGAATCAAATATATAAAGAAGTATATATTATACAACATGTGTTGAGCTGTTACAAATAAGTTTGTGTATATTTAGTATAGGTGTGTGTAGGTATGACTATCAAAACTATTATGCATATGCAGGTTATATTATATGGAATTTATAACATATAAGTGGTGTGAGTTAGTGTATAGTAACATGTCATCTAATGATATATGTAATATGTTAGGTTACAGTAGTGTACTTGTTTGAGTTTTATAGAAAGAAAAGGAGAGAAATTGGATATCATGATCTCATACTTGTTTATTAACTTCACTTTTGTTTATAAAATTGCAGTCATATCAAAATGGGTTTCTTTCCACAATTTGATATTTTATTTTACAGTTGAGTAGTTGATTTTCAAAATTTATAGATGATAGTACAATTCTAATAAAAAAATTATTAATATACATACTAATATATATACACATTCTAATTTTGACTGCTAGGTGAAAGCCAATAGAACGTAAAGCTTAGTAAACTTCAGTCTGAACATCAAGAAACTACAAGATTTTAAGGTGGGATTTTTAATTATGCAAGTGGTTTATTTTATTCTGCTTATATGATTTGAATTCGTGATTGAGTACTTGTATGATTGTAATTGAGATACTTAATTGTGTTTGAGATTGTATTTGAGAGGATGCTAGGGGCCGTAAATAGGTCCGGAATCGTTAAATGTTCCTTGGGGGAGCCCACCGTGTATATTTATATTTATATTATTGCGTAATTAATATATGAGTCAGGGACCGTAAATAGGTCCGGGATCATTAAGTGACCCTTGGAGGCACCGTGCTCAAGAGACAGGGACCGTAAATAGGTCCGTGACCGTTAAATGGTTGTTGAAGGCACCGTGCTCTAGATCTTTGACTGTTGACTGTTGACTGTTGATTGTTGATGTTTCATGAGTATGAATCTCATGTATTTTTTTACATAGTCAATTTGATGTGAACAATGCATAGCCCCCACTGAGTATATTCGTTATAATCACCCCTTCTAAACAAATTTTAGATTAAGAAGTTTGGAGCTGGCGAGGAGGCGGTGGAGGCGAGGAGGGGTTAAATAGAAAATACTTATTATTTATATGTATGGATGATATTGAACCCTTGTGGTGTTGAAATTTAGAGTTTTATTAAATTGTTGAGTCAAAACATATCGTTAGTCTTTTATTTGGATCATATTTTTTTCAGTTTCCGCTTTAATTTGGGATACTGAGGATTTTTATCTGCTAGTTTTATTAAAAATGGTGAAATATTTATCAAAGTTGTTCGATCTATCTTATGAATGTTCTTCATAAAATTTGTCTTCCATAGTATTTATAATTTTCGTAGCGCCTCTTAAATAACTTTTATTTTATAAAATCGGGGTGTTACAGCTAAATCGATATTTTTTTCAGTATATCTATCCATATTTCGTAAAATTTAAGTACCAATATTCGCAGACACTGAAATTCTCGTCGTTGCACAGTATTAGTTTTGGGTTTAGAAAAACTAAAGGTGTGTAATATCCCAATTTAAATGAAGGTTTTATAAATAATGCAAATGGTGATGTGTTAGATCATGGTTAGTCGTATAATTTCATCACTTAACTAAGGTTAGTCATTGATTAAGAAAAAAAACTAATATTAGTTGTGCAGTACCCCATTGAAAATGAAGATTTTATAAATAGTACATAAATAAAATATTAATATGATATTCACTAGATCTTGGTTAATTAGTAGTATAATCTCATCATTATTAAATTTCAAGTGAAAAATTATTATATAACTTCACATGTTTTGATTTTAGAGTTTGATAATTAAGTTAGTGATTAGTGATATGTATGTGTATGTTAGTTATGTATATATTTGTATGTTAGCTTTTTTTTATATATAAAACTAATATCTATGTTATACTCAATAACACATTTGTCTTATTGAAAATTTTAGTAAATGTATTTAATTGCATGTAAATACATATCCACAAGAACGTCTTTAATTTACTAAAAGAATGATCACTATTGTCACTTGTCAAGTTCGAGAAACTTAAGGAATGATCGCTTTTTTTTATTTTTGTTTAGGGTAAGAAATGGTAGTTAATAAAGAAAAAACAAAAAAAAAAAAAAATTTCCTACACGTTAAATCTTCCTATTTTTTCACAAATATTAGATTTTGGCACATGTGTTGCATGTGCAACACTTAGTATATTAGTTTTAAAATTATGTTTAGGCACTTGTCTTTTGTATTTACTTTTTTTATTTTAGCAATTTCGAAATATTTTCAACGCAAATTACTCAGAGAAAGAGAATTCTATAAGAATATCATATTATTATCATAAGATTTTTAAAAAAAAAAATTATAAAATTTTGACATAAAATAGTGTAATTGTTAAAATGTCACTTTGTGAAAGAAAAAAAATCAAGCATAGTATGTAGAATAAGATGTACAACCTTTTCACTAAATTAATAATAAAAATTATTATTAACCTAAGGAAAATCGTAATATCACAAATTTGTCCTAATACGTATAAATGAATTGCTTCAAATTAGTTGATATGAAACTATTCATCTATTTTAATTCAAAATAAAAGGAATAAAAGAAATAATAACCTTATTTATTTTGGAAATTGTTTGAAAGACATAATTCTTTCTTTCTTATGGATGCACTTGTTTCTATTTTTTCTCCTTGTTAATCTTCTTTGTTACCGGTGCCTTGTTTTGTTATGATTTGTTCAAAAATTTCTTGTGTATTCTCAACATTGCTCCCTATTTGATATTTGTCCTCTATTTTTCTCTTTGAGTTTCTTCCTTTCTTCTCTTCCATTACAGTTTCTTCATGTTGATAAATATAAGATTTCATATTATATGTTAAGTCAATTCCAAAAATGTTAAATATTTAAGAGAATAATGTATTGAAATCATATTGTATTTGCCGCTTGTTATGTCGCTACAATAATGAAAATTTTAAGTTCATAAAAATACTTCAAATGTACATACTGATAGGTACGGCCCAGTCTCCCCGGGTCGGTCTAGCCCGCCAGACGGGTCAATTGGGCCCAAGAGCGCAAGCCCAACACAGCCAGGCCCATTCGCGGTGTCTTTGGAAGTTGGGAAAGGATTCCTATGATCTTTTCCAACATCCATGCAGATTTGATTGGCGGAATTATAGGGATTTAGTTAGGGTTTCGATTGTGTAATATAAATAGGAGAATTATGGATGAATTTAGGGTTCCGATTTTTGTACTCTAGAGTGACTACTTGCAAAATTGTACTTGGAAATTGAACGAAGTATAGTGAAAGTACCCCAAAAGGTTATTGCCTTCTCCTGTGGACGTAGATCTTCGGATCGAATCACGTAAATCTTTGTGTCATTTGAGTTCTTACATTATTTGATTGTTTTGGGATTATCATTGTGATTGTGATCCGCTTGGTATTTGGTTTTACGATTTATCGCATATCAACCTACTCTTGACAAATGGAAAGCACAACATACATACTTTCCTAAAAGAATAACCTCAATAGAAGAAAAACTTGTATGTGAATAAGTACCATTATTCTTTCGGTGATGATCTAAAAGTAATTGATTTATTGTCAAAATTAGATGGAGATTATGAAATTCCTATATTGTTACATTAAACAACAAAATTGAACATAATTGCATATTTTTGTATAATTCATTAATTTTTTTTTTATTCTAGAATATATATGAGAAATCCTTTTTCAAGGCAAAATGATTAAAAACGTCTATAGTAACGATTAAACTAGTGACAATAGCATATGTTTAACATATGGGTATATCAGTTTTTAATACTTTTTAGTGATTTGATATAACATGTATATACTCATAAATGAATAGAAAGAAAAACAAAAACTCAACAAAGATAATTAAAAAATAATTGAAAAAAAGGCAAGCACAAGATTTACCTTGTAGACCATTGAAGGATACTTTTCTAATATATTGATGACATCCTATTTCGTCTCTAGGTAGAAGAAATGGGTATTGTAATGGATTATAACAATCAAAGTAATGCTTTATTCTATGTTACTCGTCTAAATATGTGTAAACTAAACTTTCATATACGGTGTATTGTCATTATTACCATCTACCCAAATAGTTGCAACTTGATATGTGTTGTAGGAGAATTATACAATCATTGATCTAATTTGACATCTTTCAAAATTTGAAGCAGAAAATTCTCCATTGTACTATATTCTTCTAATCTTTAGAAAAATCTTGCGTGTTGATTTACTTCAAGGATTTGTATCAGTTTCTTCACAAGTTCTTCTGACTAAGACAAATCTTGCAACAAATCAAGTTTATTTTCAATCTCTTTATGTGTGTCAACAAAATACAATTGAAGATATTCTGGACAATATTTAGTTGCTTTCAATATTGAAAGATTGTGATAAACAACGTCTTGTGCTCTAAAGGTATAAATTTCATGCCTTCTAGATGTGAGTTCTTTACCGTCTTTAACTCCAAATGAAGTAAAAGAGAATATATCATTATACAATTTAATATATTTTTTTTCTGAATTCAGCAATCTCTTCTGAATTAAAAGTAAACAAATGTATAATTCATCAGGAATTTCAATAAAGGAAAGATTAATATTTCCATTATCACAGCAAAAGATTGGGAGTTCGTAATCAAATCTTGCAGCACTACAATAAATGCAATTTTAAATTTTTTTCTCAATTCATGATTCTCTGTGCATTCAGATTCATAAATTCATGCTCCTAAATCAATATAATTTTTATAATAGATAAATTAGAGCTATAAATAATAAACAATATATTTAATTTAATACATTATTTTTATTTTAAAATGTAAAATGGCTTACCATTTGATTTTTATGGGATTTAGCGACACGTGGTCTTTTTTTGTTGTTACTTAAGTTGGCATACTTATTTTTTTTCTCTTGCATGTTTTCTTTTTCGATATACATATGCTAATGTTGGACTTGTTGTTGACATCTAATTTTATAAAAAGAAGAATTATATACATATCAGACTCACTTGTATGAGAAGTATATTAAGAAATATCATGATACATAACGTTAAGTAGTTACAATTTATTATTATGAAAAAATTATTTGTATGATATAGCTTATACCACCTAGATGTATATAATGTATTAATTAATTTTTAGTCTGGGAGAAAAGTTCAATAAAAAACACATAAATAGTTTGGATAAACTTAAGAAAGATTGGAACCCTTCTCGGTGTGAACAGTTTTGGCTTTTATTCGAATGAACAATTTAGGATTTTATTCAAAGGATTCGAACGAGCAGTTAAGTAGTTACATGTTATTTATCCAAATGATTGATTATCTTCATTTAATTCAGGCATTTGGTAAGGATGTTCTTTTAGCCCTTCTTTGGTGGAGATCCAATCCAAGAATTGAAGCTCAACTCAGATATTATGTAGCTCAACTACTACTATTAGTAAATTTATCTAATATAAATTGAAAAATATTAATACCATTCTTCAATAGGCAATAATCGCACATAACAAATAAAGAGATAAATGAATATAAAATATATGCTTAATTCTTTTTTTCAGAACTAACACTAACTTGTGGACCCAGTAAAAGTATATATAATCTATTTAGTCATTGTCACAAAAGGTAATTTCTTACTTGTTGATGCTATAAATTAGCAGTATATTGTCAAAATATCTTTGGGTTGTACTTAGTGCTCTCGTTGAACCTTTCATTTCTCCAATTGTCCCTTAGTACTCCAAAGTACAAGTTTCAATGTCCTCTTCCGAGAAGTCTCCAACAATACTCACCTGTAAAAAAGATTAATGTCTTGTTACTGAAATCTGGCTATCTTTCATGTGTTTTCAGCAATAAAAATCACTTCAATTTCAAACTATTAGACTTCCTTAGAAAATTGAAAATTGAAAAAACAAGTAACCAGAGATAAAATAAAATTCAAGCTAGATACCGGAATATATAATCCTCTTGCTGACTTGTCCCTCTACAAGAAATCTCATTTAATAAGGGATTCGATTTGTTTTCGGTTTCTCCAGGGTTAGCAATAATTCGATACCACCATTCAATCTGTTTCTTGATTTCTCCCAAGTTGGCCAAAATTCGAGATTGCTCTCCAAGAAATCTTGTTCACTAAGCGATTTGATTCGTTCTTGATTTCTCCAGGCTCCTCTGCAAGAAATCTTATTCAATATGCAATTCAAGATTGGATTTGTTTCTTGATTTTTCTAGGATTAGCTAAAAATCGAGATTTCAATGGTGGCAACCATTTTGCCATCCTTTACGTCGTACATGTTGTTACAATTTATAGCATATCGTAAAAATAATGAAAATAGATTGACACTGAGGCTTGTCTTTCACAATGTCCTAAAAAAAAATATTTCACCCCTTCTCTAATGTGCTAAAGACTTCGGATGTTCTGTTCCAGGATTCAACTGTGTATTCTTCTTCAAATTCTGCACTATAGAGTTTAAGAAGTCTAGAACTTGTATTTTAGTGCATCTCTCAAATTCTCTTATATGGTGTGCTTTTATTTCACTCTTTATTCGTTTCTTAATAGTTTTTCTGGGAATCTGATTTCTCCAATTTATAGCAGTTCGCGGGACTCGTTTGACAAACATAATGATTCTTGGAAAAATGCAATTTTTTCATTGGAAATGAAATATTCAATATATGCGTCTGTTATCGCCGATTAGACGCACAATCATTAGAATTAGTTTTAATGGACGGAATAGTCCAATTACTAGGTGGTAGGTGTGGCCCAGTTGTCTAGGGTTACAAGCCCAACAATCGGCCCAATTATAGATTTGGTAATTGGGGTGGCGGCAGCGACGCATGGGGGATTGAAGATTCCTCCCACGATCTTCTCTCAATCACGAAGGCAGATTTGGTGGCCAGAATTGTAGGAATATAGTTAGGGTTGTTATTTGTATGATATAAATAGTAGAATTAAGGACGTTTGAGGGGTTCGGACTCTGGTACTCTGAAATTATAGCCTGTAAAACTAACGAAAGAAGAAGAGAAAAGTGGGAAGGGACATTATTCCCCTCGTGGACGTAGATCTCCGGATCGAACCACGTACCTCTTGCGTTCTGTTTTCTCTTTGCATTCTAATTGGTTATCTTTTGGCTTGTATTTTCTTGATAACGGATTGCACTTTATCAATTGGCGTCGTCTGTGGGAAAGAACGGAATATTGATACTGCACTTGTTACGCCATGGTGACCACCCGCCTAACTCAATCTCGCCAAGGTGATCAGACCAATCAAGACCCACTCGTGGATCATACTTTGCCGCCGAGGCAACAGCTGATGCGAAATACATCTCATCATCAGGGCAATCAAGACCCAGTCGTGAATCCGGACGACCAATTCCTACCCCTACCTCAACAAGATATACAAAATCCTAATCCCGCTGCTGCACAGCCGCAGATTAATATTCAAATGACCCCGGAATTGCTCCAGGCCTTTCTCCAAGAACATGCTCATGTCCAACAGGACTGGGCAGCCAATCGTTTAAACCTCGATGGACCTGCTGGAAATGCCACCAACCTCGCAGCACATCCACCTCATCGAAACCCGCCCAACCAACAAGATCTTGTGCATAATGTGCGACAAGATCGACGACGAGAGCGACCTGGTTCCCCCGAGGACCATGGGAGTTCTAATGGGTCAAGGCAACGCAATGAAGAACTTGCCGATGCTGATCGACGCCGTCCACTTAACACGACTAAAAGAGCTCGCCACGCCCATCCCCATACTTTAGATCTTCAGGAGTATGAGCGAGTACAACGCAATGTTAAACTAGACAGGATTCTAGGTCTTGATGTCAACGGAGACATTATCACCCCATTCTCCCAAGAAATACTGGCTACGTCCCTTCCCGAAGGGTTCAAGAGACCTGCCATATCACCTTATGATGGAACTGGAGACCCGGCCAACTTTCTAGGGGCTTTTAGGCACAACATGCTCAGTCGAGATCATACCGTGTCTCTTCACTACTGTAAGATTTTCCCTGAATATCTTCAGGATGAGGCCCGGGTTTGGTTTGACTCCCTTCCCCTTAATAGTATATCCTCTTTTAGAGAACTTGCTGAACACTTTTGGGCGCGTTTTGAAGCACGAGCAAAGCCCATGTCCACTTTGGCCGATCTGATGAACGTGGAACAAAAAGAAGGAGAAACCATCTCTCAGTTCCTGGAACGCTTTACAACTGAAAGCTTGAAAGTGGGGAGTCAGCCTGACAGCATTATTGTCACAGCCTTCATGAACGGATTACGCGCCGGACCATTGTACACCGAGCTGGCCCGTAATACCCCAGCCACTACCCGAGCTCTCTATCATGTGGTTGGTAAGTTCGCTAAGGCAGACGAGCAAACCCGACGCAAGAGAGAGAAATCTATTGCTAAGAGACAGTCAGATAAAGGACAATCCGGGTCTAATACTCGCACCAGCGCCTTCAACCGGCTAAGCAGAGGGCGATTAGAAACCCGTCACGATCTACCTCAGCTCACACCTTTGAATCGGTCCCGAACCGAAATACATGCCATCCACAAGGCTGATCTGAGATCTTGCCCTCGCATGACTGCGCCGGCCGATAAACCAAATCGCACCAAGTGGTGCGATTATCACCATGACCACGGGCACGATACAGAAGAATGCCGAGAACTCAGCAAAGAAAATGAAGAGTATATAAAACAGGGATATTTTCGTCAGTATATTGCTCAACCAGATAATCGACAGCAGCACAGAGGTGGCAACCAGCAACAAAATCAGGCTGGCTATAATAATCGGGGCTCGCAACAAGGTCGGTCACAATGGCCGAATAATCGATCCGGGAACAACAACTACCCAAAGCACGATCAGGGAAATAGGTAAGGTACTCATCAGCAACAACCTCGCTTATTGCCAGCTCCCCCTCCTCAAGAAGAAGGGAACAATCCTCCAAATTGTGTTGTTAATAGCGTCATTCCTATGATTTATGGCACGCAGCCAGCAGGAGTGTCTCGCAAAGCTCTCATTGCAGAAGCCCGTAGGCCTCCTCCCGAGGAACCCCGTCACAAGCGTTTCCACAAAACTGAAACAGCTAGTTTCACCGAAGACGACCCCGTACCCGAGCGCACACCCCACACTGATGCTATCATCATTGATATGACTGTAGCAAATATTATCATCAAACGGGTGTACGTTGATAATGGTGCCGCCGTGAGTGTTATCTTCTCAGATTGTTTCCAAAAAAAGGGTATATCTTGTGATCTGCTCTGACCTGCACCGGGACCCCTACAGACATTTACACAGGGAGAAGTTCGAGCGGAAGGGATCATTAATCTCGCAGCCTCGGTAGGTACTCATCCTGCCATCAAAACTGTCTTTGTTGATTTTTATGTGGTGTCATCTACATCCCCTTATAATATGATCCTTGGGCGAGATTGGCTCACCCCTGCACAAGCTGTCTGTTCCACGTATCACTTGACGATGAAGTGTCCTTCACCCTACGGGGCAATTTCCATCCGTGGCGACCAGAAGATGGCTAAACAGTGTATGCTCATTGCACTCAAACAGCGGACTACACCTGCTGCCCGCCCTCAGTTTCAAATAGATACCCCGGGACTCACGTCGACCCCGATTCAACCACTTGGCGACGAGGTAGTTGAGGTACCCCTTAATTCAAACAAACCCGAGCAAACTGTTAAGGTCGGTGCAGTACATTTACCTCTACTTCACAGCGCCATTGTTCAGATACTGCGCGAATATTCCGAGGTCTTCGCCTGGTCACCCTTGGACATGCCCGGTGTCTCGCCAGACTTGATCACCCACAAATTGAATATTGATCCAACAGTCAAACCAGTACAGCAGAAGCGTAGGCAGTTTGCTGCGGACAGAAAAGCTGCTATCCGCGTAGAGGTTGAAGCGCTTGTGAAGGCGGATATCCTCTTCGAAGTTCATTATCCCACCTGGTTAGCGAATCCTGTTTTGGTTCAGAAGATTGATAATACGTGGAGAATGTGTGTGGACTTTACTGATCTAAACAAATACTGCCCAAAGGACTGCTATCCACTACCTCCGATTGACCAAAAGGTCGAGGCCATTACCGAACATCCCGCACTCTGCTTCTTGGACCTCTATAAAGGGTACCACCAAATTCACATGGATCGGAAGGATGCTATTAAAACAGCCTTTATAACGGATTCGGCATTTTTGCGTACAAGAAAATGCCCTTCGGGCTTAAGAACGCCGGGGCCACTTATCAACGGTTGATGGATCACGTTTTCCGGGACCAAATTGGCCAAAATATAGAGGTTTATGTCGATGACCTCGTCATCAAAAGTCGAACTTTCGATGCATGTGTTCGGGATATTGCTGAAACATTGGACATACTCAGATGTCACAATCTCCGATTAAATCCGGCTAAATGCACCTTTGGGGTCGGTTCCGGGAAATTTTTGGGATACATGGTTCCCCTCAGGGACTCCAAGCTAACCCTTCCAAAATTCGGGATATACTCAACCTCAAGACACCTGAAAAAGAAAAAGATGTTCAGCGCCTTACTGGGCGACTGGCTGCACTAAATAGGTTTTTATCTAAGGCAGCTGAGCGACAACTTCCTTTCTTTAAAATTCTGAGGCAAGCTAAAAGATTCAAATGGACTCCCTAATGTGAAGAGGCTTTGGCAGCCCTAAAACAGTACATCAGCCAACTCCCTATTGTCTCTGCCCCAATTGCTGGAGAACCCCTGTATATATATTTGTCCACCTCCGATTAAGCCATCAGTGCGGCCCTTGTCCGTGAAGAACAAGGGACTCAGAAGGTTGTATATTTTGCTAGCCGAGCCTTACAAGGAGCGGAAACACGATACTCCGTTATCGAGAAGACAGTACTAGCACTAGTTATGGCGGCCCGCCACCTCCGTCCCTATTTCCAGGGGCATGTTGTTAACGTCCTCCTAAACCACCAATCCGTCAGATCTTAAGTAAGCCTGATCATTCCGGCCGACTCGTTAAATGGGCAATTGAGCTGGGAGAGCATATTATTCAATTTCTTCCCCGCCGAGCCATTAAAGGCCAAGCCCTAGCTGATTTTCTTGCTGAGGCTCCCTTTGAGGGCTCTGAATCCAACCCACATCTTGAGGTCATTCCCCCTACTGATCTCGGCATCGAAGCCAAACGATGGCATATACATGTAGATGGTGCATCCGCTACCCGGGGAAGCGGTGCTGGGGTCATCGTCAATGGGCCCGACGAAGTAGAAGTCAAGTATGTTTTACGCTTCAAATTTAAAGTCACGAATAATGAAGCTGAATATGAGGCGGTTCTTGCTGGTCTTCGCCTTGCAAAGACTTTAGGAGCCTCACACATCCGAGTATATACTGACTCAGAGGTAGTCTCTAGCCAAATCAATAGCTCATATGCAGCAAAGGAGGAAACCATGAAAAGGTACTTAGCTTTAACCAAAAATCTCTTGCTCACATTTTCCTCTGCTGATATCCACAAGATCCCCCGAGAAGAGAACACAAAGGTTGATACTCTCAGCAAGATGGCCTCTGCGGTCCCTTCAAGCATACCTTCCGACATACTTGTAGAAGAGGCATCCCATCAGTCCATCTATGAACAGAATATCTCGGTGATCACTGATGCTAAACCCACTTGGATGACACCCATTGTCCGATACCTCCAGGACGGGACTCTACCCGATGACAAGACGCGAGCTCGCCAAATAATCTTGAAAGCACCAAAATACACACTCCACGATGGGGTCTTGTACAGACAATCCTACCTCCAGCCCACTCTTCGATGCCTTGACCCAGTCTAAGCTTACTACATCCTCAAGGAATTACACGAAGGCTCCTGCGCGAGCCATATTGGGTCCCGAACTCTCGCTAAGAAGGCACTATGGTGGGGGTATTATTGGCCTACTCTTTTTAACGATGCACATGACTTAGTGTCAAAATGTGAGAAGTGTCAGCGGCACTCACGGATAAAACACTTACCTCAAACAGAGCTGACAGGCATACAGAGCGCATGGCCTTTTATTCAATGGGGCATAGACATCGTGGGTCCTTTCCCTGTGGCTCTAGGAGGTTTCAAATTTTTGGTGGTCGCTGTGGATTACTTTACTAAGTGGGTTGAGGCCGAACCACTTACCACCATCACTGGAAGGAAAATTCTTAATTTCGTTTGGAAGAATATTGTTTGCCGATTTGGTATTCCTAGCACCATTGTTTCCGAAAATGGGAAACAGTTTGCAAACGAGCCTTTCCGCTCTTGGTGTGAGGAGTTACACATTAAACAAGCATTCACTTCGGTGGCTCACCCCCAGGCTAATGGTTAGGTAGAGGTGACGAATAGAACACTTGTTGACGGTATCAAAAAACGTTTGGGCGAATCTAAAGGGCTTTGGGCTGATACCCTACCTCAAGTATTATGGGCTTATCGTACTACGCCTCACTCTTCTACAGGCGAGACTCCTTTCAGCCTAACCTACGGCTCCGAGGCCGTCATCTCGGCAGAAATTGGAGTACCCAGCCCTAGGTTGTTGACTATCGACCCGGAGAAAAATGAGGAAGCCCTCCGTACTAACCTCGATGAAGTAGAATATCACAGGGAACGGGCCCTTATTCGACAAGCCAAATATAAACAGCAAACCGCAAAATACTACAATGCTCGAGTTCGAGGCACACAGTTTAAAGTCGGCGACCTCGTGCTCCGGCGCAATTCCGCCAGTAAAGCTAATCCCGAAGGCAAACTCCATGCGGCATGGGAAGGACCCCCTCGTGTGGTTGTCGTCCATTCCCTCGGGAGTTATCAGCTCGCACGCGTGGATGGCACCCCAGTGCCTCGTACTTGGCATGTGACTAACCTTCGAAAAAAAAATCTCTAAACACTGTTAGTTTTATTTCTGCTTCCTACCTCTTGAATATTAGTTTGCATTTTGACATTGTTCTGACCAATTTTACTTGATAAAATCTCCTGTTTCGTCTTTATATTTCTTGTTTACGATACCGCGGGGACGCCCCGGTGTCCTTATATTACATGTTTCCGAACATTTTTTTCGACCAGTCGGGTGTATAGAACACGTCTCCGGACTCAATTACTTGCCTTCCTCATCCGGTCAGGGTACATGATCAAGTCTTAGGGCTTGGTTTAAATCTTATCTCATTCGATCGAAGAATACAAGTTACTTACTTATCCTTCCGAGGCGTCATTAATTTATCTCCGGACTTAAGCCCGTTTCCCTTCCCTGTCCTTGCCGATATGGTCGGTTACTTTGTTTTCACAAAAAAATCTTTTTTTTCTAATTTATATCAAACACAAATAATATATATATACACTCTGTATGGTCACTACAAAAGTTATTTCCCCATAGTATACACTAAACATTGTAAAATATTGCATACAGTGAAATAAATATTTTTTTCAATACATTGTTTTGGTTAGCATTTGGCTACACTACGTCCCACTATCACTTTTTTTAGTCCTCTCCGAACCAGAATGCAAAACCCCGTCGCTTTGTTTCTGATCGACTACTTCTAGTCCTCTGGGAGGTCTCCTGCGTGTTCCGACGCCGTCCTACATTGTCTCAGTCGAGGACCCCGGTCCTAGGCGTAGCAACCGTCCCTTGCGGACCACGGTCTGTTCTTGGGTGCCCGGATCTTCTACTTGGGCCTGACATGTTGTCTCACTCCGTGTGGTCCCACTCTAACGGCGCCAAGGGGTCCATTTCCTCTGGGGCTTGTGTAACGCACGCCCCCGTTTAACACTGATGAGGGTCCTTTGTTTTTCGCAATACCGGGTTTGCTCTCCGTGTACTCCCCGGGGTGTTTGCCCACTCTACAGCATCCCATTCTTCTACAGGCATCTCATCAATTTCCTTCGCCAGGGCTACAACTGTTGCTCCACTGGGCTCCGGCTCATCCACACATGTCTCCCTAAGTTCTTTGGGGAGACCCGATCTCGCATCGGGCATCTTCTCTGCTTTTCCTGCAGCCGTGGTGTGGTCCCCGGACCCCGTCTCCCTCCGAGCAACAGTCCCTGTTTTCTTGCCCCGAGGTCTCTGCACGTCGCTGTTTTCTTGTTTCTCCTGCTCTGCAACATCTAGAGCATCATTGCGGGCCTCTATTTTCTTTTGCAGCTCCATGAGAAATCCTAACACCAATCGGTTTCTGATTACCTCGGGGTTATTGGCATCGCCTTGCTTGCTCCGTTGCTTGACGTCTTCCCGAATTTCTGCTCTCCGAGCACGAACCTCGTTGATTGATAGTCGCCCGCTGTCGACAAGCAAGTGTTCGCATTCTTGTTGGTTTATGAGGAGTTGTTCCAACTCCATATCTTTTAGCACGCACTCTGCTTTATACTGCCGCATCTGTTTCGCAGCTTTCGTCTAGGAGTTTTCTGCCTCCGCACATCTCTTTTCTACTGATGCTAACTTCTTCGATAACCGCGGGACCTCTTGCAACATCCAGATGTCTCTGTCTTTCTGTAACCAAGCTATCGAAAATCGGAGTTGCTTTATCACCTCATATAGGTTTTCAATGTTTCCCTGACAGAGGAGACACCTTGGTATTTAGTACGTACAGACACATGAACATTGTTACAAGTAAAAATGCGTTGCGACATATGACGGCTAAAAAACCAATTCATCATTGTTCATTTCTTCATAAGTACAAATTGCTTCATTACAAAACAAGATATTACAAAGGAATTTCCATCTTTTTACAGATCACCTATTCTACATGCTTGTCATGAGTCGGAGGGTCACTGACCTCTCCAGGGGTAGAGATGGTCCCTAGTACACCTGGGAGCTCTGCGGGGTTCCCGGTTGCCTCTATCGCCTTCTCGGAGCTTCCAGCTAAGTCAGTTGGCACCACGACTCCTTTGTGAGGGATGGGAGCTCTGTTCCTTAATTCCCGCACATGAAAGCCGTTGCGAAATCCCAATAAATCTTTGTCCTGGTCTTCGTTGCAGCGTCTTATCACCTCAGGAGTCAAGAGCACGTTCTTTTTAGCTAGGGCCTCGATCAACGGCCACTTTGGTGCTTGTGTCAATGCTTCGAAGTATGCCCCCATCTTCATTCCCCACTGCATCGTAGTTATACCCGAAGTCTTCGTCATATACATCGACCTCCGGGTATTTGTCGTATACGGCCTCCAACAGCTCACTCTTTGTGGCTGTGTCACCTGCAGCCACAAAGGTGCTCAGAAACTTCAGGAAAGTTTTTGTTTGCATCAACTTCTCGGTGAAGGCCTCTACATAGCTCCCTGGCCCTCGACCGCTCTGCTCAGTTCTTCCCGCGCCGCCGTGAGGTCACCCCGGATCACGGTAACCTCCATAGCTTGTTCTCGCAGTCTTGTTGCCTCTCTCTCAGCGAGCACAGCTCTGTCTCGGGCCTCTGACATTTTTTTGGGCCTCCGCGAACCTGGCACGTAGTTTGGTGACCTCGGTCTCCAGTTCGGCTATTCTATCTCTGGAAGATTCCTTCTCGAGTCTTCCCACCAGTCCGCGGATTGGCTCCAGCAGTTGTTCCAGCTCGGCCCCGGCCGCAGTTATTGCCATTCCTTGCTCCTGCATTATCTCACTGTCACGTTGAGCTTATGAGGCAAGTAACAGAGCACTATTCACACACATACCTCGTGAGAAGGGGTCACGTGCGCTTTTTTGGGAGGTGGCGGTGTTGGTGGCGACGTCATCCTCCTCTTAGAGCTCGGGGTCAGCCCCGAGAGAGGAACATTGTCCTCGTGATCATCTCCATGACCACTCCCCGCCATCGTTTTCTGTAACTCCGGGGTCTTGGATCTATCACCTCGCCCACCGGAGCTGGCTCCGGCTCCCCTCTTTGCGGAACTCTTGAACTTACCCACTGCACATGACACAAAATGCATTCAGAGATATTAAACTCACTCTTACACAACTTATACAAAAAAATAAAAGTCCTACCCTCTATTTCTGCCCCGGCTTTAGACCCCTCTACCTCAGCTACGCCTGGCGCCTCTTCTGAGTCAGTTTCAGCTGAGGTATCCTCCTCCTGGGAATCTGAGGTCCCAGCGGTCCATCTGGAATAATACGGGCTCAACCCAGCCTCGTCTAGGACTTCTTCTGAAAATTTGGACCCCAGGACACCGGCTCTTTTCAGTACATCCACACCTCTAGGGTCCCCCGTTGGTGCACTATCTACTACCTCCAACCTCTGCCACTTCGGCAAGACCCTCTCTTGCCTAACATATATAAATTTACCTCTCCATCCTTCAATTTTGCTCGGGTTTTTTACTTTGAATGTTTTAGCTGGCCTGGGGTTAAGGTAATACCAGCCTTTATTCCTCCCCATAGTCTTAAGCTGGAAAAAATGTCTAAATAAACTAACACTGGGCTTCAATCCCCCCTTACTACATTCAACTAAAAACCCTACCACCTGCCTCATGGCATTGGGTCCTAATTGTCCCAGGGCTATTCCGTAAAACTCCAACAAATTTACCAAAAAATCCCACAGGGGAAACCTCAATCCTACAGCCAGCTGATCTATGTATACGGATATAAATCCTTTAGGAGGGCAACACGCCTTATCCTTATATTCAGGAATAATATATTCCAGGTCAAAGGGCAAGAAGAAATTTGGAATCCATTTTCTGATTTGGGCCTCAGTTACGCTGGGCCTCACTCCTGCTACTTCGAACTCTTCCACTTCCTCCTCACAATGGGGGAAACTAACTGCCTCCATCCTAATTTCACCCAGATCGCCCTGGTATATCTTTCTAGTTTCACTATTATCTGGGAAAATCACCCGTATAGGGGCCGCTCTAAAAGGCTCCCCTTCTCTGCCCACCTCCTCAACTCTAGACGAAGATGAAGACGAGATAGACATACTTACTTGTTTTCTTTGATCAGTGCGGTGATAATCTTCAAAGTTGGCAAAATCGCTGATCTCCCTGATGAGAGATTCAGTTATCTGCAAGTGAAGAAGGTGAAGGGTTTTGATTTCCCTCCTTTTCTTATAATTTCAGCAACGATTCAGATTCAATGGTTTAAAATCAACGATTTTGATATTCACGTGCAATGCACGCGCCTCGAAACCCACAATATGAGCCGTTTCATATGCGCCTACTCGAATTTTGTGCACACCTGCCAGTCACGCGCCCCAATTTTCTTCAGCACTCGTGTCGGGAAAGTTTCTCAACTTCGGTTGAGGGACCTCGGGGGTTTCGCATTTTCTCAACTCCGGTTGAGGGACCCCCGGGGTTTCACATTTTCTCAACTCCGGTTGAGGGACCCCGGGGGTTTCGCATTTCCTCAACGCCGTTTGATGGACTCCGGGGATAACCACGGGGGTGTCTAGTTGTTCCAGCTCGTGATACTCGCGGGTCTTCTCTGTCACGTCACCTCCCGCCTACTTTTATTTACTCCACAAGCCGAAGCCTCCCGCTCCGGCTCTTTTGGGGGGAGGGGCATCTGGTAGGTGTGGCCCAGTAGTCAAAGGTTACAAGCCCAACAATCGGCCCAATTACAGATTTGGTAATTGGGGTGGCGGCAGCGACGCATGGGGGATTGAAGATTCCTCCCACGATCTTCTCTCAATCACGAAGGCAGATTTGGTGGCCAGAATTGTAGGAATATAGTTAGGGTTGTGATTTGTATGATATAAATAGTAGAATTAAGGATGTTTGAGGGGTTCGGACTCTGGTACTCTGAAATTATAGCCTGTAAAACTAACAAAAGAAGAAGAGAAAAGTGCCCGGAAAGGACATTATTCCCCTCGTGGACGTAGATCTCCGGATCGAACCACGTACATCTTACGTTCTGTTTTCTCTTTGCATTCTAATTGGTTATCTTTTGGCTTGTATTTTCTTGATAACGGATCGCGTTTTATCACTAAGAAACACTTTTAATGGTTCATACACCATTTAACGCATTCCTCTGACAAATTTATGCAAGGAAATTGAGATCTCATTTAATATAAACGACGATTATTCGCAACCCACAAAATTTCTCAACACAACCCATTAATTTGATAAATTAAAATGCTATTAGTAAAAGACTACAGAGTTCTTAATAAAAAATTAACATAATCAATTAAAAATACTATAAATATATATATTACTATATATATATATAAATACCAAAAGAAGAAATATAAAAATATTAATATTTTTTTCGGTGTCATCTTCAATCAGACCGTGTCTCTTTTTCCCGGAATTCCATATGCCCTAGCTTCTTCAAGGTTTTCCAATAGAGGACATAAATAACAACGAAAAATCACTCAATATTGATAACATAAGTTCCTTTTACTTGTATTCGTCAATTATGTTTATTATGTACTTTTTATGATGTTATTTTTTCGGTATATAAAACGAACTTATCGTGGTCTTCGTTCACACCAGATAGAGTCGAACAATTGGGAACACATAAGTGAAAGTCCCCTTAGGTCCTTCTTCGGCAAACTCCTTTATCAATTAGTGTTGCCAAGACAAGTTTCTGAGACAAGGTAAAAAAACAAACAATTTGTGTTTCTTCTAATGTTTTAATGTTTACTTTATATTATTTTAATTTAAAAATTAATTCAATAAGAAAGTGTATAATTTGGTGTTGGATGGGTTGTGATGGGTATGGCCCAGTAACCTCGGGTCGGGTCGACACTCCGATCCGAGCCAGCCCAGTAACCGGCCCAGAAGTATGCGTGGCCCCAAAAACTTAACCGGCCTAAAAGAGCGTGGCCCAACTGTGGCGTATCCCAAGATTCCAGGCCCACGATCTGCTCCCAACTTCCATGCAACGGAAAGTAGGCGCAATTATAGGGAGTTAGTTAGGGTTTGGAATTGAGGAGTATAAATAGGAGAATTGTTCTCAGGATTAGGGTTCGCATTTTGTATTCTGAAATTATTACGTGTAAACTCAAAGAGATAGTGAAAGAAACACCTCGGCAGGTGCTATTTTGAGCCCGTGGACGTAGATCTCCGGATCGAACCACGTACATCTTGTGTTTTTCCATATTCCTTGCATAGGTTTTCGTTGAGTTTCTTGGATACCGGATTGCGCATTATCAATTGGCGCTGTCTGTGGGAACTCGAACAACTGTTTGTGATATTGACATTGTATTTGGTAAACTATGGTGACTACTCGCTTAAATCAGTCTCGCCAAGGTGATCAGATCAACCAAGATCCACCCGTGGATCAAATTTTGCCGCCGAGGCAATCGCCGATGCGGGATACATCTCATCAGCAGGGCAACCAAGGCCCGGTTATGAATTCGGGCAACCAATTCTTACCTCTGCCCCCACAAGACATGCAAAACCCTAATCCCGCTGCCGCCCGGCCGCAGGTTAATATTCAGATAACTCCAGAATTACTCCAGGCTTTCCTGCAAGAGCATGCTCATGTTCTTCAAGACTGGGCGGCCAATCGCCTGAATCCTGATGGACCTGCCGGACACGCTACCAATCCCGCAGTGCATCCACATCGTCAGCACTCGCACGATCGACAAGACCCAGTGCACCGCGGGCGTCAGGATCGGCGACGGGAGCGACCCGGTTCTCCCGAGGACCATGGGAGTTCTAATGGGTCAAGACAGCGCAACGACGAACCTGCAGATGCCGATCGCCGCCGTCCACTTAACGCGGCTAAAAGAGTTCGTTATGCCAATCCTCATACTCTAGATCTTCAGGAGTATGAGCGAGTCCAACGCAATGTCGAACTAGACAGAATCCTGGGCCTTGATGCCAATGGGGACATTATCACACCGTTCTCTCAAGAAATCATGGCCACCTCCCTTCCCGAAGGGTTCAAAAGACCTGCCATACCACCTTACGACGGCACGGGTGATCCAGCCAATTTTCTTGGAGCTTTCAGGCACAACATGCTTAGCCACGATCATACTACCTCTCTTCACTACTGTAAGATTTTCCCCGAGTATCTTCAGGACGAGGCTCGGGTTTGGTTTGATTCTCTCCCTCGTAATAGCATATCCTCTTTTAGAGAACTTGCCGAACACTTTTAGGTGCGTTTCGAAGCACGTGCCAAGCCCATGGCCACTTTGGTCGATCTCATGAATATGGAACAACGGGACGGCGAAACCGTTACCCAATTCCTTGACCGCTTTACAGCGGAGAGTCTTAAGGTAGGAAGCTGTTCGGATGATGTTATCATCAATGCATTCATGAATGGTCTCCGTCCCGGACAAATCTACACCGAGTTGGTTCGTAATCCACCGGTCACTATCCGAGCACTGTTTAATACTGTGTGCAGATATGCCAAGGCCGAGGAGCAAACTCGTCGGAAGCGTGAGAAACACGCTAGTAAGCGGCAGTCCGATAGGGCACAGGTTGGGCCTAGCACACGACCTAGTGCCTTTTCTCGTCTGAATCAGGGGCGTTCAGAATCTCGAGGGGATATTCCACAATTCACCCCGCTGACAAAATCGCGAGCTGAAATTCTTTCTGTTCACAAGAATGATTTACGGCCCTGTCCGCGAATGACTGCCCCGCCTGAAAAGCGAAACCGCGGAAAGTGGTGTGCGTACCACCGAGATCATGGGCACGAGACGGAGGAGTGCCGGGAGCTCAGCAAGGAAATTGAGGATTTTTTAAGGAAAGGTCTCTTGCGACAATATATTGCGCGGACCGATGACAAGCTTCGGACAAATCAGAATGGGGGTTCGTCTTTCAACCGCGGAGGTTATCACGACCGGGGTTCGCAACAAACCCGGCCGCCGTGGCAGAATAATCGGCCGGGGTCTAACAATTATGCACGGCAAGACCCTGGCAATCGTCAACAACCTCGTTTTTTGCCACC
The DNA here is from genome assembly GCA_958295605.1 of Ajuga chamaepitys. NCBI lineage: Eukaryota > Viridiplantae > Streptophyta > Magnoliopsida > Lamiales > Lamiaceae > Ajuga > Ajuga chamaepitys. Next base: position 37,074,131 of record OY282495.1, read on the forward strand.
GCCCCCTCCTCCGGGAGGACCCGGAGACAATGCACCTACTCACGTCATAAACGTGATATATGGGGCCCTCCCCACTGGGGCTTCGCGAAATGCCTTGAAGGCAGAGGCTCGCCGTCCTCCTCCCGAGGAGCCACGTCATAAGCGCCTCCATCAATCCGAAACTGTTAGTTTCACAGATAGAGACCCGGTTCCAGAGATTACACCCCATACTGACGCCATCGTCATCGACATGGCTGTAGCCAATGTTACAATAAAGCGAGTCTTCGTAGACAATAGAGCCGCAGTGAGTGTTGTATTCGCCGACTGTTTCCAAAGAATGGGGATTCCTCGGGATCAACTTCGGCAGGCCCCCGGGCCATTGCAGACTTTCACCCAGGGTGAAGTCCAGCCAGAAGGCATCATCACTCTCCGGCGTCTCTGGGAACTTATCCGGCGATAAAAACCATTTTTGTGGATTTTTACGTGGTTAATTCCCCGTCCCCGTATAATATGATTTTAGGTCGGGATTGGCTTACTCCCGCCAAAGCCATATGCTCCACATACCACCTCGCGCTAAAATTCCCCACGTCCCACGGTGAAGTGGCTATCCGCGGCAGTCAGCGGGTCTCTAAAGAGTGCATGTACGTCGCACTCAAAAAGTCAACCAAGGCTCCTCCCAAACAGCAACTTCAGGTGGCGTCATTAGCTTGTGAACCTCATTTATGTACATCATTAGGGGACACCACTGTCCAGGTGCCGCTCGATTCATCCAAGCCTGAACAAACAGTAACTGTCGGGGCCGTGGATGTACCGTGGTTGCATCATGCCATCATCCAGACCTTGCGAGAGTATTCCGATGTCTTTGCATGGTCCCCTTTGGATATGCCCGGGGTCTCTCCTGATGTAATAACCCACAAACTGAACATCGATCCCAGCGTTAAGCCTATACAGCAAAAGCAAAGGAAATTCGCTCCAGAGCGAAATGCGGCCATTCGAATCGAGGTACAGCAACTTTTAGATGCAGATTTCTTGTTCGAAGTTTATTACCCTTCTTGGTTGTCCAATCCAGTGATGGTATTAAAGTCCAGCGGGGCATGGCGGATGTGTGTCGATTTTTCCGATCTCAATAAGCATTGTCCGAAGGACTGTTATCCTCTGCCTTCCATCGACCAAAAAGCCGAAGCCATTACCGGGCATGTGGCGCTTTGTTTCTTAGACTTGTATAAGGGATACCATCAGATCTTCATGGATCGTCAGGATGCCCTCAAAACGGCATTTATCACTGATTTTGGGTGTTTTGCTTTTAAGAAAATGCCCTTCGGGCTCAAGAACGCGGGAGCCACATATCAACGTCTCATGGACCGCGTGTTTCGCGATCAAATAGGCCGCAATGTTGAGGTTTACGTTGATGATCTAGTCATAAAAAGCGCCTCACATTCTTCATGTGTACAAGACATTGTTGAAACGTTGCGTACTCTGCGGCGTTACAATTTGCGACTTAATCCGGCAAAATGTACCTTCGGCGTTGGTTCTGGAAAGTTCCTCGGGTATATGATTTCGCAACATGGCCTTCAGGCCAATCCGGCCAAGCTTCGGGATGTGTTAGATCTGCAACCACCGAAGACGTTCAGAGACGTGCAACGCCTCACGGGTGGTTTGGCGGCCTTAAACCGTTTTTTGTCTAAAGCAGCAGAGCGACAACTCCCATTCTTCAAAATTTTGAGACAGGCGAAGTCATTTGAGTGGACTCCGCAGTGCACCGAGGCTTTCGAAGCCTTAAAGCGTCATATACAGCAACTGCCCACTCTATCAGTTCCTCTCTCTGGAGAGCCGCTCTATATATATTTGGCTTCCGCTGAGGAAGCCATTAGCGCCGCTCTTGTGCGAGAAGTCAATGGTGTTCAACATCCGGTGTATTTTGCAAGCCGAGTACTCCACGGGGCAGAGACACGGTACTCCATGTTGGAAAAAACAGTACTCGCACTCATCATGGCAGCTTGGCGTTTGCGGCCATACTTCCAAGGGCGCGAAATACGGGTTCTGACTAATCATCCCGTCCGTCAGATTCTTGTCAAGCCCGAGGTGTCAGGGCGCCTCGCCAAGTGGGCTGTCGAATTAGGAGAGTATGATATTCAATTTCTTCCCCGCCGAGCTATCAAGGGTCAAGCACTTGCAGACTTTTTGGCTGAAACCCCAGGGGATAATCATGAATCTTCTGCAGACAATGGTACTCATCACCCTGCTGCCCTTGAACCCACACCTCGTAAGTGGCAATTATATGTGGATGGTGCATCCACAACTCGGGGAAGTGGTGCCGGGGTGCTTCTCATTGACCCCGAGGGAGTTGAAGTTAAGAATGTTGTTCGATTTAAGTTTAAGGTGACCAATAATGAGGCAGAATACGAGGCAGTTCTCGCTGGGCTCCGGCTCGCTCAATCCTTAGCTATCCGCCATCTTGAGCTCTTCACGGACTCCGAGGTTGTGTCCAAGCAAATCCAGGGTATTTATGTCGCTAAGGATGAAACGATGATCAGGTACCGCGCTTTAACACTCAAACTTATGTCAACTTTTGATACGGTTGTTATCCAGAAAATACCACGCACTTAGAATGTCAAAGCAGACGCGCTCGGTAAATTAGCCTCCGCGGTTCGCACTAATGTATCTCCGGATATTATGGTCGAAGATATATTTCATCCGGCGATTCATGAGGCAACGGTCTCGGTATTGATAGATAGTGATCCGAATTGGATGACTCCTATTGTTCAGTATCTCCGGGATGGAACTTTGCCTAATGACAGGCTGCGAGCTCGGCAGATAGTCCTTAAGGCACCCAAGTACTCATTCCATGATGGGATTTTGTATCGGCGGTCGTACTTACAACCGAATCTCCGGTGCCTTGCTCCTGCCCAGGCCGATCAGGTTCTTCGGGAGGTGCACGAAGGGGCCTACGCCAGTCACATCGGCTCACGGACGTTGGCCAAGAAAATTCTTCGATGGGGGTATTACTGGCCAACCTTATTTAACGATGCCCACGATTTGGTGACCAAGTGCAGCAAGTGTCAACTGCACTCTCGTGTGAAGAATCTGCCATAAACCGAGCTCACTGGAATTCAGAGTGCGTGGCCATTTATCCAATGGGGAATCGATATTGTCGGCCCGTTCCCAGTCGCTCCGGGGGGATTGAAATTTCTGGTTGTCGCCGTAGATTACTTCACTAAGTGGGTAGAAGTCGAACCTCTTACTGCCATCACTAATCAAAACATATTGAAGTTCGTCTGGCGAAATATTATATGTCGCTTTGGCATACCGAGCACTATTATTTCGGATAACGGCAAACAGTTTGCCAATGATCCCTTTCGAACATGGTGCGAGGAGCTCCATATTAAACAAAGTTTCACCTCGGTAGCTCACCCTCAAGCCAATGGTCATGTGGAAGTCACTAACCGTACTCTCCTTGTGGGTATGAAGAAACGTTTGGATCGTGCTAAAGGTCTTTGGGCCGAAATTCTTCCGCATGTCCTATGGTCTTATCGCACAACGCCACATACCGCTACCGGGGAGACCCCCTACAGTCTGACCTATGGCTCCGAAGCTGTGATCCCGGCGGAAATCAGCATACCGAGCCCCCGACTCGTAACTTTGACTCCCGAGGATAATGACGAAGCTCTTCGTACAAATTTGGATGAGCTCGAATATCGTCGTGATCAATCGTTCATCCAGCAGGCCAAGTGTAAACAACGTGCAACTCAGTATCATCACCTCCGGGTTCGGGGCACTCAGTTCAATGTCGGGGACCTAGTACTCCGACTCAATTCAGCCAGCAAAGCCGCCCCCGAGGGGAAATTACACGCTTCTTGGGAGGGTCCCTATCGCATCGTTGCTGTATACGATTCCGGATCCTACCAGTTAGAGCATCTCGATGGAACCCCAATTCCCCGAAGCTGGCATGTTACCAACTTAAGACGCTTCTATCTGTGAACACCAAATGACAAGTATCATCCTCATCTTTATGCTCATTGTACACTTCTTTTACGTTGTTATCTCTCTTTGTATCCTTTAATTTGCTCCGGCACTCATCATTGAATAAATATTCTTTGTTTATGCATCTTGCTGTGTTTTCTTCTACGTTACGGGGACGCCCTAACGCAGTCGTGTTATTATTATTCGTCTCCGGACAATTAAATCTCTCTCTCGGTCCGTCCGAGGAGATTCACGTTTCGTCCCCGGACTCATATCACTCTCTCGCCTGTTTAACCGGAGAGGTGTTTACTCCCGCCCGATCCGTCCGGGGAGATTTAAATTGGCGTTGTCCATATCGTGTTCCCGAACACCCATTAAAATAATTATTACTTCTGGTTAACAACTCGTTGTTTTCCTTAACACAACTATGCACACCAAAACGGTTTATTACATGTTTTCGATTAAATGCCAAAAGGTTTTTTACATAAGCCTTCAAAAAAAAAAAAAACAAACAAACAAACAAACAAAAAAGAAGAGATTTCTCTTTACAATTATCTACGGCCTCCGAGCCAGTATTCGGCGCTCCGGCGTTGAGATCTAGTCCCGGACCTACTCCGTGTCCGACGGGATCTTGTCACTCCTCGGCCTTGAGCTCCGGCTCCTTCCCCTCCTCGGGCCTCCCGACGTCGCGGACTCGTCCTTGGCGCTTGTCTGGGGGTTTCGTCCCTTGTGCGAGCCCGACTACTTGGCTGCGGGGTGGACCTCGGAGTTTGGGCCCATTGCACAGGATCCCATTCCTCGGGAGCCATTACCTCGATTTCTTTGGCCAGCTCTTCGACTACCTCTTCGGCGACAACAGCGGGCTCTTCTTCAACCGTAGTCACTGGAACTGGCTCTCGAATAATAATGCCTTTGCTCTTTCCCGCTGGCTTCTTTTTACCCTTCCGGGGGGTTTTTGAAGTACCTTGGCTCCGGCTGGAACTCGCAATGTATTCCTCGGCAGAGGGCCGCCACCTGCCACGGCCCTTCAATCCTTCATACATGTTGAGGAGTAACTCCAACACCTCTCGCTTTCTTACAAGCTCCGAGGACTCGGCTGGGCTCTTCGCCATAAGTGCTGAAATTTCATTCTGAATCTCTACGACCCGCGCCTCAACTTCCTCAAATGTCAGTAAGCCGAACTCAGTCAGTATCCGGTCATACTCCCTTTGATGGATGAGGACTCGGTCCAGTTCAGCAACTTTCGCCAGATACTTCAACTCCTGGTCCCAGGCTTTCTCCTCGGCCTCCTTCGCCCTTCTCTCCGCAGCGGCCGCCCGCTTTTCTAGCTTCGGCACTACTTGCATTTGCAAGTTATTCTTCTCTCCGCGGAACCACTCTAATGATTGCATGAGCTTCTTTATCGTGTCATGCAATTCCGCGGTATCCTGAACAAGCAACGGAATCAACAAGAGAAATCAACCTCAAACAAACAATGAACGGCAACTCAGTTCGTCAACAAAATTTATTTTTAACACAATCAGAATACATTATCCATGGTCCGGTACAAGGGATTTACATTTACTCCTATTATCTACTACATCAAATTTGAGGGGAACGACTGACCTCCTCCTCGGTCCCCTCGGCCTCTTCGGGCACCTCCTCCTGTCGATCCTCAGCCGTTCCTGCCTCTTCCTCTACGGCAACAGCAGCAGCTTCTATACGGGGGGGTGGCTCTTTGTTTCGGGGTCCAGAGGTGAACTCACCGCGGCGGAATGCCATGAATTCCTGGTCTTGGTCCACCTCACAGCTTGCAACCTCCTCAGCCCTTAATATCACTTTCTTCTCTGCCAGAGCTTTTACAAGGGGCCACTCCGGGAGGTGCGTTAGAGCTTTATAGTAGGCCTCCTCCACCCCGGCCACAGCATTATAGTCATACCCAAACTCTGGACGGTATACGTCCACATTCGGGTAGACTTCTTTGTTTTGCTCCAGTAACAACGATCGCGTGGCCGTGTCCCCGATAGCAACGAAGTCAGTCTGAAAGTCCAGGAATGTGGTTGTCTGGAGTAATTTCTCGGCAAATGCTTTCAGCATTGCCTCCTGACCTTCGACAATCGCCGCTTCCTGGGCCTTCATCTCTGCCCGCAGCTGAGCCGTTTCTCCACGAAGGGCTCCGGCCTCCGCCTCAACCTCGCGCAGACGCGCTACTTCAGTCTCTACCAAAACTGCCCTCTTTCGCGTTTCGGTCAGATCCTGAGTTAGCCTGTCATTGCGCGCGCGCAGATCCCTTACCACCGCGGCCAGCTCTTCTTTGGCCTCTTTCTCATTCTTTCGGCCAAGCTCCATGATTCCCCGAGCCAAACGCAGAAGTTCCTCGGCGTCCGCGCCCTCCAACCCCAGCAGACCGGGGGCCACTTGCTCCTTCAGAATATCACACAAGACAGAATACAGAAATCAGTACTGGTAGAGCACACTTCATTTTCGTAAATAATAGCTAACAAGGCATTTCAGATTTACCTCAACGTTTTCCCCGGTCCGGAGTCTTTTGGATGGTGCCGGAGGTGTCCCGGACGGTTCTGACCTCCTCTTCGCTCCGAGGGTTGACCCCGCTGCCACAACTCGTTCCTCCGGCCCCACAGAAGGTCGTGGAGTGGGTGACATCTTCCCCCGGGGAGACACCTCAGCAGTTTTGCCCTTCTTCTTGGCTGCTGCAGCCACTGTGGGATTTCCTGCTGGTTCCTTCCCGAAGCGTCCCACTGCATACAGAAATTCGGGTTAGTCCTGCACAAGACAATAATTTATAAACAGGTATGAGAACTCCTACCCTCCTCGGCAACCCCGGCTCCTGACTCTTGACCCTGGGTGGACTTCCCCGCCGCATCGCCCGAATAATATGGGCTTAGTCCAGCCTCCTCCAGCTCTTCCTCCGAACACAGGGTCTTGTAGGTCCCCACAGCCCGGAATATCTCCACAACCTCAGCGTCTGGGTCCCCCACCGGGGCAGTATCTAGCACCTCCTCCCGACTCCACCTCGGGAGAGCCACCCCGGTCTTCACATTGATGAACTTCTCCTTCCACCCCTCAACCTTACTGTGGTTTTGTACCTTGAAGCCACCTCGTGCTCGGGGACTGAAGGAGTACCACCCCTTGGACTTCCCGAAGGCTTTTAGTTGATAAAAATACCTAAATAGCTCTACGGTTGGTTCCACTCCGGAGTTCTTGCACACTACGGTGAATCCGACTACTTGCCTAATCGCGTTCGGCGCTAATTGGCTCAAGGCGATGTTATAATATCTCAGTAGCCGGATAACTATGTCCCAAAGGGGGAATCTCAAACCTATTTTTAACGGATCTATATATACACCAATGAAACCCTGCGGGGGGCAACAGGCCCTATCACCGGAATGCGGCACTATATACTCTAAATTAAATGGGAAATAGAAGGAGGGGATTAAGGCCTCTATCTGCACTCGCGTCATCCGCGATGCTATAGTGGACACTTCAAAGTCCTCCTCCGCACATTCATAAAAACCGACCATCCTAATGTTGGTTTCCATGCCGTCGGCCCTTTCTACTGTCCTAATCTCGCTCCTCTCCGGAATAACATATCGAATGGGTGGCACATCTAACGGGGCGCTCTGAGTCCCTACTTCTCGAACAGAAGAAGAAGATGAAGAAGAAGGCATACTTACTTGGTTTGAGTTTGAGAAGTTTTGATTTGAGATGAATCACAGGCGCACAGAATTCTCCTTTTTTCCCGCTTTCTAAAACTGGCAAATCGCAATGAAGAAGATGAAGTATACTGTGCCATTATTCCAAATATATACTCAAAGAACCAACGGCCCTGATACAGCCTATTCAAATTCAGCGATTGAGATTTGGACGTGCTAATCACGCGCCTTACGGTTCCCAAGGCGCGTGGGGAACAAGATCATTGGAAATTGCAGAGCGTGTCACTTCACATCCCTCTCTCTCATGATGGCGCCGCCAATCACATCAACCCCATCCTTGCCCAGGAAGATTTGGAAAGCGCCCCGGTGCCTCCTTCACCTCGGCCAGACTGCTGTTTTCTTTCGCCACACTTTGTTGCCTTCGAAGTGCTCGGGCCCTCGCTATCACCTCGGGGATGTTCAGCCTAATTTGAATTGGCCCCCGCGGACTACACCACGGATCAACTCCGGCTCCGAAAATTCTCGGCTTCCCAAAAATACTTCGGCTTACCAGTGACCGCGGCTCCTCTGGTTGGCAACTTCAACCCGGTCATAACCGAAGCTCCTTCCTCGCTCCGGCTGGGGGGGCATCTGATGGGTATGGCCCAATAACCTCGGGTCGGGTCGACACTCCGATCCGAGCCAGCCCAGTAACCGGCCCAGAAGTATGCGTGGCCCCAAAAACTTAACCGGCCTAAAAGAGCGTGGCCCAACTGTGGCGTATCCCAAGATTCCAGGCCCACGATCTGCTCCCAACTTTCATGCAACGGAAAGTAGGCGCAATTATAGGGAGTTAGTTAGGGTTTGGAATTGAGGAGTATAAATAGGAGAATTGTTCTCAGGATTAGGGTTCGCATTTTGTATTCTGAAATTATTACGTGTAAACTCAAAGAGATAGTGAAAGAAACACCTCGGCAGGTGCTATTTTGAGCCCGTGGACGTAGATCTCCGGATCGAACCACGTACATCTTGTGTTTTTCCATATTTTTTGCATAGGTTTTCGTTGAGTTTCTTGGATACCGGATTGCGCATTATCAGGTTGTATTGAGAATTTTATATTGGATTTTAAATAAAAGTGGACTACATTAAAAAGGGGGATGCGTTGAGAATTTTTTGTGGATTGCGAATAGTCGTCGTCTTTAATATATTTATTAAATAGATCTATTAGATAAATTTATATTTAATATAAAGATTAACTTCAAATATTTAAATATCTAACACAATAAACCAGACAATCTGGGCCTAGTTCCGTGATCAAAGACGAAGAACTCTACAAAAGATGCACCTAAAAAAATTGGTACAAAAAAACCCTTCCGATGGTAAATTCCAATACTATATAGGATAGGTAATAGGAATATAAGATGTAATTAGAATATAAGATGCTTCAATATAAATATTAGAATTAGGCTACAAATAATTAAGATATGTAATTAGAAATAATTAGGATTAAAATTGGGATTTGAATACTACTTCCGTCCCGCTTTGACTTTCTATTTTCCTTTTCGGTTTGTCCCAACTTAACTTATCTGCCCATAAATGGCAAATTTCTCTCACAAACTTCACCCTCAAAATCTACACTCTCAATCTCTACCTTTAAAAAAGTCAAAGATTCCACAAAATTTGTTTCTTCTTAACATCCGTACTCGGTCAAAGTAGGAAAGTTAAGCCGGGACGGAGGGAGTATACAATTTCGATACGTATGGGAGATCATAATAGTTAGGGAATGTTTGTATGAATAGAATTTGAATATAATTATGATTCATATAGCACGAAATTACAATATTGTCTTTAGAATATTTAAACTTAAAAAGGATAAAATAGGTTTAAAAGGGGTAAAATAGATCAAACGAAATTTGGATGGAACTTAAGATACTTTTCTATTAATGTATAGATTAATTAAAATTACATAATTTAAAACATATTTACATCTTCCAAAACGACAATATTCATAAGTACTTAATTATTTTATCCAAAACAATAAACTAATAACTATCTTGAGTAACCAAAATATAATTATGTCCAAAGATTTTGTACTTAAATAAGTATTTTAAATTTTGTATCATACTTCTGACAAAGTAGGTAAATACTCCACCAAACTTTAATTCCAACTTCATCATATCTATTTTATTTTATATTTTTTAATTAATTCTTCATTTTACGAATTATATAATTACACATTGGAGCGAACGTACCATAATTTGTTATTTACATGCCAAAATTATTTTAGATTATATAATGTCAAATACTTACTTATTTGCTATTTTATTTACTATGTCTTGTTCCAAATAATTGTATCATCGTAGAAGTATTTCCTTCATACAATGTGTCTGTTTATACACATATACCAAAATTATTTTTAAATTATATGTTACTCCCTCCGTCCCGGCTTAAGTTTCCTACTTTGACCGGGCACAGAGGTTAAGAAAAAACAGATTTTGTGAAATCTTTGACTTTTTTAAAGGTGGAGATGGATGGTGGAGATTTTGAGGGTGAAAATTGTGAGAGAAATTTGTCATTTATGGGCTGAAAAGTTAAGTTGGGACAAACAAAAAAGGAAAGTAGGAAAGTTAAAGTGGGACGAAGGTAGTAGTATTTTAATCTTTAATTTCGTCAAATATCCTAGCCTTGAAATTTCAAATAACTTGGTAAAATAATTTATAGATGAATCTCGTGTATTACACGGATATTATACTAGTAATAAAATTAACAATATTATTATACAGGTAAACGGGAATTTGATAAAAAAAAATGTCCAAAAGAAAAAACATGTAAGAGCGTCAGAGGAGGGTGCAGGTGGGGGGCAGAGAGAGATGGTCGTGTACTGGTGTTGTGTCAGACTTTTCTAAGACAAATTTGCCGCTTTGAATTTTTTAATTTAATTAGTGAATCAGTGATGGACATTGAAGAGCTTTTAATAAAATGACTAGAATTATAGTTGTATTAATAGTCTAGTTGTACAGTAAAAGGAACCTATAAAGTGATAACATTTTTTCTCCTGACTGCACGCACTTATGCTTTCCCTTATTCACTCAAGCTCAACAACATTTGCCTGAATCATGGATTATAGCCATTTATGTACATTTTACGTAATCGTTTTGATATAAAAATACAAGTTAACATTATGATTCTGTTACCCAATTCCAAACAAATAAGCCTTTGCCCGAGTAATACAAAGCTACATGCTTTTAAGGAAATAGTCCATTAAATCATTGTAGATATCAAATATCTACGACATAGACAAAAACAGGAGAAATTATATAATTCCGCTTGCTTCTCAATAAAGAATTGTCATAAATATTGATTGCAATAAAACAGTCACAAATTAATTGTCTTGAAATGTGCTTTGCGGAAAGAATGTGTCGCAAAGAGATGGATTTTACATAAAAATTTTGAATTATAAGTGAAAAATATGGTCTACACCTGTACTCTTTCCCGCTTTTGATGAGTATACTCAGCAGTAACGTAACCACGAGCAAAAAGAATCGGTTTAGGTTACTCTGGAGATGCGCTTGTCTTTTTACCTCTTTCTCCAGCAACTAAATTGATTAGAATTTCAGCCACAGGGTGTTTGTATCTGGAAATGAGAACAAAAATCAATCTTCACACAAGAATAACCAGTTAAGTATGCTTCTTGGCCCGACCATTTGAAGGAGCACCGTCTTCTCTCTTGGCACCAGGTGCCTCGGGCTTTTTTGCCCAGGCTGGAGCCCTGTCGGGCTCATAACGATAATCATAGAACAGTTCTTCTCCAGCCCCAATCCGTTCTTTGGCAAAAATGCCCACCCGGTGGTCTCCAGCCACCATGATGACCTGTCAGGTTAACCAAGTAAATACAACCAGAGAAAATAAACTAAAGATGATACACCACCTTCCCACGTAGATGTAAACCATGCCTTATTTGTGGGAATGTGTATAGATTGCACTGTGACTAAAAGTGATGTGGGCATAAAGCATTTGAGGGATCATTTATTACCTTGGCATAGCAATTTGGATCAGGAGAATGATTTGCAAACTTCAGCTTGTCGCCCTTCCGGTAAGCATCGAGCACAAACTGATCATGAACAAAGGACCCGTCACCTAAGCGTCTCTCTCTCATGGGGTGAGGGGGGGGGAGGATCTTTAACAGCGTAAGCATATCATACCTGATCATTTAGATTAAAAAGAAAAGAAGAATTTTCACGATCATAGATCTTCCCACGCTTGTCAGCTTCACGGTGTGAAATTAGTTCACCTGTGTACTCTCCGAGGTATTCGTGCTTGCCAACACTATTCTGTAGATTTAAGTATGGGTGAGTTTTGAAACAGCAAAAGACGAAATTCCGGAAGCCAAAAAGTGTATACAGAAATTACCTTCAAGAATGCTCCCCAGCCAGAAACATCAGATCTTCCCAGCAAAACCTGGAACTCAAGTCAACAAGTATTTTTTATTAGGATGACTAGTGTCACTAAACACATAATTTGATGGAACAAGAAAAGGGATTAAATGAAAACTTAGTATTCATCATTTCTCTCAAGCAACTGGCTAAAACAGATATCTCCTATGTGCCACTCCAGGCATCAACTTAATTGGACTCCGTCGAACTGGATGAAGTTCTTAAAGCATGAAATTTGAGTGGTCTGTATGAGCGTGAGTGAGAGAGAGAGAGAGTAATGCATTGTCCAAACAATATATTTTCATGTGTGCTCAATTTATTAAAAGCTTTGCAGTGCACAATACTGGAAATCATACCAAGCTTTCATTCCCAAAATAAACCACCATACATGAAGCACCCTCTAACAAACTAATTTATATTATAGAGAAATAAAGGCCTGTTAGTGAGCATAAGATAAGCCCTTATGTGAGAAACAAGAGAATCACCATCACCATGAACAAAAAGTACAATCTCACTGACCCATATCAAAATATTAAACCTTCAAAATCGAAGAGGCTGAAAGCATATTTCAGTTGTTCCAGGTAAAATTGCAATTTCAGCATAGTGGTCAAACAATATGCATACCATGTCAAACCTTGTAAGTCCACAAACGAATAATGCAAAAGGCACAAAGATCAGCAAGTACTCAAAAGGATAAAACAGGATCAACTTAAAATTTCACAAATACAAAATGAAAGTTAAAGTTGATAGTGACATCAGTACCTTCTGTTGTTGTTTTAAAAGAAGCTTCATATTCCTGCATTCGTAATTGTCACCTCTTTGAGAAGGCACCCCAAGGCTGCCATCACCACAACTGCCAAAATAAATGGAATGGCATAACTACATTGCAAAATGAAACCCAGCCTTAACCAAACATTCTTGAATATTACTCTCCACCAGATAGTGCAATATAACAGTGAATGGAAAGATAGATCCATTTAAATTGGCATAAAACCATGTAAGTGTTATAATATTATTGCAGCTTACAAAATAAAAATTAGTTACTGGTGAGCGAGTTTAAAATTACCATAGAATATGTACTCAGTTGATAGCAGAAGAATCAGCAGTTTCATAAATTAAACAAGTTTCATTCACTTCCAATTTCAGCAGAGTACTATGCAAAGTTTGTACAAGATAGCAGGTGATCCCAGTTCTTCCGAAACATCACAGATCATCTTCAGATTTTTGACACCACCATATACTACTAATTGCCTGGTGATAAATCTTCCAGATTACAAGAGACTCAAATATTTGTATAGCAGAGACAATATATGCGTTTAACAGCAACTACCACTTAAAAGAAGCAAGTCAAAGACAAATGATCTTCCTGAAATAGAACATGCATGTGAGCTAATACAATATAGATGTGCATGGTTTTAGAAATAGAAATTGCTTCTAAAGACACATTTCTGCAGTAAAATATAAGGCCCCTCTGTGGATATGTGTGTAGAAACTAGAAAGGGGGTTGGGTCAACGGAAACTCTCAAGTGGAGGAGGCACTTAGGAGGTTGTTGGGATTGAGAGTATTACACTTACATATATCACCAAGTAATGTAAGAAAATTAAATTAAAACAGAATGGAGGCGGAGCGCCATGGAGCGAATAAAATCTTTTTAAAGCCTCATATAACCTAACAGTATCATTCCGTCAAGGGTAGGTCCACATTCTCACTTTCTTTTCTAAGTTAATTTGTTATCTTTTTTGTGTAGGGTTCAGTTAAATATCAGCTTCCTTCTCTGTTAACTTAGAATAACAAATTCTCTCTTTATCTCTGCAACTGTTTCCATAACTCACAAAATCCTCAAAGTCCAATGGCTCTCTTGAACAAAAAAATCAAATACTTATGGGACTGGCAACCAAGGGTACAGGCATTTCTCTATGTATCCACAACTTCTTGAATGTGAAGTTATAAACAATTAATCTTGAGTAGTGATATGTCCATAAACCAACCGTTATTTAAACTTCTATGCTCTTATCTCTTACTATAAAACTTTAAGCTCCTAACCATCAAGGAAAGCTAGTCCACATGAAAGAAATAAACAAGTCACTTCTAGGTCATCCCGTGTTAAGATGACAAAATAAAGATTACTGCATCACATCATGCTCACTAACTTCTTCAAAAGCAGTCCCATTAGAGGAGTTCATAACTAGTAAGAAATTTGAGATATCTGGATGACATTATTATCGTCTGAATAAATAAAATTCTGTCCCCTGGAAGTGAACAGTTTCTTCAAAGCTGTTCAAATGATGGTTGTGCGTAATTGTGTCTCTAGAAGAATACAGAATCAAAGCAGTCTTCACTAATATGCAAACGCTACCAAGAATTAGCAATAATTGTAAATTGTGCTCAAAGTTTAAGTAACTTGGATGTTGACAGGGAATCTGTTGTGAATGAATTAATCATCAAGGTTGTTAAACAACTAAACAAGAAGGCTGGCTTCCCTATATGAAAACTTAAGTAGTTTGCACTTTCTATTGTTATTTCAGATTTCCCTTTAAAGTAACTTCTAAACCTCATTCCAGAAAGATCATGCAATTCAAGATGTCTCACCTTATCCAGCAATTTCGACATACATCTGGATCACACTCTCTATCAGCAGCAAAACATGGGCACTGACGGCTACGACACTGGCTCTTTGCACAATGACAGCCTCTGAACCGATTCTTGCAACTCTTTGGACATCTGACATTGAGAATTTTATATGATGTAACTCAAATAGACTAAAGGATATTCGACTACTTGGGGACATCACAAACTATTAATTTGAATGTAAAGAGAGCAAAAGAAAACTGAAGACGCAAAAACAAAGACGGAAGTGTATAGGTAATTACATATTTTAACGAAAAATGTCCAATGTAAGTGACAGCAGTAAGTTAAATAACAGGAATTGTAATCAGCTCACCCGCAGTATTTTTCACAACAGGTACCATTAACAAGGCAAGCGCATGTTTTTCCACATGCAGTTTGGCATCCACATGGATTGTACTGACGACAAGGCTGGTCCTTCCTTTCAGAAATTCGCTTCCTAAATGATTGATATCCAGCAGATTTCCATGTGTACTTTAGGCGGCGGACTCGTCCTTTTCTTCGTAAAAATCTCGATCTTCTCCGTGCACCACCACCCTATTCGTACCAAACGAACATGTAAATTCTTTTTCAAAGGTCATATCCCGAAAGCCATGAATGAACAAAAAAAGGCTTACCACAGTTTCATTACCGTCAACTTTTAGACAGCCATCAATGGCTATCCCATTAGCATCTCTAGATATCTTTTTATCAGAGTGATGCATATATTTGAAGATCTCTGAACAACTCTTCAAGCCACTCATAAGGTTCCTAGCAATCAAACAGCTGCATGACACATCCATCCTCAGAGCATGTCATTGATATATAATATAATAAAGCAAGTCTAAGAGATCGATGCAGACATTAAATGTACAAGCAAGCCAACATGCAAGCAAATTTGGCTGACCTAAAACAAATATTCAGCATAAAGTTGCAATTATGCAGTTATCCTGTTCACAATTATGGAAACATAGCATGCTAGTTTGTTCATTAGACATGAAAAAAGAAACATGTAACTGGTAAATTCATAAAAACGTTAATTCAGACATAAAAGACCGGCAATAGCCATCAAAGAAAAGCAAAAGATGGAAGTTGACCTGTCGTGGCCGAAAATCTGAATACCCTTTTCATATAGTGCCTTTTCAAATGGTTTCCAAGATCTGTTGTCCACTATATCTTGTTTATACAAACTATCCTCGACAATCTCTTCTTTCTTTAAGGTGCCACCGCTGCTAGTGAGGGGTTGATTACTCTCACTCTCATTTGTTGCACCACTGGCAGCCTCTTCCTGCAAAGATTTTTCCAAGTCCGGAATTGGAGATTCTTTCCTTCTGGACTTTCTAGAACTTGTAGATTTCACTTTAAGTGAAGCACTATTATCTTCATTTTCTCGACACGAATTAGACTGTACATTTAAATCTTTCAGGTTAAGACCACCAACGGCAATTGAATCTGAATCAGATGTTGCTATTTTCTTCTGCTTTTTCTTTTTGGCAACTAGAACACTTTCAGCTATTCTCTTGCTACTCCTTTTGTCACCGCCAGATTTTCCAGCAGATGTACTCTTTACTGATGAAGTGACATCATTAATAGGTTTTACTTCTGAGGAAGAAGCACTTTCACTTTGGCAAGACTTTGAATTCTTTCTGATGGAGGATGAACCTTCCTGCTTCTTCTTCAGAGTTTGCTTAGCGGAAGCGTTAGATACAGGGGCAGCGTTGTCATCATAATTTGCCTCCCTGGAGCTCATGCCTTCTGCCTCAAGGACCTAATGTGATGTAACTTAAATGAGTGCTATAGAAACTATGCAGAATGAGATAAAGAGAAAAGAAATCAACCACTAGCACAATGTGATCCAAGAGCACCATTATAGGCAAGGGATATTAGAGGAAAGCCATGGTATAGAAGTTAAAGTCAATCACCATAGCTGCTTGTCAGAAGTAAAGCTAAGAAAGAAAAAGAGCATACTAGTCGATGGCAATTTGGGCCACATGGTTCCTTCTCCGCATCTGGACTTGACCATGACAGTTGTTTCTCAGCCTACAAAGACAACATTTCAAGGATCCATTCACGACTAGAAACAACTATGACATCATTCAGTGAGATAATTAACTTACAGGAAAGACAAGATCTTGAGAACATCCGTGTAGTCTACAGTCAAAAACCTAAGACACGAGGGAAAGTAACTTAGAAGAGGAAAATATGTTAAAGTTGTTGGTCCCTGCAAAGTTTAGAAAATAAATATAGTAATATTTCTTGCTTACTAGACAGCGGCGGCAGAACAGATTGTCAAATGAATCCAAAGCAGCATCAAGATCTTTATCAATATATGGATTCACAAAGCCTTCAGCATTTCCATTGTTCCCGCGACTCGTTGCAATGTTACCCTTGATACAATCTTCATATCTTGCCTGTAAAAGATGTTTGAAGGTGGTTAATCACTATAAAGCCAATAAAACACAAAACAGAAACGGCTGGGACACAGTTCTGACTGTGACCAGTTCTTTTTTTTTGGGATAAAGGAGCAAATACCAGAAGAAAGGATCAAGAAATCCACGTGATCTGCAGCTAAATGCATACCTTGATTTCAGAAGATTTTCTAGAAAGACACTGGGCCAACACATCCAATGCCATATCAGAAAACCCCACCTTTTTTATGGTCGTTCTGAAATATGAGAAAGGATTATATAAGTTTCACAACTTTCCATTCATCAAACAAGAAAAATCTGCCAGTCATACACCCAGAAGTTAGAGACCACCAGTTCCATTATAGCAAAGATGTAGCAACTAACAAATTACACTTTCTTCCTATTGAAACACCTAGACAGGATAACAACTGTATCCTAAAATATAATCCATTGAAATTTAAATAACAACAATCTAGGCCTTTATCTGACTATGAATGGGTGTCATATGAATCATACAGCCATCTTGTTCAGTTAACACACATGCTCTCATTCCGTTGAAATTCATATATTACGTGTCTTCATTTAGTTTCATTCCAAAATTTCGTATTGTCTTCTCCTTCACTTTGATTTGAATAAAAACAAAGCAATAGACTAGCCTCTATCCCACTATATGGGATCGGCTGACGGATCATATCTTTTTCCAATGAGATGCTATATGGATCATATCTTGTTATCATGTTCTGCCAAAACACATGTTGAACTCCATGTCCAGGGAACAAAAAAGACACTGGACAAAGATGAAAAGACAATCACAGGCTTCAATCAATCAGTTGTATGGCTGATAGACAATCTAGTGGAGAACTATCAAACAAACTAATATAAACCATGAAACAATAGTCAAACCGCAATATCCAACAAATCAAATATAAACACAAGATGCACTTCACAAAAATTAATTTGGTCAACACAAAAGAAAAAGAAAATTAAGTGTAACTGAAAAGTGTGATTCAAGCACTAAAGGCATTTTGAAGCACAAAACGAAATAATTAGAAATGCCCAAATGGGACTAAAATTCTGGACCAATATACCAACCGCAGGATATAATCTTCAGATACTAAAAACTCTTTCTTTTCTTCTTCATCCTCAACAGCTTCTTCTTCACTATCACTACAAATTAGAGCTTCTCCACCATTCTGGTCATAATAAATACGTCTTCTACCAACCACAGACTGATCCTCGGTCATTCTCTGGTTTCTACACAATCAACAAAACAGGATTACAACAAAAGAAACTGAACAAAACATTAGCACTGATAACACCAATACCAGAAATGAGCATGGACTAAGATGAAATAAGAAAATATGGCAAAAGAGGGTTAGTTAAAAATCGCACAGTTCGTCCAAAATCTGAAAATGTCTTGTGAAGATCAAGAACAAGTGTTTTAGAGCGGAAATTTGGATCAATATACTATGATTTCTAAACTGAAGAATCATAACAGAAATTATACAGAGCTTGTTTCTTTATTTCGAAGTTTAGAAGCATAAAAGATTGAGTTCAATAACTAAAGTCTTCTAGTTAGCCCAAAAGGCCAATCAAGTGAGCTATGGATATATATATCATGATTTTGTAACCAATTATAATTTCTGCAAAGTCGAATTTACAAACAAGGCAAGAGATTTAAATGAAGTGACATGTTATTTTTTTGGATTATATATTTATCCAGTTACATGGAAGTGAGTACAGCATAAGAGTGTTACATCTTAGTCTTAGGATAACGAATGATGCATCCTTATTTCCAAACGGATCTCACTTTTAGAAATTCCTACTTTCCACTCAGTAAATTAATAAGCACAATCAAGCAACTTATTGCACATTAACAATCAATAAGCACAATCAAACTTCAATATCCGCATTTTGCCTCAATGCAATTGCACCTCTTTTTGACTGGATCTACTTAGACTATCTTCTGATTGAAGCTAAAGGTTGGTGAATGAATCTAATTTCGAAAGAAACGACAAGAATACAATGCCTATCCCAACGAATGTATGTCACATAAATAAAGGCAGGAATCTGCTACAAGTTAGTGAAGGGGAAAAAAGAAAGAAAAGAGAAATTGAAAGATAAATGAAATCACAGATAAGAAATGGGACAGGAAAATTTTCTATGTGCAAAATATGTCATGAATACTTCATTATTGTTTAAATATTAAAGTGATAACGGTGCTGCTAGAAACACAGCCTGGTTGTCAAATTAAGTTTTCATTTGACTAGATTCAATAATCAAATAGTTTACCAGAAAAAACTGGGAGCAAACAAGATTTATTACTGCAGTCAATTTAGAAGTTCTTGTCAAAAACCCTATGGACTCAGGCTGCTATTCCTACATTTGTGCCTCTAACATGGACCACCTTAACTTAGATGAAATACATTATCACAGAGAACGAGTCCATCATAGTTTCAGATGACGAAATCCATTGTAATCATCAATTGAAGCAGAAAACAGCACCTGTCGTTACGACAAGCATATTGTTATAAAAGTACACTTTTTTCCACTATGTTCATTGGAATCCTGACTCACCTATCTAAGAAGATCCATGTGGTATATGGAGGCAACTTTTTAACTTCCGGTAGTTTGATAGGACGCACTGCATTTTTTACAGCAATACTTGATCCTAAAAGAATTGCTGACGGGGCATAGCCATCTTCTTCGGAGCTACAGCTTTCATTGTCTCCATTGCTAGTGCCAATACCGTTATGCATATCAACGGCATCCTTCTGCCTCTTTGCCAATAAATCTCCACTTCCATCACCAGAAATAATCTTAAAATTTCTTCTTTCCATTGATAGCTTATAAAGTTCCTTTGTAACATCAAGCACTTTCTCAGCATTTTCATCAATTCGATTCTGGAAGGCCAAGGTAAGAACGAGAGTCTAAGATATTAAACTAAATATAACAATCATCAATAGGTAGAGCATCATCATATGAGTGCACCTTTATATAGGCAGTCCGATCAGAAGCAACTTGTTTTTTCAAAGACTCGACAACCTCTTCAATGTCCTGCGGTGATGAACTTTTTTCTTGATGTCCAACAATCTGTCCAAGTTATATCAAAGTTAACAAGGTCTTATAAACCATTATTAGATCAGGACTTAGGATTAGACATGGATAAGAAGGTTCAATACCAAGTTGTATTTATCTATCAAATTCAGCACATAGCAGAAATAAGACTTTATAAAAGAAACCTTAACCATGCAATTCAGACAAATCCGAGAAAAGGAACAAGATATATGAAGAAACAAGCAGTCGGTGTCTATCTCATTACATCATATGGACTTTCATCATGATCTTTAGAGTGCTAAGTCAAGTTGTACCTCCCTGTAATTATAAAATCTGGTATTGGACATCAAATAATATTTTCCTAATCAAGAATGCTTCCTTTTTAGCGATTCTTTATGCAACAGATCATTCTCCGAGCAAAAATGGGAAATTATGGCTATCCAATCTAGAAAGAAGATGGATTTAGGTTAAAGTTCTATTTGACCCTCCATAATAAGTGTATAATGGTGTGCACCTATGAAATTATCCAACAGATAAAAAATCTTCATAGAGTAGTCTGTTGAAATTTCAATTCACCATTAAAGATCTCATCAGAACCCTATGCACTAAATTAACCAAACAATTGCTATATATAAAGAAAGAGTTAGAATGTAAAGTGAGACCAAAACATAAAGTTGGACTCCTTAAACGTGTCATCATCACCCCAAACAATAATACTTGCATTAATTTAAGAGAGAACTAGCATAAACTTAAGCTTTAGTGATAGAATAACACAATGTACCTTCATGTTCAATCATGACCATTACAGAAAAGCATAGCACACCACAAATAAAAGAAACCATCTCCCAAACCTCATTCACCGCAATTGTAAACTCAAGGCACAAACACATGAGAAAAACAAATAGAACACACAGTGGAGATTCAAATGCAGCTGAAAAAGGGGGGCGATTGGAAGAATTACAGGAAGGTCGGATACGGAGGTGAAAGGGGAGGCTGCGGGCGCCGACATTGCCGGTGGAGGAGCTGATAAGGCGGTGCTTGGCTCGATCCGGCAATGGAGGTCCGATTGAAGATCCGAGTCATGCAAGGCCGAGGCGTGGATTTGGATTTGGCGCTTGGAATTTGAAAACCCTAAAATGGATATTAAGAGAGGAGGTGGCGGATGTGGTGGGCCTCGGGAGAGCGCTTTTCAGCGTTCTTCTCCCCAGCTTTTAATTAACTTTACTTTTTCTTCGCGGCGGTTTTATTTCTGAGGACGACTATTGTTTTTTTTAAGAAACACAAATTTTATATTTTATATTGCAATTAAAAAGAGAGGGGTAAAGTCCCTCGTCCCGTACATAAGATATAACTTCAAAAGAGACTATTACTACATGTCAATACTACAATTCCTAATTAAATCAGACACAAAAAAGTCTTTAAACAGGCTATGACTCGACAACCCCAAGGCTACTCCATATTTGATCATCTCCCAAACTTCCTCTAAAGTCTCCTCGCTCTCGTCAAAGATTCTCCGGTTCCTTTCTAACCAGGTGGACCACAGAACCACTGCTATTATGATTTTTCAAATAATTTTTCCGTATTAAGTAAGGCCCCAATATTGACTTGTAACAATTCAGCGGCCGGTGGAACTCAAAGCATACCCACTTCCCCTAGGGCCTTGCACCAAATCTGATGAACAAAGAGGCAATATATAAACAAATGATTAAGGTTCTCGAAGTTACACCTGCATAAGACACACCAATTAGGGGATAAAAGCATATTCGAAAATTATTTTTGTAAGAAATCACAGGTGGCCAATTTCCCCATCGCAATCAACCATAAGAAAACTTAAACCTTCTTAGGGGCTGGAACCCTCCATATCAATTTGAGCCAAGGAAACGAAGCAATAGAGTTGATGTTATAAAGGGATAAAAAAAAGAAAAGGATTTGCAAGAAAAAGAGCGAGATCGATTTGACACCCAAAATGTGATGTCATTCCCAGATTCATTAAGATTGCCAGACTCTAGAAGGGATAAAATCTGTGCAAGCTGTTCAATATCTTGATCCCTTAGATTCCTTTGAAAGTGAAGATTCCAAGAAGGAGGAATGGAGTCGCTTTGTTGATGAACAATGAAGGAATTAATAGGTCTGTTTTGAGCAGATGATAATATATACAAGGCGGGGAAATAAGGATGCAAGAGACAAATTACCCACCCAAAGATCTTCCCAAAAACGTACCTTGTTGCCATTCTTTACCTGGACCTCCACCAGCCTGATGAAATCTAGGTAAACTCGGGATATGAATTTCTACGGGCTACGGAAAGTTGTTTTCAATTGTAATCCGGCATCCCAGTTGTTATCTTGTAGCCCATACTTACTTCTAATCACCCTGTGCTATAGAGTACCTTCCTCTAGGTGGAAGTGTCACCACAACTTTCCCAACAATGCCTTATTCCGAAGAAGAATGCGTTTGATCCCTAAACCACCAAACTATTTTGGTTGCAATACCGTGTCCCAAGACACCAAATGTGCATGATTCTCTCCTTCTAAACCATCCCAAAAGAAGTCCCTCATCTTTTTCTCGATTAAGTCGGCAATGCCCATTGGTATCCGAAAGAGAGAAAGATAATATGTAGGAAGTGCATCTAAAACCGATTGAATGAGGGTGAGCCGACTGGTACGAGTCATTGGACCGTACCAAATTAACTGTATATAAATATACTTATCATTATCCTACTACTCTAACTAGTATAGTGGTAAATAAGGGTTGATCCCACGAGGAACGATCGAATAATATTGTTTTAATGTACTCAAGCAACTAAGAAATTTAAATAAATAGAGTAATAAACAAGTAACGTAATAAAGATTGTGGGAGAGGGGGGGAGTTTTAGCAATCAACTAACAACCTACTAATAACAATAAAAAGCAATTTAAAGAACAATTACTCTAAAAATACTTAGCAATTTAACAGTTCAAATAAACAAAGACAAATAGAATGATTTTTCGGATTTTTAAAATATGATTAAGGTATCTACCCTTGATCTAGTATCCCTTTAGTTCCAATGAATTACACAATTATTGTTGATGCCCAATCGAAAGCATTTCAAGTTCCTATTTCACGACTACTAACAAGCTCTAGCAACCGTGTTATCTCTTAATTCTAACTAATCGAAATAAGCTCTTCGACTAACCATATCCAATTAAACCAAAATGTCGAATAAGCTCTCTTCAATTTGACAATCGAATGATAAAAGCTCCAAGATAATAAAATAGATTCGACATAAACCTCGAAAGCTCGGGTTTAGAGGTCGAACTCTACACTATCACCAACGACATCACTCGTTGTTTGCTACTAGGGAATCGAAAATCCTAAAATTACGGATAGTAATTTCCAATTCTAGCAACATATTCATACACTTCCTAGAGGGTGATCAAACCAAGAAAAAACATACAAATATGAGTCAGTGACAGTAAAAAGTGTAGAACACTTGAAATTTCAATCAAGAGGTAGTAACATCAACTAGCAATAATAATGTAAACATTGTCACTTAAAGTTTTACATTTGATCAAGGGTAGAAATAAGGGTGCTACTCACCTATGTAAGCTAAAACAAACAGAAAATAAATAGAAAGGCAAGAAAATATGATACTAAGATGGATGAAACCAAAGATGTAAATTGGAGAAGATGATCCTTCAATCTCTTGCCCAATATCCCTCCTTGGTGGCTTTGGTGGCTAAAAAATGGCTGGAATTGTGTTATTGGATAAGTCAAATTCGAAATGGAACTTATATATATAAAGGAAGAGTTATCACTTGAGTTTAAAGCAAAATTGCATTCACAATTTTAAAACAGGGTACAGAATCTCGGCTGAGATTCAAATGTGTCTCGGTCGAGACGAAGCAATGAGGTTTTCTGCTGGGTGAATCAAAGGCTGATCTCGACCGAGATGCAATTGTCACTACAAAAAAAAACGCTGTTTAGCGACGGATTTTCCGACGGACACTATCCGTCGGTAATTCGCGACCGATTTGCGGCCGTCTAGCGACGGATCTGATATTCAGGGAATTAAAAAAAAAATTACCGACGGAATGCCGACGGATTAGCAACAACATTTACTGACGGATTTATTTCGATCGCTAATCTGTTGCTATTTCGAGAGTAAAATAATTCCCGCCAATTCAGCGACGGACTTGGCGACGGAAACAAAGTCATCGTTAATTAACGACGGAAAATTCGTCACTATTTTTGGGTGCAAATATGTTTGTCATTTTAGCGACAAAATTAACAACGAAATTAATTTCGCTAGTTAATGAGCGACGGACATTTTCCGTCGCTAATCATTCAATAATCAAAGTGTTGTCGTTTTAAGATTATTGGCGACGGAATTGTCCGTCGGTAATTAACGACGGAAAATCCGTCACTGTTTTGAGCGGCAAAAATTCTCGTCCCGGGAAAATAATTAAATTTTAAACTAACGACGGAAGCTTTCGTCGCTAATACTTGGTTAATCTAAGAGGGTGTTTGGCTAAGCTTATTTTAAACATCTTATAAGCTCCAACATCTTATAATTGTTTCAAGAGCTTATAAGATGTTATTTTTAAGGAGCTTATAAGCTAACAAAGTGTTTGGATAAAAGAGCTTATAAGCTTGCAATTGAATATAATGATTTAGCTATAAATTTGGGGTCTAATTTAAAAATTAATATTAAACACACATTTTGATTAGTGTGTGAAATGTATGTAGTGTGTGAAGTGTGTATAGTGTGTGAAATCTGTAGTGTGTGTAGTGTGTGAAATGTGTGTAGTGTGTGTAAGTGTGTGAATTGTGTGTGAAATTTGAGTGTAATAATTAAGATCTTAAAAAATAAGATGGAAATAAGTTGGGGAATAGCAACTTATTTTTTTTAGATCTTATAAGCTCTTAGAGCTTATTTTTTTGTCTTATAAGCTCCTAAACATCTTATTTTGCCAAACACTTTGCAAGAGCTTATAAGCTCCTAAACATCTTATAAGATGTTTTTAGGAGCTTATAAGCTCAGCCAAACACCCTCTAAATAGTAATATTTATCTGCGACGGAATATTCCGTCGTACATTAGTGACGGAAAATTCCGTAAAAAATGTTCCAATACCGACGAAATTAGCGACGGAATGTCCGTCACTAAATATATATGTATGTTTTTAGTCATTTATGAGTGTATTTGCATTTTATATAAACGTATTAGTGCAAAATTGACCCATACACAACATTGAGAATGAAAAAAATTGAAATAATTATATATATTTTATTTTACATAATATATTGATTATATGTAGAGGTGAAAATTTGGCCCGATAGGGTGTGTATATATATATATATATATATATATATATATATATATATATATATATTAGTCTAAGACCATTAGTAGGGCGGGGCCTGTTGGGCCCCATGGTCCTGTGGGCTAACACTTATAATAAGATGCAAAAAGTTTTTTTGCAACTAGTTTGTAGTTACTAATGTATTTGTAACTATTTTTTGCAAATACTTTGTAGTTACTAATATATTTGTAACTACAAGTAGTTGCAAAAGAGCTTGTCATATTGTAGCAAATTTTGTTAAAATTGTATGAAATACTTAATATAACTACTAATAATTATAAAAGGGGTTATTTTTAGTAACCACTCTTGTAGTTGCAAAAGGCTAGTGACAAATGCTTATTTTTCTTGTAGTACATCCCCTTTAATTAAATATAGAAAGATTTTTTTATGTTATTTTAATAAATGCAAATCTTTGAATTAGATTAGAAGCTTTACAATATAAAGTATAGGATGATTATTAATCGATTCAACATTTAAATATATTGAGATATGTTTGATTCTTCTTGTATTTTTTCCAACGATTTTGTAGTTCGATATCATTCTTGACTTGTACCAAAGAATCACGGGTTCTAAACACCCATCCCACCCATAATTCCCCAATGTACTGGGAAAAAAAAATTCTTCTATTTTTTTAATATGTATCCAAAATATATTTTATAGAACAAAAAGAAAATAACTAATTTATGTACTTAAAATAAAATCTTGTGCATGCCAAATATATTTTATAGTAAAAAGAAAAAGAAAAAGAAAACATATATCTCAAATATATAGAGATAAACAAAAAAAAAAAAAGAAAGGAAGAGATTGTAAAATAAAAATAAAATATCAAAGCTATAGCAGCACATCTCCAATCTGTATTCATCGCGCCGGCTCAAGTAATTAAAGACAAAAAAAAAAATAAAAAAAAAAATTAAACATTGAAACTTTTCATCTTCATCGCGTCTTTCCCCACGACCCTTGCATAACCCCTAATTTGATCAAACCCTTAAAATTGACGCAACCCTCCTGCAGTTCTCTCCGTCGTGCCGTGTCGACCAGCCGGTCGCCGCCGTCTACCAGCCGCACGCCGCTGTCTACCAGCCGCACGCCGCCGTCGCCATCTGCTTGCCGTCTTTGGACCAGTTTTTTTCAGGTTAGCAGTCTCTGAAAACTAGTTTTGCCATTAATTTTGATATAGTTTTCTTTGTACAGAGTTGTTGCAAATGGTGAACACCCATATTTAAGTCCTGAGTTGTTAATAGTATTCGATTATTTAATTAATATTGTTGTGTTATTGATCAGTCGTATCGGTTATATAAATTAATTTTATTGGATAGTTGAGATCGATAGTGTCAATTATTTAATCAATATTGTGTGGCTGTTTATGTTATTTATATATTAATCAATATCGTTTGATTGATGTACCGGATATTTTTTATATCTAATACAATGCAGTTTTGATCTGATTTTTAAAACATAGAATAAGACCGATGTGTCAAAATGACGTATAATTAAATGTGAGCCATGATTAGTACACCATATAGCTATGCTGATGCACTATTGCTGTTAATGGACGAAACCACTGGCAAAAAAACAGAGGTAAAGGAGTTTTCAAAACTTTGGGGGTAGGGGATTTTCAATGGGAATCAGAATAAGGAAAAAAAGGAGTTTGGGACATTCTCAACTAAAGCTTGTTATAAAAGATTATTTTTATTTTTATTTAGTTCTAGTTATTTTTAATATTTTTTCCTTCATATTCTTCCTGCTCCTAAAGGACTTGCATCAGCTACAACTTTTATCTAACATAACCATAATTCTGAAAAGTTAATAAGTTAAATTGTATCTTCCATGGCAAAAGATCATATATCTCATGGCTACAGATTTTCCATATGCAGTATCCCAAAGAAGTTTTAAAATAAATAGAAACAGTTTGCATGATTTCTTTTAACTGGCTGTATTGTAATTATTATATAATGGGAATAGACATTATGTCGGTTTCAAGTCATGCCGTAAAGGGCCTTTTAAGTGAAGGTAAGGCCGTAAGGGAAATAAGATATATAGAATGTAACATTTAATATTATTTTCAAAGGTTCAAAAAACATGTATCAAGACTTTGAGAGTGTTAACTTTACTTTTAAATATATAAATATGATAATGAAATGTATATTAGTTCCTGTATCTTCAAATCTTTTTCAATATATCTTCTTAGACTTCTATTTTCATGGCATTTATCAAACCAATTCTCACATCCGGTTGAAGCACATTTAAGGGGTGTTTGCAAACAATTGTATTTATAGAAAAATGATTGAATTGATTTTGTAAAAAAATTAGAATTTGGTAGTGTTTGAAAATAAAATGGTGTTAAAGCTAAAAGCTGATAGAATTTGAGTGTTAGCAGCTTCTGAGAATCAGCTTTTAATTACTTTTCAGAAGCTATTTTGGTACCCATATATAAGATTGCAAATATTCCCAATAGAAAGAATAGATTTTAAAAAGTGATTTTGAATGTTTAGGTGGGTTTGCAATCACCCTCTTAGAATAATTAAGTAGGACTGCATAAATAATATAAAATGATCTATTGATGTTTATGTTATGATATAGTAGGATCATATGGTCATCATGCTTGAATTTGAATACAGTGTATATCTTTACATATTTTGTGTTTCCTTTTTGATGTTCTTCTAGATATATGTTATTTCTTCTGTAATTTGATTACTTATGGACAGTGGTTCATTGAGATAAGATAGGCCTAATTACTTTCTTCCTCTTTTGAGTAGTGTGTCTAGAGTGTTTAGAGAGCTAAATATTTGAACTGTGTGTGAAGAAGTGTTGTGTGTGAATGTAGTGTATATTTTGATCATGACTTATAAGATTTTATTAAGACAATAAGATGAACTAAATGTACTTAGTATTACCCACTAAAAAATGTAACTTATTTTTTAATTTATAAAAGCTTACAAAACTTATTCTCACCTTATTAGTAGTTCTAAATATTTCTTACTAAAAATATATTGTTGTCGCCAACTAAGGCTATTTCTTTCTTTCTTTTTCGTATGCATGAATTTTCTTTATTCTGCTTTTATCATTTAAATTTAGTGATTACTTTATATATTCTTTCATTAAGAATATAACCTCCTTATGTTGTAACGAATGTGCACTTCTTTTCTTAATTATAAAAGACACACTATATTCTAATATTTGGAAAAAACAGATTGATTGTCGCTCATGGAATCCAATCGTTAATGGATGTATAAACGAATAAGGAACGGTACTTTAACTAGTGAATATATAGAAGGGATTGAAACTTTTGTCCGGTTTGCAACTAGTCAACAAGCATGGATGAATGAGGGAAAAATTAAATGTCCCTGCAATCATAGAAAATGTCAGAACAAGATTTATCTTGATGTTGCCACTATCAGATATCACTTGGCAAAACATGGTTTTACTCCAAATTACTATGTGTGGACTTTTCATGGTGAAAGAAGTGCGCCGGATAGTTCTTACCAGAATAGTGGTGAGGCAAGTACTTTGGCCAATGAAGAGGCTCCTGGTGCATACCGCACAATGGTGCTGGATGCTGCAGGTCCTGATTTTAATGAGGATGATGTGGAGGAGCCCCCTAATCCCGAGGCAAAAAGATTCTATGACATGCTCGATGCAACTGATAAGGAGTTGTGGCCAGGGTGTCAAAAGCATTCACAACTATCTGTTGTAGCTCATCTTATGAGCATGAAAGCAGAGAACAACATGTCTGAAAAATTATTTGATCAAGTTGCACAATTAATGAAAGAGGTAGCCCTAGATAATAATTTGGTGACAGATAACTTCTATAGCACCAAAAAAGTTATTGCGTGGGATGGGCCTGCCAGTGGAGAAGATTGATTGTTGTGTTAATAACTGCATGATCTATTGGGGTGTAGATAGTGGATTAATTAGTTGTAAGTTTTGTGCCGAACCTAGATACAAGAGGCTTGGTCGGAATGGTGAAAAGCGACGAAAGACGAATGTAGCACGCAAGAAGTACTATTTTTCTCTCATTCCCCGATTACAGAGATTGTATGCTTCTAATGCTACAGCGAAAGATATGACATGGCATGCCAATTCTGATAATGGGGTCATGCTTCATCCCTCTAACTCGATGGCATGGAAGCATTTCAACAATGTATATCCTCAATTCGCTGCAGAATCTAGAAATGTTAGGTTGGGTCTTTGCACGGACGATTTTCAGCCTTTCGGGCAATCCGGACAACAATACTCTTCATGGCCGATAATTGTTACACCATATAATTTACCTCCTTGGATGTGTATGAAAGAGAAATATATGTTTTTGACTATATTAGTTCCAGGGCCTAGAAATCCTAAAGAGAAAATAGATGTATTCCTACAACCACTTGTAGCTGAGTTACTACAAAGAGTATATTTTTTGTACACCAGTTGCACGGATCGTAGATCCGTACGATTTTGATCATGGACAAAAATGTATTAGTGTTTATACCTAAAGGTATTATATATTCTTGCTATCCAACCCGAATTGCACTGTACACCTGATATGCAGGAGACTTTTATCTTAAACAAAATAGGATGTTGATCGGGCAAATTAATATACTCAAGACGATTGAAAATTGGCAAGTTATATATAACATTCATCTTTCATCACGTAAATATAACATATATTAATATATTAATCATGTAGCTAGCTATTGATTTCTACAATATAAATTAAATTTGATAGATCGAGGTGCAGAAGCATCCACTATCTAGAATATCAATACTAGGTTTGAGTCGCCAACATTAACCTCTACCATTTACCTAACCAACTTCCTACAACTACCATTTTAATTGATTTCATTGTGCATTGTCATCTACGGTCCACTTCATTTCATTTTGAGATCTCAATTATGACTACAATCTTTAAATATAAAAGGAAATCTGATGCTCGCTTGCTGTTGTTTGTTACCTCCTTCCATGATAACTATACATCGGCACCCGTAAAATCAACAATTAAGCTGAATTATTTCTGCATCTAATTGAGAAGCACATGGGGACATATGAATGCATCACTGCACCGACAAAAATGAATAGAAAAGGCTTACTAATTGTGCCTTTAATGACACTGTAGAGAGAGGCTCTAACTTCTCTCTAGATTTTTTATGGACATTTGTCAAGTTCAGATGGCTCTCGTCAATGTAGCCCCAGATTTATATTACGCACATCATCATGCAACACCTACCGTTCTGGTTATACAATCACGTCCAATTTTACGATTTCTCAATTGTGATTTTTTATTCGCGGTTTTCTCTTTACATTGACTATTTATAATGTATTTGTTCAGAAACGATGTACTTGGGATCCACAGCTTGATGCATTTGTACGGGTGAAGTACTATAAAAAAGCAGCAAAACGTTACTCGAACATGATTTGCAAATGGAAGACAGATTGGTTTAAGTTAAAGAAACAACCTCGATGTCTATCTAATGATAATTGGAAGACCTTCTTGGATTACTGGGCTACTCCTGATATTGTAAGCTTGTCAGAGATACAACGCCAAAACCGACTAAGAGAGCCTGCTGGAGAGGGTACAGGTTTCTCACGCCATAGAGCGAGATCAGATCTGCTAATGAGCATGTGGAGGCAATTGTAAGTGTTGTCTTCAAATTAAATTAATCTTTTCGTTTGATTATTATTAGTTACTTATATAATGTTATGTTTCCAATGTTTAGTGACTTGAAACTGGAGTAGATCCAACAGAGTACCAAATCTTTCTGAGACCACATGATCCAAATAGTGAAGGCAAGTTCACTAATGGCAAGGCAAAACAAGTCGATGTACGTAATATCCTTTTGAAAAAACTTACTACTTTTTCAAATGTATTAATGTTTACATTGAGTTACATTTGTTGTTTTGTGATAGGAGGAGGTAAAAAAACGTGTAGTTGTTTTGAGTCAGCCAGTGGAAGGTTCTACGGAGCCTCAGTCTGTTGACATGACTAAGGTGTTCTTGGAATCTGTTGGAGGGGTTAGTAAGAAGAAGACGGTTTTCGATGTTGGTGTCATGTCAGACAATTACACTACTAATAGCCATGCTAGTTCTAGTTCTGCTTTCCCTCAACCTGTTAGTCAGGAGGAGATGCAAAGAAGGATGGTTGAGATGCGTTCTGAGATACGTGCTGAGTTACATGATGAGATCCGTGATGAGCTTCATGATGAGTTCTATGCTAGTACCCAAGTGCAAATTCAAAATTTTTTGCAGGAGTTTATGCGTACAGGCAAGGTGCCTTCACAAGGTATTCCATCTGCTGTCAATGATGAGGATGATAATGCAGATGTTGAAGATGAGGATGACAACACGGGTACCGAAGCTGAGGATGACAACACGGATACCGATGATTTGGATGAGGACTCGATTTACTAGACTGTGTTTGTTGGACCAAAACCTTTTTCATTTCGATTTATTGATCACTTCGTATTTGGATTTGCTCTCTTCTTGTTTAAATGTGTTTATCTAGAATTTCAATTTGGATAATGTATGATACTTTAGACTTTTAGTTTGAATTTATTTTGATGATTTGATTGGCAAATTACTTTTGGTGAAAAAAATTAGGTTTTTCTTATACAGTTTAAACAGGGTGCAAATCTATTATAAATTTATAATATATAATACAACTATTTTTAAAAAATATATATATAATTTTGTCATTAATTTTTAGTGACGGAATTTCCGTCAGTAAAATGTCCACATTTTGACTTGTAAATAAATTTAGTGACGAAAATTCTGTCACTAATTGCTGACGGAAAATTTCGTCGGTAATTCGTTCGAAAATTAGCGACGGATAGTGCTGTCGGTAATTAGTGACGGAAGTTTCCGTCGCGAATTAGTGGCTGAAATAGTCGTCGCCAACTATAATATTCCGTCGGTAAATTTTTAGGAAAATGACCAGTTTTGGTCACACTTGACCGACGAAAATAATCCTTTAGTGCGAACATATCCGTCGCTATATTCAGCGACAGACAAAATTCCGTCGCTAACTTTAGCGACGGATGAAAAATCCGTCGTTAATATTTAGCGACCAGCTATTTAGCGACGGAATACGTTCCGTCGATAATCCGTCGCAAAATAAATTTAGCGACGGAATTGGCTTAGTTACCGACAGATTTGTCCGTCGCTAAACAACATTGTTTTTTTAGTGGTCTCGGCTGAGACGTGAAAAGTGGATTTCAGGGCTTGTTAGGGTTTGGCTCATCTCGGCCGAGATTGAGTTTCATTTCGGCCGAGATCTTGATCTCTTGAAAATCTGGATTTTCCCTGGAAAGTCATCTCGACCGAGATGCATTGCCCGTCTCGGCCGAGATCTTCAACTCTTCAAAACTTCAAGTTTTCCCTGGAAGGTCATCTCGGCCGAGATTTGCAACCTGTCTCAGCCGAGATCTTCCTTTAGCCTTGTCCTTTGTTGCTTCGATCGATCCATCGACTCTGCGATCTTTTGATGCTCTTTTTCGATCCATTTGCACCTGTTTTAACACAAAATTTTGCCCAATGAGAATTAAATGCATGAAGTACACGTGAAATTGCACAAAAACATCACTAAATTGACACTTAAAGCGTCCTAAAGTGAGTGCACAAACATGTGTACTACCGACCCTCCTCCTCCTAGAGAAAAAGGACCTCTTCCATCCGGCTAGTTTCTTCGAGACCTTCGATATGACTGGATCCCAAAACGAAGTTTTCAGAGGATTACCTCCCAAGGGTACACCTAAATAGGTCATTGGCCAATTACCCACACTACACCCCACCGTGGCTGCCAAACTTTCAACCTCATTGTCTTCCACATTAATGCCTAGCAATACACTCTTCTCCAAATTGATCTTCAGCCTTGACATCCCACTATATAATTTCAAAATTGTCACCACCCAATTTAGGTACTCATTACTTCCATCCAATAAGAAAACCGTGTCTTCGGCGAATTGGAGATGGAAACCTCAATCTTCTCTTCCCCCCAAGAAAGCCTCTAATCAGGGCAGCTTGTTTATCACTGTTCATCAGCATACTTAGGCCATCAACAACCAAGTTGAAAAGGAATGGCGAGAGTGCCTCTCCTTGTCTAAGACCTCTCGATCCCCTAAACTTACCTCTAGGTCTTCTATTGACCATTGTTGAAAAGTTCACCGAACTTAAACATCCCTTGATCCATTTTCGCCATCTATCCCCGAACCTTTTTTTCATCAGCACAAAATCTGAGAATCCCCAATCTACATGATCGTAAGCTTTGGCAAAATCTATCTTAAACACCAGCCCTCTTTTACCCCTACTCCTATAATCCTCGACCGCTTCGTTTGCTTCTAAAATCGAATCTAAGACATTCCTTCCCTCCATAAAGGCATTATGAGACCAATCAATCATAGAAGCCATCACTTCTTTCAACCTAAACTTTTGCAATGATTCTATAAAGGCTCGTGGCAAGGCTGATTGGTCGAAAAGCTTTAACCTTGACTGATTCTTCTTTCTTTGGAAAAAGGCATATATGTGTCTCATTCGTCACTCTATTAATGATCCCCTTCTCATAGAAATCCTCGAAAACCTTCATGAGTTCCTGCTTGATCGTGCTCCAACATACTTTAATACATAGCAAAAGAAAATTCATCTGGTTCGAGAGCCTTATTTTCATTACATTTCATGATAGCTCTCTCAACTTCTTCCTCTAAAAATGAACGTTCTAAGGCTTCGCTAAGTGCCGCGGTTATGGGCTGCCAATCAAGGCCCTCAATCCCCCAACCACAGCTAGGGTACTTCGTGTAAAGATTCGAAAAGAAGCCTAAGAGCTCCTCCTCAATGGATTCGACATCTGTCATAATTGTACCATCCTCCCTTTCTAGTCTTGAGATTATATTCCTAACTCTCCTGTGACTCAGTAATGAATGGAAGAACTTAGTATCTGCATCCCCCTCTGTCACCCATTTGGCTTTCAGCTTTTATCTCATGACTTGCTCCTTGTTAACCTCTATCTTTTCCAGCACTACTTTGCATTCCTTCCTCTCGTTCAACCGTTCCTCATTCTAATCATTGTTCCTTCTGATGTGTCAAGTTGGTATATTCTCCTCATCAAATCTATCTTTTGGAACTCAATATTGCCGAATACCTCCTTATTCCAAACGTTGAGTTTCTGCCTTATCCCTCTCAATTTACTCACAAATGCATAACCTAGTCATCCCTCTTGAGACCCTGCTTCCCACCAACCTCTAAATTGCCTCTTAAAATCCTTGTGGTGAATCCAGACGTTCTCGAACCTGAAAGGAGTCGGACCCTATTTGATGGGGCTGGACTCCACAATTATCGGCATATGATTTGAAGTAAGCCTTGGTAATGCCTTGTATTTTATAAATTGTGGAAGTAACATTATTTTTTGTTGCATTTGTTTTTTAATTTTTTTTTATATATTTTGCCTTAAAATTATTTAGTATCATGTTTCATCATCATTTCCTCATGCATAACTTATTGAATTTAAATTCTTGTGTTTTTGTTATTCATCCATTCGAAAGACCATATATATATATAAGCCAAACTCTCATTTTCCCGTCCATTGCACAATACTACTTTCGGAATGCCACGTGTCATCATTGCAACGGTTGGATCACATATATTAATGCACTAATTATTAACCTATTTTTAATTCACCGATTTTTAAGGAATAATGTTCATATTTTTCTTCTATTTGTTCGGTAAATATGAGAATTATGTTAAAGTTTTAACTGTATAGCAAACTTAAAAGATCTATCATTTGCCCACCTAAGAATCTTCCTTATTTATAGTGTGTGTTAAAGATATATAAAAAGTGAAAACAATTATCATAAGTTTCAGTTTACTTATTTGATGTACTTTTTCTATGGTGTTAGTGACAAAGAATATCTACTTATTATTGAGTGCATATTGGTTTGTCTTTGTCTCCATTTGTGGCACCACTTACATTTTCTATTTCTTTATTTTTGTATGCTTAGATTGAGGGATGAGAACTGATTGTTATGGTCACAGAGAAACAAATGTTTTTTTTTCCAGTTATATTTCAATATGAATAATTTTCTATTGAATACATTCTATTTAACCTATTAAATTTCTCTCATTTGATGGGGTTTGATTGATTTTAACTTATCTATTGAGAAATATTTTGGATATGTCCAGACGCATAATTAAAATTTGTTGATCATTGAATTATATATAATTTAGAAACTCTATAATCCATTAGCAATGGCATATTAGAAATTTAATTGGACAATTAAATAGTTAAGGTAATTTTGGTGTTTTGTAATTATAATTATAGTTGCCTTATTATAGTCTGATCATTTTAGGACATATATATGTAACTGAACAATTTATTTGTGAGTTATAATTAAGGTTATTAATTGCAACATTTAGGTTAAACTTATAATAAATACCCTCTATTTAACATAATAACATTAACATCACTCGCGATTATAGAATAATGCTCCATCCGTTCCATATTAATTGACGTTTTAGGATGAAAGGGAAGAATTAAGGATTGAATATTTTGACAGATATACCCTTAACTAAAGATTTGACCAAATCAAAATATCTCTGATTGATTGAAAAACAGAGATATTTTAGGATTGTATCCAGGGAGAAAATTGGTAGAATTGGTGAAAAATATGTATAACGTCGATTAATTGGAAAAGGGAAGAACATCCTAAAACGTCAATTAATATAGAACGGAGAGAGTATATGATTGTCATTATAGTTCATAGATAGTATAAATTATGTTAATGACTAATTGAAAAAATACAATCATACAGAAGCAGGCTTGGAGTATTTTTTTAAAATAAATAATGATGCTTCTTATTGTTAATTTGGCAGATTTTAAGGTCTGATGGTCAAAATTTCCTTGCAAATCAATTGATGGATATGAGAATTATTTTAATATTTAATCTTTGCCAAAAATAAAACATCTACCATTCACCCATCCGATATTATCCTTATTTATTAATGTCAAACCTTCCTAAATTTGTTGTTGTTGAAAAAAATACATTATTTTTTGTTGCATGTGTTAATTTAAATTCTTATAAACAAAATTTAGAATAAGTAATTTAATATAAACATTTTGCATTAGTATAAAAAAAACGACGAATTTGGTACATCATATTTTCATACAAATTACGAAATTATTATTTATGTAGCCAGTTATGATTTATGATTTTCAAGAAAAACTTTAATGATTAACTATTATTGGAAATACTTCTCCTCTATAAAACATCCATTTTCTTCAATTATTGACCATAAATTCACCATTTTTAGCTCCAATCTATAGCTTACTAAAAAAAATGATTATGCCAGTCAAAATCAATAATAAATATTTTTTTAATATTCATTTATGTTATGTTAACTTAATTGCAATATGCCAATCTTTCAAAATTATTTAAATTTTACCAAATTTATCAAAAATATTAAAATATGATTCGAATTAATTTTTACATCTTTAAAAATTGTAGGGACTTTTATTTCATGTTTTAATTTAAATTCGAATCTTTTTATGGCAAATTGATATTTAGTGACATGATTTGTCATGATTTGTTCATGCATAAGTTGACAAGAAATTGAAAATAATATTGTTCAAAGGTCTTCCTCATTTAAGGCTGATTTTGTGTCAATTTAATTATAACATTATTGACAATTTCACTTAAACATAATTTTTGTCCTAAAAATGTGTAAATCTCCTAACATTTCACTAATACACCATAAATATTTATATTCTTCATCACAAATATTTTACTCAATTTATCTAAGATATATATAATTACTAAAAACATTAGTCCCAAATTTATGATAAGTTGATGGGATAGATGATTTTTAATAAATTTGAATTTCCACTATCAAACATCTTGAACATTTATCTTGATCTCCACTTTTTAATATTTATTTATGTTGCAACATGTTATTCTTTCAAGTTTATCTATGCATAGAATCCCACTGGCAATGAGATTGCTAAAATAATATATGCAGAAATACCAGATGAGAGTGTTGATCCAGATTATTGTGCAGATGTGCGTGATTTCATGATGCACGGGCCCAGTAGACCTACTCCGAAAAATTCTCCAAGCATTCTGAAGATGGAGTTT
This sequence comes from Ajuga chamaepitys, assembly GCA_958295605.1. Lineage (NCBI taxonomy): Eukaryota > Viridiplantae > Streptophyta > Magnoliopsida > Lamiales > Lamiaceae > Ajuga > Ajuga chamaepitys. The sequence goes on from OY282495.1 coordinate 37,111,644, forward strand.
GCACAAAATACTTTCCAAAGAAATTTGTCGATGAATCTACTATTGACGATGATGGGTATCCAGTATGTAGAAGGAGGAATGATGGAAGGAAGGTGACCAAGAATGACGTTAATCTCGACAATATATTCATCATTCCTCACAATATGTACCTTATAATGAAGTATGGTGCTCATATAAATGTCGAGTAGTGCAATCAATCACGTTCAATCAAGTACCTATTTACATGCGTTGAATAAAGGACACGACCGAGTGACTAAAACGGTCAAGGATCATAATACAAGTTAGGAAGTCGATGAGGTTAAGATGTTTTACGACTGTAGGTACATCCCTCTGTGCGAGGCAGCATGGAGGATATTTGAATTTGAAATTTAATGTAGAGACCTACCAGTTGAAAGACTTAGCTTTTGCCTCCCAAATCAACAAAGCATAATAATCTATGATTCAGTTTCGCTGTAGTCGATTTTGAACATACCATCCGTTAGGGAGAGCATGTTCTTTGGTTGGTTCGAAGCTAAAAAAGAATACCTAGAAGCTGCTAAATTAACACATGCAAATATTCCACAAAAAATAGTATCGAAAAGGGACAAAAGGAAGTGGGAAAAAAGGACCAGACGATTCGCAATTGGAAGAATATGCTACATCCCGCCAGGATCTGAAGAGACGTATTACCTAAGGATTCTACTTAATGTTGTGAAGGGATGTACGTCATATGAGAAAATCATAGAATTTGAACACGTTGTATATCCCACGTTTTGGGATGCATGCTATGCACATGGTCTTTTGAATGATGACAAGGAATACATCGATGGTATTGCCGAAGTAAGTCATTGGGCATCTGCTCAATCTTTGAGAAATTTGTCCGTAACACTTATTTTCGAGCAGTTTGAGCCGACCCGAGTTCGAGTAAGAAAAGTTTTGGGAGTATTTGTACGATGACATTCTCTATCGTAGATGAAAATCCTACAGTTCCAAGGTAATAATTTTAATTTTTTACAAGAGATTAAAATTTTATTTTTTACACTGAAATAGTATATCGTATCAAAAAGGCAATTAATTTTAGTGTATTAATGACATATTTTTTTGCATTTCAGAAATGTTATTGTCTGATGACGAAATTAGGAACTTTGCATTGTTAGGATATACAAGAAATGTTGCAAACTTTGGGCAAGTCTTTGGAAGAGTACGATGGTATGCCAGTTCCAGATACAGTAGAAATTCTATAAATTAATACTCATGGGACCACCAAATTTTATTAATTAAAAGAGTTATTAATTAATCGATAAATTAATAATGATTAGATTATATATTAATTAATATTTTATTAATCTATAATGAAATACTCAATTTACAAACACCTTTCAAACTTCCACTTAATTATTGTACAATGCATGTACGTATATCAAATGAAGGCCCAATTTGAAAGAACCCTTCAATCTCCCACCTTATTATGCTTCTTGCGTTCAATGTATCACTTTATGGACATTACAAATATTTTCTATATAAATACAAGATCGAAATATGCTAACACAAACAAATCATACACACAACATGGCTTCCCATCTTAAAGGTGTGAAAAAAACAACAATGACCAACGAGATTCGAAGCGTATTATGCAAGCACAACAAGGATAATCCAAGTTTCACTCAAAAGCAATTGCAAGAATGGGTTCTTAGTAACTATGGGTTGCACGTGAGTCAAGGGATAGTATCGAATACAGTTAAGCATTCTTCAGAGTATCTCTCACTTGCTCCCGAAAGAGGTGATGTTAAGTGACAGAAACCAGCAAAATTTCTTGACATAGAAAAATCTCTCTATGAATGGATTCTTCAATATCAAGAACATGTGAATATGACAGGTGAACTAATTATCGAGAAGGCGTAAAAGTTCATGAAGGATATGTATCATGTGGATACTCCAGACATTACTTTTTCTATTGGTTGACTTGGAAAGTTCAAAGCAAGATATGGAATTAAAAAAATTCGGCGTTTTGGAGAGAGTGGATCAGTTGAAATGGAGGGCATGAAGGACAAATTAGAAACCATAAGAGACAACATGGATCAGTTTGAAATGAAAGACATCTTTAATATGGATGAAACATGTTTTTTTTTTATTATTTTATTATTTATTATTTTGTACTTTAATGATGTAATTATTTACATGATTTGATCTTAAACATGTTTGTTTTTTAGACTTCTACCGGATCATTCCCTTGCAACAATGCAACTTGAAGGGAAAAAACAAGACAAGGAAAGACTAAGTGTTGTTATTTGCTATAATGACACTACAAGAAAAATGCAGAACAATAATGCTCGTAAGACAACAGTTCTGGTTCAAAATTGTTGTCTATTAACGAATAGTTGTTGTTTTCTGTAGAACCGTTGTTGTTTATGAAATAAATTCGCGCAACAACAACAGTTATACTATGCCGTTGTTATCTCTGCGTTATTATTTCGGACTTGATTTTTTTTATTAAATCGTGTTTCTTTTGACATGATTATTAAATCATGTAAAATAAGACGGATTAAAATAATGACAATTTTAGTTTCTAACATAATTCAGAAAAGCCACAAAGTTCCCAAACCCTAGTCGCCCCCTCCTCCACTTGCCGTCGCCCCGACTCCAGCCCGCCATCACGCCGACTCAGACCCGTCGTCGTCCTGCCCCGCTGTCTCCCTGCCTCCTCCGTTTCTCTGAATTGTGAAATCGCTACTCCTCAACGCCTATCCTCGCAATTGTTTTCCCCGCTTCTCCTCGCGCTCGCTGCTCCGTCCTCACCATCGCCCTCGCCGCTCTACCTTCGCCTTACTTTCTAATTAAGGTTCTTTGTTCCGATCAGAACCAATTCCTTGTGAATGTCAATTTATGCATACAATAGGCGATTCGCCATAAGGTAACGCGCCAAAGGCGGTTTGTGTTTGGTTTGTTGATATATAATTGCTTCTCTCTCTTACATTCAGCATGCTGATAATATTACAATCTGGAAATGGTATGGTGCTTGAATATTGACTTTGAAACTCAATACAAATTTGCAAGTGTCTCTACCATTATTGATGGTTCAAGGGAAAGAAGAGAAAATATATTGGAAAGATAAAATAAAGAATATTTCAAGTTTTAAATTTAGGTTTCCTGCTTACAATATTTTTTATTGATAATTGATGATGTCTACTTCTAATAGATGATACTTTTCTTGGCAGAAATCTTCGTGCTTTGCACCGAACTGCAACTTTGCACCATGACTTCACTTGACTTCACTTGTCTGCACTGTTGAAGGTAACAAATAACTCTCTGTTTTCATCTCAGAAATTCAATTTTTGAAACGATTCTGCATAATGAGGTTCTGCAGTTATTTAAAGCATTTACCAACTATAATATCCTTTTGGTTTGTGAGTAATAGAGTTAGTTACTTGAGAACATGTAGTTATGGATATATCATTTTCAGTTTCAAATTATAATTAGCACTGCGCAGATTGAACTTCTGTAATGCTAATATATGTAATGTGTTTTCAAACAGCTTCCGCAACATAGCAACGCTTTATTTCGCCTCCTTGGTCGACCTGAGATATTTAGTCAGTCTTTGCCAACCTAATATCCCCCTTTAATACTAAAGGAAGAGCGACCCGGTATTAATGCTATATACGTGTCATCACTAGAATGAATTGATTAAAATAAACACGCGTTAAAATATCATCAAGACTTTTATTTTCTGTGAAATCGTCTTTTTCAGATTTTTTTACTGTGTTCAACTCTCACCAGCGCACAAACCCAAATCGTCCAAAATAGAGGCGGTTTCTTCAACCCATCAAAGTTTCACAATGTAGAAGATTGTAATCCCTAGATCTTAAAGGAGTCTTCTATAACAGGTTTCGCAGATCCAAGATTGCAAACCCTCAATTTTCAAGTTAGTTTCTTCATCTCTTTTTTTGTTGTTTGTATAAATTTTTTTCCATTTTTTTCCATTTCCGGCAGTAGAGGCTTGATCTAATCCCTAAGGGTGCCTAAAAACTCTAAAAACCTGATCACCTCTACGTGTCTTCTAATTAAAATTCAATTATTTTTTTTTAAATTGATCAAGGTGAAAGAAAACGGCTGGTCAATCGCAAAGGAGAAAAGGCTATATTTTATTTAATGAAATGAAGGATACCAAAAACCTGTTGCGTACGTGCATTCAAGAATAACGGAGATGCGGTTCCATGGTGAGAAAGCGTTTCTCAACATCCATTCCTGATTTGCTTCAAAATTTTTACACTTTGCATCAACTGTCTACCTCTCTCTGTCGATTTCCTGCAGAACCCAAAGCAAGAATTTACAAGGAGCAATTTTTGCAATTAAGTGTGAGTGTTTCATTTCTTTTTCCTGTATCTTGCTGCTGCATTTTTTTCTTTTTTAATTAGTTTCAAGTCGTTCTCCTACTTAATATAGTTGTTTCGTACTATCTATGCGACGTTTCTATAGTATATATATTGAAAGATATATATTTTTTTTTTGTCTATTTGAAGTTATTTGCAATTTGAACACAATCCCATGTGAATTTCTATGTTACAGTTATGGATCAAAGTTTAACAAACAGTGAATCGTTGTTGTTCATGTTCATGAGCAGTTCGACCGATACATGGCTTTTAATGCTTGATTTTAGAACTTCTCTACTCCGTCCAAATGATCTTTCACATATGCACTGTTTATGAATTACAGTGTGAGTGATCGGCACTAGGAATGATTAGTTAGTCTGGTGTTTGATTGATTAACCAACCGTATAAATTTTAATTTTTTGGAGATGGAACAAATTATGGCGAGTCAAATAGTAGAAATAGGAATTGTGATGATGTTGTCTAACCTAGACGTAGAGTATTTTGCTAGAATCACTTACTTTGACATTTATTCTCTGCTAATCAAGCTTGCAAAGTGAGAACTTGGTTGAACTACAATACTTTTTTAACTTTCATCATCATTGCTCTGGGTCTATAGATCAGCCTTAATTACTTATTTTATGCTTGGCCCTTCCATTTTATTGGTATCTGCTCTTGGCCTAATGTTTGCTCATATGGTGTTTTGTTAATTATCTTTTGCAGAACTAAGAGATCTCCAGAAAGATATTGAAAAATTGTGTATGCAACATGGGCCTGCCTATCTTGGAGTGGCAACTCAATTGCATTTTCATAGCTGGGAATGTGTTAAAATTTGAGTTTGGCTGCTTAAGATAATACCACATCTATGTGTTGATCTTTTGCAGTTTTTGGTGAAGCATGAATGTTAATTTCTTTATAAAAATGATGGACATCTTGATTTTTCCTAATTTATCTGTGCATTGGAGCAGGAAACCGAGAATTTAACGAATCGGTTGGTAGCTTACACAAGAGAAAATCAAAATCTTCAAGAGGAGCTATCTGATTATTATCCTATTAAAGTGAGATATTGTCCTATTTATTATCCTTATCTTTTCAGTTATTGTTCTTTAATTGTTTTTAGTCTTAAAGGTCTGCCTCTATTTATTATCCATATCTTTTCAGTTATTAAAGGTCTGCCTCTAACTCTCTCTATTTATTATCCTTATCTTTTCAGTTATTACTATGATTCCTTGGTTTTATGTTACATTGTTTTGCTCCTTTATGAGAGAGATTTCAACTTTTTTGGTTTGCGGAATAGAATTCTCCTTTTTATGCTCTGTTTCCTATTCTAATTGTGTGTTTTTTGTGTTAATGTTGATGAACGTGAGCTCTATTAATGAAAAGATGGATTGAGATTAAAAGGCCATACTAAGACACTGATTCAACAAACTTGGAGTTTACCAGGTGACTCCTATTTAATCTTTAATATGAGTATGGAAGATGAAATTTCATTGTTTTAATAATCGTAGAATCACAAGTTACAAGCTATGTTCGTTCGGTAAAGATCAGTCGTTTGTTATATGAGGTTCACATGGAACTAAAATGAATTATGTTATATATTTTTATTCTGTATGAACCTTATATAGTGTTTATGTTGATCGATATGATTGATGATTATTTTTCTAGACACATCCTTCTGATAAACCACTCTCAGTTATATTATTTATGTACTGTTAGTAGAGGTCTATTGTGGGTTGAGGATTGATTTTGGGCTACATGCATTTGTCATTACTGATGTTCAAGTTCATTTCAGTTTTGTGGGAAAAAATGAAGATACGCTTCTTCCAATATTTGAAAATTTTATTCTTATCATGCTTAGAACTCTGAATTTGATTCTTATCATGCTTAGAACTCTGTACTGTTCATTATATTTTATTCCGCATACGATTTATAATTTCTGGCCTTGCTCTAGCCAAAATCTGCTCAATTTATGATGTTTATTGGTAGTTAAATGTTTAGAGTAAAAGTCTTTATTAATCACATGCATTACTTTATAGAGTTTGATAATGCACTAATATGTCTTTATTTTCTTAAGTGTAGGATTATACGACGGCTCAGAGCTGATTTTTGTTTAGAAAATGTATGTGCAAAACTATGAGGAACGTGAGAGATTGGTTACAATTTGATCAACAACAAAAAAGTGAATTTTGAGATTGAAGAATGAAGGTAATAAAAATTAATGGAGGAAAGGATGCACCAAGTTTCTGGAATATAATTCTCTTTAGTTATGAGCTAAATGCATGTTTCAATTTATTGATTCAAATGTTTTGGCTGTGGAAGTTACAGTTTATAGTATCTAATTCTTTCTTTTCTTCTTCTTCTGTTTTTTTTTTTGGTGCACTACTTTTATGTTGAAAAACTCAATTCTTATTTTTGGTGCATTAGTTTGACATTGGTAATTTCTAGCTAAGTGAATATGATTGTTTCACGAAATTGTGTCATAACAGTCATTTTCCTTGTTTTATTAAAGCACAAAAACTGAACCAACTTCTTTTTATAGATTCATATGCTTTGCAGTTACAAATAGAAAAAGAAAAAAGAAAAAAGAGAAAATCATTATGACAGTTGGACAAGTAAAAATGTTGAAGGGCAAGTAATACATTTGTTACTATGAGAAATGACAAATTGCTCATCTTGAACAGGTTTGTTCGTTTTGTGAGCACTCCTGAGATCTAGGAATGCGTATACACCATAGATTCTGAGATTGTACAGATTGAGGAGGCAATTGCTTTGCAGAGTAGCAATGATATTGGGCAAAGCACGGTAAACTACTGAAGATAACAGTTTATGCACGTTGCAACATATGTATTTCTACTTCATTGCTCCTTTTCTGTTAACAGGTGGAAAACCATCGATGAAAATCTCTTAGAGGCTATGAAAGTATTGTAAAACAAAAAATTTCAATATACCTAAAATATGCTGCCTGTATCTTTTATTTTCTCCCCTTTTCCGCAAGTCCTGATAATATAACTCAACTTTATTGGTTATTGAATTCTGTTGATGTTTAATGCTTTTGAACTCTTCAAAGTTGGAGGTGAAATTAGGGGCTATTTGTGTTGGTACCTGCCATGCTTTCTTATCTATTCTCATTAGTGCTGAATATATATATTTTTCTGTGTGTAGCTATGATGGTATTGAATGTAATTTTCTGTAGATGGCCTTTTCAGTGAGTGATAATGCACTTATCACCCTATAGTTATGGACAGGTGAAAAATATGAGTCCAGTGCTAATGATGAGAAAGATATTGTTCTATACTCGGAAACTTTGTAATTCAACTTTCTCTTTTATGGTACAGGGACTTGCATGTTTTCTTACTCATTATTTTTCTGACAGATTGGATCTCGGCAACCTGAGTCAAATGGGTCGTGCTCACAGGATGATGATTCAAAGTATGCAATACATTACAATTGCAGATTATGCCCTGCAATATCTATTTTCTTTGAGAACCCCCCTCCCCCATCCCCCACACACACATATTGGTTCATCAAGTGAATCAAGCTATAACCTATCTGTGGTAGTATGCGCCATTAACATGGAAAATAGAGATATAGAATACAAGAATTCTCATGGGTAGCAGCTTAGATTTTTCCGAGAGTGAAGGTAGTTAGTATTGAGATTTTATTATTGGCTCTAAAGAATCTTTTATATGGATCTCTATTTGTGTCTTGTTCATTGCGGGAGTGATATATGATCATTAGATTATAGGTTTCCAATATAATGATATGCATGTTAATCCTACTTATGCTCAAATCACAAGGCCTCATATTACTCCAGGCTTCTCAGACAATGGCGCTATTCAGGTGGCAGGACATTCCCGCCGGGATCGATCTCGCGCACTCAATGAAGATCCGCCCTACAGAGCCAGGCATGATCGCCACCGTCATCGGTCAGTCTCACCTGGGGAGAATCGAAGTTCTAATGGTTCAAGGCCCTGCTATGCTGATCACGATGACGCAGACCGACGTCGACGTGTAGATGCGGCGAAGCGGGCCCGCTTAGAGAGGTCCAGTCTACTTGATCCTCTAGAACAACAGCAGACTCAGTTTGATGCCGAACTTGACAAAGTATTGGGCCTTGATGCTGATGGGGAGATAATCACTCCGTTCTCCGAGGAGATTCTCTCCACTCCACTCAAATATGCTATGTTCAATCGGAGCTGCACGCCGCATCATTTGTGCAAAGTGTTCCCCGGATATCTTCAAGATGAGACCAGGATTTGGTTTGATTCTTTGCTGCCCGGTAGCGTTACTACTTTTCGGGATCTTGCTGAGCAGTTCTGTGCTCGTTTCCATACACGAGCAAAGCCTATGGCCACATTGGCCGATCTCATGAACCTGGAGCAACGAGACAGGGAGACAGTCTCTCAGTTTCTTGAACGCTTCACTGCGGAAAGCCTAAAAGTATGTAGCCGCTCTGATGATGTTATCATCATTGCTTTCATGAACGGCCTCCGAGCTGGACCGCTTTACACCGAGCTTGCGCGACATCCTCCGACCACCACTCGAGCCCTATTTGTCACTGTAAGTAGATTTGCCAAAGCTGAAGAGCAAACCCGGCGCAAGCGGAAAAAGTACACTACAAAAAAATAGCCAGACAGCACGCAGGCCGGGGCCAATGCCCGGACCAGTGCTTTCCGTCGACTGGGAAAAGGCAGGCTGGAGCCTCGCAGTGGTCCCCCTCAATTCACTCCCCTAACACGGTCGAGAACGAAAATATTTTTTGCTCATAAAAATGATTTACGACCATGTCCGCGGATGACTGCTCTGGCAGAGAAGCGCAATCGAGAAAAGTGGTGTGCGTATCACCACGATCATGAACACGACACTGAGGAGTGTCGCGAACTTTGTAAAGAAATCGAGGACTGTTTGAAGAGGGGTTTCTCCGACAATACATCACACGGTCTGAAGACAGGCCTCCGCCGAACAAAAATGGAGGTGGACAACAAGGTCGGGGAGGTTACAATGGCCGAGGCCCACGGCAAAACAGACCCCAATGGCAAAGCAACAGGTCGGGTTATCAAAGTTACCAAAGGCAAGACCAGGTTAATCGTCAAAGTTACCAAAGCCACTACAACCTCAATTGTTGCCACCTCCACCACCTCATGGAGGTCCTGGGGACAATCCAACGAATCATGTTGTCCAAGGAATAATAAATGTGATCTATGGTGCCATGCCAACAGGGACTTCCCGAAGTTCCCTTAAAGCTGAAGCTCGCAGGCCTCCTCCCGAGGAGCCACGTCACAAGCGTTTCCACAGATCTGAAACAGTGAACTTCACCGAAGACGACCCTGTTCCCGAGCTTACCCCTCACACTGATGCCATCGTCATTGACATGGCTGTAGCCAATGTCACTATTAAGCGAGTTTTTGTCGACAACGGCGCCGCTGTAAGTGTCATATTCACTGGCTGTTTCCAGAAGATGGTATACCCCGCGAGCAGCTCCGGCCTACTCCCGGGCCTCTACAGACCTTCACTCAGGGAGAGGTCCAACCTGAGGGAATTATCAACCTCCCCGCGTAGCTTGGTAATATCCAACGATTAAAACTATTTTTGTAGATTTTTATGTGGTGTCTTCCTCATCTCCATACAACATGATTCTTGGCCGAGATTGGCTCACCCCAGCCAAGGCCATTTGTTCCACATATCACTTAGCATTGAAGTTTCCTACACCTCACGAAGAGGTTGCCATCCGTGGCAACCAGAGAATTTCCAAAGAGTGCATGTACATCGCACTCAAGAAGGCAACCAAAGCTCCTCCTAAGCCTCAATTTCAAATAGCCTCTTTGGAACCCGCCCTGGGTGCTTCCGAACTTGGAAGTAATACTGCTGAAGTGCCACTCGATCCTGCTAAACCAGAACAAACTGTTAAGATAGGTGCAGTGGGCATACCTTTGTTGCACAATGCCATCATCCAGAAGTTAAGGGAATATCCCGAAGTCTTTCCTTGGTCTCCCCTAGATATGCCGGGAGTCTCTCCCGACCTCATCACTCACAAGCTAAACATTGACTCTAATGTGAAACCAATACAACAGAAGCGACGACAATTTGCTCCGGAGAGAAATGCAGCTATCCCAACTGAGGTTCAACAGCTCGTTGAGGCCGACATCCTATTCGAAGTTCACTATCCATCTTGGCTCTCTAATCCAGTAATGGTGACGAAGTCCAGTGGGGCATGGAGGATGTGTGTTGATTTTTCTGATCTCAACAAGCACTGCCCGAAGGACTGCTATCCTCTACCGCCTATTGACCAAAAAGCTGAGGCCATAACAAGGTATAAAGTGCTTTGTTTTTTGGATTTGTACAAGGGATACCACCAAGTCCATATGGACCACCGAGATGCTATCAAAACAGCCTTCATCACTGATTGATGTTTCGCTTTCAAGAAAATGCCCTTCGGACTCAAAAATGCCGGAGCCACCTATTAGCGTCTTATGGACCACGTCTTCCGGGATCAGATAGGCCGCAATGTTGAGGTATATGTCGATGACCTCGTCATTAAGAGTCATTCTCCTACATCATGTGTGCAGGACATCGCCGAGACATTAAGCACACTACGACGCCATAACCTTCGACTCAATCCAGCTAAGTGTACCTTCGGTGTCGGGTCAGGGAAATTCCTTGGGTACTTGGTCTCACAGCACGGTCTCCAGGCCAACCCAACCAAGATCAGGGATGTATTAGATCTTCAGCCGCCGAAGACATTGAAAGACGTCCAACGTTTGACCGGCGGCCTCGCCGCCCTTAATCGTTTTTTATCCAAGGCAGCAGAGCGCCAGCTTCCCTTCTTCAAAATTTTGCGCAAAGCGTAGAAATTTGAATGGACTTAGCAATGCGACGAAGCCTTTGAAGCTTTAAAACAACATATTAGCCAGTTACCCACCATGTCAGCGCCTCTCGCCGGAGAGCCTCTCTATATATACTTGGCTTTCGCCGATGAAGCCATTAGTGTGGCCCTCGTCCACGAGGACCATGGTAGTCAACAACCACTGTATTTCGTTAGTCGAGCCCTCCAAGGGGCGGAAACCCGCTACTCTGTGGCGGAGAAAATAGGTTTGGCCTTAGTCATGGCGGCACGCCGCCTGCGTCCTTACTTCCAAGGGCATACTATTTGGGTCCTCACAAATCAACCTATTCGTCAGATTCTTACCAAACCCGATGTCTCAGGACGTTTAGCCAAGTGGGCAATTGAGCTTGGGGAGCATGATCTACAATTTCTACCTCGCCAAGCCATCAAGGGTCAAGCTCTTGTGGATTTTTTTGTCGAGCTCCCGTTCAATGACTCCGAGACAGTCACACGTGCTGAGAATATGGCCCAAACTGACCCCGAAGCTAAAGCCAACAAGTGGCATGTATACATAGACGGCGCCTCTGCTACCCGAGGCAGCGGTGCCGGGGTCCTTCTCATTGGTCCCAATGGCATCGAAGTCAAGTATGTCCTGCGCTTTAAGTTTAAAGTGACAAATAACGAGGCCGAATACGAGGCCGTCATTGCTGGGCTCCGGCTAGCTCAGACCTTTGGGGCTTCGCATATCCAGCTGTATACCGATTCCGAGGTGGTCTCGAGCCAAATCCAGGGCACATATGCGGCAAAAGATGATACATTGAAAAGGTACCTGACTTTAACTCATAAACTTTTGTTAACTTTCACCTCGACTGATGACCAGCAGATCCCCCGTGAGGAAAATACTAAGGCCGATACTCTCAGAAAAATGGCCTCCGCGGTCCCGTTAAATGTGTCTCCGGACATAATTGTCGAAGAAGCCACCCAACCCTCAATTAATGAACAAGTGGTCTCTGTGTTGACTGATGCCGATCCCAATTGGATGACTCCGATCATCCAGTATCTCTAGAGTGGCACTCTGCCCAAAGATAAACTGCTTGCTCGGCAGATACTTCTAAAAGCACCAAAGTATACGCTCCGCGACGGGGTCGTATACCGTCAGTCATACTTGCAGCCGAGTCTCCAATGTCTTGGCCTGGCCCAAGCCGACTATGTTCTTCGGGAATTTCACGAGGGAGTATGCGCAAGTCACATAGGGTCAGGTACGTTGGCCAAGAAAGTGCTTCAGTGGGGATACTACTGACCCACTTTGCTCAATGATGCCCACAATTTGGTGTCGAAGTGCGACAAATGTCAGTGGCATTCCCGAGTAAAGCACCTGCCACAAACTGAACTCGTCGGTATACAAAGCGCCTGGCCGTTCATACAGTGGGGTATCGACATTGTAGGTCCGTTCCCTGTTGCTCTGAAGGGACTTAAATTTCTTGTGGTCGCCGTGGATTATTTCATTAAATGGGTCGAAGTCGAGCCACTTATTGCCATTACTGGACAAAATATTCTAAAATTTGTCTGGCGTAACATTATATGCCGTTTTGGTATTCCAAGTACAATTGTATCCGACAACGGCAAACAATTTGCCAATGAAATTTTCGGTCCTGGTGTGAGGACTTGCACATCAAGCAGGCTTTCACCTTGGTAGCTCACCCCCAAGCTAATGGTCAGGTTGAAGTCATGAACCGCACTCTTGTCGATGGCCTCAAGAAGCGACTAGATCAGACCAAGGGTCTCTGGGCGGAGAATCTTCCGCAAGTTCTCTAGGGTTATCGCACAACGCCACATTCCTCCACCGGGGAGACTCCTTATAGCCTCACCTATGGCTCCGAAGCTGTCATTCCTGCCGAGGTAGGGGTGCACAGCCCTAGACTTCTACACCTCGATCTCGAGGCTAACGAGGAAGCTCTCCGTATGAATCTTGACGAGCTTGAACACCGACGTGAGGAATCCTTCATCCGGTAGGCCAAGTGCAAGCAACAAAAAACTCGATATCATAACAACCGGGTCCGAGGTACACAATTCCAGGTCGGAGACCTAGTGCTCCGGCTAAACTCGGCCAGCAAAGCTGCTCCCGAAGGCAAACTGCATGCTACTTGGGAAGGGCCTTATCGTGTCACTGTCGCTCATGCCTCCGGAAGCTATCAGTTAGAGCGATTGGATGGTACCCCGATACCCCGCACTTAACACGTTAGCAACTTGCGGCGTTTCTATCTATAGTTTCTCTTTTCACGTAATTATTCTTCCTTTACATTTCTTAACATGCCTTTACTTAATGGCACTTTATTTTTCAAGGATTACTTTTGTATTTTTTAACCGGCAATTACTATGAATACAAGTTTTTACTTTCGACGCATACCTTGTTTCTCTTCTACGCCGCGAGGACGCCCCGGCCTAGATACATGCAAATTTGTTGTGTAAATCGTTAGCTGTCTCCGGACACATTTACCTCTCGCCTGATCCGTCCGAAGAGGTCCTCAACCTTGTCCCGGACAAGAGCCACCTCTCGCCTGATCCATTCGGAGAGTTTATCAACCTTGATTCATCCAAGTGTTGACTCCAACCTGATCCGTCCGGGGAAATTTATACCTTGTTTCAGAACAAAGGTTTCTCTACATTCTGTACTCCCGAGTACTCATTAATACATTACTAACCTTACATCATTCAAACAACATTTTTGCATATGTATATACTTCAATTTGCACAATATACTCAAGTTTTTCCTTCATATACACTTATTTCATACAATAACTTTGTCTGTTAACAAAAAATCATTTTTTACAAAAAATTACTAAGGCACTGCATATCATTTTTTCCCTCCTAACCAATATTCGGCACCCCGGCGCCGCGGTGTGCCCTGTCTTGAGCCGGAACTCCTCTGGGATCTGGCAGCAATTCGTGGCACCCCTCTGCTCCTAGGGCCCCTTTGGCTGCCTTGACCTTCGCGGTTCGGTTTGGGGGATTTTGGTACACGCGTTTATTTATGCACTTTAAGTCTGTTAGAGTGATGAATTGTGATGTTTGCGTGTAGAATGGATAGTATTTGGGTTGTTTTAGTGCCTTTGGACTATTTGACGTTTATGTTTTCATTTTGAGCTAAATAGGTGATCTAAGGCTAAGTATTCGTACTCGGCCGGATGCACAACGAGGAAATGAAGTCCGGATGTCAAAAGGATGGAAAAATCGCCGGAAAATAAAGAACAGAGTACCGCGACCGCGGCAAAATGGCGCGGCCGCGGTCCAAGTGAAGGAATAAGCGGAAAAAGTCTGGACAAGTAGCGCGGCCGAGGCACACTTGCGCGGCCGCGGCGTGTTGCTGGACCAAGAGCGGGCGCGGGCGCGGCCCATGAGCGCGGTCGCGGCCCGTTAAGGCGGTTAATCAATCCTTGGGCCACAAAAATTCCGTTTTAAAGCCCAAAATCAACCCAAATTGACTTCCTCTATAAAAAGGGATCCTTATGCTCAGAAATAGGGGACTAGAACATCAGAGGAGAGCAAGATTGAGAGATTCCGAAGGGGAAAAGCAATCAAGATCGGCAATACTCGGGTTTTCTAGTCCTTAAGTCTTTCAATTATGTATTTTCAGTTTAATTTGTCTTTTGTCACCGCCATGAGCGGCTAGTAGGTTATTTCAGTCCTTAGTCGAGTCGAACCCTAGTTGTTATTATTTTGTGGTATTTACGGTGATTATTAATCGGTTGAATTCTTAAAACGTTGTTATACTATTCACTTATCCTTCAATGCTTGTGTATTTATTTGCTAGATTGATCACCTAGGATTATAATTGCATAAGTAACGCTAGGTTATAATCGTAATCCGTAATTATTACGAACCTATAGCCACTTAGTAGCGAATAGTGAGTGATATCGCTAGGGTAGTATATAGCTCGGTCTGAATGGGTCCGAGCTTACGAGGTCCACACCGTGTCTATCCCGTTATCTTAGTTTTCTAGGCGTCCGGTTAATGAGATCTAGAGAGCTTATTCTGAGGTCACTCAACTGGATAGACTAACCAAAGAGCTTGTTTTGGTTAGTTAAACATAAGGGATAACGAGGTTAGCAGAGCTTGTTGCTAACCTCGGGGTAGGAGTTTTAAGGATAAAATTGGTTAATAATTGCATCTATCACAGGGTAGTAATAACTAGGGGGAGATAAGATTAAGGGCTGGGATTCGTTATTTTATAAGTAGAACAAGTCATAGTTAATTTGCTTAAATTCTGTTTTAGTTCCTTAGTTAACGTACATCAATTCATAAACCCCCATTATTTATATATTTATATATGTTGCTAGTATTAGGACTTACTTAAACACTAAGAGTCTTCCTGCTCCCTGTGGGATCGACCCTACTTACCACTTCTACGAGCTAGAAGGGTAGCTAGGTTTAATTAATTTTACCGCATCGCGACAGTGCGGTCAAATTTTGGCGCCGTTGCCGGGGAGCGGTGCATGATTTTAAGTGTTTATTTTTATTAGTTCTATATTGAGTCTCGCAATTCTATTTTTTTTTTAATATCTGCAATACACTTGAACTCACCTCAGTTTCTTTTTGTTTTAGCAGTGAATGATCACTCGTTCACGCCAAAATAAAGAACCGCTTTTCGACCCTGAAATAACTCGTAGAGATCGCATTCTGAGAAGACAAGCAAGAGAGAATCTAGAAGAATTTGAAGCCTTACCGTTTGCCACTGAAAATTCCGCGTCTGAACCTGAGCCAGCATCAATGGCAGCCGAAAGGACTATGAGGGAATGGGCCACCACTGGCACTACTCACCAGCCTCTATGCATCACCTTCCCTGACCTAGGGGAGGACACCACTTTCGAACTCCGGTCAGGGTTAATTCACCTGTTACCCTCTTTCCATGGGTTAGCAGGAGAAGACCCGCACAAACATCTGAAGGAGTTTCACATCGTCTGTTCAAGTATGAAGCCGACGAAAGTCATTGAAGAACAGATAAAACTGCGGGCATTTCCTTTTTTTCTGAAGGATATGGCCAAGGATTGGCTCTACTACCTGCCCTCAGCATCTATAAAAACTTGGGAGGAAATGGAGACCCAGTTCTTGGAGAAGTACTTTCCGGCATCTAAGGCCACGAACATCCGGAAGGAAATCAGTGGAGCGGTACAACTGCCTGGAGAAACTTTGTACGAGTTTTGGGAACGCTTTGAAAAGCTGGTGGCCAGATGTCCCCAACATCAGATCACAGAACAGTTGCTCATCCAGTACTTCTATGAAGGGCTGACGCAGTCAAACCGAAACATGCTGGACTCTGCCAGTGGGGGAGACCTATGTGACAAAACCCCGACAGCTGCTAGAGCACTCATTTCGAAAATGGCGGCTAAGACTCAACAATTCGGGACACGGGATGTTTCAACATGGATAGTGAGGGAGGTGAACGATTCTCAGATGGATGCGAAGATTGATCAGCTTACCAAAATGGTCCAGAAGGCTGTTTTGGGGGGAAGCTCAAATACCCGACCCTGCCGAATATGTGATACCACCGATCACACAACCGATAATTGTGAAGTTCTGGGTAATGAGCTAGAAGCACACGCCAATGCTGTCGGAACTGGAAACTTCCAAGGCCGAAAGTACGACCCATATTCCCAGTCGTACAACCCAGGATGGAGGGATCATCCGAATTTCAGCTATGGTAATCAGCAAGGCCAATCAAGTGGGCAAAACAGACCTCCACCACCTAGAGGTATGTATTACACAAAGCAGCCAGCTGAACAAGCACCTGACTCATCCTTGGCGGATATTGTGAAGACTTTAGCAACAAACACTGTGCAGTTTCAAAAGGATGCAACATCAAGCATCAAGAATCTCGAGACACAGATGAGCCAGATGGCAACTGCTATAAGTCGTCTAGAGAATATGCAAAGTGGCAAACTGCCATCACAACCTGAAATGAACCCTAGAAATGTCAGTGCCATCACAATGAGGAGTGGTAACCAGCTTAGAGAGCTTCAGAAGCCCGGGCAACCATTGGAAGATGATAAAAACGACATTTCGGACAAGACAGCAGCAGACAGAGCCGCGACCGCGGCAGACATGCGCGGCCGCGCCCAACCTGACGATCCTGAAGAGAAATTCTCTGTAGAAGTTGCGCGACCGCGGCCCCTGTTCAGCAAAAATCAACGCATTCTGCATCCATTCCGCCTCAACCACTCCCTTTCCCCAGTCGTATGATCAGACCGACACGACCTGACAAAGAGAATGAGATATTAGAAGTGTTTCGCAAGGTTGACATCAACATTCCCTTGATCGATGCTATCAAGCAAATCCCCAGATACGCTAAGTTCCTAAAGGAACTATGTACCAATAAGCGTAAACTCAAGGGGGACGAAAAGGTCCTGATGGGAGAAAACGTCTCAGCAATCTTCCAAAAGAAGATGCCACCTAAACGTAAGGACCCAGGTATGTTTGTCATTCCATGTAGAATAGAGGGAACAAACATTGAACGTGCCATGCTAGACCTAGGAGCATCCATTAATGTAATGCCAAGAGCGATATTTCATGCATTAAAACTAGGACCACTGAAAGAAACTAGGATAGTAATTCAGTTAGCAGATCGTAGTAATACATACCCCGATGGTCTAATTGAAGATGTCTTAGTAGAAGTAGGTGCACTAGTATTTCCTGCTGACTTTTATGTTCTAGACATGCAAGGAGATTCTCCTACACAGCCTCCGATTTTGTTAGGGCGGCCGTTTCTAAACACCGCTCAAACAAAAATCGATGTCAGTGAGGGAACTTTAACAATGGAATTTGCTGGGGAACTTGTTAAGTTTAATATTTATGATGCTATGAGACACCCGGAGGATGTGAATTATGTTTTTTCTGTAAGCATCATTGACCCTCTCGTAGAGGAAGTTTTTCAGTTAACATGCAGGGAACCTTTGGAAATTGTGCTCACGTAAGATTTGGAGAAGGACACCTTTGAACTTTGGAAGGCCAATAAAGAGTTGGTCGAGCTCGTAGCGTCCGTCCAATCCCTTCAACCCGCCAAACCAAGGTATGAACAAAAATTCATCGATTTACCTGAGACTGACCAAAAGCTACTTCCCTCTACAGTCGAAGCACCGAAGTTAGAACTCAAGTCTCTGCCAGAGCACCTCAAGTACGTTTACTTGGGAACGAGTGACACTTTGCCTGTCATCATTTCATCGCGACTGACCCCACAGCAAGAGGCAGCATTGATAGAAGTCCTAAAAGAGCATAAGAGAGCGATTGGATGGACAATAGCCGATATCCAGGGAATTAGTCCTTCACTGTGCATGCACCGAATACTCCTTGAAGAAGACTCCAAACCGAGTCGAGAACCACAGAGGCGATTGAACCCGCCAATGATGGAAGTGGTCAAGAAGGAGGTCATTAAGCTGTTGAACGTAGGCATTATCTACCCCATATCCGACAGTAAGTACATCAGCCCCACACAGGTAGTGCCGAAGAAATCCGGAGTAACAGTGGTAGAAAACAAAGATGGTGAGTTGGTCCCTACTCGGTTACAAACTGGGTGGCGAGTTTGCATTGACTATCGCAAGTTGAATGCAATGACTCGAAAGGACCATTTTCCTTTACCATTTATTGATCAAATGCTAGAACGATTAGCAGGGCATTCATTTTACTGTTTTCTAGATGGTTTTTCAGGTTACTTTCAAATAGCGATAGCACCAGAGGATCAAGAAAAAACCACGTTCATGTGCCCCTTTGGAACGTTTGCTTGGCGAAGAATGCCATTTGGGTTATGCAATGCGCCAGCAACATTCCAACGCTGTATGGTAAGCATATTTTCTGAGTATGTGGGTCATATCATAGAAGTCTTTATGGACGACTTTAGTGTGTACGGGGAAACATTTGAGAGAAGTCTTGAAAATTTGGTACTTATCTTAAAAAGGTGTGTCGATACTAACCTTGTTTTGAATTGGGAGAAGTGTCATTTTATGGTCGAACAAGGGATAGTTCTGGGTCATATTGTATCATCTAGGGGTATAGAAGTTGATAAGTCAAAGATTGATATTATTACCTCCTTGCCTTACCCCGCTAGTGTGCGGGAGATTCGTTCCTTCCTTGGTCATGCAGGTTTCTACAGAAGATTCATCAAGGATTTCTCCAAGATCTCAGCACCTTTGTGTAAGCTGCTACAAAAAGAGGTGGAATTCGAGATGACCGACGAATGTAAAGCTGCATTCAATCAACTGAAAGAAGCACTTACCACACCGCCTATCATTCAACCGCCGAATTGGGACCTCCCATTTGAAATCATGTGCGATGCCAGCGACTACGCGATAGGGGCGGTGTTAGGACAAAAGATCGGGAAAGCGTCACATGTGATTTACTACGCGTCCCGAACATTGAACCCAGCCCAATCAAGCTACACCACGACGGAAAAAGAGCTTTTAGCAATTGTTTTTGCTTTAGAGAAATTTCGTTCGTATTTATTGGGCACTAAAATTATTGTCTATTCTGATCATGCAGCTCTTCGATATTTACTATCCAAGAAGGAGGCAAAACCGAGGCTAATACGGTGGATTCTCCTGCTACAAGAGTTCGACATCGAAATCAGAGATAAGAAGGGAGCTGAGAATTCGGTGGCTGACCACTTGAGTCGGTTAGCCCTACAAGAGAGTGCACAACCATTGCGAGAAGAATTTCCCGACGAGCAACTACTTCAGGTCACACATATTCCTTATCCCACAACACTCCCAAATACACCATGGTACGCTGATTTAGTAAATTTTCTTGCATCTCGTTATCTGCGCGCTGACTTTACTAAAGCAAGGAAAGATAAACTTAAAAATGATGCTAAATACTTTGTGTGGGATGATCCATATTTATGGAAACATTGTGCGGATCAAGTAATTAGACGTTGTGTGCCTGAGGAAGAACATGAGTCCATTTTAAATTTTGGTCATACATATGCTTGTGGGGGGGCACTTTGGGTGTAGGAGGACAGCACATAAGGTTCTAGAGAGTGGGTTTTATTGGCCATCATTGTTTAAGGATGCATACTTATTTTGCAAAGCCTGTGATAACTGTCAAAGAACCGGGAACAACTCCCAAAGGAATGAAATGCCTCAAAACCCAATCATGATTTGCGAAATATTTGATACTTGGGGCATGGACTTTATGGGACCCTTTCCGTCGTCTTATGGCAACACATACATCTTATTGGCTGTTGATTACGTCTCAAAATGGGTGGAGGCAAAAGCCACTCGAACTAACGACTCTAAGGTTGTCGCAGATTTTGTGAAGGCTAATATTTTTTCTAGGTTTGGAGTCCCAAAAGCCATAATCAGCGACAGGGGGACGCATTTCTGCAATCGAACCATTGAGGGATTGCTACGGAAATACTGTGTTATACACAAGGTCTCCACAGCATATCACCCCCCGACGAGTGGCCAGGCAGAGACGTCCAACCGAGAAATTAAGGCCATTCTAGAAAAAACCGTGCAACCCAACAGAAAAGATTGGAGCTTACGCCTTGATGATGCACTGTGGGCGTACCGCACGGCATACAAAACCCCCATCGGCATGTCGCCATACCGACTAGTGTACGGGAAACCTTGCCATTTGCCGGTAGAACTTGAGCACAGGGCATATTGGGCCATCAAAAGGTGCAACATGGACTTCGACACCACCGGCATCCACCGGAAATTGCAACTTCAAGAGCTCGAGGAAATACGGAATGAGGCGTTCGAGAATGCTCTCATTTACAAGGAGAAGACCAAAGTATTCCACGATTCTCGCATCACGCGAAAGCATTTTGTCGTGGGAGAAAAAGTGCTCTTATACCACTCGCATTTAAAGTTGTTTCCTGGTAAGTTACGTTCTAGGTGGATAGGACCATTTGTTATTGCTAATGTTTTTCCTTATGGTGCAGTCGAAATAAAAAGCGAGAAAACGGGGAAAGTGTTCAAGGTTAATGGCCACCTACTGAAGCCATACTTCGAGAATTTTCGGCAAGTTCCCGAAGAATTGACTCAGGTCGAAGACCCCCCTTCCACTTGAGCAGTACACCCGTCGAGCTAACGACGTTAACCAACAGCGCTTGTCGGGAGGCAACCCGATATCTTACGGTTATTTTGTTCTTTTGTCTTTGATTTTTATTATTTTTATGTTAGAGCATTTTTTTTCGTGTTTTTCTTGTTTTACATAAGGTTCACAGGACCAGAAATGCCATAAACGCAAGGCGGGGGTCCGAAAACGGAGACAGTGAGTCTAAGGTTCGAAAACAGGGCCCTCGGCCGCGGCAATTACGCGCGACCGCGGCCTCGGTGCCCAGAAACACCAGAAATTACTGGACACTTTGCGCGGCCGAGGTACAAAAGCGCGACCGCGTCAGTTCAAATGAGCGCGGCCGCGGTATAGTTGCGCGGCCGCGGCCTGACGGACAGCAGGTTAAAACCCTGGCCGCGGCCAGGTTTCGTCTTTTTCATTCTCCTTCCCCCCCCCTCGCGAAAAACACACACTTTGCACACACATTATCAATTTTCACCCACAAACCACTAAAAATCAGCACTAATCCACACACACACACTCCTGCACACGAACTAGTCCGATTACTTTCGGATTTTCATCACACTTTTGGGCAAGTCAATTTGGGCGCGAAATACAAATTCGAATTTCTCTCGACTAAACTCATCCGGTACGTGATGCTAACCCATCTCCTTTGTAGTTCATCTTCAATTTCGTAATATTGTGCATACGAGGGGGGTGAAGTTCGTTTGTTATTGCTCGTAGGAGTTGAATATATATGTTTCTGCTTTGTGTGGATAAATTGTCTCCTATTGATGATTCTAGACGAATAATTCATAGGGTTAGTCGTGGGGGTCATGTGTTGTTTTGTGGCTGATTTAGTGTGGGCAAAACGGCTCCATTAGGAGCGGCCTTCCTTTGTGACATTTTGTCGAACACCTTGCTTACATTTTTTTATATAGCTTGCACCATAACCGTTTGAAGTTTTCTTCCGACTTATGCATGATTTTAGGACAAGGCATGACACACCTCCGGTTGCATCATACTTTTCTTATGCTCTTCTTAAGAGGATCATGTTCGTGCACGCCACTTAGAATCAAATCATAGTACCCATAATCATGCCTCCCCGTGCTAGTCGTAGACAGGCCAAGGGCAAGCAGCCGGTGGTTGAAGAGCCACCAGTGGAAACTCCACCTCCGGAGCGACCGTCTGACCCAACTGACAGCCGGCACTTCGGCTTTGTTTTGACCAACGACGCCCATCAGAAGCGCTTCAAGAAGCTGTGCAACCGATCGGTCATGGCTACTCGGTATGGTCGCGACCAGCTCCTCAAGGACATGGGCATATACGACAATGTGACCTCCCTCTTGGATTCATCCGGACTTCGAGGGGTCATGCGACCCCAACTGACGTACAAGGGGCTGACACTGGAATTTTTAAGCACCCTTGAAATCATCATGGACCCCAACCAGTGCGGGGATGTGGCCGAGAGCATCACATTTCAATTAGGCAGGCAGACTTTCACTAGGTCCATTCAAGCACTCTCCAAGATTTATGATCTGCCTTATGCGGAGGTCACTAGCTGTTATAAGCCGTTTAATGTGCAAGCTTTTTGGGGGCAACTCACAGCTGCTCCAGGACTTGTGGAGGCTCAACCCTTCTCCACTAAGAACTCCAAGAATTCGTGGATTCGTAGCCCCGTTATCCGGTACATTCAGAAACTCCTCAGCCTCACCATCTTTGCAAGAAAAGAAACAGGAGCCGCACGCCATAACGAGTTAAAACTATTGTGGCATATACTGAACAAGAGGGAGGTGATAGTAGCCAGGTTGATACTCGAGCATTTTGAACACGTGGTGCTCAAACAAAGGGATAACATCTACGTAGGAGGGCTGATTACTCCGATCGCCGCTGATTGTGGCGTTCCATTGGTCGATCTGACACCTGTGACCACTCAGTTCCTTCTCACTTGGGAGGATTTGGAGAAAATGAGAGTCGTGACCTTGGGTTACCAAGAAGGGGCAGCCCGAAAGCCATCCAACAAGACCGTCCCATATGTCATACAAAATGTGGGACCATTCCTCCGCCTAGCAAACCCGGAGCTCACGGAGGTGCTCCACATCTACGATCCCCGAAACATATCCTTAGCTTCACCTGCCCATTTGGCCGCCTCTCGTTAGCCTGATGACACCGAATTGCAGCGGTACCAGTTGGGACGAGTCCCGATTATCCCTCAGCCAGACGACGACATCGCTCCGGATCAAGAAGACCCGGCTGAGGGAAGCAGTCGCCACCGCCAGACCAGGCAGAAGAGACCCGCTGCTGCTATCCAGTCACAGTGGGAGTTTCAGGAGCACATGGAAGGGCTCGTTACCTCACTCAGGGACGATTTAGCCCTTTACAGAGGAGAGAGCCAGTCGGGCCATCAGGAGATTATGACAGCTTTGCAAGCAGGTCAAGAACGTGAGACAGCATGGCACCATACTATGGAGCAGCGCTGGCAGGTGGAAGATGATCGTTGGACGGCTATGGAAAATCGCTGGGTTATGGAGGATGATCGGTGGACAGCCATGGAAACTCATTGGGATGTGGAAGACAATCGTTGGGCCCAAATGCAATTATGGCAGCAGCAGCAGCAGACATTTCAGGAGCAACAGCAAGAATGGCAGAGGCAGCAAGCAGCTCAGTGGAGCCACATGCAGTCCTTTGGGGGACAAGGGGGTCATCCACCTCCGCCTCAGTAAAAAATACTGTAAGTACGTACCAAGCCGCACCACTTTTTTTCTTCCCTCAAACTTTGGTTTTCAACCAAGTTTGGGGGAGGGGGGTGTGACGTGGGGCGACTTGGCCGCGTTTCTAGTAAGCTGCTTGTTTTATTTCTAGTATGCTGCCCGGTTCTATTTGTTTTTATTATGCATTATTGTTGGGCCTGTGAGCCATTGGTTGAGGATTTGGGCCTGTGTGCCAGTGATAGTGTGTTGGGCCTGTGAGCCGTAGTTTTGTTTTAGTATTGTGTTTTGTGGAGTCTTTATGGATTATTGTGGTAGAGTCTAGATTGAGTCTAGAAAGGGAAAAGAAAACTGAATTGTGCTGTAAAGATAAAATTAACACATTAAGGTGATGATAAGTTGGCAATGAGTTCATGATGATTGTTGTTAAAACTTGTTTATAATAGCATATGATAGAGCATGACGGGTAATGGATATGAAATTGAGCTGTAATTTGCAACATTGATCAGTAAAATTGTCCTGTGAGGACTTTGAGCCTATTTTGTACCTCCAGTCTTGGAGTAACATTGTACAAATTCTTTCGGTGTGATTTTCATTGATTATGTGCATATAGACCCTAGAACTTGCCTTGCATATCTGTCGTGAATAAGTCAATGTGTGTTGTGGCTTAGAAAGTGATCTTAGGCATTTCTTGGTTAGCCTATTTCAGACACTCAACATAATTACCTTTTTGACCGCAAACTTGAAAAAGTAATTTCCCTTAGTTAGCCCAGTTGAGCCGTGAGCCTATCACTTGTTAGCCGAATATTACAAGCCGAACATCTTTTCAATTGGCCTTTGACCTTATTGGACTAATCTAGTTAAGAGGGAGGCGAAAGGAGAGGTAGTCGGGAATGTTATTTGGGAGTCCTATGGACTGAAAAAAGGGAAGTGAAATGAGAAATGAAAAGGGAATTGGTGATAGAGACTTCAAGAAGGTTTCCCTCCTATGTGCTAAAAAGTTTAGACTTGTTAATGTGTACAATGCAAAAGTAAGAAAAGAAATGAGTTGGGTACATATGAAGAATGATTTGAGGATGGGAGTAAGAAAAGTGCTTAGTGAAAAAAAAAAAAAAAAAAGGAATTCGGGTAGTCCCAGAAAATGTGGTACCCACGTTAAAAAAAAAATTAATAATAAGTAAAAAGTAAGAAAAAAAAAAAAGAGAAGCACTCGGTTGTAAAAGATGCGGTCGTGGGGAGAAGAAGTCATCCCTTGGGGTGATTTACTGAGTTTTGGAGAGTGAGATGTGAGTGATTGTTTTGAGGGGTGGTTGAGTAGGAATAACTCGGTTAGTCCACATTTTAGTCACTTTCATCCAAATTTTATCCTACCTTACCTAAGCCTTTATTACAACCGAATTAAAGACCTTTTTGATTCTTTGCCACACATGCTGAGCACTAGGTCCGACTTAAATAATAGGCAAGCATATGGTGGTCGTTGCATATAAGTCAGTGTGAGTGTAGTACTTTGCATACCTTAAACACTTGAGAGAAGAGTGATACACAATTCCGGTGAGGATCAGTTGTTGAAAATCATAAGCAATGAAAGTAGTTGAAGTTGCTCTGTCAAATATGCTCGGTTACATCATGTTGCTGTGTTTTATTGGAAAACCTTTCTGAAACTCGTAATTGCCACTTAAAGTGCCTTAAAACCCGTGTCTTGATTGTTGTTTGATTTAGATTTGTACGGGACGAACAAAGGGTTAAGTTTGGGGGATTTTGGTACACGCGTTTATTTATGCACTTTAAGTCTGTTAGAGTGATGAATTGTGATGTTTGCGTGTAGAATGGAGAGTATTTGGGTTGTTTTAGTGCCTTTGGACTATTTGACGTTTGTGTTTTCATTTTGAGCTAAATAGGTGATCTAAGGCTAAGTATTCGTACTCGGCCGGATGCACAACGAGGAAATGAAGTCCGGATGTCAAAAGGATGGAAAAATCGCCGGAAAATAAAGAACAGAGTACCGCGACCGCGGCAAAATGGCGCGGCCGCGGTCCAAGTGAAGGAATAAGCGGAAAAAGTCTGGACAAGTAGCGCGGCCGAGGCACACTTGCGCGGCCGCGGCGTGTTGCTGGACCAAGAGCGGGCACGGGCGCGGCCCATGAGCGCGGTCGCGGCCCGTTAAGGCGGTTAATCAATCCTTGGGCCACAAGAATTCCGTTTTAAAGCCCAAAATCAACCCAAAATGACTTCCTCTATAAAAAGGGATCCTTATGCTCGGAAATAGGGGACTAGAACATCAGAGGAGAGCAAGATTGAGAGATTCCGAAGGGGACAAGCAATCAAGATCGGCAATACTCGGGTTTTCTAGTCCTTAAGTCTTTCAATTATGTATTTTTAGTTTAATTTGTCTTTTGTCACCGCCATGAGCGGCTAGTAGGTTATTTCAGTCCTTAGTCGAGTCGAACCCTAGTTGTTATTATTTTGTGGTATTTACGGTGATTATTAATCGGTTGAATTCTTTAAACGTTGTTATACTATTCACTTATCCTTCAATGCTTTTGTATTTGTTTGCTAGATTGATCACCTAGGATTATAATTGCATAAGTAACGCTAGGTTATAATCGTAATCCGTAATTGTTACGAACCTATAGCCACTTAGTAGCGAATAGTGAGTGATATCGCTAGGGTAGTATATAGCTCGGTCTGAATGGGTCCGAGCTTACGAGGTCCACACCGTGTCTATCCCGTTATCTTAGTTCTCTAGGCGTCCGGTTAATGAGATCCAGAGAGCTTATTCTGAGGTCACTCAACTGGATAGACTAACCAAAGAGCTTGTTTTGGTTAGTTAAACATAAGGGATAACGAGGTTAGCAGAGCTTGTTGCTAACCTCGGGGTAGGAGTTTTAAGGATAAAATTGGTTAATAATTGCATCTATCACAGGGTAATAATAACTAGGGGGAGATAAGATTAAGGGCTGGGATTCGTTATTTTATAAGTAGAACAAGTCATAGTTAATTTGCTTAAATTCTGTTTTAGTTCCTTAGTTAACGTACATCAATTCATAAACCCCCATTATTTATATATTTATATATGTTTCTAGTATTAGGACTTACTTAAACACTAAGAGTCTTCCTGCTCCCTGTGGGATCGACCCTACTTACCACTTCTACGAGCTAGAAGGGTAACTAGGTTTAATTAATTTTACCGCATCGCGACAGTGCGATCAAATTTTGGCGCCGTTGCCGGGGAGCGGTGCAAGATTTTAAGTGTTTATTTTTATTAGTTCTATATTGAGTCTCGCAATTCTATTTTTTTTTTAATATCTGCAATACACTTGAACTCACCTCAGTTTCTTTTTGTTTTAGCAGTGAATGATCACTCGTTCACGCCAAAATAAAGAACTGCTTTTCGACCCTGAAATAACTCGTAGAGATCGCATTCTGAGAAGACAAGCAAGAGAGAATCTAGAAGAATTTGAAGCCTTACCGTTTGCCACTGAAAATTCCGCGTCTGAACCTGAGCCAGCATCAATGGCAGCCGAAAGGACTATGAGGGAATTGGCCACCACTGGCACTACTCACCAGCCTCTATGCATCACCTTCCCTGACCTAGGGGAGGACACCACTTTCGAACTCCGGTCAGGGTTAATTCACCTGTTACCCTCTTTCCATGGGTTAGCAGGAGAAGACCCGCACAAACATCTGAAGGAGTTTCACATCGTCTGTTCAAGTATGAAGCCGACGAAAGTCATTGAAGAACAGATAAAACTGCGGGCATTTCCTTTTTCTCTGAAGGATATGGCCAAGGATTGGCTCTACTACCTGCCCTCAGCATCTATAAAAACTTGGGAGGAAATGGAGACCCAGTTCTTGGAGAAGTACTTTCCGGCATCTAAGGCCACGAACATCCGGAAGGAAATCAGTGGAGCGGTACAACTGCCCGGAGAAACTTTGTACGAGTATTGGGAACGCTTTGAAAAGCTGGTGGCCAGATGTCCCCAACATCAGATCACAGAACAGTTGCTCATCCAGTACTTCTATGAAGGGCTGACGCAGTCAAACCGAAACATGCTGGACTCTGCCAGTGGGGGAGACCTATGTGACAAAACCCCGACAGCTGCTAGAGCACTCATTTCGAAAATGGCGGCTAAGACTCAACAATTCGGGACACGGGATGTTTCAACATGGATAGTGAGGGAGGTGAACGATTCTCAGATGGATGCGAAGATTGATCAGCTTACCAAAATGGTCCAGAAGGCTGTTTTGGGGGGGAGCTCAAATACCCGACCCTGCCGAATATGTGATACCACCGATCACACAACCGATAATTGCGAAGTTCTGGGTAATGAGCTAGAAGCACACGCCAATGCTGTCGGAACTGGAAACTTCCAAGGCCGAAAGTACGACCCATATTCCCAGTCGTACAACCCAGGATGGAGGGATCATCCGAATTTCAGCTATGGTAATCAGCAAGGCCAATCAAGTGGGCAAAACAGACCTCCACCACCTAGAGGTATGTATTACACAAAGCAGCCAGCTGAACAAGCACCTGACTCATCCTTGGCGGATATTGTGAAGACTTTAGCAACAAACACTGTGCAGTTTCAAAAGGATGCAACATCAAGCATCAAGAATCTTGAGACACAGATGAGCCAGATGGCAACTGCTATAAGTCGTCTAGAGAATATGCAAAGTGGCAAACTGCCATCACAACCTGAAATGAACCCTAGAAATGTCAGTGCCATCACATTGAGGAGTGGTAACTAGCTTAGAGAGCTTCAGAAGCCCGGGCAACCATTGGAAGATGATAAAAACGACATTTCGGACAAGACAGCAGCAGACAGAGCCGCGACCGCGGCAGACATGCGCGGCCGCACCCAACCTGACGATCCTGAAGAGAAATTCTCTGTAGAAGTTGCGCGACCGCGGCAACCCAGCGCGGCCGCGGCCCCTGTTCAGCAAAAATCAACGCATTCTGCATCCATTCCGCCTCAACCACTCCCTTTCCCCAGTCGTATGATCAGACCGACACGACCTGACAAAGAGAAGGAGATATTAGAAGTGTTTCGCAAGGTTGACATCAACATTCCCTTGATCGATGCTATCAAGCAAATCCGCAGATACGCTAAGTTCCTAAAGGAACTATGTACCAATAAGCGTAAACTCAAGGGGGACGAAAAGGTCCTGATGGGAGAAAACGTCTCAGCAATCTTCCAAAAGAAGATGCCACCTAAATGTAAGGACCCAGGTATGTTTGTCATTCCATGTAGAATAGAGGGAACAAACATTGAACGTGCCATGCTAGACCTAGGAGCATCCATTAATGTAATGCCAAGAGCGATATTTCATGCATTAAAACTAGGACCACTGAAAGAAACTAGGATAGTAATTCAGTTAGCAGATCGTAGTAATACATACCCCGATGGTCTAATTGAAGATGTCTTAGTAGAAGTAGGTGAACTAGTATTTCCTGCTGACTTTTATGTTCTAGACATGCAAGGAGATTCTCCTACACCGCCTCCGATTTTGTTAGGGCGGCCGTTTCTAAACACCGCTCAAACAAAAATCGATGTCAGTGAGGGAACTTTAACAATGGAATTTGCTGGGGAACTTGTTAAGTTTAATATTTATGATGCTATGAGACACCCGGAGGATGTGAATTATGTTTTTTCTGTAAGCATCATTGACCCTCTCGTAGAGGAAGTTTTTCAGTTAACATGCAGGGAACCTTTGGAAATTGTGCTCACGTAAGATTTGGAGAAGGACACCTTTGAACTTTGGAAGGCCAATAAAGAGTTGGTCGAGCTCGTAGCGTCCGTCCAATCCCTTCAACCCGCCAAACCAAGGTATGAACAAAAATTCATCGATTTACCTGAGACTGACCAAAAGCTACTTCCCTCTACAGTCGAAGCACCGAAGTTAGAACTCAAGTCTCTGCCAGAGCACCTCAAGTACGTTTACTTGGGAACGAGTGACACTTTGCCTGTCATCATTTCATCGCGACTGACCCCACAGCAAGAGGCAGCATTGATAGAAGTCCTAAAAGAGCATAAGAGAGCGATTGGATGGACAATAGCCGATATCCAGGGAATTAGTCCTTCACTGTGCATGCACCGAATACTCCTTGAAGAAGACTCCAAACCGAGTCGAGAACCACAGAGGCGATTGAACCCGCCAATGATGGAAGTGGTCAAGAAGGAGGTCATTAAGCTGTTGAACGTAGGCATTATCTACCCCATATCCGACAGTAAGTACATCAGCCCCACACAGGTAGTGCCGAAGAAATCCGGAGTAACAGTGGTAGAAAACAAAGATGGTGAGTTGGTCCCTACTCGGTTACAAACTGGGTGGCGAGTTTGCATTGACTATCGCAAGTTGAATGCAATGACTCGAAAGGACCATTTTCCTTTACCATTTATTGATCAAATGCTAGAACGATTAGCAGGGCATTCATTTTACTGTTTTCTAGATGGTTTTTCAGGTTACTTTCAAATAGCGATAGCACCAGAGGATCAAGAAAAAACCACGTTCATGTGCCCCTTTGGAACGTTTGCTTGGCGAAGAATGCCATTTGGGTTATGCAATGCGCCAGCAACATTCCAACGCTGTATGGTAAGCATATTTTCTGAGTATGTGGGTCATATCATAGAAGTCTTTATGGACGACTTTAGTGTGTACGGGGAAACATTTGAGAGAAGTCTTGAAAATTTGGTACTTATCTTAAAAAGGTGTGTCGATACTAACCTTGTTTTGAATTGGGAGAAGTGTCATTTTATGGTCGAACAAGGGATAGTTCTGGGTCATATTGTATCATCTAGGGGTATAGAAGTTGATAAGTCAAAGATTGATATTATTACCTCCTTGCCTTACCCCGCTAGTGTGCGGGAGATTCGTTCCTTCCTTGGTCATGCAGGTTTCTACAGAAGATTCATCAAGGATTTCTCCAAGATCTCAGCACCTTTGTGCAAGCTGCTACAAAAAGAGGTGGAATTCGAGATGACCGACGAATGTAAAGCTGCATTCAATCAACTGAAAGAAGCACTTACCACACCGCCTATCATTCAACCGCCGAATTGGGACCTCCCATTTGAAATCATGTGCGATGCCAGCGACTACGCGATAGGGGCGGTGTTAGGACAAAAGATCGGGAAAGCGTCACATGTGATTTACTACGCGTCCCGAACATTGAACCCAGCCCAATCAAACTACACCACGACGGAAAAAGAGCTTTTAGCAATTGTTTTTGCTTTAGAGAAATTTCGTTCGTATTTATTGGGCACTAAAATTATTGTCTATTATGATCATGCAGCTCTTCGATATTTACTATCCAAGAAGGAGGCAAAACCGAGGCTAATACGGTGGATTCTCCTGCTACAAGAGTTCGACATCGAAATCAGAGATAAGAAGGGAGCTGAGAATTCGGTGGCTGACCACTTGAGTCGGTTAGCCCTACAAGAGAGTGCACAACCATTGCGAGAAGAATTTCCCGACGAGCAACTACTTCAGGTCACACATATTCCTTATCCCACAACACTCCCAAATATACCATGGTACGCTGATTTAGTAAATTTTCTTGCATCTCGTTATCTGCGCGCTGACTTTACTAAAGCAAGGAAAGATAAACTTAAAAATGATGCTAAATACTTTGTGTGGGATGATCCATATTTATGGAAACATTGTGCGGATCAAGTAATTAGACGTTGTGTGCCTGAGGAAGAACATGAGTCCATTTTAAAATTTTGTCATACATATGCTTGTGTGGGGGCACTTTGGGTCTAGGAGGACAGCACATAAGGTTCTAGAGAGTGGGTTTTATTGGCCATCATTGTTTAAGGATGCATACTTATTTTGCAAAGCCTGTGATAACTGTCAAAGAACCGGGAACAACTCCCAAAGGAATGAAATGCCTCAAAACCCAATCATGATTTGCGAAATATTTGATACTTGGGGCATGGACTTTATGGGACCCTTTCGTCGTCTTATGGCAACACATACATCTTATTGGCTGTCGATTACGTCTCAAAATGGGTGGAGGCAAAAGCCACTCGAACTAACGACTCTAAGGTTGTCGCAGATTTTGTGAAGGCTAATATTTTTTCTAGGTTTGGAGTCCCAAAAGCCATAATCAGCTACAGGGGGACGCATTTCTGCAATCGAACCATTGAGGCATTGCTACGGAAATACTGTGTTATACACAAGGTCTCCACAGCATATCACCCCCCGACGAGTGGCCAGGCAGAGACGTCCAACCGAGAAATTAAGGCCATTCTAGAAAAAACCGTGCAACCCAACAGAAAAGATTGGAGCTTACGCCTTGATGATGCACTGTGGGCGTACCGCACGGCATACAAAACCCCCATCGGCATGTCGCCATACCGACTAGTGTACGGGAAACCTTGCCATTTGCCGGTAGAACTTGAGCACAGGGCATATTGGGCCATCAAAAGGTGCAACATGGACTTCGACACCACCGGCATCCACCGGAAATTGCAACTTCAAGAGCTCGAGGAAATACGGAATGAGGCGTTCGAGAATGCTCTCATTTACAAGGAGAAGACCAAAGTATTCCACGATTCTCGCATCACGCGAAACCATTTTGTCGTGGGAGAAAAAGTGCTCTTATACCACTCGCATTTAAAGTTGTTTCCCGGTAAGTTACGTTCTAGGTGGATAGGACCATTTGTTATTGCTAATGTTTTTCCCTATGGTGCAGTCGAAATAAAAAGCGAGAAAACGGGGAAAGTGTTCAAGGTTAATGGCCACCTACTGAAGCCATACTTCGAGAATTTTCGGCAAGTTCCCGAAGAATTGACTCAGGTCGAAGACCCCCCTTCCACTTGAGCAGTACACCCGTCGAGCTAACGACGTTAACCAACAGCGCTTGTCGGGAGGCAACCCGATGTCTTACGGTTATTTTGTTCTTTTGTCTTTGATTTTTATTATTTTTATGTTAGAGCGTTTTTTTTTCGTGTTTTTCTTGTTTTACATAAGGTTCACAGGACCAGAAATGCCATAAACGCAAGGCGGGGGTCCGAAAACGGAGACAGTGAGTCTAAGGTTCGAAAACAGGGCCCTCGGCCGCGGCAATTACGCGCGACCGCGGCCTCGGTGCCCAGAAACACCAGAAATTGCTGGACACTTTGCGCGGCCGAGGTACAAAAGCGCGACCGCGTCAGTTCAAACGAGCGCGGCCGCGGTATAGTTGCGCGGCCGCGGCCTGACGGACAGCAGGTTAAAACCCTGGCCGCGGCCAGGTTTCGTCTTTTTCATTCTCCTCCCCCCCCCTCGCGAAAAACACACACTTTGCACACACATTATCAATTTTCACCCACAAACCACTAAAAATCAGCACTAATCCACACACACACACTCCTGCACACGAACTAGTCCGATTACTTTCGGATTTTCATCACACTTTTGGGCAAGTCGATTTGGGCGCGAAATACAAATTCGAATTTCTCTCGACTAAACTCATCCGGTACGTGATGCTAACCCATCTCCTTTGTAGTTCATCTTCAATTTCGTAATATTGTGCATACGAGGGGGGGTGAAGTTCGTTTGTTATTGCTCGTAGGAGTTGAATATATATGTTTCTGCTTTGTGTTGATAAATTGTCTCAAATTGATGATTCTAGACGAATAATTCATAGGGTTAGTCGTGGGGGTCGTGTGTTGTTTTGTGGCTGATTTAGTGAGGGCAAAACGGCTCCATTAGGAGCGGCCTTCCTTTGTGACATTTTGTCGAACACCTTGCTTACATTTTTTTATATAGCTTGCACCATAACCGTTTGAAGTTTTCTTCCGACTTATGCATGATTTTAGGACAAGGCATGACACACCTCCGGTTGCATCATACTTTTCTTATGCTCTTCTTAAGAGGATCATGTTCGTGCACGCCACTTAGAATCAAATCATAGTACCCATAATCATGCCTCCCCGTGCTAGTCGTAGACAGGCCAAGGGCAAGCAGCCGGTGGTTGAAGAGCCACCAGTGGAAACTCCACCTCCGGAGCGACCGTCTGACCCAACTGACAGCCGGCACTTCGGCTTTCTTTTGACCAACGACGCCCATCAGGAGCGCTTCAAGAAGCTGTGCAACCGATCGGTCATGGCTACTCGGTATGGTCGCGACCAGCTCCTCAAGGACATGGGCATATACGACAATGTGACCTCCCTCTTGGATTCATCCGAACTTCGAGGGGTCATGCGACCCCAACTGACGTACAAGGGGCTGACACTGGAATTTTTAAGCACCCTTGAAATCATCATGGACCCCAACCAGTGCGGGGATGTGGCCGAGAGCATCACATTTCAATTAGGCAGGCAGACTTTCACTAGGTCCATTCAAGCACTCTCCAAGATTTATGATCTGCCTTATGCGGAGGTCACTAGCTGTTATAAGCCGTTTAATGTGCAAGCTTTTTGGGGGCAACTCACAGCTGCTCCAGGACTTGTGGAGGCTCAACCCTTCTCCACTAAGAACTCCAAGAATTCGTGGATTCGTAGCCCCGTTATCCGGTACATTCAGAAACTCCTCAGCCTCACCATCTTTGCAAGAAAAGAAACAGGAGCCGCACGCCATAACGAGTTAAAACTATTGTGGCATATACTGAACAAGAGGGAGGTGATAGTAGCCAGGTTGATACTCGAGCATTTTGAACACGTGGTGCTCAAACAAAGGGATAACATCTACGTAGGAGGGCTGATTACTCCGATCGCCGCTGATTGTGGCGTTCCATTGGTCGATCTGACACCTGTGACCACTCAGTTCCTTCTCACTTGGGAGGATTTGGAGAAAATGAGAGTCGTGACCTTGGGTTACCAAGAAGGGGCAGCCCGAAAGCCATCCAACAAGACCGTCCCATATGTCATACAAAATGTGGGACCATTCCTCCGCCTAGCAAACCCGGAGCTCACGGAGGTGCTCCACATCTACGATCCCCGAAACATATCCTTAGCTTCACCTGCCCATTTGGCCGCCTCTCGTCTGCCTGATGACACCGAATTGCAGCGGTACCAGTTGGGACGAGTCCCGATTATCCCTCAGCCAGACGACGACATCGCTCCGGATCAAGAAGACCCGGCTGAGGGAAGCAGTCGCCACCGCCAGACCAGGCAGAAGAGACCCGCTGCTGCCATCCAGTCACAGTGGGAGTTTCAGGAGCACATGGAAGGGCTCGTTACCTCACTCAGGGACGATTTAGCCCTTTACAGAGGAGAGAGCCAGTCGGGCCATCAGGAGATTATGACAGCTTTGCAAGCAGGTCAAGAACGTGAGACAGCATGGCACCATACTATGGAGCAGCGCTGGCAGGTGGAAGATGATCGTTGGACGGCTATGGAAAATCGCTGGGTTATGGAGGATGATCGGTGGACAGCCATGGAAACTCATTGGGATGTGGAAGACAATCGTTGGGCCCAAATGCAATTATGGCAGCAGCAGCAGCAGACATTTCAGGAGCAACAGCAAGAATGGCAGAGGCAGCAAGCAGCTCAGTGGAGCCACATGCAGTCCTTTGGGGGACAAGGGGGTCATCCACCTCCGCCTCAGTAAAAAATACTGTAAGTACGTACCAAGCCGCACCACTTTTTTTCTTCCCTCAAACTTTGGTTTTCAACCAAGTTTGGGGGAGGGGGGTGTGACGTGGGGCGACTTGGCCGCGTTTCTAGTAAGCTGCTTGTTTTATTTCTAGTATGCTGCCCGGTTCTATTTGTTTTTATTATGCATTATTGTTGGGCCTGTGAGCCATTGGTTGAGGATTTGGGCCTGTGTGCCAGTGATAGTGTGTTGGGCCTGTGAGCCGTAGTTTTGTTTTAGTATTGTGTTTTGTGGAGTCTTTATGGATTATTGTGGTAGAGTCTAGATTGAGTCTAGAAAGGGAAAAGAAAACTGAATTGTGCTGTAAAGATAAAATTAACACATTAAGGTGATGATAAGTTGGCAATGAGTTCATGATGATTGTTGTTAAAACTTGTTTATAATAGCATATGATAGAGCATGACGGGTAATGGATATGAAATTGAGCTGTAATTTGCAACATTGATCAGTAAAATTGTCCTGTGAGGACTTTGAGCCTATTTTGTACCTCCAGTCTTGGAGTAACATTGTACAAATTCTTTCGGTGTGATTTTCATTGATTATGTGCATATAGACCCTAGAACTTGCCTTGCATATCTGTCGTGAATAAGTCAATGTGTGTTGTGGCTTAGAAAGTGATCTTAGGCATTTCTTGGTTAGCCTATTTCAGACACTCAACATAATTACCTTTTTGACCGCAAACTTGAAAAAGTAATTTCCCTTAGTTAGCCCAGTTGAGCCGTGAGCCTATCACTTGTTAGCCGAATATTACAAGCCGAACATCTTTTCAATTGGCCTTTGACCTTATTGGACTAATCTAGTTAAGAGGGAGGCGAAAGGAGAGGTAGTCGGGAATGTTATTTGGGAGTCCTATGGACTGAAAAAAGGGAAGTGAAATGAGAAATGAAAAGGGAATTGGTGATAGAGACTTCAAGAAGGTTTCCCTCCTATGAGCTAAAAAGTTTAGACTTGTTAATGTGTACAATGCAAAAGTAAGAAAAGAAATGAGTTGGGTACATATGAAGAATGATTTGAGGATGGGAGTAAGAAAAGTGCTTAGTGAAAAAAAAAAAAAAAAAAGGAATTCGGGTAGTCCCAGAAAATGTGGTACCCACGTTAAAAAAAAAATTAATAATAAGTAAAAAGTAAGAAAAAAAAAAAAAGAGAAGCACTCGGTTGTAAAAGATGCGGTCGTGGGGAGAAGAAGTCATCCCTTGGGGTGATTTACTGAGTTTTGGAGAGTGAGATGTGAGTGATTGTTTTGAGGGGTGGTTGAGTAGGAATAACTCGGTTAGTCCACATTTTAGTCACTTTCATCCAAATTTTATCCTACCTTACCTAAGCCTTTATTACAACCGAATTAAAGACCTTTTTGATTCTTTGCCACACATGCTGAGCACTAGGTCCGACTTAAATAATAGGCAAGCATATGGTGGTCGTTGCATATAAGTCAGTGTGAGTGTAGTACTTTGCATACCTTAAACACTTGAGAGAAGAGTGATACACAATTCCGGTGAGGATCAGTTGTTGAAAATCATAAGCAATGAAAGTAGTTGAAGTTGCTCTGTCAAATATGCTCGGTTACATCATGTTGCTGTGTTTTATTGGAAAACATTTCTGAAACTTGTAATTGCCACTTAAAGTGCCTTAAAACCCGTGTCTTGATTGTTGTTTGATTTAGATTTGTACGGGACGAACAAAGGGTTAAGTTTGGGGGATTTTGGTACACGCATTTATTTATGCACTTTAAGTCTGTTAGAGTGATGAATTGTGATGTTTGCGTGTAGAATGGAGAGTATTTGGGTTGTTTTAGTGCCTTTGGACTATTTGACGTTTGTGTTTTCATTTTGAGCTAAATAGGTGATCTAAGGCTAAGTATTCGTACTCGGCCGGATGCACAACGAGGAAATGAAGTCCGGATGTCAAAAGGATGGAAAAATCGCCGGAAAATAAAGAACAGAGTACCGCGACCGCGGCAAAATGGCGCGGCCGCGGTCCAAGTGAAGGAATAAGCGGAAAAAGTCTGGACAAGTAGCGCGGCCGAGGCACACTTGCGCGGCCGCGGCGTGTTGCTGGACCAAGAGCGGGCACGGGCGCGGCCCATGAGTGCGGTCGCGGCCCGTTAAGGCGGTTAATCAATCCTTGGGCCACAAGAATTCCGTTTTAAAGCCCAAAATCAACCCAAATTGACTTCCTCTATAAATAGGGATCCTTATGCTCGGAAATAGGGGACTAGAACATCAGAGGAGAGCAAGATTGAGAGATTCCGAAGGGGACAAGCAATCAAGATCGACAATACTCGGGTTTTCTAGTCCTTAAGTCTTTCAATTATGTATTTTTAGTTTAATTTGTCTTTTATCACCGCCATGAGCGGCTAGTAGGTTATTTCAGTCCTTAGTCGAGTCGAACCCTAGTTGTTATTATTTTGTGGTATTTACGGTGATTATTAATCTGTTGAATTCTTAAAACGTTGTTATACTATTCAGTTATCCTTCAATGCTTTTGTATTTATTTGCTAGATTGATCACCTAGGATTATAATTGCATAAGTAACGCTAGGTTATAATCGTAATCCGTAATTGTTACGAACCTATAGCCACTTAGTAGCGAATAGTGAGTGATATCGCTAGGGTAGTATATAGCTCGGTCTGAATGGGTCCGAGCTTACGAGGTCCACACCGTGTCTATCCCGTTATCTTAGTTCTCTAGGCGTCCGGTTAATGAGATCCAGAGAGCTTATTCTGAGGTCACTCAACTGGATAGACTAACCAAAGAGCTTGTTTTGGTTAGTTAAACATAAGGGATAACGAGGTTAGTAGAGCTTGTTGCTAACCTCGGGGTAGGAGTTTTAAGGATAAAATTGGTTAATAATTGCATCTATCA
Organism: Ajuga chamaepitys; assembly: GCA_958295605.1. Lineage (NCBI taxonomy): Eukaryota > Viridiplantae > Streptophyta > Magnoliopsida > Lamiales > Lamiaceae > Ajuga > Ajuga chamaepitys. Next base: position 37,150,006 of record OY282495.1, read on the forward strand.
CAGGGTAGTAATAACTAGGGGGAGATAAGATTAAGGGCTGGGATTCGTTATTTTATAAGTAGAACAAGTCATAGTTAATTTGCTTAAATTCTATTTTAGTTCCTTAGTTAACGTACATCAATTCATAAACCCCCATTATTTATATATTTATATATGTTTCTAGTATTAGGACTTACTTAAACACTAAGAGTCTTCCTGCTCCCTGTGGGATCGACCCTACTTACCACTTCTACGAGCTAGAAGGGTAGCTAGGTTTAATTAATTTTACCGCATCGCGACAGTGCGGTCAAATTTTGGCGCCGTTGCCGGGGAGCGGTGCAAGATTTTAAGTGTTTATTTTTATTAGTTCTATATTGAGTCTCGCAATTCTATTTTTTTTTTAATATCTGCAATACACTTGAACTCACCTCAGTTTCTTTTTGTTTTAGCAGTGAATGATCACTCGTTCACGCCAAAATAAAGAACTGCTTTTCGACCCTGAAATAACTCGTAGAGATCGCATTCTGAGAAGACAAGCAAGAGAGAATCTAGAAGAATTTGAAGCCTTACCGTTTGCCACTGAAAATTCCGCGTCTGAACCTGAGCCAGCATCAATGGCAGCCGAAAGGACTATGAGGGAATTGGCCACCACTGGCACTACTCACCAGCCTCTATGCATCACCTTCCCTGACCTAGGGGAGGACACCACTTTCGAACTCCGGTCAGGGTTAATTCACCTGTTACCCTCTTTCCATGGGTTAGCAGGAGAAGACCCGCACAAACATCTGAAGGAGTTTCACATCGTCTGTTCAAGTATGAAGCCGACGAAAGTCATTGAAGAACAGATAAAACTGCGGGCATTTCCTTTTTTTCTGAAGGATATGGCCAAGGATTGGCTCTACTACCTGCCCTCAGCATCTATAAAAACTTGGGAGGAAATGGAGACCCAGTTCTTGGAGAAGTACTTTCCGGCATCTAAGGCCACGAACATCCGGAAGGAAATCAGTGGAGCGGTACAACTGCCCGGAGAAACTTTGTACGAGTATTGGGAACGCTTTGAAAAGCTGGTGGCCAGATGTCCCCAACATCAGATCACAGAACAGTTGCTCATCCAGTACTTCTATGAAGGGCTGACGCAGTCAAACCGGAACATGCTGGACTCTGCCAGTGGGGGAGACCTATGTGACAAAACCCCGACAGCTGCTAGAGCACTCATTTCGAAAATGGCGGCTAAGACTCAACAATTCGGGACACGGGATGTTTCAACATGGATAGTGAGGGAGGTGAACGATTCTCAGATGGATGCGAAGATTGATCAGCTTACCAAAATGGTCCAGAAGGCTGTTTTGGGGGGGAGCTCAAATACCCGACCCTGCCGAATATGTGATACCACCGATCACACAACCGATAATTGCGAAGTTCTGGGTAATGAGCTAGAAGCACACGCCAATGCTGTCGGAACTGGAAACTTCCAAGGCCGAAAGTACGACCCATATTCCCAGTCGTACAACCCAGGATGGAGGGATCATCCGAATTTCAGCTATGGTAATCAGCAAGGCCAATCAAGTGGGCAAAACAGACCTCCACCACCTAGAGGTATGTATTACACAAAGCAGCCAGCTGAACAAGCACCTGACTCATCCTTAGCGGATATTGTGAAGACTTTAGCAACAAACACTGTGCAGTTTCAAAAGGATGCAACATCAAGCATCAAGAATCTCGAGACACAGATGAGCCAGATGGCAACTGCTATAAGTCGTCTAGAGATTATGCAAAGTGGCAAACTGCCATCACAACCTGAAATGAACCCTAGAAATGTCAGTGCCATCACATTGAGGAGTGGTAACCAGCTTAGAGAGCTTCAGAAGCCCGGGCAACCATTGGAAGATGATAAAAACGACATTTCGGACAAGACAGCAGCAGACAGAGCCGCGACCGGCGGCAGACATGCGCGGCCGCGCCCAACCTGACGATCCTGAAGAGAAATTCTCTGTAGAAGTTGCGCGACCGCGGCAACCCAGCGCGGCCGCGGCCCCTGTTCAGCAAAAATCAACGCATTCTGCATCCATTCCGCCTCAACCACTCCCTTTCCCCAGTCGTATGATCAGACCGACACGACCTGACAAAGAGAAGGAGATATTAGAAGTGTTTCGCAAGGTTGACATCAACATTCCCTTGATCGATTCTATCAAGCAAATCCCCAGATACGCTAAGTTCCTAAAGGAACTATGTACCAATAAGCGTAAACTCAAGGGGGACGAAAAGGTCCTGATGGGAGAAAACGTCTCAACAATCTTCCAAAAGAAGATGCCACCTAAATGTAAGGACCCAGGTATGTTTGTCATTCCATGTAGAATAGAGGGAACAAACATTGAACGTGCCATGCTAGACCTAGGAGCATCCATTAATGTAATGCCAAGAGCGATATTTCATGCATTAAAACTAGGACCACTGAAAGAAACTAGGATAGTAATTCAGTTAGCAGATCGTAGTAATACATACCCCGATGGTCTAATTGAAGATGTCTTAGTAGAAGTAGGTGAACTAGTATTTCCTGCTGACTTTTATGTTCTAGACATGCAAGGAGATTCTCCTACACAGCCTCCGATTTTGTTAGGGCGGCCGTTTCTAAACACCGCTCAAACAAAAATCGATGTCAGTGAGGGAACTTTAACAATGGAATTTGCTGGGGAACTTGTTAAGTTTAATATTTATGATGCTATGAGACACCCGGAGGATGTGAATTATGTTTTTTCTGTAAGCATCATTGACCCTCTCGTAGAGGAAGTTTTTCAGTTAACATGCAGGGAACCTTTGGAAATTGTGCTCACGTAAGATTTGGAGAAGGACACCTTTGAACTTTGGAAGGCCAATAAAGAGTTGGTCGAGCTCGTAGCGTCCGTCCAATCCCTTCAACCCGCCAAACCAAGGTATGAACAAAAATTCATCGATTTACCTGAGACTGACCAAAAGCTACTTCCCTCTACAGTCGAAGCACCGAAGTTAGAACTCAAGTCTCTGCCAGAGCACCTCAAGTACGTTTACTTGGGAACGAGTGACACTTTGCCTGTCATCATTTCATCGCGACTGACCCCACAGCAAGAGGCAGCATTGATAGAAGTCCTAAAAGAGCATAAGAGAGCGATTGGATGGACAATAGCCGATATCCAGGGAATTAGTCCTTCACTGTGCATGCACCGAATACTCCTTGAAGAAGACTCCAAACCGAGTCGAGAACCACAGAGGCGATTGAACCCGCCAATGATGGAAGTGGTCAAGAAGGAGGTCATTAAGCTGTTGAACGTAGGCATTATCTACCCCATATCCGACAGTAAGTACATCAGCCCCACACAGGTAGTGCCGAAGAAATCCGGAGTAACAGTGGTAGAAAACAAAGATGGTGAGTTGGTCCCTACTCGGTTACAAACTGGGTGGCGAGTTTGCATTGACTATCGCAAGTTGAATGCAATGACTCGAAAGGACCATTTTCCTTTACCATTTATTGATCAAATGCTAGAACGATTAGCAGGGCATTCATTTTACTGTTTTCTAGATGGTTTTTCAGGTTACTTTCAAATAGCGATAGCACCAGAGGATCAAGAAAAAACCACGTTCATGTGCCCCTTTGGAACGTTTGCTTGGCGAAGAATGCCATTTGGGTTATGCAATGCGCCAGCAACATTCCAACGCTGTATGGTAAGCATATTTTCTGAGTATGTGGGTCATATCATAGAAGTCTTTATGGACGACTTTAGTGTGTACGGGGAAACATTTGAGAGAAGTCTTGAAAATTTGGTACTTATCTTAAAAAGGTGTGTCGATACTAACCTTGTTTTGAATTGGGAGAAGTGTCATTTTATGGTCGAACAAGGGATAGTTCTGGGTCATATTGTATCATCTAGGGGTATAGAAGTTGATAAGTCAAAGATTGATATTATTACCTCCTTGCCTTACCCCGCTAGTGTGCGGGAGATTCGTTCCTTCCTTGGTCATGCAGGTTTCTACAGAAGATTCATCAAGGATTTCTCCAAGATCTCAGCACCTTTGTGCAAGCTGCTACAAAAAGAGGTGGAATTCGAGATGACCGACGAATGTAAAGCTGCATTCAATCAACTGAAAGAAGCACTTACCACACCGCCTATCATTCAACCGCCGAATTGGGACCTCCCATTTGAAATCATGTGCGATGCCAGCGACTACGCGATAGGGGCGGTGTTAGGACAAAAGATCGGGAAAGCGTCACATGTGATTTACTACGCGTCCCGAACATTGAACCCAGCCCAATCAAACTACACCACGACGGAAAAAGAGCTTTTAGCAATTGTTTTTGCTTTAGAGAAATTTCGTTCGTATTTATTGGGCACTAAAATTATTGTCTATTATGATCATGCAGCTCTTCGATATTTACTATCCAAGAAGGAGGCAAAACCGAGGCTAATACGGTGGATTCTCCTGCTACAAGAGTTCGACATCGAAATCAGAGATAAGAAGGGAGCTGAGAATTCGGTGGCTGACCACTTGAGTCGGTTAGCCCTACAAGAGAGTGCACAACCATTGCGAGAAGAATTTCCCGACGAGCAACTACTTCAGGTCACACATATTCCTTATCCCACAACACTCCCAAATATACCATGGTACGCTGATTTAGTAAATTTTCTTGCATCTCGTTATCTGCGCGCTGACTTTACTAAAGCAAGGAAAGATAAACTTAAAAATGATGCTAAATACTTTGTGTGGGATGATCCATATTTATGGAAACATTGTGCGGATCAAGTAATTAGACGTTGTGTGCCTGAGGAAGAACATGAGTCCATTTTAAAATTTTGTCATACATATGCTTGTGTGGGGGCACTTTGGGTCTAGGAGAACAGCACATAAGGTTCTAGAGAGTGGGTTTTATTGGCCATCATTGTTTAAGGATGCATACTTATTTTGCAAAGCCTGTGATAACTGTCAAAGAACCGGGAACAACTCCCAAAGGAATGAAATGCCTCAAAACCCAATCATGATTTGCGAAATATTTGATACTTGGGGCATGGACTTTATGGGACCCTTTCGTCGTCTTATGGCAACACATACATCTTATTGGCTGTCGATTACGTCTCAAAATGGGTGGAGGCAAAAGCCACTCGAACTAACGACTCTAAGGTTGTCGCAGATTTTGTGAAGGCTAATATTTTTTCTAGGTTTGGAGTCCCAAAAGCCATAATCAGCTACAGGGGGACGCATTTCTGCAATCGAACCATTGAGGCATTGCTACGGAAATACTGTGTTATACACAAGGTCTCCACAGCATATCACCCCCCGACGAGTGGCCAGGCAGAGACGTCCAACCGAGAAATTAAGGCCATTCTAGAAAAAACCGTGCAACCCAACAGAAAAGATTGGAGCTTACGCCTTGATGATGCACTGTGGGCGTACCGCACGGCATACAAAACCCCCATCGGCATGTCGCCATACCGACTAGTGTACGGGAAACCTTGCCATTTGCCGGTAGAACTTGAGCACAGGGCATATTGGGCCATCAAAAGGTGCAACATGGACTTCGACACCACCGGCATCCACCGGAAATTGCAACTTCAAGAGCTCGAGGAAATACGGAATGAGGCGTTCGAGAATGCTCTCATTTACAAGGAGAAGACCAAAGTATTCCACGATTCTCGCATCACGCGAAACCATTTTGTCGTGGGAGAAAAAGTGCTCTTATACCACTCGCATTTAAAGTTGTTTCCCGGTAAGTTACGTTCTAGGTGGATAGGACCATTTGTTATTGCTAATGTTTTTCCCTATGGTGCAGTCGAAATAAAAAGCGAGAAAACGGGGAAAGTGTTCAAGGTTAATGGCCACCTACTGAAGCCATACTTCGAGAATTTTCGGCAAGTTCCCGAAGAATTGACTCAGGTCGAAGACCCCCCTTCCACTTGAGCAGTACACCCGTCGAGCTAACGACGTTAACCAACAGCGCTTGTCGGGAGGCAACCCGATGTCTTACGGTTATTTTGTTCTTTTGTCTTTGATTTTTATTATTTTTATGTTAGAGCGTTTTTTTTTCGTGTTTTTCTTGTTTTACATAAGGTTCACAGGACCAGAAATGCCATAAACGCAAGGCGGGGGTCCGAAAACGGAGACAGTGAGTCTAAGGTTCGAAAACAGGGCCCTCGGCCGCGGCAATTACGCGCGACCGCGGCCTCGGTGCCCAGAAACACCAGAAATTGCTGGACACTTTGCGCGGCCGAGGTACAAAAGCGCGACCGCGTCAGTTCAAACGAGCGCGGCCGCGGTATAGTTGCGCGGCCGCGGCCTGACGGACAGCAGGTTAAAACCCTGGCCGCGGCCAGGTTTCGTCTTTTTCATTCTCCTCCCCCCCCCTCGCGAAAAACACACACTTTGCACACACATTATCAATTTTCACCCACAAACCACTAAAAATCAGCACTAATCCACACACACACACTCCTGCACACGAACTAGTCCGATTACTTTCGGATTTTCATCACACTTTTGGGCAAGTCGATTTGGGCGCGAAATACAAATTCGAATTTCTCTCGACTAAACTCATCCGGTACGTGATGCTAACCCATCTCCTTTGTAGTTCATCTTCAATTTCGTAATATTGTGCATACGAGGGGGGTGAAGTTCGTTTGTTATTGCTCGTAGGAGTTGAATATATATGTTTCTGCTTTGTGTTGATAAATTGTCTCAAATTGATGATTCTAGACGAATAATTCATAGGGTTAGTCGTGGGGGTCGTGTGTTGTTTTGTGGCTGATTTAGTGAGGGCAAAACGGCTCCATTAGGAGCGGCCTTCCTTTGTGACATTTTGTCGAACACCTTGCTTACATTTTTTTATATAGCTTGCACCATAACTGTTTGAAGTTTTCTTCCGACTTATGCATGATTTTAGGACAAGGCATGACACACCTCCGGTTGCATCATACTTTTCTTATGCTCTTCTTAAGAGGATCATGTTCGTGCACGCCACTTAGAATCAAATCATAGTACCCATAATCATGCCTCCCCGTGCTAGTCGTAGACAGGCCAAGGGCAAGCAGCCGGTGGTTGAAGAGCCACCAGTGGAAACTCCACCTCCGGAGCGACCGTCTGACCCAACTGACAGCCGGCACTTCGGCTTTCTTTTGACCAACGACGCCCATCAGGAGCGCTTCAAGAAGCTGTGCAACCGATCGGTCATGGCTACTCGGTATGGTCGCGACCAGCTCCTCAAGGACATGGGCATATACGACAATGTGACCTCCCTCTTGGATTCATCCGAACTTCGAGGGGTCATGCGACCCCAACTGACGTACAAGGGGCTGACACTGGAATTTTTAAGCACCCTTGAAATCATCATGGACCCCAACCAGTGCGGGGATGTGGCCGAGAGCATCACATTTCAATTAGGCAGGCAGACTTTCACTAGGTCCATTCAAGCACTCTCCAAGATTTATGATCTGCCTTATGCGGAGGTCACTAGCTGTTATAAGCCGTTTAATGTGCAAGCTTTTTGGGGGCAACTCACAGCTGCTCCAGGACTTGTGGAGGCTCAACCCTTCTCCACTAAGAACTCCAAGAATTCGTGGATTCGTAGCCCCGTTATCCGGTACATTCAGAAACTCCTCAGCCTCACCATCTTTGCAAGAAAAGAAACAGGAGCCGCACGCCATAACGAGTTAAAACTATTGTGGCATATACTGAACAAGAGGGAGGTGATAGTAGCCAGGTTGATACTCGAGCATTTTGAACACGTGGTGCTCAAACAAAGGGATAACATCTACGTAGGAGGGCTGATTACTCCGATCGCCGCTGATTGTGGCGTTCCATTGGTCGATCTGACACCTGTGACCACTCAGTTCCTTCTCACTTGGGAGGATTTGGAGAAAATGAGAGTCGTGACCTTGGGTTACCAAGAAGGGGCAGCCCGAAAGCCATCCAACAAGACCGTCCCATATGTCATACAAAATGTGGGACCATTCCTCCGCCTAGCAAACCCGGAGCTCACGGAGGTGCTCCACATCTACGATCCCCGAAACATATCCTTAGCTTCACCTGCCCATTTGGCCGCCTCTCGTCTGCCTGATGACACCGAATTGCAGCGGTACCAGTTGGGACGAGTCCCGATTATCCCTCAGCCAGACGACGACATCGCTCCGGATCAAGAAGACCCGGCTGAGGGAAGCAGTCGCCACCGCCAGACCAGGCAGAAGAGACCCGCTGCTGCCATCCAGTCACAGTGGGAGTTTCAGGAGCACATGGAAGGGCTCGTTACCTCACTCAGGGACGATTTAGCCCTTTACAGAGGAGAGAGCCAGTCGGGCCATCAGGAGATTATGACAGCTTTGCAAGCAGGTCAAGAACGTGAGACAGCATGGCACCATACTATGGAGCAGCGCTGGCAGGTGGAAGATGATCGTTGGACGGCTATGGAAAATCGCTGGGTTATGGAGGATGATCGGTGGACAGCCATGGAAACTCATTGGGATGTGGAAGACAATCGTTGGGCCCAAATGCAATTATGGCAGCAGCAGCAGCAGACATTTCAGGAGCAACAGCAAGAATGGCAGAGGCAGCAAGCAGCTCAGTGGAGCCACATGCAGTCCTTTGGGGGACAAGGGGGTCATCCACCTCCGCCTCAGTAAAAAATACTGTAAGTACGTACCAAGCCGCACCACTTTTTTTCTTCCCTCAAACTTTGGTTTTCAACCAAGTTTGGGGGAGGGGGGTGTGACGTGGGGCGACTTGGCCGCGTTTCTAGTAAGCTGCTTGTTTTATTTCTAGTATGCTGCCCGGTTCTATTTGTTTTTATTATGCATTATTGTTGGGCCTGTGAGCCATTGGTTGAGGATTTGGGCCTGTGTGCCAGTGATAGTGTGTTGGGCCTGTGAGCCGTAGTTTTGTTTTAGTATTGTGTTTTGTGGAGTCTTTATGGATTATTGTGGTAGAGTCTAGATTGAGTCTAGAAAGGGAAAAGAAAACTGAATTGTGCTGTAAAGATAAAATTAACACATTAAGGTGATGATAAGTTGGCAATGAGTTCATGATGATTGTTGTTAAAACTTGTTTATAATAGCATATGATAGAGCATGACGGGTAATGGATATGAAATTGAGCTGTAATTTGCAACATTGATCAGTAAAATTGTCCTGTGAGGACTTTGAGCCTATTTTGTACCTCCAGTCTTGGAGTAACATTGTACAAATTCTTTCGGTGTGATTTTCATTGATTATGTGCATATAGACCCTAGAACTTGCCTTGCATATCTGTCGTGAATAAGTCAATGTGTGTTGTGGCTTAGAAAGTGATCTTAGGCATTTCTTGGTTAGCCTATTTCAGACACTCAACATAATTACCTTTTTGACCGCAAACTTGAAAAAGTAATTTCCCTTAGTTAGCCCAGTTGAGCCGTGAGCCTATCACTTGTTAGCCGAATATTACAAGCCGAACATCTTTTCAATTGGCCTTTGACCTTATTGGACTAATCTAGTTAAGAGGGAGGCGAAAGGAGAGGTAGTCGGGAATGTTATTTGGGAGTCCTATGGACTGAAAAAAGGGAAGTGAAATGAGAAATGAAAAGGGAATTGGTGATAGAGACTTCAAGAAGGTTTCCCTCCTATGTGCTAAAAAGTTTAGACTTGTTAATGTGTACAATGCAAAAGTAAGAAAAGAAATGAGTTGGGTACATATGAAGAATGATTTGAGGATGGGAGTAAGAAAAGTGCTTAGTGAAAAAAAAAAAAAAAAAAGGAATTCGGGTAGTCCCAGAAAATGTGGTACCCACGTTAAAAAAAAAATTAATAATAAGTAAAAAGTAAGAAAAAAAAAAAAAGAGAAGCACTCGGTTGTAAAAGATGCGGTCGTGGGGAGAAGAAGTCATCCCTTGGGGTGATTTACTGAGTTTTGGAGAGTGAGATGTGAGTGATTGTTTTGAGGGGTGGTTGAGTAGGAATAACTCGGTTAGTCCACATTTTAGTCACTTTCATCCAAATTTTATCCTACCTTACCTAAGCCTTTATTACAACCGAATTAAAGACCTTTTTGATTCTTTGCCACACATGCTGAGCACTAGGTCCGACTTAAATAATAGGCAAGCATATGGTGGTCGTTGCATATAAGTCAGTGTGAGTGTAGTACTTTGCATACCTTAAACACTTGAGAGAAGAGTGATACACAATTCCGGTGAGGATCAGTTGTTGAAAATCATAAGCAATGAAAGTAGTTGAAGTTGCTCTGTCAAATATGCTCGGTTACATCATGTTGCTGTGTTTTATTGGAAAACATTTCTGAAACTTGTAATTGCCACTTAAAGTGCCTTAAAACCCGTGTCTTGATTGTTGTTTGATTTAGATTTGTACGGGACGAACAAAGGGTTAAGTTTGGGGGATTTTGGTACACGCATTTATTTATGCACTTTAAGTCTGTTAGAGTGATGAATTGTGATGTTTGCGTGTAGAATGGAGAGTATTTGGGTTGTTTTAGTGCCTTTGGACTATTTGACGTTTGTGTTTTCATTTTGAGCTAAATAGGTGATCTAAGGCTAAGTATTCGTACTCGGCCGGATGCACAACGAGGAAATGAAGTCCGGATGTCAAAAGGATGGAAAAATCGCCGGAAAATAAAGAACAGAGTACCGCGACCGCGGCAAAATGGCGCGGCCGCGGTCCAAGTGAAGGAATAAGCGGAAAAAGTCTGGACAAGTAGCGCGGCCGAGGCACACTTGCGCGGCCGCGGCGTGTTGCTGGACCAAGAGCGGGCACGGGCGCGGCCCATGAGTGCGGTCGCGGCCCGTTAAGGCGGTTAATCAATCCTTGGGCCACAAGAATTCCGTTTTAAAGCCCAAAATCAACCCAAATTGACTTCCTCTATAAATAGGGATCCTTATGCTCGGAAATAGGGGACTAGAACATCAGAGGAGAGCAAGATTGAGAGATTCCGAAGGGGACAAGCAATCAAGATCGACAATACTCGGGTTTTCTAGTCCTTAAGTCTTTCAATTATGTATTTTTAGTTTAATTTGTCTTTTATCACCGCCATGAGCGGCTAGTAGGTTATTTCAGTCCTTAGTCGAGTCGAACCCTAGTTGTTATTATTTTGTGGTATTTACGGTGATTATTAATCTGTTGAATTCTTAAAACGTTGTTATACTATTCAGTTATCCTTCAATGCTTTTGTATTTATTTGCTAGATTGATCACCTAGGATTATAATTGCATAAGTAACGCTAGGTTATAATCGTAATCCGTAATTGTTACGAACCTATAGCCACTTAGTAGCGAATAGTGAGTGATATCGCTAGGGTAGTATATAGCTCGGTCTGAATGGGTCCGAGCTTACGAGGTCCACACCGTGTCTATCCCGTTATCTTAGTTCTCTAGGCGTCCGGTTAATGAGATCCAGAGAGCTTATTCTGAGGTCACTCAACTGGATAGACTAACCAAAGAGCTTGTTTTGGTTAGTTAAACATAAGGGATAACGAGGTTAGTAGAGCTTGTTGCTAACCTCGGGGTAGGAGTTTTAAGGATAAAATTGGTTAATAATTGCATCTATCACAGGGTAGTAATAACTAGGGGGAGATAAGATTAAGGGCTGGGATTCGTTATTTTATAAGTAGAACAAGTCATAGTTAATTTGCTTAAATTCTATTTTAGTTCCTTAGTTAACGTACATCAATTCATAAACCCCCATTATTTATATATTTATATATGTTTCTAGTATTAGGACTTACTTAAACACTAAGAGTCTTCCTGCTCCCTGTGGGATCGACCCTACTTACCACTTCTACGAGCTAGAAGGGTAGCTAGGTTTAATTAATTTTACCGCATCGCGACAGTGCGGTCAAATTTTGGCGCCGTTGCCGGGGAGCGGTGCAAGATTTTAAGTGTTTATTTTTATTAGTTCTATATTGAGTCTCGCAATTCTATTTTTTTTTTAATATCTGCAATACACTTGAACTCACCTCAGTTTCTTTTTGTTTTAGCAGTGAATGATCACTCGTTCACGCCAAAATAAAGAACTGCTTTTCGACCCTGAAATAACTCGTAGAGATCGCATTCTGAGAAGACAAGCAAGAGAGAATCTAGAAGAATTTGAAGCCTTACCGTTTGCCACTGAAAATTCCGCGTCTGAACCTGAGCCAGCATCAATGGCAGCCGAAAGGACTATGAGGGAATTGGCCACCACTGGCACTACTCACCAGCCTCTATGCATCACCTTCCCTGACCTAGGGGAGGACACCACTTTCGAACTCCGGTCAGGGTTAATTCACCTGTTACCCTCTTTCCATGGGTTAGCAGGAGAAGACCCGCACAAACATCTGAAGGAGTTTCACATCGTCTGTTCAAGTATGAAGCCGACGAAAGTCATTGAAGAACAGATAAAACTGCGGGCATTTCCTTTTTTTCTGAAGGATATGGCCAAGGATTGGCTCTACTACCTGCCCTCAGCATCTATAAAAACTTGGGAGGAAATGGAGACCCAGTTCTTGGAGAAGTACTTTCCGGCATCTAAGGCCACGAACATCCGGAAGGAAATCAGTGGAGCGGTACAACTGCCCGGAGAAACTTTGTACGAGTATTGGGAACGCTTTGAAAAGCTGGTGGCCAGATGTCCCCAACATCAGATCACAGAACAGTTGCTCATCCAGTACTTCTATGAAGGGCTGACGCAGTCAAACCGGAACATGCTGGACTCTGCCAGTGGGGGAGACCTATGTGACAAAACCCCGACAGCTGCTAGAGCACTCATTTCGAAAATGGCGGCTAAGACTCAACAATTCGGGACACGGGATGTTTCAACATGGATAGTGAGGGAGGTGAACGATTCTCAGATGGATGCGAAGATTGATCAGCTTACCAAAATGGTCCAGAAGGCTGTTTTGGGGGGGAGCTCAAATACCCGACCCTGCCGAATATGTGATACCACCGATCACACAACCGATAATTGCGAAGTTCTGGGTAATGAGCTAGAAGCACACGCCAATGCTGTCGGAACTGGAAACTTCCAAGGCCGAAAGTACGACCCATATTCCCAGTCGTACAACCCAGGATGGAGGGATCATCCGAATTTCAGCTATGGTAATCAGCAAGGCCAATCAAGTGGGCAAAACAGACCTCCACCACCTAGAGGTATGTATTACACAAAGCAGCCAGCTGAACAAGCACCTGACTCATCCTTAGCGGATATTGTGAAGACTTTAGCAACAAACACTGTGCAGTTTCAAAAGGATGCAACATCAAGCATCAAGAATCTCGAGACACAGATGAGCCAGATGGCAACTGCTATAAGTCGTCTAGAGATTATGCAAAGTGGCAAACTGCCATCACAACCTGAAATGAACCCTAGAAATGTCAGTGCCATCACATTGAGGAGTGGTAACCAGCTTAGAGAGCTTCAGAAGCCCGGGCAACCATTGGAAGATGATAAAAACGACATTTCGGACAAGACAGCAGCAGACAGAGCCGCGACCGGCGGCAGACATGCGCGGCCGCGCCCAACCTGACGATCCTGAAGAGAAATTCTCTGTAGAAGTTGCGCGACCGCGGCAACCCAGCGCGGCCGCGGCCCCTGTTCAGCAAAAATCAACGCATTCTGCATCCATTCCGCCTCAACCACTCCCTTTCCCCAGTCGTATGATCAGACCGACACGACCTGACAAAGAGAAGGAGATATTAGAAGTGTTTCGCAAGGTTGACATCAACATTCCCTTGATCGATTCTATCAAGCAAATCCCCAGATACGCTAAGTTCCTAAAGGAACTATGTACCAATAAGCGTAAACTCAAGGGGGACGAAAAGGTCCTGATGGGAGAAAACGTCTCAACAATCTTCCAAAAGAAGATGCCACCTAAATGTAAGGACCCAGGTATGTTTGTCATTCCATGTAGAATAGAGGGAACAAACATTGAACGTGCCATGCTAGACCTAGGAGCATCCATTAATGTAATGCCAAGAGCGATATTTCATGCATTAAAACTAGGACCACTGAAAGAAACTAGGATAGTAATTCAGTTAGCAGATCGTAGTAATACATACCCCGATGGTCTAATTGAAGATGTCTTAGTAGAAGTAGGTGAACTAGTATTTCCTGCTGACTTTTATGTTCTAGACATGCAAGGAGATTCTCCTACACAGCCTCCGATTTTGTTAGGGCGGCCGTTTCTAAACACCGCTCAAACAAAAATCGATGTCAGTGAGGGAACTTTAACAATGGAATTTGCTGGGGAACTTGTTAAGTTTAATATTTATGATGCTATGAGACACCCGGAGGATGTGAATTATGTTTTTTCTGTAAGCATCATTGACCCTCTCGTAGAGGAAGTTTTTCAGTTAACATGCAGGGAACCTTTGGAAATTGTGCTCACGCAAGATTTGGAGAAGGACACCTTTGAACTTTGGAAGGCCAATAAAGAGTTGGTCGAGCTCGTAGCGTCCCTCCAATCCCTTCAACCCGCCAAACCAAGGTATGAACAAAAATTCATCGATTTACCTGAGACTGACCAAAAGCTACTTCCCTCTACAGTCGAAGCACCGAAGTTAGAACTCAAGTCTCTGCCAGAGCAGCTCAAGTACGTTTACTTGGGAACGAGTGACACTTTGCCTGTCATCATTTCATCGCGACTGACCCCACAGCAAGAGGCAGCATTGATAGAAGTCCTAAAAGAGCATAAGAGAGCGATTGGATGGACAATAGCCGATATCCAGGGAATTAGTCCTTCACTGTGCATGCACCGAATACTCCTTGAAGAAGACTCCAAACCGAGTCGAGAACCACAGAGGCGATTGAACCCGCCAATGATGGAAGTGGTCAAGAAGGAGGTCATTAAGCTGTTGAATGTAGGCATTATCTACCCCATATCCGACAGTAAGTACATCAGCCCCACACAGGTAGTGCCGAAGAAATCCGGAGTAACAGTGGTAGAAAACAAAGATGGTGAGTTGGTCCCTACTCGGTTACAAACTGGGTGGCGAGTTTGCATTGACTATCGCAAGTTGAATGCAATGACTCGAAAGGACCATTTTCCTTTACCATTTATTGATCAAATGCTAGAACGATTAGCAGGGCATTCATTTTACTGTTTTCTAGATGGTTTTTCAGGTTACTTTCAAATAGCGATAGCACCAGAGGATCAAGAAAAAACCACGTTCATGTGCCCCTTTGGAACGTTTGCTTGGCGAAGAATGCCATTTGGGTTATGCAATGCGCCAGCAACATTCCAACGCTGTATGGTAAGCATATTTTCTGAGTATGTGGGTCATATCATAGAAGTCTTTATGGACGACTTTAGTGTGTACGGGGAAACATTTGAGAGAAGTCTTGAAAATTTGGTACTTATCTTAAAAAGGTGTGTCGATACTAACCTTGTTTTGAATTGGGAGAAGTGTCATTTTATGGTCGAACAAGGGATAGTTCTGGGTCATATTGTATCATCTAGGGGTATAGAAGTTGATAAGTCAAAGATTGATATTATTACCTCCTTGCCTTACCTCGCTAGTGTGCGGGAGATTCGTTCCTTCCTTGGTCATGCAGGTTTCTACAGAAGATTCATCAAGGATTTCTCCAAGATCTCAGCACCTTTGTGCAAGCTGCTACAAAAAGAGGTGGAATTCGAGATGACCGACGAATGTAAAGCTGCATTCAATCAACTGAAAGAAGCACTTACCACACCGCCTATCATTCAACCGCCGAATTGGGACCTCCCATTTGAAATCATGTGCGATGCCAACGACTACGCGATAGGGGCGGTGTTAGGACAAAAGATCGGGAAAGCGTCACATGTGATTTACTACGCGTCCCGAACATTGAACCCAGCCCAATCAAACTACACCACGACGGAAAAAGAGCTTTTAGCAATTGTTTTTGCTTTAGAGAAATTTCGTTCGTATTTATTGGGCACTAAAATTATTTTCTATTCTGATCATGCAGCTCTTCGATATTTACTATCCAAGAAGGAGGCAAAACCGAGGCTAATACGGTGGATTCTCCTGCTACAAGAGTTCGACATCGAAATCAGAGATAAGAAGGGAGCTGAGAATTCGGTGGCTGACCACTTGAGTCGGTTAGCCCTACAAGAGAGTGCACAACCATTGCGAGAAGAATTTCCCGACGAGCAACTACTTCAGGTCACACATATTCCTTATCCCACAACACTCCCAAATACACCATGGTACGCTGATTTAGTAAATTTTCTTGCATCTCGTTATCTGCGCGCTGACTTTACTAAAGCAAGGAAAGATAAACTTAAAAATGATGCTAAATACTTTGTGTGGGATGATCCATATTTATGGAAACATTGTGCGGATCAAGTAATTAGACGTTGTGTGCCTGAGGAAGAACATGAGTCCATTTTAAAATTTTGTCATACATATGCTTGTGTGGGGGCACTTTGGGTCTAGGAGGACAGCACATAAGGTTCTAGAGAGTGGGTTTTATTGGCCATCATTGTTTAAGGATGCATACTTATTTTGCAAAGCCTGTGATAACTGTCAAAGAACCGGGAACAACTCCCAAAGGAATGAAATGCCTCAAAACCCAATCATGATTTGCGAAATATTTGATACTTGGGGCATGGACTTTATGGGACCCTTTCCGTCGTCTTATGGCAACACATACATCTTATTGGCTGTCGATTACGTCTCAAAATGGGTGGAGGCAAAAGCCACTCGAACTAACGACTCTAAGGTTGTCGCAGATTTTGTGAAGGCTAATATTTTTTCTAGGTTTGGAGTCCCAAAAGCCATAATCAGCGACAGGGGGACGCATTTCTGCAATCGAACCATTGAGGCATTGCTACGGAAATACTGTGTTATACACAAGGTCTCCACAGCATATCACCCCCCGACGAGTGGCCAGGCAGAGACGTCCAACCGAGAAATTAAGGCCATTCTAGAAAAAACCGTGCAACCCAACAGAAAAGATTGGAGCTTACGCCTTGATGATGCACTGTGGGCGTACCGCACGTCATACAAAACCCCCATCGGCATGTCGCCATACCGACTAGTGTACGGGAAACCTTGCCATTTGCCGGTAGAACTTGAGCACAGGGCATATTGGGCCATCAAAAGGTGCAACATGGACTTCGACACCACCGGCATCCACCGGAAATTGCAACTTCAAGAGCTCGAGGAAATACGGAATGAGGCGTTCGAGAATGCTCTCATTTACAAGGAGAAGACCAAAGTATTCCACGATTCTCGCATCACGCGAAACCATTTTGTCGTGGGAGAAAAAGTGCTCTTATACCACTCGCATTTAAAGTTGTTTCCCGGTAAGTTACGTTCTAGGTGGATAGGACCATTTGTTATTGCTAATGTTTTTCCCTATGGTGCAGTCGAAATAAAAAGCGAGAAAACGGGGAAAGTGTTCAAGGTTAATGGCCACCTACTGAATCCATACTTCGAGAATTTTCGGCAAGTTCCCGAAGAATTGACTCAGGTCGAAGACCCCCCTTCCACTTGAGCAGTACACCCGTCGAGCTAACGACGTTAACCAACAGCGCTTGTCGGGAGGCAACCCGATGTCTTACGGTTATTTTGTTCTTTTGTCTTTGATTTTTATTATTTTTATGTTAGAGCGTTTTTTTTTCGTGTTTTTCTTGTTTTACATAAGGTTCACAGGACCAGAAATGCCATAAACGCAAGGCGGGGGTCCGAAAACGGAGACAGTGAGTCTAAGGTTCGAAAACAGGGCCCTCGGCCGCGGCAATTATGCGCGACCGCGGCCTCGGTGCCCAGAAACACCAGAAATTGCTGGACACTTTGCGCGGCCGAGGTACAAAAGCGCGACCGCGTCAGCTCAAACGAGCGCGACCGCGGTATAGTTGCGCGGCCGCGGCCTGACGGACAGCAGGTTAAAACCCTGGCCGCGGCCAGGTTTCGTCTTTTTCATTCTCCTCCCCCCCCTCGCGAAAACACACACTTTGCACACACATTATCAATTTTCACCCACAAACCACTAAAAATCAGCACTAATCCACACACACACACTCCTGCACACGAACTAGTCCGATTACTTTCGGATTTTCATCACACTTTTGGGCAAGTCGATTTGGGCGCGAAATACAAATTCGAATTTCTCTCGACTAAACTCATCCGGTACGTGATGCTAACCCATCTCCTTTGTAGTTCATCTTCAATTTCGTAATATTGTGCATACGAGGGGGGTGAAGTTCGTTTGTTATTGCTCGTAGGAGTTGAATATATATGTTTCTGCTTTGTGTTGATAAATTGTCTCCTATTGATGATTCTAGACGAATAATTCATAGGGTTAGTCGTGGGGGTCGTGTGTTATTTTGTGGCTGATTTAGTGTGGGCAAAACGGCTCCATTAGGAGCGGCCTTCCTTTGTGACATTTTGTCGAACACCTTGCTTACATTTTTTTATATAGCTTGCACCATAACCGTTTGAAGTTTTCTTCCGACTTATGCATGATTTTAGGACAAGGCATGACACACCTCCGGTTGCATCATACTTTTCTTATGCTCTTCTTAAGAGGATCATGTTCGTGCACGCCACTTAGAATCAAATCATAGTACCCATAATCATGCCTCCCCGTGCTAGTCGTAGACAGGCCAAGGG
This sequence comes from Ajuga chamaepitys, assembly GCA_958295605.1. Taxonomy (NCBI): domain Eukaryota; kingdom Viridiplantae; phylum Streptophyta; class Magnoliopsida; order Lamiales; family Lamiaceae; genus Ajuga; species Ajuga chamaepitys. The sequence continues at coordinate 37,168,550 of OY282495.1, forward strand.
CAAGCAGCCGGTGGTTGAAGAGCCACCAGAGGAAACTCCACCTCCGGAGCGACCGTCTGACCCAACTGACAGCCGGCACTTCGGCTTTCTTTTGACCAACGACGCCCATCAGGAGCGCTTCAAGAAGCTGTGCAACCGATCGGTCATGGCTACTCGGTATGGTCGCGACCAGCTCCTCAAGGACATGGGCATATACGACAATGTGACCTCCCTCTTGGATTCATCCGGACTTCGAGGGGTCATGCGACCCCAACTGCGTACAAGAGGCTGACACTGGAATTTTTAAGCACCCTTGAAATCATCATGGACCCCAACCAGTGCGGGGATGTGGCCGAGAGCATCACATTTTAATTAGGCAGGCAGACTTTCACTAGGTCCATCCAAGCACTCTCCAAGATTTATGATCTGCCTTATGCAGAGGTCACTAGCTGTTATAAGCCGTTTAATGTGCAAGCTTTTTGGGGGCAACTCACAGCTGCTCCAGGACTTGTGGAGGCTCAACCCTTCTCCACTAAGAACTCCAAGAATTCGTGGATTCGTAGCCCCGTTATCCGGTACATTCAGAAACTCCTCAGCCTCACCATCTTTGCAAGAAAAGAAACAGGAGCCGCACGCCATAACGAGTTAAAACTATTGTGGCATATACTGAACAAGAGGGAGGTGATAGTAGCCAGGTTGATACTCGAGCATTTTGAACACGTGGTGCTCAAACAAAGGGATAACATCTACGTAGGAGGGCTGATTACTCCGATCGCCGCTGATTGTGGCGTTCCATTGGTCGATCTGACACCTGTGACCACTCAGTTCCTTCTCACTTGGGAGGATTTGGAGAAAATGAGAGTCGTGACCTTGGGTTACCAAGAAGGGGCAGCCCGAAAGCCATCCAACAAGACCGTCCCATATGTCATACAAAATGTGGGACCATTCCTCCGCCTACCAAACCCGGAGCTCACGGAGGTGCTCCACATCTACGATCCCCGAAACATATCCTTAGCTTCACCTGCCCATTTGGCCGCCTCTCGTCAGCCTGATGACACCGAATTGCAGCGGTACCAGTTGGGACGAGTCCCGATTATCCCTCAGCCAGACGACGACATCGCTCCGGATCAAGAAGACCCGACTGAGGGAAGCAGTCGCCACCGCCAGACCAGGCAGAAGAGACCCGCTGCTGCCATCCAGTCACAGTGGGAGTTTCAGGAGCACATGGAAGGGCTCGTTACCTCACTCAGGGACGATTTAGCCCTTTACAGAGGAGAGAGCCAATCGGGCCATCAGGAGATTATGACAGCTTTGCAAGCAGGTCAAGAACGTGAGACAGCATGGCACTATACTATGGAGCAGCGCTGGCAGGTGGAAGATGATCGTTGGACGGCTATGGAAAATCGCTGGGTTATGGAGGATGATCGGTGGACAGCCATGGAAACTCGTTGGGATGTGGAAGACAATCGTTGGGCCCAAATGCAATTATGGCAGCAGCAGCAGCAGACATTTCAGGAGCAACAGCAAGAATGACAGAGGCAGGCAGCAAGCAGCTCAGTGGAGCCACATGCAGTCCTTTTGGGGACAAGAGGGTCATCCACCTCCGCCTCAGTAAAATACTGTAAGTACGTACCAAGCCGCACCACTTTTTTTCTTCCCTCAAACTTTGGTTTTCAACCAAGTTTGGGGGAGGGGGGTGTGACGTGGGGCGACTTGGCCGCGTTTCTAGTAAGCTGCTTGTTTTATTTCTAGTATGCTGCCCGGTTCTATTTATTTTTATTATGCATTATTGTTGGGCCTGTGAGCCATTGGTTGAGGATTTGGGCCTGTGTGCCAGTGATAGTGTGTTGGGCCTGTGAGCCGTAGTTTTGTTTTAGTATTGTGTTTTGTGGAGAATTTATGGATTATTGTGGTAGAGTCTAGATTGAGTCTAGAAAGGGAAAAGAAAACTGAATTGTGCTGTAAAGATAAAATTAACACATTAAGGTGATGATAAGTTGGCAATGAGTTCATGATGATTGTTGTTAAAACTTGTTTATAATAGCATATGATAGAGCATGACGGGTAATGGATATGAAATTGAGCTGTAATTTTCAACATTGATCAGTAAAATTGTCCTGTGAGGACTTTGAGCCTATTTTGTACCTCCAGTCTTGGAGTAACATTGTACAAATTCTTTCGGTGTGATTTTCATTGATTATGTGCATATAGACCCTAGAACTTGCCTTGCATATCTGTCGTGAATAAGTCAATGTGTGTTGTGGCTTAGAAAGTGATCTTAGGCATTTCTTGGTTAGCCTATTTCAGACACTCAACATAATTACCTTTTTTACCGCAAACTTGAAAAAGTAATTTCCCTTAGTTAGCCCAGTTGAGCCGTGAGCCTATCACTTGTTAGCCGAATATTACAAGCCGAACATCTTTTCAATTGGCCTTTGACCTTATTGGACTAATCTAGTTAAGAGGGAGGCGAAAGGAGAGGTAGTCGGGAATGTTATTTGGGAGTCCTATGGACTGAAAAAAGGGAAGTGAAATGAGAAATGAAAAGGGAATTGGTGATAGAGACTTCAAGAAGGTTTCCCTCCTATGTGCTAAAAAGTTTAGACTTGTTAATGTGTACAATGCAAAAGTAAGAAAAGAAATGAGTTGGGTACATATGAAGAATGATTTGAGGATGGGAGTAAGAAAAGTGCTTAGTGAAAAAAAAAAAAAAAAAAAGGAATTCGGGTAGTCCCAGAAAATGTGGTACCCACGTTAAAAAAAAAAATTAATAATAAGTAAAAAGTAAGAAAAAAAAAAAAGAGAAGCACTCGGTTGTAAAAGATGCGGTCGTGGGGAGAAGAAGTCATCCCTTGGGGTGATTTACTGAGTTTTGGAGAGTGAGATGTGAGTGATTGTTTTGAGGGGTGGTTGAGTAGGAATAACTCGGTTAGTCCACATTTTAGTCACTTTCATCCAAATTTTATCCTACCTTACCTAAGCCTTTATTACAACCGAATTAAAGACCTTTTTGATTCTTTGCCACACATGCTGAGCACTAGGTCCGACTTAAATAATAGGCAAGCATATGGTGGTCGTTGCATATAAGTCAGTGTGAGTGTAGTACTTTGCATACCTTAAACACTTGAGAGAAGAGTGATACACAATTCCGGTGAGGATCAGTTGTTGAAAATCATAAGCAATGAAAGTAGTTGAAGTTGCTCTGTCAAATATGCTCGGTTACATCATGTTGCTGTGTTTTATTGGAAAACCTTTCTGAAACTCGTAATTGCCACTTAAAGTGCCTTAAAACCCGTGTCTTGATTGTTGTTTGATTTAAATTTGTACGGGACGAACAAAGGGTTAAGTTTGGGGGATTTTGGTACACGCGTTTATTTATGCACTTTAAGTCTGTTAGAGTGATGAATTGTGATGTTTGCGTGTAGAATGGAGAGTATTTGGGTTGTTTTAGTGCCTTTGGACTATTTGACGTTTGTGTTTTCATTTTGAGCTAAATAGGTGATCTAAGGCTAAGTATTCGTACTCGGCCGGATGCACAACGAGGAAATGAAGTCCGGATGTCAAAAGGATGGAAAAATCGCCGGAAAATAAAGAACAGAGTACCGCGACCGCGGCAAAATGGCGCGGCCGCGGTCCAAGTGAAGGAATAAGCGGAAAAAGTCTGGACAAGTAGCGCGGCCGAGGCACACTTGCGCGGCCGCGGCGTGTTGCTGGACCAAGAGCGGGCACGGGCGCGGCCCATGAGCGCGGTCGCGGCCCGTTAAGGCGGTTAATCAATCCTTGGGCCACAAGAATTCCGTTTTAAAGTCTAAAATCAACCCAAATTGACTTCCTCTATAAAAAGGGATCCTTATGCTCGGAAATAGGGGACTAGAACATCAGAGGAGAGCAAGATTGAGAGATTCCGAAGGGGACAAGCAATCAAGATCGGCAATACTCGGGTTTTCTAGTCCTTAAGTCTTTCAATTATGTATTTTCAGTTTAATTTGTCTTTTGTCACCGCCATGAGCAGCTAGTAGGTTATTTAAGTCCTTAGTCGAGTCGAACCCTAGTTTTTATTATTTTGTGGTATTTACGGTGATTATTAATCGGTTGAATTCTTAAAACGTTGTTATACTATTCACTTATCCTTCAATGCTTGTGTATTTATTTGCTAGATTGATCACCTAGGATTATAATTGCATAAGTAATGCTAGGTTATAATCGTAATCCGTAATTGTTACGAACTTATAGCCACTTAGTAGCGAATAGTGAGTGATATCGCTAGGGTAGTATATAGCTCGGTCTGAATGGGTCCGAGCTTACGAGGTCCACACCGTGTCTATCTCGTTATCTTAGTTCTCTAGGCGTCCGGTTAATGAGATCCAGAGAGCTTATTCTGAGGTCACTCAACTGGATAGACTAACCAAAGAGCTTGTTTTGGTTAGTTAAACATAAGGGATAACGAGGTTAGCAGAGCTTGTTGCTAACCTCGGGGTAGGAGTTTTAAGGATAAAATTGGTTAATAATTGCATCTATCACAGGGTAGTAATAACTAGGGGGAGATAAGATTAAGGGCTGGGATTCGTTATTTTATAAGTAGAACAAGTCATAGTTAATTTGCTTTAATTCATGTTTTAGTTCCTTAGTTAACGTACATCAATTCATAAACCCCCATTATTTATATATTTATATATGTTGCTAGTATTAGGACTTACTTAAACACTAAGAGTCTTCCTGCTCCCTGTGGGATCGACCCTACTTACCACTTCTACGAGCTAGAAGGGTAGCTAGGTTTAATTAATTTTACCGCATCGCGACAGTGCGGTCACCGACCTTCTTTCAGGCCTTGACACCCGCTTACTGACCCTGCTCGCGATATTCTCTCCAGGGGTGCGCTGCACTTTCTTCCTACTTTCTAGATTCTGATACATGCCGAGGAGAATCTCTAATACGAGACGCTTCCTGTACAACTTCGCTGAGTTCGGATTCCCGAGGTCCATCAGCTCTTTTATTTCTGCTTGCACCTCAACAGTCCAGGCCTCGAGATCCTCGAATGTCAGTAGACCGAACTCCGTCAATATCCGTTCGTACTCGCGGTGGTGCACATACATTCGCTCCACCTCGGCATCCTTTGATAATGATTGCAGTTTGAAGTGCAACGCACTCTCTATGGCTTCGTAGCGCGCCTTCTCGGCTTCGGCAAGGCTCTTCTCTGCCGCGGCTAGTTTTTTCTCCAGCTGTGGCAGAACATGCTTCTGCAAGTTGTCCTTTTCACCCTGGAACCACTCCAGGGAACTCATCAGCTGCGTTATTACGTTGTGCAGGTCCTCGGTGCTCTCTTGTTACCCGTGCAAATTCAGTACTATGTACTATACATCTCATGCTACAACAGAGGCAAATCTACAACATTGTTCCAACATTCACACTTCATTGCCAAAAAATTATCACATACAATTTTCAGTCTACATACATCATGTCAGAAATAAAAGTTCAACCTATCGACTACAATGTTTACAATTGATCAAAATTGAGGGAAACTGACCTCCCCCTGTTCGGTCCCCTCAGCCGCCTCTGGCTCCTCCTCCTCCTCCGCCAGCTCCTCTTCCGGCAAGGTTTGGTTGCCCCCGGCATCATCCTCCGCTGCCTCTGCGGGAATTTCCATCCGTGGGGGTGAGGCCCTTGTTCGAGGCTCCGCGGCAAAGTCTCCCTTCCGGAAAGCCATGAACTCTTCATCCTGGTCGGCGTCCCAGGCGGCAATCTCCTCGGTGTTAAGCACTTTGCCCTTCTCGGCTAACGCCTTCACCAAGGGCCACTCCGGTACCTGTGCCAACGCCTTGTAGTACGCCTCCTCGACGGCGCTCACGGAATCGTGGCCATATCCGAACTCTGGACGATAAACATCCACGTTCGGATAGACCTCCTTGACCTTCTCAAGCAACGTGGAGCGTGTCGCTGTGTGACCAACAACTACGAACCTCATTTAATAATCGAGGAACGTGTTCGTCTGCATCAGCTTCTCCACGAAGGTCTTCAGCACAGCCCCTTGGCCCTCAACCACGGCTGCGTCTTTTTCCTTCAGCTCAGCGCGCAGCTCCGCCACCTCACCGCGGAGCACTCCAGCCTCTACCTCAACCCCCCGCAGCCGCGCCACCTCTTTCTCCACCTCGGAAGCTCTTTTGGCTAGCCTCGGACAAGTCGGGTGTCAACTTGTCATTTCGAGACCGGAGCTCCCTTAACGCCTCGGCCAGCTCCTCCTTGGCCTCCCTCTCGCTCCTCCGACCGAGGTCCATTATCCCCCGAGCCAAGCGCAGCAGCTCCTCGGCCTCGGGCCCTTCGAGGCCCAGAACGCTTGTTTGCCCCTGTCCACAAATAATCTGTTAGCAAGCCACGCTTTTTTGCGAGACAAATATCATTGTCTGTACCTCGGGAGCCGTGTCCGCGCGCAGTCTCTTGGCCTCCGCAGGCAGAGTCGAGGAGGGCTCCGGCCTCTTCCTCGACCTCGATGTCGAGCCAATCACCACCACCTCGTCCTCTGTCCCCTGTGACGGCCTTTGGCTTGGAGACACCCCCCTCTCGGGGCCACTTCGGCAGCTGTTCCCTTTTTCTTCAATGTCGGTGGCATCGCCGGGCTTCCCGCTGTATCTTTCCTGAAGCGTCCCACTGCAAATACAATGCACAGTTAGCATCTTACAATCTAAAACAACTCAAATAAACATTAAAATTCCCTACCCTCCTCAGACGCCCCGGCCGATGAACCCTGACCCCGGGTAAGATTCTCTTCCGCTCCTCCCGAATAATAGAGGCTTAACCCTGCCTCCTCCAGCTCCTCCTCGGTGCAGAGCTGTTTGAACGTACCCACGGTGTGGAAATCGTCAACTGACTCCGGCTCCACCACCGGGGCGTTGTCCACAACCTTCTCCCTCCTCTACCTCGGGAGGGCCACGCCCACCTTCACAAACAAAAACTTCTCCTTCCAACCCTCTACCTTACTAGGGTTTTTAACCTTAAACCCACCCCGGGGCCTCGGACTAAACGAATACCATCCCTTAGCCTTTCCGAAGGCTTTGAGCTGGAAGAAGAACCTAAAAATATCTACATCAGGCTCTATCCCGACCCTCTTACATACTACCAAAAACCCAACTACTTGCCTCACTGCATTGGGCGCCAGCTAGCATAATGCAATGCCATAAAACCTCAAAAGCTGGACTACGAAATCCCACAGCGGGAACCTAAGTCCCACCTTCAGATTATTTATGTACACCGCTATGAACCCCTTTGGTGGACAACAGGCTCGATCGCTGGGCTCCGGCAAATTGTATTCTAAGTTAAAGGGAAAATAAAACGACGGTATAATGGCTTCTATTTTGATAAGTAGAAAATTGTGCATTAATCTAGTTGTTAAGATTGCATTTTTATGTGAATTTTAGTTGTTGTACTTACTAATATTCTACCTATCCAACTTTCTTGGTCCAAATTACGTTGATTGCGTTTTTTAGTGCTTATTGTAGTGAATTTTTGAGATATTGTGGATCGAGACGAAGAGGCACGTACCGAGTTGAGTTGACACTAGTTTGTCGACTTTATAATTCTTACGGTAGTTACTTTTAATTTATATTATGGAATTCATTTATGTTATCAAATTTTATTGTTTCTTATATGTGAATTATTAATTTAGATTGATCACCTAGGTTAATTGATCGCATGTTTGTAGTTAGGGTATTATCATAATCCGTATTATTATGATTTTATATCCATTAGTAGCAAATAATGAATTAATTCATTAGGTAACATAAATCGAGGTCAATCGGACCGAGCTTGTGAGTCTTAACACTTCGTCTAGCCTATTGTCCTAGTTCTTTAAGCGTGTAGCCAATTAGGTTTAGAGAGCTTATTCTAAATCGTTTGGTTAGACAGATAAATCAAAGAGCTTATTTTGGTTTATTAAAAATTAAGGGACAATTCGGATTAGCAGAGCTTGTTGCTAATTTAGGGGTAGAAGTTTCGGAACTAATTTAGGGGTAATTGCATTAATTATAAGGTTTAATCAGACTAGGGGGATAACTAGATTAGGGCTGAGATTTCTTTTTAATTGTTTACAATCACTTTTACTACTTATTTACTTGTTCATCTTTGGATTAGTAGTAAATTAGATAAATTCAAATCAACTCCCCCTCTTTATTGTTTTGTTTGTTCCGATAATTAATACGTAAAACATGATAACCAATTGCTCCTCGTGGGATCGACCCTGACTTACCGCTTCTACAAATTAGAAGAGGGAAGTTTAGGAATCTAATTTTGAGTGCCTCGACAGCATGGTCAAAATTTTGGCGCCGTTGCCGGGGAGCGGTGCAAGTTTATTGTGTTTTTGGTATTAATAGTCATTTATTAAGTTAGGATCACTTTTTCCAGCTTTTTAATTGTTACTGTTGCATTCGTCTTCATTCTCGTAAGTTTTTGTTACGTATCAGGTACGACACTGGGTAACCCAGTGTCAAGTTTGGTCCAGTCAACAATCAGTTTTCTTTAATTAATTAATCAGTTTTTACCATTTTAATCATTCTGGCTACTAATTCGTTGATTTTGGCAGTTGTGAATGATCACCCGCTCACACAGGAATAAAGATTTACACTTTTACCCTGAAATTCAACAAAGAAATCGTGTGCAGAGAAAACAAGCCAAGGAAATCCGAGAAAAATCTGACCACCTGCGGGTCCTTCCTGAAGATACTTATACCGAATTAGAAAGTCAAAGAGAGAATATGGCAGCGGGAAACAGAGCAGACGAAAGGACCATGAAAGAACTAGCCAGCACTGGTGTCACTCATCAGCCGCTCTGTATTACCTTTCCTAACTTGGGTGATAACATCACTTTCGAGTTAAAATCTGGGTTGATCCATCTGTTGCCCTCCTTCTACGGATTCTTGGGCGAAGATCCTCACAAGCACCTTAAAGAACTCCACGTTGTCTGTTCAAGCATGAAGCCTACGTCAGTTACAGAGGAGCAGATTAAGTTGCGAGCCTTTCCTTTTTCGCTCAAAGACTTGGCAAAGGACTGGCTTTATTATTTACCATCGGCATCCATCACTACCTGGGCTCAGATGGAAAGTTTGTTTCTAGAAAAGTACTTTCCAGCTTCGAGAGCGACTAACATTCGGAAGGAGATAAGTGGGGCACGACAGATGCACGGTGAAACCTTGTATGAGTACTGGGAGTGTTTCAAAAAACAGGAGGCCAGCTGCCCGCAACACCAAATAACAGATCAGCTACTACTCCAGTATTTCTATGAGGGGTTGTCTATACCGGACAGAAACATGATTGATGCAGCCAGCAGAGGGGCACTGTTAAACAAAACCCCAACTGCAGCCCGAGCACTCATATCTAACATGGCAGTGAACTCGCAGCAATTTGGTACTCGAGATGCTCCATTGCAGACGGTGCGGGGGATGAATGATTCATCCCTTGATGATAAGTTGACAGAGTTGACTTCTTTTGTGAGAAAAGTGGCTGCAGGGGGTAATAAGCAGGTCCGGCCGTGTCGTATTTATGACACCACTGAGCACACGAAAGATACTTGTAAGGTTTTGGGAGACGAGATTGATGCACATGCCAATGCTGTGGGCACCGATAATTTTCAAGGAAGGAAGTACGATCCATATTCGAACTCGTATAAGCCTGGGTGGAGAGACCACCCCAACTTCAGGTATGGGAACCAACAGCAGTCACAGCCTATGGAATAGCCCCCCCCCCCCCCCCCCCCGGTACAATAACAACAACAACAACGTAGAATGTACTACCCAAGGCAACATTCTGAACCGTCCCCTTCGCCGACTTTGGAGGAGATGATGAAAACTCTGACTTCGAACACGATGCAATTCCAGAAGGATACTCAGTCGAGTATTAAAAATATGGAGACACAAATAAGTCAGTTGGCAACAGCAGTGAGTCGGCTTGAATCCCAAAACAGTGGGAAATTACCATCTCAGCCAAAAATAAATCCAAGGAATGTCAGTGCTATTACTCTACGCAATGGAAAACAGCTTGGAGAGCTTAAGAAGCTCGAGCTTGCATTGAAAAACGGCAACGAAGAGGAGAAACGCACTGAACAGCATGACACTGGATCACCCAGTGTTGTCATTCTGCCCAGAGATAAGGCCACTGTACCGACTGACACTGGGGCACCCAGTGTCGGGCAGTGGACCAGCGAGAACAAGGTACATCATCCCCCCTCTGTTTCTTTTCAAACTAATCCACCTCATTTTCCTTGTAGAATTGACAAGACCCCTAAAGAGAATAAGGAGAAGCAAATTTTGGAGGTATTTCGGAAAGTAGAGATTAACATTCTGCTGATTGATGTAGTCAAGCAAATTCTGAGATACGCCAAATTCCTCAAGGATTTGTGTACCAACAAACGCAAATTGAAGGGGAATGAGAAGGTGATGATGGGGGAAAATGTGTCGGCTATTTTTCAGAAGAAGCTCCCGCCAAAATGCAAGGACCCAGGTATGTTTGTGATTCCTTGTCGAATTGGTAGTCATATGATAGAGAGGGCCATGCTAGACTTAGGAGCGTCCATTAATGTAATGCCGCGTTCTATTTTTACTTCTCTCAATTTAGGACCATTAAAGGAAACTGGGGCGATTATTCAATTGGCGGATCGTAGCAGTACGTATCCCGATGGGGTAATCGAGGATGTTTTTGTTGATCCTGCAGACTTTTATGTTCTTGATATGCATGACGATTCGTCCAACTCCCCTCCTATTTTGTTAGGGAGACCATTTCTAAATACCTCCCAAATAAAAATAGACGTTCGTGAGGGTACTCTCACGATGGAGTTCGATGGGCAAACCGTCAAGTTTAACATATATGATGCTATGAGATTTCCGAAAGATGTAAATTCTGTCTTTTCTGTTAGTGTCATTGACCCACTTGTCGAAGAAGTGTTTCAGCTGAATTGCAGGGACGAGTTAGAAGTGATGCTTACAACAAAGATGGACCCCAGTAGTGATGAACTTTTTGAAACCCATAAGGAATTAGTTGAAGTATTGGCATCCCTACAGTCATTGAAGCCCGGTTTTCCAAGGTATGCCAATAGTTTCATTAAATTACCTGCTTCTCACCAAAAGATTCTCCCATCTACAGTTCAGGCACCCACAGTTGAACTCAAATCCCTGCCGGACCATTTGAAATATGCTTTCTTGGGAATGAGCGACACTTTGCCAGTCATAATTTTGTCAAAGCTGACTCCACAGCAGGAGCAATCACTGATAGATGTTCTCAGAGAATACAAGGACGCCATAGGATGGACGATTGCCGACATAAAAGGAATAAGCCCGCCATTGTGCATGCATCGCATCCTTCTTGAAGATGACTCGAAGCCCACCAGAGAGGCCCAAAGGCGTTTGAACCCGCGAATGATGGAGGTGGTCAAGAAGGAAATCATAAAGCTCCTGGATGTCGGAATAATTTATCCTATCTCAGACAGTAAGTACATCAGTCCCACACAGGTAGATCCAAAGAAGTCTGGGGTAATAGTGGTTGAAAACCACGAAGGTGAGTTGGTACCTACTCGGGTACAAACCGGGTGGAGGGTTTGCATTGATTATCGTAAGTTGAATGCTATGACCCGAAAAGATCATTTTCCTCTTCCATTTATTGATCAAATGCTTGAGCGTCTTGCAAGTCACTCATTTTATTGCTTCTTAGATGGATTCTCGGGATACTTCCAGATCGCCATAGCGCCTGAGGACCAAGAAAAGACGACATTCACCTGCCCATTTGGAACGTTTGCTTATCGGCGAATGCCCTTCGGACTGTGCAATGCATCGGCAACTTTTCAACGGTGTATGGTAAGTATTTTCTCTGAGTATGTAGGGCATATTATAGAAGTCTTCATGGACGACTTTAGTGTGTATGGGAATAATTTTGAAAGCTGTCTTCAAAATCTGGTTTTGATTTTAAAAAGATGTGTTGAAACTCACCTTGTTTTAAATTGGGAAAAGTGCCATTTCATGGTTGAACAGGGTATAGTTTTAGGACACATTGTTTCTCAAAGGGGGATTGAGGTTGATAAGTCTAAAATAGATCTTATTACTGCTTTACCTTACCCCGGTAGCGTTCGGGAAGTTCGTTCCTTTCTTGGCCATGCAGGTTTTTACCGGCGGTTCATCAAAGATTTCTCCAAGATAGTATCCTCATTGTGCAAGTTGTTGCAAAAAGAGGTGGAATTTGAGATGAATGACGACTGCAAGGCAGCTTTTGACAAGCTGAAAGAGCTTTTGACTACACCCCCAGTGATCCAACCACCGAATTGGGATCTACCATTCGAGATAATGTGTGATGCAAGCGACTACGCCGTAGGAGCAGTGTTGGGGAAAAGAAAAGGGAGAGCATCACATGTTATTTATTATGCTTCAAAAACGTTGAACCCAGCTCAGGCGAATTACACTAAAATTGAGAAAGAACTCTTAGCTGTGGTTTTTGCCTTGGAAAAATTCCGTTCCTATTTGTTGGGAACTAAAGTTGTTGTTTTCTCTGATCATGCAGCTCCTAAATTTTTGCTTGCAAAGAAAGAAGCAAAACCAAGGTTGTGGATTCTCCTGCTCCAAGAATTCGACTTGGAAATAGAGATAAAAAGGGAGCCGAAAATTCCGTTGCTGACCACCTGAGTCGCTTGGTTCCGGGAGAGAACGAAACACCATTGTTGGAGAGTTTTCCGGACGAGCAGCTACTAAAAATCTCGCAAGATGAAGAATCCCGAACAACACTGGGTCGCCCAGTGTCAGCATCTACACTGGATGACCCAGTGTCCGACGCTGCAGTGCCCTAGTTCGCCGATTTAGTTAATTTTATCGTTGCTAAGGTTTTTCCTACAGGGATGACCAAGGCAAGGAGGGATAAACTGAAAAGCGACGCGAAGTACTACGTTTGGGACGACCCCTACCTGTGGAAGCATTGCCTTGACCAGGTAATCAGAAGATGTGTACCCGAGTCAGAGTTTCGATCCATCCTCACTTTCTGTCACACATATGCCTACGGAGGACATTTTGGATCAAGAAGAACGGCGCATAAAGTGTTGGAGAGTGGGTTTTACTGGCCATCCTTATTCAAGGATGCGTATATCTTCTGTAAATCTTGCGATAACTGCCAGAGGACAGGTAACATTTCTCAGCGAAATTAAATGCCCCAGAACCCGATCATGGTGTGTGAAATCTTTGATGTTTGGGGCATGGATTTCATGGGACCATTTCCTTCGTCTCATGGAAATTTATATATTTTGCTTGCAGTAGATTACGTTTCTAAGTGGGTGGAAGCGATAGCCACTCGTACTAATGATTCTAAAGTTGTTGCAGGTTTTGTAAAATCTAATATCTTTGCCAGGTTTGGAATCCCAAAGGCGATCATTAGTGACCGAGGAACACACTTCTGTAATCGGACGATAGAGGCGTTGCTTAGGAAATATGCTGTGGTGCATAAAGTCTCAACACCTTATCATCCACAGACTAGACGTCACACAGGGAGATAAAGTCTGTGTTGGAGAAGACGGTGCAGCCAAACTGAAAGGATTGGAGTTTGAGGTTAGATGATGCGTTATGGGCGTACAGAATAGCATACAAGACTCCAATTGGAATGTCCCCATACCGACTCGTCTACGGCAAGCCATGTCATTTGCCAGTCGAACTTGAGCACAAGGCCTATTGGGCCATTAGAAGGTGCAATATGGATTTTGACGAGGCTGGTATGCATCGAAAGCTCCAATTGCAAGAATTGGAGGAGATTCGGAACGAGGCTTCCGGGAACGCCTTAATTTATAAGGAAAAGACAAAGGCCTTCCACAGTGAGAGGATTACAAGGAAGAATTTTGTAGTCGGGGAAAAAGTTCTACTTTATCACTCCCGACTCAAGTTGTTCCAAGGTAAGTTCTGTTCTAGGTGGATTGGGCCGTTTGTAATTACTGATGTTTTTCCTCATGGTGCAGTGACGATTCTAAGTTCTAAAACTGGCAAAACCTTCAAAGTTAATGGTCACCAGCTGAAGCCATACTTTGAGAATTTTCAAGGAACCGATGTGGAAAGAAAAAAAGTTGATGACCCACCAATCAACTAACAGGAAGTTGAGTCGAGCCATCGACGTAAAATAAAGGCGCTAGATGGGAGGCAACCCATCATTCTCGTTTTTGTTCTTTTTATTTAATTATTTCCCTTGTCTAATTACTAGTTTTTTTCCTTGTTATTTTGTTTTCGGTTGATGATTACATATTTTAAATTTAGGTAGTTTTAGTTCAGTAATTCCAATTGTTTTTATAAAAAAAAAATGAGTCAGTTTTGAATTGGGCGTGATCACGCCCAATTCAAAATAGTCTTCTGCCTGTTCATGACACACACCAGCGAAAAATTCATTAAGGCAGCACAATAAGTGCTTTTCCTTGAAAGTCATTAAGTGCTTTTTTTTTTTTTTTTTTTTGTTCCCTTTCTTTTCTGAACTTATTTCCCCTCACGCTATTCCCCTCCCCTTCTTTCATTTCAATTGCAAATTCAGGAAGAAACAAGAAATCGGGCATCGAAGCCCTAAAACCCCTACCCACTGCTACTCGCCACCTTCCACTTCCAACTCGTCGCCTCGCCGCCGCATTTGCACTAGGCCGGGGGCACTGATTCCGCCCAGCTTGCGCCGCCGAGTAGCTGCGTCCAAAGCCCTAGCCGCGACCACACCGCCGCACTGCTCTATTTTAGCCGGGCGTTCTGCCGCCACCGGTACCCTTCGTGCTCTCCTCTTTCAGGTGTACTCTATCAGTCCCGATTTGGAAGTGAGGGGATAATTTTGGGGCTGAATTCGAAAAGAACTGAAGAGAGAAACAATTTAAATTGTGGGTGAAGAGGCAGTGGTGTAGTGTAGCAGTAAGTTTGGCAAATTATTGCAAGCACTTGTAAAGAATGGCAAAAACTCGAGGAGGGCCCATCCAGAAACCGGCCCGATGCTCTAATTGGATTCGGGGGCAGTTTGGCTCATCCCGGACAGCGGGTACATCACAAAGGGTTGTCGACCTTGACGAACCGACACCGCCACCGTCGCCAGTTGCCTCCCAACCCGTGCCTGAGGAGACCGAGGAAGCAGAACCATCCCCATTGTTGACTCAACAACGATCATCCTCGGCTGTCCCACCACCGGTGCAGAGCCCAGTCGAAGATTTTCACTTTCCGAATCGCCACAAAATTCAGTTTGAAAACCCGGTTCAGGTCCAACGCTATCTAAAGCTGCTTAAAAGACAGGTAAAACCCACTGTTTACCTCGATGAATTAATTCTACAGCAGTTAGGTTTATATGATGATGTGATTTCGATGTTGGAATTTTGGGATTGAGGAGGGTGGTGACGGGTGAATGGGAGGCATATTCTGATTTAACTTACGAATTCTATAGCTCCCTTGATGTTGTTGATATTGATGTGGGGTTATTTAAGTTTAGGTTAGACGGGCGAGAGTTTGAATAGGTCTTAAATAGATTGCCTGATTGTTTTGGTCTGAACTGTGTGGGTGCAATTGTTGATGATGTGGATGTGGCAGAGTATTGGGGTATGATTTCCCATGAAGCGGGTCCTTATGATGCAGGGAGCTCAAAAGCCACTTTTATTCGTAACCCCGTGATCCGTTATCTACAGAGGCTGATGTCTTACACGGTCACGGGGCGGTCTACTAATAGGAATGTGGTGGAGAATTTCGAGCTTATGGTTTTGCATGATATGTTGACTAACACACGGAGAGGGCTGGCTAGAGGCATACTTAGGCATCTAGTGGAGGTGCGCAACCGGAGTGGGGATATTACAGTAGGAGGTTTGGTGACTGCGATAGCCCGGTTTGAAGAAATTAGTCTTGATCAAAGGTTTTCGGTAGGACGAGTCGACCGGCTTGATAGGGGTTATCTAGAAAAGATGGGAGTGTTTTTTCAGCAGGACGATACTTTCTTTTGGCGTATGAGCACTTCCGAGGTTATTGCCCTGCCTAACCCACAATATACCACCCCCCGAGGAGAGGTAAATGTTAAGATGCTACATGAACAACTTCCTCAGACGCCAGCCCAGTTGCAGCTTGATAGGATAGTTCGTCATGATTTGCATAGTCGAGTGGAGCGGCTCGAGCGTCGAGTCGAAGAGCTTTCACGGATGCTCCGTGGGCACCAACACCATCCACCACCACATTGATCGGGTGACTTTTTCCTAAATCCTGCGTTATCTTCCTCGTTATTTGACCTACTTTTATTGAGTTGTTGTTTAATAACTTGTGTTAGTAGCGTTTAAGTTTGGGGGGGATTTCGTGTGGTTTAGGGTCATATTGCAATTGCATGTAGTTTACTTTTATATAGGTTGTAAATATCTATTGGTGCATGCATTCGTACATACGCTCATAAAATAAAATAAAAAAAGGAAAGGAAGAAAGAACTTAGAACAACTAGACAAGAGTGCGCTTATCTTGCGAGACCCGTAACTGATTGAACAATTTAGTCTTGTTTTGCTTTGTATTTCTATGTCTAGTGAAAACACAAGTTGTGGCACTTATGATAGGTTAGACACACTAGCTTGTGAGATTTTTGAGCCTTGACTGAATACATTTTGAACAGTCTCATTTTTTTGATTAAGTGTGATATGTCTTCTGCGATTGCATTTCTCTAGAACTTGCGCTGATTCTTTTTCATAATTGCGTGTTGCTTGCATAGCCGTGAAAATGATTAAGGCGATTTTTTGTTGAGCCTCTGTATCCCAAATAAAACTTACCTTGATGCATATATAAATTATCCCTAGTTAGCCCGTTGAGCCTAATAGTCGAATTCTTTCATCCAAAAAAAAAAAAAAAAATTGGGGAGACAAGTGGTTTGTAGTTTCCACATGCGGAGTGAGTTCTATTGTTTAGTATATATAAACTTTTGATAGAGTAAGGGGATTTGAGCTAATTAGTATGCTCTCGCGTAAGCCTTGATTAACGAATAACACTCGCGGGTCGTGTACTCCATTAGTTCGTACTTTATTGCCAAATTCTTGATTTCTAGCCCCTAGCCCCATTACAACCAAAAGAAGACCTTTTGATTCACGACATGTTTGCATACATAATAATAGAGTTTAAGAAGATGTGCAAGCTTATGGTAGGAAGCTTTCTTCGGAATGACTCGAGCGAAACACATCCAAATACACGTTTGAGCGTTCGAGTGATACATCCCGGTGAGGTCTTTTTTATCTTAAGTGTTGCACTTGTGGACTAAGCGAAGCATGGTCGTACTTTGTAGAGTATTGTGTGAATACAGTTTCATGATGGATAAGGGTCTTAAAAGTGAGTAAATTCTGAGTCGGTTGTAATAAGATTCGATTTTCCATTCCCCGTGTGCTAGTTTGCTTGAGTGGTATGCTTTAGTTCTTTTTGTTGCTTGAGGACAAGCAACAGTTCAAGTTTGGGGGGATGCTTCTATTTGCACCCGAGACATTCGCGGCGCCTCCACGGCAACCTCGAAGTCCTCCTCACAGTAGTCACTAAAACCTACTGCTCGGGTGGCGGTTTCCATACCGTCCGCCCTATATACCGTTCTAATTTCCCTCCTCTCAGGGATAATATACCGCAATGGTTCTGCGTCTAGAGGGGCTTCCGTCGTCCCCACTTCCCTAATCGAAGACGAAGACGAAGAAGAAGACATACTTACTTGTTTCAGATATGCGATTGCTCAAGACTTTGCAAGGCTGATTTTCTTTTTTCTCCCGTTCTTTGTCTGTCGCAAATTGCAAATGAAAGTGATGGCAAACTTCCTGTACACGCCTTATATATATACTCAAGAATAAACGGCCCATATCATGACCTTTCGAATTCAATGCTTTGGATACACGCGTGTTTGTCACGCACATCACAGTTACCTAGGCGCATGGGAAACACGCGTCTTGGGATTTGAATCAACGTCACTTCAACTCTAGATGGCTCTGTCACCTCGGCTAACCTTTTTTAGTTCAACTCTGGTTGAATCTTTGACCTCGGTGGTCACTTATTTCAACTCCGATTGAATCTTTCACCTCGGTGGTCACTCAGTTCGGCTCCGGTCGACTCTTGTCCCCCGGGGGGTCGCTTAGTTCGACCCCGTTTGAATCTTTCCCCCTGGGGGATATCTCCGTTCCACTCCCCCAAGTCATGTCTCCACACACCTCCGATACTACTCCGCATCAACTTCGGCTACAACACTTACACCGCGGCTAGCAAACGTATCTTTCAAACCGAAGCTCCTACCTCACTCCGGTTGGTGGGGGGGCATCTGATAGGTATGGCCAAATCTCCCCGGGTCAGTCTAGCCCGCCAGACGGGTCAATTGGGCCCAAGAGTGTAAGCCCAACGGAGTCAAGCCCATAACGCGGCGTCGTTGGGAAGTTGGGAAAAGATCCCCATGATCTTTTCCAACGGCCATGCAGATATGATTGGTGGATTTGTAGAGATTTTGTTAAGGTTGCCATTGTATAGTATAAATAGGAGAATTGTTGTTGAGTTTAGGGTTCCAATTTTCGATTCTAAGATCAATACTTGTAAAAATTGTACCCCGGTATTCAAGGAGGAATAGTGAAACACCTCGGAAGGTTATTGCCTTCTCCCATGGACGTAGATCTCCGGATCAAACCACGTAAATCTTTGTGCCGTTTAAGTTCTTGCATGTTTGATTGTTTTGGATTATTACTGTGATTGTGATCCGTTTAATATCCAGGTTACGGCTTTATCAATATCTTTTCACACTTTGCAAGGTACTTATGCTGTGAAGTGCGTTCAAGCTCAAAAAGATCTCTTCCCATAGTTAATTTTTTATATCTGTGTTGGAAGTGTATTAGTGGATTTTTTGCTAAAACTATGTTATATAAAAATTTGATATTTGTTGAACAATGTACTAGTTAATTTGGATGATCTATTACAATCAAAATAATTGTTGGTTTATTTAGGTTTTTCTCTTTTTATGTGATGTATTTTATTGAATTATTTATTATTTTAAAATATTGAAAATATTAAAACAGGAAAACAATACCTAATAAAAGGCACCACAAACCTCTATTATAAAGGTTAAACGACAACGGTAAAAAAACTGTTGTCTTTACGTTGTTGTAAAAATTAAAACCACAACGGTAAAAGACCCTTGTAATGATTGTTGTTGTAAAGGCCCAAACGACAACGGTTAATCACTGTTGTTAACAATAAGTGTTGTGATACAAACGACAATGGTTAAGCTGTGTTGTAACGGGCGCTGTTGTAAATGTTAATTACAACGGTTAAAAACCGTTGTGGTAAAGGTCTTCGACAATGGTAAAAAACCATTGTGGTAGGTAGGGGTCTACTACAACGCCAGGTACAACAACGCTCATTTATATCAAACGACAACGATTTTCCACCGTTGTCGTTTTGCAGAATTGTTGTAGTGTGAGGACGGTTCAGAGAAAATTCTATTATGGATGATTGGGAAATATGCTAAACCAAGGTGCTTCAAGAATTAAACTTGAATGGTTTGAACTGTAAGTACCGTGCTAACAAACGAGCTTTGATGACTAGGGTGTTATTTGAAGAATATGTTCGCCAACTTGATAAAAAAATGGTTGGAAGAAAAATTCTCTTGATTGTGGATAATTGCCCTGCTCATCCAAAAATTATTGAAGGGTTGTGAAATGTTGAATTATTTTTTTTGCCACCGAACATAACTTAAAAAATTCAACCTAGTGACGCGGGGATTATACGAGCTTTTAAGATGCATTATCGCGTCGATTTTATAGAAGTCTTTTGGAGGGTTATGAATTAGGGTTCCAAATCAAGCAAAGATAAATGTGTTAGATGCAATGAATCTTACAATTTCAGCATGGACTATGGATGTTCGTACACATATAATTGTGAACCATTTTCATCATTGTAAACTTTGATCAACATATAACATGGCTTTTGAGAACTCCGATGAACAGGTAGGTGGTGAAAGCACTCAAGAACTCCGAAATTTGATAAAAAAAGGGTTGGGTTTGGTAACGGTCGTTTCTTACCACTAAATTAATTGTATATATAGATGATTATATACTTAACCTTAGCCTACAACTCTAACTAGTAGAGCGGTAAGTAAGGGTCGATCCCACGAGGAACGACAGTCTAGTGTTATTTCGATTAGTTAGACAAAGCCCCTCATACCAATACTGGATCAACAATTGGGGGGTGATTTGAAATGGTGGGCAGCTTCCTACAAGCTTCTTGAACCTTTCCCAATACTCGTATAATGTTTCCCCATGCATTTGCCTAACTCCACTAATTTCTTTTTGGATGTTGGTGGCCCGAGATGCAAGAAATTACTTTTCAAGAAACTGTGTTTCCATTTGATCCCAAGTGGTAATGGAACCAGGTGGCAAATAGTATAACCAGTCTCTTGCAAGGTCTTTTAGTGAGAAAGGGAATGCTCTCAGTTTAATCTGTTCTTCAGTCACCCTTGTCGGTTTCATGCTCGAGCAGACCACATGAAATTCTTTCAAGTGCTTGTGCGGGTCTTCCCCGGATAGCCCATGAAATGATGGCAAGAGGGGAATGAGCCCCGACTTGAGCTCAAAGGTAGTATCATTCCCTATCTCCGAGAATGTAATACACAAGGGTTCATGTGCAACCCTTGTGTTAGCAATCTCCTTCATGGTCCTTTCCTGATTCTGTTCATCAGCCATTTCTTCCAATTCAATTTCCTTACTCTCTATATTCAAAGCTTCAAATGATCACCGGATCTCCTGAAGCAACCTTGCCCTTCTCCTCAAGAACCTTTCACATTCAACTATCTCCGGCTCAAATAGAAGTCCTTTCTCCCCTTGTGAAGAGGCAAGAACATTAACTACCTATCCAAAAATAAGAAAACTGGAGATTACAAATTACTAGATAAACAGAAAATAGATAAACAACTAATAAACTAAAAGTAATGCTTTGAACAATAAAACAACACTAACAGTCGTTTCTTACCACCAAATTAGTTGTATATATAGATGATTATATACTTAACCTTAGCCTACAACTCTAACTAGTAGAGCGGTAAGTAAGGGTAGATCCCACGAGGAACGACAGTCTAGTGTTATTTCGATAAATTAAACAATTGTAAAATTCAACTAAGAGTAGGAACAAATAACGAAAGCAATAAAAGTGGGTGGAGGGGGGGGGGGGGGTTTATTTTCAAACTATAAACTACCAATGATTACCAAGAACAACTATTAAACTATGATCAAATAAACTTAAGATGACAAGATAAGTAGATTGCATTTCGGGTTTTTAAAATATGATTAAAGTATTCAACCCTTGATCAAGTGTCCCCTTATTTCGAACAATCTATGTAATTAATGTCATTACACAATTGGATAGTCCTAGAACTCCTACTCCAAGATTGATAATTAGCTCTATCAATCTTGTTGTCTCTTAAGTATGATTAATCAAAACAAGCTCTTCAATTAATCTACTAAACTTATCAATTCCTAAACAAGCTCTTTAAGAATCAATAGCTAGTGCATTCAGAATTAAGACAACGGAGTAGATTCGACATAAAACTCATAAGTTCGGTTCTAGTGGTCGAACTCTATGTTATCCCCAATAAAATAAATCTATTGTTTGCTACACGGGAATCGGATTCATAACAATTACGGATTACAAGCCCAACTCTAGCAACATACTAACAAATATCCAAATGGGTGATCAAACTACAATTCAATTCATAAGTGTGAATCAACAATCCGAAATAACATAGAACATTCCAAAAACATAATCCAATCGGTTAACAACCGTAGAAATTACATAAACATTCTCAATCCAAGGTTCAACTAATGATCAAGGGCTGAAATAAGGGTGCTAGACACCCATTGCACCTAATACAATCAGCAAATAGAAAGAAATACAAGAAGACATGATAAAATTATAGAATAAACCAAGAACTTGGGTTGAGGAATGAAAGGCCTTCAATCTTCTTCCCAATGTAGTCCTTAAGGATGATGGAGGCTGGAAAATGTGTTATTGGATGTCCAAAGATAGGTTAAATTCGAAATGGAACTTATATATATAGGGGAAGAGTTGTCACTTCAGTTTTAGGCAAAATCGCATTCACAATTTTAAATAGAGTAGAGGATCTCGGCCGAGATGCAAGTGTGTCTCGGTTGAGACGTGAAAAAGGGATTTTTTTGCTGGTGAATCAAGGGCTGATCTCGGCCGAGATGCAAATGTGCCTCGGTCGAGACGTGAGAAAGGGGATTTCAGGGCTTGTTAGGGTTTGGCTTATCTAGGTTGAGATTGGATTTCATCTTGGCCGAGATCTTGATCTCTTGAATTTCTAGACTTTCCCTGGAGGGTCATCTCGGGCGAGATGCAATGCCTGTCTCGGCCGAGATCTTCAGCTCTTTAGAACTTTAGGATTTCCCTGGGGAGTCATCTCGGCCGAGATTCTCATTCTGTCTCGGCCAATATCTTCCTTTAGCCCTGTCCTTAGTTGCCTCGATCGATCCACCGACTCCGCGATCTTTTGTTGCTCTTTTTCGATCCCTTTACACCTGTTTTAACACAAAAATGAACCAAATGCATTATTTTGTCCAATGAGAATTAAATGCACGAAGTACAACTGAAATTGCACAAAACAACACTAAAATGACACTTAAAGCGTCCTAAAGTGTGTGCACGAACACGTGTACCAAATCCCCCTAAACTTGAACTTTTGTTCGTCCCGAACAAATAAAGAAAAAGAAGAAAGAACATGTGTTTAGGACAAATTTAAGTGGCAATCAGTTTCAGATTATTTCCTAAAAAATAAGGCAAACATGAAAGTAATGAGCATATTCGATAGACTAAATCTATTACTCTCAAGGCTCGACATTCTCGACCTGAGATCCTCACCGGTGAGTGTATCTCTCGACTCTCGAGTGTATCAAGTGAATAGTATATAGGCTCACATTGATATGCATGAATCGCCTACCATAAGCTTGTCAATCATCTAAACTCGAAAATGTACTTAACATGTGTGGCAAAGAATCAAATAGGTCTTTAATGAGTTGTAATATTGGCTTGGGGTAAGGTGGGAAAATTTTGGGTATGAGTGATTATAAAATGGACTAAATGAGTTAGCTACTCTCATCTACCTCACTCACTCACTCTAAATTCAAATTGGTCCTAAGACTCGACTTTTTCACCTTATTCCAGCCTACATCTCCCATATTTATTAATTCTCACATGAGATGTGTTTCTTAAGACTTTTTCAACCTTGAGAATGATAATCACAAGATGTTGTGATTTTTCACCGACCTCTCCAATTTAAACCCTAAAAAGTATATACAATGAACTCTTTCTTTTATTTTCTGATTTTTCGATTTTTCATAATAACAGTGGAGAGGCTCGTGTTCTTAATTCATACCTATTTTATGTGTTTCCCTTTCACCTTTCCACAATTTCCACTAGTCTACCCAATTTGATCCCAATCTCCCAACCCAACTACCTTCCAACCGCCTCCCTCATACTCTTATAGTCCATTTGGTTTCAAAGGCTAAATGAAAGGGGATTGGCTTGTAAAGTTGGCTATCAAATAAAAAAAACTTTAAGCTCAAGGGGCTTAACTAGAGACAATGTCAAATTTGGTAAAAAGGGAATATTTTCAAGCTTTTGAAATAGGTTTTGATCAAGAATTGCCTAATATCACTTTCAATGCCACAACATGTATCGACTTATTTAAAAGTAGAGAATTAGGGCAAGTTCTAGAGGAAAATGCATGCATTCAATGAATTTCACACCGAAAGAAGATCTTGAAGTACTCCAAAAATGGGAGTATTTATTTAGGCTCAAAAACTCACTTTGGCAAAATTTTGATCACAAATATTGAATGCAAGCTCGATTTTGTTTCAATAGACTACCATGCTCTATCATGTGTCATTTTCACAATTTTTTTTTTTGTTAAAAAATTTTCATCATTAACCAACGCCACTAGTCTCATTCCAATACGGTTCAATCACTTTTTCTCGAGCGGCCAACTTGTACGCCTACCACCCCCTCCCCAAACTTGGTTAGAAACCGAGTTTGTGGAAAAGAGGAGTACGAGTTGGTGCTCGTCGAATTTAACCAATTATTAACCATTTTAACCAAACTAATAACTAACTAACTAACTTAACAAAAATAATCATACTCCTAAAAATATGCAAGGTATCAAAATTTAATATAGACAATATCAACATAACCAAAACAAACAAAAGATAGCAATTAGCTCACAGGCCAAGTAACATCATCAACAAAATCAAAACAATGGAATCCATCAAATCAAAGTATTCAACAGAATTCGGCACACAGGCCATCAGAATAATCTAACCAAATGTAAGAGCAGAATATCAAATGGCTCACAGGCCAATAATATAATCCAAAACAGCCAATAAGCATAAGAAATCAGAAAAGAGGCATGTGGGGATTCGAGAATTCGAGCGGCCAAGAGTGTCTCACCCCCTATTATCTCCCCAAACTTAGTTTTCAACTAAGTTTATGAAGAAACGGGCAAGGCATTCTCGGTGCTCTACTCACAGCAACTTGGAAGGCCTGGCGTCTCGAGGGCTCGAGCCAGTAAAACATCCTTTGATGCTTTTGAACAAGGCTAGTAACTTGTTCTGACTCTCTTTGATTCCCTTCGTCCCTCCCCCCCTCCCCCCCCCCCCTCTTTTTATGGACATCTCCCCTAATTGCACTGATATCAACCTTGATGTCCTTCACAGCCGACTCTAAATTGTTCAACCGGTCACTGTGCTCTTCCCGAATCTCCGCCTGAGACTGGACTACTCTAGCTGGCCTCTTCTTGGGCGGTCTCTCTGACTGACTGCTTCCTACACCCCTTGAGATCTGTCATCGTGCCCAGGGTGTTTTGGTCTTGTCTTTGGTCTTCTGATATGCTGTAAGCTCCGGATAGTCTGATTCCTTTGACTCTCTAAGGTGCTCCTCTGAGCTCAATGCCAAATTGATCGTGCTCTCCAAGTTCTGAACATGAGTCAGAAGGGGGTCGGGCAACTAGAGATAGGGTCCCACATTCTATATAACATATGGCACTGTATCTCTAGACACCCCCTCTCGGTATCCCAGCTGAGCTATCCTCATATTCTCTATTTTGTCCCAATCCAGATAGTAGTGATTTGTGATGGGCTTAAAGTCTGGTAAAGTCACGTGGTCGTGCACACACTTTAGGACGCTTTAAGTGTCATTTTAGTGTTGTTTTGTACAATTTCACATGTACTTTGTGCATTTAATTTTCATTGGGAAAAATAATGCGCTTGGTTCATTTTTATGTTAAAACAGGTGCAAAAGGATCGAAGAAGAGCAGCAAAAGATCGCGGAGTCGGTGGATCGATCGAGGCAACTAAGGACAGGGCTAAAGAAAGATCTCGGCTGAGATGACTCCCCAGGCAAATTCTGAAGTTTTAAAGAGCTGAAGATCTCGGTCGAGACATGCATTGCATCTCGGCCGAGATGACCCTCTAGAGAAAGTATGAATATTTTACGAATATTTCCACAATCTGAGAATTATTATGTGTAATTTCAGATTTTTTGTATTATTTTATGGATTCTGAATTATATATCAGTCTCCTTGATAATGTTTGTTTATCCGTTTTCATATTTTCATTGGGTAAAATGTAAAATTGAACATACTGTTGCAATCGAGAAAGTTAATTTAGGGGGTTAGTCGAAATCCGATCACCGGAATTGGCCCCGGTGTCAGGTGAGAGTGGGTGTTGATGGATGAGCTGATGACCAATCAGCCGCACGTGGCCTAATGGACGGGCCCCACGTGTGCCACATCAGCGACAATGTGGACATCGCCACATCATCGATCAACGTCAGCTGGTTGCCGGTCATCCGCCGGTCTGCGGCTGGACCCATTGCCGGACCGCCAACGGTCCACGGCCGGGCTGCCACCGGACCGCCATTGCGCCACCACCGGCGCGTGGCGGCACGTGGCGGCGTGGTGACGCGTGCCAACTTCTGGCAGTGTGTAAAGACACATCTTATGTGTTTTAAAGTCCGCGAAAGCATGTGGAGGGTAGTCGGTCAATGTAGAGTCATGTTTTAAAGCTTGGGAGGGGCATAAGTGTGTATAGAAGGACTTGCCAAGTGACTTTAACCTAATTTGTTTCATCTTTTAGGCAAATATGCCACAAAAGTTTACCTAAAACAAATTTTTTGACAAGTCTAAGTGGTTCTTTATTGTTAATGTAGACCTTAAGACAGTGGGAGGTTATTGAACGAGTTTTTGAACGTTTTTTTTTAATACACTTGTGAATGCTTAAATGTACGCATTGAAACTAGGTTTCTTATCTACGTGTTATTGGTTAAGTATTCATGTGTTTTACATTAAAAATAACTTGTTTTAACCATGTAATCCCAGGGGTAGAACAAGAAGATCCTTGACTAGAGAGGAACTAAGAGATCCCATTGGCAAGTTGGTAGATTTCATGTACTATGAGAGGAACCCTAGGCATACACTCCCTGAGCACTACTTGGAGATGCTCAAGATGTGGGCACACATACGTCTCCTATCAGCTTGGAAACAGATTAACATTCCCGACTTGGAATTAGTTTCCTAAGGCTACTGGTCTTCCCCTTTTTCCGGTGACTATAAGGAGGGTTGAGCTAGAGTTCATGATAGGCTTAATAAGATCAATTAGACTGCTGATATAGTTGACCATGTGTTGATTGATGGTCCTTATGTGGTCAAAGAAATGGTTGAGGATTAGAAAATTAACATAGGAAAGTCTGCTCAGCTAGGAATGGGTCCAATTTTGAGATCTAATAACGTCAGACTCCGTGGGAGGCTATCAGGGAACGGTCATACTCTGAAGAGTCGAGTTTTTGATCCTCTAGCCCATGTCATGCATTCCAGAGAGATCTTTTTGTTGAAATAGAGAAATATGAGAAGATCTGTAGGCTGTCACTAGATGAGATTAAGTCTAGGTGGTAAGGGATTTTGAGTGGGCATGATTCTTAGATGTTGGACTTGTTTTGTTGGATATTTATGTTTCCATAAACATAATTCCTCTATAATTGCTGAACATCATTTTGATGACTGTTATCCTTCTGATGATTTAATTATTTTGTAGTGATGTGATAATTGCGGCATGATCCAAGTTTTTTTTTTTTTTTGTATTTATCTTATCTTATATCTTAACTCGGAAAGATTTTTACGTTCATGAACTGAGTTCATCATGACGAAGACATTGAGTTTAGCTGATGATTGATAGCTCTAAGCTATTTTTCGAAGCCAAATCTACGTTGGATCATGATGAATGTCAGTTGGATAAATGTGAAAATCTTAGTGCATATTTCACTTGACTAAAGTTCATATATGCATTCTAGACCATGGCAACAAGGTCGATAATAGTTGATCTAAATAAGGGTGATAAGCCTAATGGCGATAATTATGACACTTGGCGTCATAAGATTTGGTATGTTCTGGACGAACAAGACGCGTTAGACGCGGTCAATCATGTTATGGCACACCCCAGAACTGGTACTAGCCCTCAAGGAAGGAGGGATCAGGAAGCCTATTTAGCGTGGAAAAAGAAAAATTCCACGGCTCGAGGCATCCTGGTTAGCTCGGTCTTTGATGACATGATACACGAGTGTGAGCAACACCTGACTGCTAGAGATATCTAAGTGTATCTCAAGGAAAAGTACGGTGGGACCTCAGTCACTCGTCTGAGACAACTTACTATCAAGTTTGATACTTATAAGAAATAATCTGATCATTCCATCAGACAACAAATATGTGTGATGTCAAACATGATAAGAGAGTTGAAAGCTGCTAGTCATATCCTTTCCGACGAGCAACAGATCCAGGCTTTGATTCGGTCTCTTCCTGATAAGTGAGAGCACTTGAAGGTTAATCTGACACACAACGAGAGCATTAAGACATTTGAAGATGTTGCTTGTCATGTGGAACTTGAGGATAACTGACTAGGAGCTGCCAGATCCAGTTCAAGTGCTCTAGTTGTTGAATCCGGTCCCCAAAAGGCCTCGAGCTTTAAACTCAAGAGGAACTGGAAGAAAGGTAACAAAAGGAAAAAGAACTAAGGGAAAGGGGGGAATGCTGGTGATGCTTCTAAGGCTGGTTCTAAAAAGAACAAGAACAGAAATGCAAACAGAAATAAGAAAGATAAGAGCAAGATGAAATGCTTTAACTATGACACTATTGGTCATTTTGCACGCGAGTGCCCTGAGCCCAGGCAGGACAAGGTTAATCTTTCTTACTCTTCTGTAAGCATTGTAAACGTCTCTCGTGCGGTTTTACTCACTGAATCTTATCCTTTGTGGATTGTAGACTTAGGGGCAAGGGATCATGTGACTAGAGATCGTGGAGCATTTGTAGATTACCATCGAGTTCCAGCGGGAACAAGATGGATTTATGTGGGAAATAACTCTCGAGTTGAAGTCAAGAGAATAGGGACTTGCAAGCTTGAGTTGGCCAATGGGTGGACTCTTATCCTACATGATGTCCTCTACGCTCCAGAGATTCGATGGAATCTAGTTTCTGCCTCTGTTCTTCTTAACTACAATTATACTTTGGTATTTGAGAAAAACCAAGTTTTTATTAATTGTGATGACAATGTTTATGCTACTGGACATCTCATGAATGGTTTTATTGTTATTGATTGTGACCGAACAACATTTAATTACTATGACAATGGTTTTTGTTATAATGTTTGTTCTTCTAGTAATGCAATTGTCGATGATAATGTTTGGCAGGCTAGATTAGGTCACATAGGGCAGGATAGGATGAATGGACTGGTGAAAGAAGGGCTGTTGGGTTCACTTTCTAAAGTCTCTTTGTCCATCTGTGAACACTGTTGATAGGGATAACCCGGTTACTTCGGGTCGGGTTAATACCTGAGCCCGCTGATCGGCCCAGCATGCACAAGCCCAGCGTAAAGGCCCACTATGCGTAGACCCAGCAGGCCCAGGAACGCGCGCCGGCCCAGTGAGTGGTTTGTTCCGTGAATCAAGGCCCATGATCTTTTCCCAACTGCCATGCAGATTTGGTGGGCAAGATTATAGGGATTTAGTTAGGGTTGTGATTTAGTAGTATAAATAGGTGAAAAGAACTCTGAATTAGGGTTCGCACTCTGTGTACTGAATTACTCCGTGTAAACT
This sequence comes from Ajuga chamaepitys, assembly GCA_958295605.1. Taxonomy (NCBI): domain Eukaryota; kingdom Viridiplantae; phylum Streptophyta; class Magnoliopsida; order Lamiales; family Lamiaceae; genus Ajuga; species Ajuga chamaepitys. Next base: position 37,197,654 of record OY282495.1, read on the forward strand.
CAACATTCTAGAAAAAGAAACACCTCGGCAAGAGTGATTTTCTGCCCGTGGACGTAGATCTCCGGATCGAACCACGTAATTCCTGTGTTTTTACATTCTGTTTGCGTAGATTATTGTTCAAATTGTGTGGTTACCGGATTGCGCTTTATCAATTGGCGCCGTCTGTGGGAACGACAAGGTAGTTTTTTGCAATACCAGTGCCTTCGGAAGTCATGGTGACAACACGTCAGAATCAATCCCGCCACGGTGCTCAATCTAACCAGGATCCACCCGTGGATCAAATCTTGCCGCCGAGGCAATTGCCGGCAGAGAGTACATCCAATCATCAGGGTAATCAAAACCCTCCACCCCCTCAAAACCTGCAAAACCCTAATATTGCTGCTGCTCAACCACCGGTAAACATTCAAATTACCCCAGAACTGCTCCAAGATTTCTTACAAGAGCATGCACATGTCCTTCAAGATTGGGCAGTTAATCGCCTACGTCCCGCGGGGCCTGCCGCGGGGCCTGCTAGCCATAATGCTAATCCCGTGGTGCCTCCACCACGCTCGCGTGATCAACAGGATCCAGGGCACCGCGGGCGTCATGATCGACGACGGGAACGACCTGGTTCTTCCGAGGACCATGGGAGTTCTAATGAATCGCGACCTCGCAATGAGGAACCTACTGATGCGGATCGTCGCCGTCCACTTAATGCGGCTAAGAGAGTTCGCTATGCAAATCCTCATGCTCTGGATCTTCAAGAGTAAGAGCGAGTTCAACGCAACGTTGAACTGGATAGAATCCTGGGCCTTGATGCCAATGGAGAGATCATCACACCGTTCTCCCAGGAAATCATTACCACTTCCCTTCCCGAAGGGTTTAAACGGCCAGCCATACCACCTTACAATGGCACAGGAGATCCGGCCAATTTTCTTGGAGCTTTTAGGCACAGCATGCTTAGCCATGATAGCATCACTTCCCTCCAGTATTGCAAGATTTTCCCCGAGTACTTACAGGACGAAGCTCGGGTTTGGTTTGATTCCCTCCCACGTGACAGCGTATCCTCCTTCAGAGAACTCGCCGAACACTTTTGGGCACGGTTCGAAGCACGGGCGAAGCCCATGGCCACCCTGGCCGACGCCATGAATATGGAACAGCGGGACGGTGAAACCGTTACCCAATTTCTGGACCGTTTCACAGCGGTAAGCCTCAAGGTGGGAAATTGCCCCGACGATGTGGCCATCAACGCTTTTATGAATGGACTCCGCCCCGGAGCACTCCACACCGAGTTAGCTCGGAACACTCCGGTCACAACTCGAGCACTGTTCAAAACAGTGTGCAAATTTGCCAAGGCCGAGGAGCAGACTCGCCAGAAGCGAGAGAAACACGCTAGCAAGCGGCAATCTGACAAGGCTCAAGCTGGGCCTAGTGCTCGACCTAGTGCATTTTCTCGCCTGACACCGGGGCGTTCAGAATCCCGAAGTGAAATTCCACAATTGACTCCGTTGACGAAGTCACGAGCTGAAATCCTATCTATCCACAAGAACGATCTGCGACCTTGCCCGCGGATGACCGCGCCTCCTGAAAAGAGGAACCGTGGAAAGTGGTGCGCGTACCACCGAGATCACGGACATGAGACAGAGGAGTGCCGAGAACTCGGCAAGGAGATTGAAGAATGCCTCAAGAAGGGTCTCTTGCGGCAATACGTAGCTCGAACTAGTGACCAACCTCGGGCAAACCACAATGGGGGTTCGTCTCATAACCGCGGAGGTTACCATGACCGGGACACTCAACAAAATCGGCCACCGTGGCAGAATAACCGGCAGGGGCCCAATAACTACGCACGACAAGATTCTGGCAATCGCCAGCAACCACGTCTTCCACCACCACCTCCTCCTCCGGGGGGGACCCGGGGACAACGCACCCCCTCACGTGATAAACGTGATATATGGAGCCCTACCTACTGGGGCTTCACGACATGCATTAAAGGCAGAAGCTCGACGTCCTCCTCCCGAGGAGCCACGTCATAAACGCCTCCATCAGTCCGAGACTGTTAGCTTCACGGATAGGGACCCCGTTCTGGAGATAACACCTCACACGGACGCTATTGTCATCGACATGACTGTAGCTAACATAACGGTAAGGCGGGTCTTCGTGGATAATGGGGCCGCGGTGAGTGTTATATTTGCCGATTGTTTCCAAAGAATGGGGATTTCTCGAGATCAACTTCGGCCGGCCCCCGGGCCACTACAAACTTTCACCCAGGGTGAAGTCCAGCCAGAAGGTATTATCACTCTCCCAGCGTCTTTGGGGACTTATCCGAGGATAAAAACAATCTTCGTGGATTTCTATGTGGTGAATTCCCCATCACCATATAACATGATATTGAGTCGGGACTGGCTCACCCCAGCAAAAGCCATATGCTCCACGTATCACCTCGCGCTAAAGTTTCCCACTTCGCATGGTGAAGTGGCCATCCGCGGGAGTCAGCGGGTTTCAAAAGAGTGCATGTATGTGGCACTCAAAAAGACTGCCAAGGTTCCGCCCAAACAGCAGCTTCAAGTGGCATCATCGGTTCTGGAACCTCAGGAATGTACTTCGTTAGGAGATGCCACTGCACAAATCCCGCTAGATCCGTCTAAGCCGGAGCAGACAGTAACAGTAGGGGCCGTGGATGTGCCATGGCTACATCAGGCCATTATTCAGACCCTGCGAGAATATTCCGATGTTTTTGCATGGTCTCCTCTGGATATGCCCGGGGTCTCTCCCGAGGTGATTACTCATAAGCTGAACACAGATCCTAGCGTAAAGCCAATCCAACAGAAGCAGAGGAAATTCGCTCCGGAGCGAAATGAAGCCATTCGAGTTGAGGTGAAACAACTCCTGGATGCGGACATCTTGTTCGAGGTATTCTACCCCTCTTGGTTATCCAATCCGGTAATGGTAACAAAAACCAGTGGGGCATGGCGGATGTGTGTTGATTTTTCCGATCTCAATAAGCACTGTCCGAAAGACTGCTATCCTCTGCCCTCCATCGACCAAAAGGCCGAAGCCATTACGGGGTACGTGACACTTTGTTTCTTAGATCTGTACAAGGGCTACCATCAGATTTTTATGGATCCACAGGATGCCCTCAAAACGGCGTTTATCACTGCCTTTGGGTGCTTCGCTTTTAAGAAACTGCCCTTCGGGCTTAAGAATGCTGGAGCCACATATCAGCGTCTAATGGACTTCGTCTTCCACGACCAGATAGGTCGTAATGTTGAGGTTTACGTCGATGACTTGGTCATCAAAAGCTCCTCCCATCCTTCATGTGTGCAGGACATTATCGAAACATTGTGCACCCTGCGGCGCTATAACTTGCGACTCAATCCAGCAAAATGCACCTTCGGTGTTGGCTCCGGGAAGTTTCTCGGGTACATGGTTTCACAAAACGGCCTGCAGGCCAATCCGGCTAAACTCCGTGATGTATTAAATCTGCAGCCACCAAAAACGTACAGGGACGTTCAACGCCTCACAGGTGGTTTGGCGGCCTTAAACAGATTCTTATCGAAAGTAGCAGAGCGCCAGCTCCCCTTTTTTAGAATCCTGAGACAAGTGAAGTCCTTTGAGTGGACTCCGGAGTGCACCGAGGCCTTCGAGGCCTTGAAACGTCATATACAGCAGCTACCTACCTTGTCAGTTCCTCTCCCCGGAGAGCCACTGTCCGTGAATCAAGGCCCATGATCTTTTCCCAACTGCCATGCAGATTTGGTGGGCAAGATTATAGGGATTTAGTTAGGGTTGTGATTTAGTAGTATAAATAGGTGAAAAGAACTCTGAATTAGGGTTCGCACTCTGTGTACTGAATTACTCCGTGTAAACTCAACATTCTAGAAAAAGAAACACCTCGGCAAGAGTGATTTTCTGCCCGTGGACGTAGATCTCCGGATCGAACCACGTAATTCCTGTGTTTTTACATTCTGTTTGCGTAGATTATTGTTCAAATTGTGCGAGAAGTGGAGGGGGTTCAACATCCAGTGTATTTTGCAAGCCGGGTGCATCATGGAGCTGAGACGCGATATACCGTACTAGAAAAAACCGCCTTGGCCCTTGTGATGGCAGCTCGGCGTCTTCGGCCATACTTCCAAGGACGTGAAATACGTGTCTTGACTAATCACCCTATACGCCAGATCCTTGTAAAACCCGAGGTGTCTGGACGCCTCGCCAAATGGGCCATTGAATTGGGCGAATATGACATCCAGTTCCTCCCCCGCCGAGCAATTAAGGGTCAAGCACTCGCCGACTTCCTGGCCGAAGCCCCGGGAGACAATTCCGAGTCCCCCGGGGACGGTGTTACACATCACCATGCTAACCTCGCCCCTTCACCCCAGAAGTGGCAACTTTTCGTGGATGGAGCATCCGCGGTCCGAGGAAGTGGTGCCGGACTGCTTCTCATCGACCCCGAGGGGGTGGAAGTTAAATATGTTATCCGGTTCAAGTTCAAGGTAACTAACAATGAAGCGGAGTACGAGGCAGTTCTCGCCGGGCTCAGGCTCGCCCAATCCTTGGACGTTCGTCATCTTGAGCTCTTCACTGACTCCGAGGTTGTGTCTAGACAGATCCAGGGGACTTATGTCGCCAAGGATGAAACAATGGTCAGGTATCGCGCTTTAACACTAAAGCTTATCTCCACTTTTGATGCAGTTGTAGTACAGAAAATACCCCGAGCTCAAAACACAAGAGCAGATGCGCTCAGCAAATTGGCCTCCGCGGTCCAAATTAATATATCTCCGGATATTATGGTTGAAGATTTGTTTCATCCAGCAATTCATGAGGCCACAGTTTCGGTACTGAGCGACAGCGATCCGAACTGGATGACACCTATCATCCAGTATCTCCGAGAAGGAGTTCTGCCTACTGATAAGCTACAAGCTCGGCGAGTTGTTCTCAAAGCTCCCAAGTATTCCTTTCAAGGTGGAATTTTATATCGACGGTCGTACCTACAACCGAACCTCCGGTGTCTTGCTCCTGCCGAAGCTACCCAAATTCTACGGGAGGTTCATGAGGGGGCCTGTGCTGGTCATATCGGTTCCCGGACATTAGCCAAGAAAGTTCTCCGCTGGGGATACTATTGGCCAACCCTGTTCAATGATGCTCACGACCTAGTGACTAGATGTAGCAAGTGTCAGCTACACTCCCGGGTAAAGCATTTGCCTCAGACCGAGCTCACCGGAATCCAAGGTGCGTGGCCGTTTATTCAATGGGGCATCGACATTGTCGGCCCATTCCCCGTTGCTCCGGGAGGGTTGAAGTTCCTGGTTGTTGCCGTGGACTATTTCACCAAGTGGGTCGAAGCCGAACCACTTACAGCCATTACTGGACAGAATATCTTGAAATTCGTGTGGCGCAATATTGTTTGTCGCTTCGGCATCCTGAGCACTATCATCTCGGACAACGGTAAACAGTTTGCCAACGATCCATTCCGATCATGGTGTGAAGAACTGCACATCAAACAAATTTTCACTTCGGTGGCTCACCCTCAAGCCAACGGGCAGGTTGAGGTCACCAATCGGACACTTATCACAGGAATAAAGAAGCGCCTGGATAACGCCAAAGGTCTCTGGGCTGAAAACCTTCCACAAGTCCTATGGGCTTATCGCACAACACCGCACACATCTACCGGGGAGACTCCTTACAGTCTTACTTACGGTTCTGAAGCCGTTATACCTGCTGAAATCAGTGTGCCGAGTCCTCGCCTCCTTACCTTAGTGCCCGAGGATAATGACGAGGCTATCCGGGCAAATTTGGATGAGCTTGAAAGTCGTCGTGAACAATCGTTCATTCAGCAGGCTAGATGCAAACAACGAGCAGCCCGGTATCATAACCACCGGGTCTGAGGCACCCAGTTCAGTATTGGGGACTTAGTTCTTCGGCTCAACTCAGCCAGCAAAGCCGCTCCCGAGGGAAAATTACACGCTACTTGGGAAGGTCCCTACCGGGTTGTTGCTGCGCATGACTCCGGATCTTATCAACTTGAACATCTCAACGGGACCCCGATTCCCCGAAGCTGGCACGTCACCAATTTGAGGCGTTTCTATCTGTGATAGCCACATCTCAAGTACTATCTTATCTTTCATTTCTTTTATAGTTGTTTACCATCTTTGTACTTTTGAATTTGCTCCGGCACTTATTATTGAATAAAAATTCTTTGCTTAAATAACCTGTTGTGTTATTCTTTACGTTACGGGGACGCCCTAACACATTCATATTATCATTATTAGTCTCCGGACAATTAAACCCCTCTCTCTCGGTCCGTCCGAGGAGGTTTGCATATTAGTCCCCGGACTCATATCACTTTCTCGTCTGTTTAACCAGAGAAGTGTCTACTCCCGCCTGATCCGTCCGGGGAGGTATATTACTCCCGCCTGATCCGTCCGGGGAGATTGACTAATACATACCGTGTTCCCGAACACCTAATTAAAATGATTCGTAACAAGTTACTTTCATTACACCAGTTTGTACACATTACAACAGTTTTATTATCTTCTGAAAATTATACATCAAACAGTTTTTTACATAGGCCTTCGCAAAAAAAAAAAAAACAAAAAAAACAAACAAAAAACATAAAATAACTATCTACGGCCCTGTTCAACGATGCTCACGACCTAGTGACTAGATGTAGCAAGTGTCAGCTACACTCCCGGGTAAAGCATTTGCCTCAGACCGAGCTCACCGGAATCCAAGGTGCATGGCCGTTTATTCAATGGGGCATCGACATTGTCGGCCCATTCCCCGTTGCTCCGGGAGGGTTGAAGTTCCTGGTTGTTGCCGTGGACTATTTCACCAAGTGGGTCGAAGCCGAACCACTTACAGCCATTACTGGACAGAATATCTTGAAATTCGTGTGGCGCAATATTGTTTGTCGCTTCGGCATCCCGAGCACTATCATCTCGGACAACGGTAAACAGTTTGCCAACGATCCATTCCGATCATGGTGTGAAGAACTGCACATCAAACAAATTTTCACTTCGGTGGCTCACCCTCAAGCCAACGGGCAGGTTGAGGTCACCAATCGGACACTTATCACAGGAATAAAGAAGCGCCTGGATAACGCCAAAGGTCTCTGGGCTGAAAACCTTCCACAAGTCCTATGGGCTTATCGCACAACACCGCACACATCTACCGGGGAGACTCCTTACAGTCTTACTTACGGTTCTGAAGCCATTATACCTGCTGAAATCAGTGTGCCGAGTCCTCGCCTCCTTACCTTAGTGCCCGAGGATAATGACGAGGCTATCCGGGCAAATTTGGATGAGCTTGAAAGTCGTCGTGAACAATCGTTCATTCAGCAGGCTAGATGCACAACACCGCACACATCTACCGGGGAGACTCCTTACAGTCTTACTTACGGTTCTGAAGCCGTTATACCTGCTGAAATCAGTGTGCCGAATCATCGCCTCCTTACCTTAGTGCCCGAGGATAATGACGAGGCTATCCGGGCAAATTTGGATGAGCTTGAAAGTCGTCGTGAACAATCGTTCATTCAGCAGGCTAGATGCAAACAACGAGCAGCCCGGTATCATAACCACCGGGTCTGAGGCACCCAGTTCAGTATTGGGGACTTAGTTCTTCGGCTCAACTCAGCCAGCAAAGCCGCTCCCGAGGGAAAATTACACGCTACTTGGGAAGGTCCCTACCGGGTTGTTGCTGCGCATGACTCCGGATCTTATCAACTTGAACATCTCAACGGGACCCCGATTCCTAGAAGCTGGCACGTCACCAATTTGAGGCGTTTCTATCTGTGATAGCCACATCTCAAGTACTATCTTATCTTTCATTTCTTTTATAGTTGTTTACCATCTTTGTACTTTTGAATTTGCTCCGGCACTTATTATTGAATAAAAATTCTTTGCTTAAATAACCTGTTGTGTTATTCTTTACGTTACGGGGACGCCCTAACACATTCATATTATCATTATTAGTCTCCGGACAATTAAACCCCTCTCTCTCGGTCCGTCCGAGGAGGTTTGCATATTAGTCCCCGGACTCATATCACTTTCTCGTCTGTTTAACCGGAGAAGTGTCTACTCCCGCCTGATCCGTCCGGGGAGGTATATTACTCCCGCCTGATCCGTCCGGGGAGATTGACTAATACATACCGTGTTCCCGAACACCTAATTAAAATGATTCGTAACAAGTTACTTTCATTACACCAGTTTGTACACATTACAACAGTTTTATTATCTTCTGAAAATTATACATCAAACAGTTTTTTACATAGGCCTTCGCAAAAAAAAAAAAACAAAAAAAACAAACAAAAAACATAAAATAACTATCTACGGCCCTGTTCAACGATGCTCACGACCTAGTGACTAGATGTAGCAAGTGTCAGCTACACTCCCGGGTAAAGCATTTGCCTCAGACTGAGCTCACCGGAATCCAAGGTGCATGGCCGTTTATTCAATGGGGCATCGACATTGTCGGACCATTCCCCGTTGCTCCGGGAGGGTTGAAGTTCCTGGTTGTTGCCGTGGACTATTTCACCAATGGGGCATCTCTATTTGATTTCACACAAGTCTGATGCATTGGATTGCTTTAGATACTACTTAAATGAAGTAGAAAATCAAAAGGAGAGAACATTGAAAGCACTAAGAAATGACTGAGGGCGTGAGTACTTGTCTGATCAGTTCAAGGAACTGTGTAGTGAAAAAGACATTATCCGACAACTAACTACGCCTTATACACCACAACAAAATGGTGCAGCTGAAAGAAGGAATAAAATGTTATTGGAAATGGTGTGATCCATGCTAGCACAAGCAATTTTACCAATCTCCTTTTAGGGGGATGCGTTGTTAACTGCCACTTATGTGCTAAATTGCGTACCCTCAAAATCAGTCTGTTCAACTCTTTATGAACTCTGGAATGGTAGAAAACCAGACCTAAGTAACCTTAGGGCATGGGGGTCAGCAACTTACGTACTTGACAGTCAAAGTCAGTATGGTAAACTCGGACTTAGAGGAAAGAAATTTATCTTCATAAGATACAGTGAGCAGTCCAAAGGTTATGTGTTCATAGGAGAGCATCAAGATGCTCACATGATTGAAACTGAGTCAAGAAATGCAACATTCTTAGAGGATGAATTTCCTAGTAAAGCCAGTATTAGGAATACTGAACCTTTATTCGAAGTTGAAGATCTCTCAAGAGATCACAATGATCAGAGTTGAGTGGATCACAACCACTTCGATCCAAGTGGGAGCGATGTCACCAGGGATATGGATCTGAATGGGAGTGATTCCATTCCTATTCCTAATGATTCACAACTTCGAAAACCAACTAGGACACATATCCCTAAACGTCACTTCGGCGTAGAAGGGCATGCGTTAGTCGCAACTTTAAGGGACAACGATGAGTTAGGAACTCTATCATTTGCATTTCTGACTTCTTTAATGAACGAAGGAGAACCAAAGTCTATACAATAGGCTTTGTCCTATCCAGCCAAGGACCAATGGAAAAATGCAATGGAAGAAGAGCTTGAGTCAATGAGGTCAAACAAGGTCTGGGAACTTGTAGATCTCCCAGTAGGACGCAAGCCTATTAGGAACAAATTTTGTTCTCAAGATTAAGAAAAAGGTCGACGGGTCTATAAAGAGCTATAAGGCTCGCTTAGTAGCAAAATGTTACACTCAACAAGAAGGTCTTGATTATGAGGAAACTTTTTCTCCTGTAGTGAGATTTGCCTCGATTCACCTACTTCTAGCAATAGTAGCAAATATGGATTTAGAATTACATCAGATGGACGTTAAAACTGTTTTCCTCAATGGAGGACTAGAAGAAGAAATTTACATGCAACGGCCAGTAGGTTTCATTCTTCCGGGCCAAGAGGAAAAGGTCTGTAAATTGAATAGGTCGATTTACGGACTAAAGCAGTCCTCAAGAAAATGGTATTTGAGATTTCATAACACGATTATCTCAAATGACTTCGTCATGATAGATGAGGACCATTGTGTCTCCAAGAAATAGTCCAGTGAGAATTTTGTAATTCTATCTCTGTATGTAGATGATATACTATAGGTTGGAAATGACATGGAGTATTTAGATACCACTAAGAAGTGGTTATCTTCGAACTTTGAGATGAAAGACATGGGTGAGGCAGAATACATACTGGGTGTGAAAATCCATAGGAATCATTCAAAAGGTTGCTTGGACTTTCTCAAGAAGGTTACATCAACAAAGTCCTGAAACGATTCAATATGGAAAACTGCAAACCTGTGGATACTCCAGTAGTCAAAGGAGAATCACTCAGCCGTGATATGTGTCCTAAGACTCAACAGGAAAGGGATGAGATGTCACGCACACCATATGCCAATGCAATAGGTAGCCTAATGTATGTCATGACATATACACATCCAGACATATCATATGTCGTGGGTCTAGTTGGGAGCTTTCAATCCGATCCGGGAAGAAAGCACTGGATGGCTGTGAAAAGGATTCTGAGATACCTAAAAGGTACTGTAGATTACCATCTTTGTTATCAAGGGGATAACTTGTATCTTAAAGGATACACTGATGCTGATTGGGGTGTTGACGTAGATGAACGAAAATCCACTTCAGGTTATGCGTTCTTGCTAAACAATGGCGCCTTCTCTTGGTGTAGCAAGAAGCAAACCTATGTAGCATTGTCCACAATGAAATTTGAATTTGTGGCATGTGCATCTGCAGTACAAGAGGTTGTTTGGCTGAGAAGGTTCTTGAAACATTTGGGAGTATCGCGCACTCCAAGGTTGCATTGCGATAACCAAGCTGCGATCGCTTATTCTAAGAATCCCAAGTTTCATAGAAAAGCAAAACACATAGACACAAAGTATAACTTTGTGAGAGATATCTTAGAAAAGAAGGAGATCACGCTAGAATACATCTCAATGCATCAAATGATAGTCGATCCCTTTACAAAACCCATCCCTAGGGATGTCTTTGCAAGGCATTTTAGAATGTTAGAGCTATATTGTATATGATGAAGATGTAATTGAACCTCATTTATTTATCATATTTGATCATTAATGCCATATTTTTTATGTACTTGGAACTTGTTTAAATGTTAAATCGAAGATATGTTAACAAGTTATGATTGACTTACTCACACAAGCAATCACCTCTAACATCTGGGCATGTGTGGAGATGAGATTACTAGGTAATCGAAATAAATCTGAAGATGATTTATTTTAAACTTGTAAGAAGCCAAACCAAGGTTTTGAGAGAGCTTAAATGCTTCAAAACTTTAGTCAAGTGTCTAGTAACATTTGGACTACGATTTGTACGATATCTCGGAAGACATATGCTCTCATGAGGAGAGAACAATATCGTAACACATGAATCATACCCTGTGTGCTTTTTGTGATCAATAAAGATAATGGGAAATGAATCCCTGTTTTCTCATTGAGTGTGAGATCCAGAGACTTAGATGTCTCAAGGATACCATTAACCCTTCAAACTAGATCTTGAATCTATTCCTAAGTGTTGCTACTTTAACATTATACCAATAACCATGAAATCATGCGGTAATGCGGTATATGTCTAGGAAAGCAGCTAAGGGGTAGACAAAAGGTGCTAGTGAAAGGGAAGATTATCTTTTGTTTACACATTGTCTTGTATCCTTAGACCGGTCAATTGTGTCAAGGACATGATTTGGATATAAGGAGAATGTAAAAGTCTTGTACCAGACGAGTGATAAGTGTTTTTTGGGAAGCCAGTTGAGCAGCTATAAAGCCTTAACCAGTTGTATAGCAAGAAAAGCTCATATACTCGCAGGATCACACGATCCAGTTGCTTCTATGAAGGGATAATATATGTTGAGGAGATAAAGCATTGGACCCACCCGCATGTGCGAGTGGGAGATGTTAGTTGGGGTTAATTAAATAACGGTTTATTTAATTAATGGGCCGCCCATGGGGTTAGCCCACTTGAATATACCCGGATATTACACTAGACAACCTGTCTAGAATATCCGGATAAGTCCAATTGGAGAATAAGGAAGGGATGACTCTCAAAAGAGAAAGGATTCCCTTACTCCCTTGATTGAGTGATTTACTCAATCAAGGAAGGGAGAGTCAAACTTACTCTCCGATAATTAGAGAATGAAGAATGACTTTCCATCCTATAATTCCAGTAATTCACAAGAACTCTCTCAACAATTATTCTCTCAAGAAGAGGCAACAAGGGTTGTGGAAGAGAAGGCAAAGTTCATCGTAACTTTGTCTCGATCCGTAGTATCACGGCACGTGGATCAGAATTGTTGGAATTATATCTATTATAATACTCTTGTAGAAAGTAATATAATTAATCCCTTTCCCTAGGACCCTTCTTGGTTGTCATAATTTGTATCTTTATTAATTAACCCTAGAGATGGATCTATAAATTCATATAAACCCTAACATGCGCCTATAACACAAGAGTTAAGGATTCGACCTGATAGTTGTTTACACAAGAGGTCGATTTCTGATTGAATGATTTCTAACTCCCGTCTTAACCTTCTGGACTGTATTCCCTACTCAATCCTCAACGTCGGATGGACGACGAACCTTGAAGAATTCCAAGTGGGAAGGAACACCTTAAACCGCCGCCGCCTACTTTCTCTTTCTCTCTATTCAGTGATCTTTTTTAATGTTAATTTTTTTTTTTTTAACTCACAGAATGAGAGACCATGTATTTATAATATATGGTTGAGTGTGGGCCAAGCCTGGTAATTTAGTTCCTTCTAGGATTAGAAATTTAATTCCTTGTTAAGAATTTAATTCTATATTCCTACTTGGACTAGGAGTCTATATGGGCCAGTCCAGGGATCAAATACAAGAAATAAAGATGGGCCTAGTTATGAATTAATTCTTCCTTGTTCATCCCAGAACATAATTAATTCATAAATATTAATTCATTCCACTAGAGAATTAATACTGACTTTATTCCCGAGTTGAGTCGGGGCTTGAATTAGACTTAATTAATCCTCGTATTTAAGATATTGAATATCCATTAATTAATTAAAGCCTCTGACATCTTAAATCAGTTAATTTCTTATTTATTCCTTAAGTAGTACCACTCAACCTTATTCTTGTACCTGAACTTAATCAACATGCAGGGTTTAGTGCAATAAACCTTTTGAGCTCCTTAAGGGGATATCATCATCCTAAACGGATACGGTTACTTAAATACAAATTACCAATTATTATATGCAAGTTGCTGTCACCCAAAATACATAGTATAAAAGTTATATCTTAAATCTTGCCCATAGTAAATCAAAGTGAGACACAAACAAGCATTCATAACTGTAATCTTATTTAGGCTTTAGATTATTATAAGTCACCGAGATCTCTAGTTCTTCACTAAGGTCAGGCAGAAGAACATATCTCACTGTGATCCTATCAATACATAAATATGTACCCGTATAAGTAAATAGTCAAGATAAACTATTTCTACTTAATACTGCAGCCTAAACCAACAACTCGTACGTCCTCAAGTTGTCTAAGCTGTGATTTACATTTTATATCTCTTTAAGGTTAACCAATCATATGATCTTCTGTGATCTTCAACACACCATAGGATCTACTTATTTGCAAGAGATATGGGGACACATACATAGTGAAAATGCAAATATAATCAGATAGGAGATAAACAGTGAATAACTGGAAACATTGTATATAAAAAGTTTTGTTTTCAGTATACAAATCCAACAATCTCCTACTTATACTAAAGCAAACTTTTAGTATACTCGGTGTCTAACTATCTAGCTATTACATTCTCCCACTTATACTGAAAGTTTCCTAAGTGGGTGGCATCAATCGCAGTCCTAGTCCCTGGACATGCTTGTCATAGACTTTCTGCGGTAAGCTCTTCGTGAATGGATCAGCTAAATTCTCTATCGTACAAATCTTCTCTATCCGCACATCTCCTCATTTTGCGATTTCTCGTATTATGTGGTACTTTCTCTCTATGTGTTTTGTCGCCTTGTGGGTCCTGGGTTCCTTTGAGTTTGCCACTGCACCTGAGTTGTCACAATAGATTGTGATACTCTTAGGCAAACTAGGTACCATATCTAGATCCAAGAGGTAATTCTGGAGCCATACTGCTTCCTTAGCAGCCTCTGATGCGACTACATATTCGGCTTCCATAGTGGAGTCTACAATGCATCTCTGCTTTGCACTCCTCCATGAAACGGCTCCTCCTCCCAAGGTAAACACATAACCTGAGGTAGATCTCTTCTCATCCCGGTCTGCCTGGAAATTCGAATCTGTATAACCCAAGGGATTTAGACTGTCTGCCTGGTAAACTAGCCTGTAATCTCTAGTCCTTTTCAGGTACTTGAGTACATGTTTTACCGCAGTCCAATGCGCCTGTCCAGAGTTAGACTGATATCTTGCCACTATGCCGACTGCATAGCAGATATCAGGTCTCGTGCATAGCATTGCATACATAAGACTTCCCACTGCGGAAGCGTAGGGTACCTGTCTCATTTCCTCTTTCTCCTTTGGTGTCTTAGGACACATCTCCTTAGAAAGTAGAACGCCATGTCTGAAAGGTAGAAATCCTTTCTTGGCGGTTTGCATGCTAAAACGAGCAATCACAGTATCAATGTAGGCCGCTTGAGATAAGCTCAACATCCTTTTCTTGCGATCCCTTATAACTTTGATCCCAAGGATGTAAGTTGCCTCTCCTAAGTCCTTCATCTGAAACTATTTGGATAACCATCTCTTTATGTCTGATAATACCTCCACATTGTTACCAACTAGGAGAATATCATCTACATAAAGTGCAAGAAATACTTTATCTCCGTTGACATCTATGCGATACACACAACTTTCATTTTCACTTTGAGTAAATCCATAGGATTTAATCACCTCGTCAATACGTAAGTTCCATGACCTAGAAGCTTGCTTGAGTCCACAAATGGACTTTTTGAGCTTCCAGAACAGATGCTCTTCGCCTTGCCTCACATAACCTTCTGGTTGCTGCATATAGATGTCCCTACCTTCTTCAAGGTAACCGTTTAAGAAAGCGGTCTTGACATCCATTTGCCAAACCTCAAGATCTAAATGAGCTGCTATGGTGAGAAGGATCCGAATGGACTTGAGCATGGCTACTGGCGAAAAGGTTTCGTCATAATTTTTACCCTCTACCTGGGTATACCCTTTTGCCACTAGCCTGGCCTTAAAGGCTGTAACCTCTCCATCCCCTCCTCTCTTTCTCTTGTATACCCGCTTACTGCCTATAGCTTTACAGCCATCTGGCAGTTCAGTTTTCTCGTATACATCCATAGCAGTTATGGACTCATATTCTGAATCCATAGCGCGACGCCATTCTTTCGCATCTTCGTCATTTACTGCCTCGGCATAAGTCCAGGGATCGAGATCGGCATGTCCGTCTCCTGGGATCAAATCCGAAGATTCTCCCACAAACATGAACCGATCAGGCTGACGAACAACCCTCCCACTATGTCGAGGCTATGTAGGCATTATGTCAACGGGTTGTGCAGTACTTGGTATTATTGCCTCTTGCACTTGTGGCTGTGGAATTGGAATCGTACTGACATTCCCTTCGAGTTTTTGAAGGATAATATCGATTTTGGACTTGTGATTAATCATGTAGTCCTCTTCTAAGAATCGGGCGTTAGTGCTAATAACGACCTTCTGATCCTTAGGTCTATAGAAATAACCACCTTTCGTTCGTTTTGGATACCCTATAAACATTCTTACCTCAGACCTAGATTCCAACTTACCAGCATCCTTGTTCAGCACGTGTGCTGGACTACCCCAAATCCTTATATGGTTCAAGCTAGGCTTGCGCCCTGACCATAACTCGACAGGGGTCTTGGGTACCGATTTGGATGGTACTAGGTTTAACAGATAAGAAGCTATTTCTAAGGCATATCCCCAGAACGAAATGGGCAAAGATGCATAACTCATCATAGATCTGACCATCTCAAGTAAAGTTCGATTTCTTCTCTCTGCTACACCATTCTGTTGGGGAGTACCTGGTGTAGTCAATTGGGATGTTATCCCAACTTCTGACAAGTACCTTTGAAACTCGTTGCTGAGGTATTCGCCACCGCGATCAAACCGCAATGACTTGATACTTTTATCTAGCTTCTTCTCCACTTCCGCCTGAAACTCTTTGCATTTCTCAAAGCATTCAGACTTGCGGCGAAGTAGATAAACGTACCCGTATCTTGAGTAATCGTCAATCAATGTGACGAAGTACTCATACCCTCCACGAGCTTGGGTGGACATTGGTCCACATAAGTCAGAATGGATCAGTTCTAACACCTCTTTGGTCCTATTCCCCTTTGCCTTGAAAGACCTTGTCGACATCTTTCTCTCTAGACAGGATTCGCAGACTCTAGTCTGAATTGGTGGAACGAATCCAACACTCCATCAGACACTAGTCTTTGGATCCGGTTCAGACTGATGTGACCTAGTCTTAGGTGCCAAAGATGTGTTTGATCCTCTTGAGAAGATAATTTCCTTTTCCTTGGGTTCGATGATGTTGATGCAACGAAGTTTTGGGTATTATGCAGACAAGTTATAGTATAAATATAATTGTTCAAAACACCAGTGCAGATAACTATGTTATTTCTCATGATAGAAACATTACTACCAAAAACAACTGATATCCATCACAATAAAGTTTCGAAACAGAAATTAAATTGCACCGAAAACTCGGCACAAACAAAACATCTCTTAAAACTAAAACAGTGTCATTAAAGCATAAAGAAAAATCTCCAATTGCAACTGCTGCGACTCTTGCTGCATTGCCCATGGAGATGATGATCTCGCCATCCCTAAGCTGCCTTGTTGGCTGGAAGCCCTGCAAGGTGTAACAAACATGATCAGTCGCACCCGTATCCACTGAATGGGCAGAAACAGCGGCTAAACATGTTTCAGTTACTAAAGCTAATGGCGTACCTTGGTCCTTTGACTTTAGCACTGGACAATCTTTCTTCCAATGCCCAGTCTTACCGGATTTGAAACACTTTCCCTTAGGTTTCTTTACTTTCACCACTAGGGCCCCCTCCGTTACTCCCACTATTTGCCTTGGCCTTGCCCTTTCGCCTCTTTTTCTTGTTCTTACCTTTCGGTGGAACAGTGGGCCCATTGGCAGTGACCAAAGCCTGTGCATGCTTTCCCATCACCCCTCTGCTGTAACTAGGTCATTAAGTAACTCGTTAAGAGTATAGTCTTTCTTGGCCATAACAACATTGAGACGGAAGTTCTCAAAGGATTTGGGAAGAGTGTTGAGAATGATATCGACCTTGGCTTCGCCGTCGATACCTCCTCCTATCAAGTCAAGCATGTCCATGAGATTAATCACGTGCATGACATGATTATGCATTGAGCTACCCTCGGTCATCCGACTTTCCATGATTTGCCTCATTAAGTGAAACCGAGCAGCTCTGTCCGACTCCCCATACACCTCTTGAAGGTTCAACATGATGTTGGCAGCATCGTCCATGTCCTGATGCTGGAGCTGCAAGGCAGACGACATAGTGTTCATAATGTAGCACTTGGCCACATTATTAGACTTGTGCCACCTGTCATGCTTTGCCAGCTCCTCATCAGTGGATTGTGCAGTAAGGGGATCCGGACGAGGAGTAACTAACGCGAAATAGTGTTCCTCAGCGATAAGAATATACTCCAGATTATGTTTCCATTCTTTATAATTAGGACCGGTTAAGGGGTGTTGTGCAAGAATATTTATAACAGACGATAACGACATATCTGAAAATATTAAACAATAAACATGTAAGAACATAATCACATATAATTTGAATCAACAATATTGTAACCTTTTGATAAAACAATATTGATTGAATCCTCCAATAGCCTAAGAGATTTACATATAAGCCACGCGGGTGGACGTTTATATGTAAATCCCTTAACCAGACTAAAATACCTAGTCATTTTAATTTCAATCCATGTCAACCTAACCTTTTGACAAATGAAATTAATAATTGGACTTTTATACTATACCATATTATTTTTAAGAAGTGACTCCGCGGGGATTTGTACTTAAAATTAATATCTAAGCAGTGACCACGTCCTAACACTTGTAAACAAATTCTTGGATTTGACACACTTTCGTGGACTACGTCGCTTCCAATTTATTTAGCCTTCGTTATCCCATTTGTTTCCAACTATCTAGAAAACTTGTAAAAATCATACGTGTAAGCCACGCGTGTGGACGTTTACGCATGTAACTTCCACTTTTCTTTTGGAATTAAATGATTTATTTAGAAGTCCCAGCTAGCAAACTTATAAATAATAAATGTGAGCAAGCCACGCGTGTGGACGTTTACTAAATTTATTATTTATTTTTGCCTAGAGACCGGTTGTGAAGGCCTTTTGACTATTTTTAGAAATTAAAATTGTCGGGTTTTGCTTAGTCTTTTACTTCAAAAGGTTTGTCCATGCAACAACACGTAATCCTAAGCATAAATAAAAACTAAGCAAAACAAATAAAGCATGCTCGGAGAATTTAAATATGCTAATATACGAGAAGGTCCTAGCATGATAGTCTAAGCGCAATTAATAAATCACGTAGACATAATAAACATGATAATAAATATCATTCATCCATTGAGCAATAAAGAAACGATAAAAATAAATAAAAAATCATTCTTCGTGGCTCAACATGGAAAAATTAAATCCTAAACTATTACAATAATTTAGGAAATACAAATCTTCAAGTCTCTTGGGCCTTCACGTCGGGCCTCGCATACTCGAGTACGGACCGGGCTAACACGAAAAACACACTGGGCTAGTAAACAGGCTGCATGGGCCAATGGGCTGTCGGGCCGAAAACTTAGCCCAAACCCTAGCCGCCGCCGCCCCTCCAACCGCAATCTGTCGGCCGCCGAGGCCAGCTGCTGCGGGCGCCGGGGCCTGCTGCTGCCGAGCGCCGGGCGCTGGCTGCCTGCTGCTGGGCGCCGGCTGCCTGCTGCCGGGTTCTTCGCGTTTTTCGTGTTCTTCGTCTTCGTTCTTCGACTTTTACAGATATTTCAACAAAATACAAGTAAAAACGAACCTATTCTAACCACGGATTTTCTCGTGGTAAAAACAACCCAACGCCAACAAACATGACGTAAAACGAGCCACGAAGAACGACAAAAATTAAACATACACAGCGCACATTTATAATCAATAAACAAATTATATCTGACAGAGCCAAAAAGACAGACCTTGCTCTGATACCAGATGTTGGAATTATATCTATTATAATACTCTTGTAGAAAGTAATATAATTAATCCCTTTGCCTAGGACCCTTCTTGGTTGTCATAATTTATATTTTTATTAATTAACCCTAGAGATGGATCTATAAATTTATATAAACCCTAACATGCGCCTATAACACACAAGAGTTAAGGATTCGACCTGATAGTTGTTTACACAAGAGGTCGATTTCTGATTGACTGATTTCTGACTCCCGTCTTAACCTTCTGGACTGTATCCCCTACTCAATCCTT
The DNA here is from genome assembly GCA_958295605.1 of Ajuga chamaepitys. Lineage (NCBI taxonomy): Eukaryota > Viridiplantae > Streptophyta > Magnoliopsida > Lamiales > Lamiaceae > Ajuga > Ajuga chamaepitys. The sequence goes on from OY282495.1 coordinate 37,217,123, forward strand.
AACGCCGGATGGACGACGAACCTTGGAATGGACGACGAACCTTGAAGAATTCCAAGTGGGAAGGAACACCTTAAACCGTCGCCGCCTACTTTCTCTTTCTCTCTATTCAGTGATCTTTTTTAATATTAATTTTTTTTTTTTTGTTTACTCACAGAATGAGAGGCCATGTATTTATAATATATGGTTGAGTGTGGGCCAAGCCTGGTAATTTAATTCCTTCTAGGATTAGGAATTTAATTCCTTGTTAGGAATTTAATTCTCTATTCCTACTTGGACTAGGAGTCTATATGGGCCAGTCCAGGGATCAAATACAAGAAATAAAGATGGGCCTAACTATGAATTAATTCTTCCTTGTTCAGCCCAGAACATAATTAATTCATAAATATTAATTCATTCCACTAGAGAATTAATACTGACTTACTCCTTTATTCCCGAGTTGAGTCGGGGCTTGAATTAGACTTAATTAATCCCCGTATTTAAGATATCGAATATCCATTAATTAATTAAAGCCTCTGACATCTTAAATAAATTAATTTCTTATTTATTCCTTAAGTAGTACCACTCAACCTTATTATTGTACCTGAACTTAATCAACCCGCAGGGTTTAGTACAATAAACCTTTTGAGCTCCTAAAGGGGATATCATCATTTGAGCTCCTTAAGGGGATATCATCATCCTAAACAGATACGGTTACTTAAATACAAATTACCAATGAAGAGGCAACAAGGGTTGTGGAAGAGAAGGCAAAGTTCATCGTAACTTTGTCTCGATCCATAGTATCACGGCACGTGGATCAGAACCGGGCTACGTATAAAACACGTTTTAACATGTAAGTCATCTATTTGATCATGTATTATTGGATTTGTGTATTTGATATGGATAAATCCAACACAATGTAATGAATGTCGAAGTTGTCCTGAACCACCCAGAAGAAAATGTAGTTGCACAGTTGTTGACTGATGAAGAAATTATTGAGAGCATTATTGGAACTGATAAAGGTGATGAAGATGATGATGAAAGATCTACCATAGAGCCCCTTTCACGAGATGATGCTATTAAAGCGGCAATCACATTTAATAATTTTTTGTTGAGCTATGAGAAAACAACACCAGAAGTTCTCAAATGATGAGGAAAATTAGAGACGAGATTCAAGGTGAAATTGATTTCAACAAAAAACAAAAGACAATTGAGTCATTTTTCAAGAAACCTTCATAAATCATTCATGTAATATGTAGCATATAAGGAATTACTAATTTATATTTTATATGGGGTCTATAGAAATTATAAAAAATGTATTATCTTATAATTTTAGTGAATTATTAATTTAGCATCCTATCCCCAAATCGGGACCGAACAAAAATATTATCTTAGAGAGTTTATTAAATAATCGAGTATTAATTTATCAAGTTTCTATTGTAAGGAGTCTGTCGCATCATATCAGAACAAGCTGCTCTTCAATGAACTATCCTACAACAGGACCGAACTTTGGATAGAATATGAGGAGATGTAGTCCAAATTAAATGAAGAGCATAGACATGCCCAGGACATAATAGTGAGTTCGGTAGAAAAAAATGACGGTGGAGTCTATTTTGTTTATGGTTATGGGGTTACTGGCAAGACATTCCTGTGGAGGACTTTGTCTGCTTCTAAAGCTTAGATTGTGGTCAACGTTGCATTAAGTGGCATAACATCACTTCTTCTACTTGATGCATGGACTGCCCACTCACAATTTGCTATTTCTTTGACCATAAATGAAGATTAGACCTACAACATAATGCAAGGCAACCACCTATCGCAACTTCTGGTGAAATGCAAGATGATCATATGGAACGAAGAGCTGATGATTGACACGTCGGTTTCTAACCTAGTGTTCCGCAAGTGTACGGATGTAGGTGTAGTACTATTGTCAAGGTCGATCCCACAAGGAATAGTTTTAGGTAGTTTGATACCCTAATACTCTAGGAATGTCCTAACTAGATACTAAGTTTTAAAGGTTGATTTTACTAATTAAACTACTCAATTAAATATAACTTCAAACTTAAGAAACACGAAAACTAACAATCAAAGAGAAAAGGTATCCTAGGGCTTTGATTTCAGGATATTATTTCAATGTGGAATATGATTAACCTATTAATTTACCAATTCTAGTGTTTATTAGGCGGCACGACAATAATCTAATCCTTCTCTCGAAGCGATTAAACCGTTGATTAATTAAGCTAATTACCCTCTCGAGTCAATTAAACCTAATAACTCCCAAACGATCTTAAGCCACGGCCTACACAGTCATAGACAACTGCGCTCTATGTTCTAAGTCTGATAACAATTCCCTCCTCTCGAAGCGGAATTGTTAAACTAAATTACTAAATCTAGGTGATCAAGCTAAATTCAGTTTTAAGCACAAACATAGAGATAAAACACATACAGAATGGAATTAATAGATTAAAACATAAATCAAAACATTGTTATAAAAACCCCTACTTTCTAACCCTAGGACACGAATAGCTTAGCTACTCATGCCTAGTAATAATCCAATACAAAATTCTATGAAAAACATTGTAAGAATTAAAACTAAGAAAGAACAATTAAACCCGGATAACTCCGTCTCGATGATCTTCGTCTTCCTTGTCTTCCAAGGTGATGTAATTTATGTTCTTGATGATTGATTCGTGATTGATTCGTGATTGATTCCTTTTCCTAGAGCTTGGGGTCCTTTTTATAGAGTTGGGGACGAATTTTTGGGAAAGATAGGATCAAAATCCTATTAAAATATGAAATCCTCGCATAAAAACCCTTCTGACACGGCCGTGTTGCTTAAGTGACACGGCCGTGTTGCTTTGCACAAAATTCACTTTCTGCTCAACATTTGACACGGCCGTGTTGCAGTTGTGACACGGCCGTGTTCCATTCCAGAACTAACAGCGCTTTGTGGACCACTTTTGACACGGCCGTGTTACAAGTCCAACGCGGCCGTGTCGGTTCTTGCCCGGTTTTGCTCCTGGACCGGTTCAGGCCGGTTCGGACCGGTTTGGACCGGTTCTTCGACGGTTCTCACTCTTTTGGGCCGGTTTTCACTCTTTTCCAACTTGTTTCCTCGTCCGGTAGCCTGAAAATGCTCAAAATACCTTAAAACAAGTCGAAACACGTCAAATGACCCAAATATTATTAATATAAATAAATGCCGGTCAAATATGCACGTAAATGATATAAAATATGATCCTAAATCGACCTAAATACATGCATAAATAACGTGTTATCAAACTCCCCCAAACTTAAACTGTTGTTCGTCCCGAACATCATACAAAAAGACACAAAGAAGACAAGTGATTATGCATTTTGTTTAGGGCGATTAGACGATGAATTCAGTTTCAGTTTGATTTTCCTTAAAACAACTAGGCAACACAATTCACTTGAGCATATGTAATAACGCGTAAATCAACTAATCTCGAGACTTTGAACTTTCGAATTATTCAACCCTCACCGGGTAAGTGTTTCACTCATCTCTCAAGTGTTTAGGCTAAAATAATTTCCACTCATATTGAATTACATGCAAAGTCTACCATATGCTTGCCAATCGTCTACACTAGACCTCGTACTTGATATGTGTGATAAAAGATCAAAAAGGTCTTTATTTTGGTTGTAATGTGGGCTTAAGGTAAGATGGGATACATTTGGATATAAGTGACTATTCATTGGACTAATCAAGTTACGTCTAACCCGACTACCCCTCAATACAATCACTCAATCTCACTCTTCAAATTTCAGCAAATCACCCCGCAAAGTGACTTCTTCACCTTCAAAAGTCCGTACAACTTAAGTGCTTTTCATTTCTGTGGGTACCACATTTTTGGGACTACCCGAATGTTCTAAGCAAATTCACAAATTAAGCACTTTATTTTCTAGCCTCTCCTCTATAATACAAATAATAACAAATTTTTTTTTTTTTTCTTTTTTTTTTTTTTTTTTTTTTTTAGGAGAGGCTATTCTTCGCTTTTCACCTATCACTTTTCTCTTATTTCCTTCATCTTTTGAGAATATCCCTACTTCCCATTCCTTCCCACAATTTGTTCACCCAAAAATTCCTTCCAATTCTCCTCCCTCTTACTTGATTAATCCAATTAAGGCCAAAAGAGTTAAATCAAAAGGTTTTGGCTGATATTGTTAGGTTATGAATAAATAAGGCTATAAGGCTCAATTGGGCTAACTAGGGACAATTTTTTTCAATATGGGTCAAAGGCAATTTTCATGGTTCAAAGAAATAGGCTTAAACAAAGAGTTGCCTAAGATCATTTCCTAAATCACAACACATACTTGACACATTCTTAGTAAAGACTCACGGCAAGTTCTAGAGACTAGTACACATATTCAATCAAATTCACACTGAAAGAAAGTATATGACTCCAAAAATTGGAGTATAATTAGGCTCAAATTCTCACAAGGTTAATTTTGATTGAATATTCTCAGTTCAAGCTCAATTTCGTCTCAAAACACCTCTCATGCTCTATTATGTGCCATTTTTCATCTACTTCTCAAAATCATCTCATCATCAACTATTCATCATCCATCTTTCCCTACTTTTCTCTTTTTATTTTTCTCACTTGTTACCTATTTCCGGGTTTTATTATTCTTATTGACTCTAAAAACTGCACTACTTAGACTCTAAACTCTAACTCCTAAGACTCAACATAGAAACGATATGCAATTAACTTGGGCTCACAGACCCGATAACACCGATAAATCAGATAGCTGGGCTCACCGACCCGATAACATCAATCAAAATAATAACAATCAGCACAATGGGCACACGGACCCACAATCAGCAAAACTCGAACGATCAACTAAAATGTAAATCAAAACTAGAAATATAGCTGCCAAGACGTCCCACGGTCTACCCCCTCCCCCAAACTTGGCTGAAAGCCAATGTTTGGAGGAAAAACGTGGTACGCCTTGGTGCTAACTTACAAATCGTTCGACGATGGCGTTTTGAAACCCCTACGAGCTCCGAAATCGTGCCATTTTGCTCCTACTGAATCTTGGTTCGGCCGTCTCCGCATCACGCTCTGAATTTTCCATTTTTTTCTGTTGACGTACTGACACGGCCGTGTTGAATGTTGTGACACGGCCGTGTTACATTTGAGCCAAACTTGATGTTTTTGGGCTGATTTTGACACGGCCGTGTCGGTTGGGTGACACGGCCGTGTTGCGTTCCAGTGTGAAATCGTGTTTGGAGCTTCGTTTTGACACGGCCGTGTTATATGTCCGACACGGCCGTGTTGCTTTTGAACCAAAATTGGTTTTTGGGCCTGATTTTGACGCGGCCGTGTCGTTTTGTGACACGGCCGTGTTGCATTCCAGTGCTGAAAACACTTTCTGATTGCTTTTTGACGCGGCCGTGTCCGTAGTGTGACACGGCCGTGTTGCATCTTCTGCTCCTTTTAACGCGATTTTTCCGTCTTTTCGACCCCCGTTTCTTGCAACACTCGTCCATGTTGATGCCTAAAAACATAAAACACTAAAACACACGTAAAACATAATAAAAAATATGAACATAAAACATTAAACATCGGGTTGCCTCCCGACAAGCGC